>CM046660.1:48827439-49569939 GCA_025594165.1 Tamias sibiricus
TGGGGGCGGGGCTTTGTGTTTGTTTGTTTGTTTTGGTGTGGCACTGGGGATTGAACCCAGGGGTGCTCTACAACTGAGCTATGTCCCCAACCCCCCCCCTTTTTAAAAAAAAAATATATTTATGGGCTGGGGTTGTAGCTCAGTGGTAGAGTGCTCGCCTAGCACATGCCCGGCCCAGGTTCAATCTAAATAATTGTACACAATGCCTTTATTTTTACGTGGTGCTGAGGATTGAACCTGGGCCGCACACATGCTAGGTGAGCACTCTATCGCTGAGCCACAACCCCAGCCCCTCCCCAGCCCTTTTTTTTTTTTTTTGTGGTACCAGGGATTGAACCCAGGGGCACTCGACCACTGGGCCACATCCCCGGCCCTTTTTGTATTTTATTTAGAGACAGGGCCTCACTGAGTTGCTAAGTGCCTCGCTATTGCTGAGGCTGGCTTTGAACTCGCGATCCTCCTGCCTCAGCCTCCCAAAGTGCTGGGATTACAGGCGTGCGCCACGCGCCTGGCTCTTTTTATTTTTTATTTTGAGACAGGCTAGCCTCAAACTTGCCATCCTCCTGCCTCAGATCCCCAAGTCACTGGGTTTACAGGCACACATCACTATGCCCAGCTATCACAGGCCCACAGACTGGTCAGATGTCCTGGAACATCTGAACTTTGGAGCTAGGACTTTCTCTGCCTGCCCCAGCATCTTGCATGGTCAAGGCTGACCACGGTGAGTCCCCATCCGAGGCGAGGCTTCATGGCAGCCCTCATGAATATCAGGCTCACTTGCAGCCCTGAGCTCAGGCAGCTGGAGAGACAGGACACTTTCAGAATACAGAATGGAGAGATGGAAAACAAAAGCCCTGGCATCTTGTCTCTTGGTAGCTGAGAACCAGACTCCCTTAACAGAGTCTGGGCTGATCCAGGACGCAGGTGCTTCTGGTCAGACAGTGTCTGTGGGAGGCCCAACCCAGGGCTGCTGGAAAGCAGAGGTTGGTTATGCAACCAGGGCTGGGCTGGGGGAGGCAGAGCTGGTTTGGGGGCTTTGTGTTCCTGGCATGGCCAGTGTCTGTCTGGAAAGCTTTTGCCATTTGTCTCCAGGGATAGCTCTATCCACCTGCTTTCTCCCTGGCTCCCTCAGAACACATGAGGCCTATTAACATCTTCTCAACAAGTGTGCAGCATAGATGAGAGGCGGAACTGGGGATGAGTCCCGGCTTAGCCCTGCACACATAACCTGTGCGGCCCCTGACAGATGCCCTGAGCAGCCTCTCTGCTTCATTTGCATTCTCTCCCAAAGCATGATCCCTGTAAAGCGCTCACACTGAGTCCAGCACAAAGCATCCCTTATATAAGCTCTTGCCAGTTTTATTTTTAACATTTTTTTTTTCTGCAGTGCTAGGGATTGAACCCAGGGCCTCGCGCATGCCAAGCAGGCGCTTTACCACTGAGCTACCCACCCCAGCCCGAACTCTTGCTTTTATTATTATGTTCCAGGGTCCCCATCCTGGCTCTGACACCTCCTCCGTACATGAACTTGGCCAAGCACCCCAGCATCTCTGGGCCTTTGATTCCTCATCCATGACGTTCAGATCATCAAGCCTCCCTCGCAGGGCCATTGTGAAAGTCAACAAGATTAAATGTAGTAATGATAATGCGTGTTGAGTGCTGAGCGTGGTGCCAGGCACGGAATAAGTGCACAATAAATGGTTGCTATTATCGTTATTAGGAGTTGTAAGTCTAAGTTACACAGCAGGGAGCAAGATTGATGTGAAGCCAGTTTCTCCCGCCACCTGGGCCTTCCCCTGCCCCGATTGCCTCCAGCCTTGAAGCGATTTTGACTTGGAAAGGCGAGGGAGACTGCGGTGGGAGAGCTGCCAACCACCGTGGGACAGTGGTGGTCCTGGGAGATGACGGACAGAGTTGAGTGTTAGTCCCCCAGTGATCTGGGTGGAGACACCGGGGCCTGCAGCCTGGAGGGCATGCTGGACGCAGCTCTGGCTTGGGCATCAGTTCCAGGAGGCTAGGCTCAGTGAAGAGGGTGCAGAAGCCAGGGACAGCTTCTTTTAGGGCTAAAAGTAGCTGAGGAGGGCCCCAGGCCTGTAGCCTCAGCAGGATTTGTTGTAGGTGGCCTCAGTGACGGGGCAGGAGGGTTATATTTGAGAAGCCAGATGGCACTGACCTCAGCGGAGTGCTTAGTGCTTCTGCAACATTGATTTCCAGTCCTCTCTCACCCTGGGGAGAATCAGTGTCATCACTTGTCCCCACACAAAATCCCATGAGATCCTCTGATGGAGTTCTGGAGTCTACCTGTGGCATCCTGACCAAGAGTCGTTGGGGGACTTTAGTTCTTCTGCTGGGGAACTTTACAGCTGCATCTGTAACTTTTCAAAACCCAGGCAGGTGCCCGTAGATAAATACAAAGATTTTCCACCTTCTTTTTTCATGCTATCTGAAATTTCAAAATAATATCATGGGGGTTTTTTTAAATTATTTTTTATTCTAAGATGTTATAAATGACAGCAGAATGCATTACATTTCATATTACACATATAGAGCACTTTTTTACAAATCTCTGGTGTATGCAAAGTATATTCACACCATTCGTGACTTCATACATGCACTTAGGGTAATGATATCCATCTCATTCTACCATCTTTTTTTGTTTTTGTTTTTTTTTTTTCCCTTCACCCTTTTGCCCCCTCCTTTCCCCTCCCTCCCCATTGGCCATTCTAGTATTCTTCTAATCCTCCTATGCTCCCCATCCCAACCCAACTGTGAATTGGCCTCCTTATATCAGAGAAAACATTTGGCATTTGGCTTTTTGGGATTGGCTAACTTCACTTAGCATTATATTCTCTAACTCCATCCATTTTCCTGCAAATGCCATGATTTTATTCTCTCTTATTGCTGAGTAATATTCCATTGTGTGTATATACCACATTTTCTTTATCCATTCATCTACTGAAGGGCATCTAGGTTGGTTCCACAGTTTAGCTATTGTGAATTGTGCTGCTATAAACATTGATGTGGCTGTGTCCCTATAGTATGCTGTTTTCAGGTCTTTTGGGTAAAGACCAAGGATAGCTGGGTCATAGGTGGTTCCATTCCAAGTTTTCCAAGGTATCTCTCCATACTGCTTTGCATATTGGCTACACCATTTTGCCGTCCCACCAACAATGTATGAGTATGCCTTTTTTCTCCACATCCTCTCCAACATTTATTGTTGTTTGTGTTCTTAATAGCTCCTATTCTGACTGGTGTGAGATGAAATCTTAGAGTGGTTTTGATTTGCATTTCTCTAATTGCCAGAGAGGTTGAGCATTTTTTCATGTATTTGATTGATTGTATATCTTCTTCTGAGAAGTGCCTGTTCAGTTCCTGGGCCCATTTATTGATTGGGTTATTTGTTTTTTTGGTGTTATGATTTTTGAGTTCTTTATATATTCTAGAAATTAGTGCTCTATCTGACGTGCATGTGGTAAAAATTTGTCCCAATTAGTAGGCTCTCTGTTTACCTCACTGATTGTTTCTTTTGCTGAGAAAAGAAGCTTTGTAATTTGAGTCTATCCCATTTATTGATTCTTGGTATTAATTCTTGTGCTACAGGATTCTTATTAGGGAATTTGGGGACCTAATCCAACATGTTGGAGATTAGAGCTTACTTTTTCTTCTATTAGGTGTAGTGTCTCTGGTCTAATTCCTAGATCCTTGATCCACTTTGAGTTGAATTTTTGTGCATGGAATAATATCATGTTTGAAAAAAGTGAACATGACCTTGACTCTGCTTTTCCCGCGGCATGTGTCCCATCCTCTGAACTCCCAGGTTCTGGCACCCCCCTGAGAGGAGAGGGAACCTGGATGGAGTCACAGACTGGTGGCCACAGTGGGACCTCGGTGGAAATGAGCCTGGGAGGGACTCGCAGAGGGACTCTGGGGCCAACACTGGGCCCTTACCAGAGATGGGCCAGCACAAGGAAGCTGTTGTTGGCCGTTTCCTCTGGCCTTCTAGGGACATCTCCCTTGTCCCTTCCATGTTGACGTGCATGATTCTTTCTGTGCAAGCGTTTCTGCAAATGCACCCTCCAGCCTTGGTCAGACTCTCTGCTCTATCCATTCAGACCAGCGTCTGTATGTCTTTCCTTCAGTACTCAGTACTCGGTACTCCCATGGGTACTTCTTAACACCTCATGCTGGGCACATACCTGGCACCCACTGTGTCCCCCACAAATGCCTGTTGAATGAATTAATTCCTTGAGACCACGTGCCACATTTTTGTGTTTTCCCCTTCAACAGTATGTTATGAGATTCGCTATTGTCTTAAAAGCCCCCCTCATCAGCTTCTGATTGGACAGCCCCCTCCCCTTTGCCCAGCTGCTGCCTCCGCTTGGTTTGTGTCACCCATCCTGCACACCTCGTCAGCCCAGATTCAGATGGCCTACCGGACGCAAAGCAGAAAACCCGAACATAGTCTCCCTGTCTGCCAGGGGATGTGGAGATGAGCCAGGATCAGGAAGGGTTAATAGAGGCAGCATACTGGGACACTGTCCTCCCCTGCCCAGCCTGCCCCCAGCCAGCCCTGCGGCTCATCTTGTCCCAGTCCCCTGATTTCCCTCTCAGACACGCACACAGTGAGACACAGTCACAGAAATGATCCAAAGCCCGTGGAGTCATGATATCTTATTATGTGCTCCGTGAATGTTAATAATCAAGAGCTGAGGCCGTTGACTTCTATAACCCTCCCCCTCTACTCAGAGGTGGTGGTGACTGAGGGGCAGGCGGAGGGAGGTGTGTCTTGAAATCAGCAGAAAATGAAGGTGCTTTCGTTCAACTAGGAGAGGTGGCTGGGGGGCTGGCAGGCGGTGCCTACCATGTCAGCAGCTGCTCTGACCAAGGGTGGTCAGTGGGTGATGGTGCAGCCCTTGGGAAGCCTGGCTGGGGAGGCCTGGCCCTGCCTGGCTACTTCACCTGGCCACTGGCAGCCAGGGGAGAAAAGGGCTAGAAGGTCCCTGGTAGGACATCCAGCTGAGAATTATGGAGAGAGATGCACCTTTCTTCCAAAATCTCTCTCCAGTCACTTTTTTTTTTTTTTTTTTTGTGGTAACATGGGGATTTGAACTCAGGGGCACTCGACCTCTGGGCCACATCCCCAGCCCTTTTTTGTATTTTATTTAGAGACAGGGTCTCACTGAGTTGCTAAGTGCCCTCGCCATTGCTGAGGCTGGCTTTGAACTCGCGATCCTCCTGCCTCAGCCTCCCAAAGTGCTGGGATTACAGGCATGCGCCACCGCGCCCGGCTTCCAGTAACTTTCTGTTTCTATCTCAGACCAGATAGCAGGGGACTGACATTCTTAAGGATGTATCTCTTTGAGGCCTGTCTGTGACAGTATTTGTGGGTGGTCAGGGTACGGTCATGGACTCTGTATGCCTTCGAGCCCTGCTGGCTACCTGGGCTACGTCCTAATTAATGGGACGAGGGGCCAGGGCCAGGCTGTGCCCGCTCCTACCTGAGGTTCAATGTCACTTGTACTTCTGGTGGGAGGTGTGGTGGCAGGGAGCCAGCCCTGCCTTAGCTCAGCATGGGGAGGGTGAAATTGGGGCCAGGCAGCAGGGTGAGGGCTTGGAAAAGCATCCTACCTTAGGCAGCCGGACCTGTTAGGGCAGCTGGAGCCTACATCTGAGGCTCAGAGGGAATAGGGTTCACATCCAGCTCCCCATGGTCAAGTTATTTAAGGTCAATCTCAGATACCTTGTTTATAAAACAGAGACAGTAATACTCACTTTATAAGGTTGTTGTGAAATTAAATGAGATTCTACATAAAACAGTCAGCTTGGTGCCTGGCATAACATAAGTATATAAATATTTATACTTTGTACATCAGTATCTGAACTATATGTACTTAAAAGTTGTTTGGCAGCGGGGCCCGGGCTCCCATACTGAGTCTATGGCAACAAGGCTATTTCCAGCCTGTCCACCCAACAGGGCTGGTGTACACCTGCAAGCCTGGCTGACCATGTTTCTGGGGTTGAGCATGACTGAACTTATGGGGGAATCAGTGACCCAGTGACACTGTCTGGGAGGGTGGGACATGCACGAGGCTGACTGTCTTCATTCGAGCCACAGTCAACAGCTAAGTGCTGTCTCCCACCTGTCTGTCCTGGCCTGCCAAAATCCAAATCTGATTCAACAAATGAAGTTGGGGGTGCTGGGATGGGAGAGCACCTGCCTAACACTTTTTGAGGCTCTGGATTCAATCTCCAGTACGGCGGGGGAAGGGAGGAGGAGGAAGGAGGAGGGTGGAAGGATTGGGGCAAGTGATTGCCCAAAACATTTAGCATAGGTTTTCTTTAAATAGGAATGCTGTATGTCTATTTAAAATAAATTCTGAGCTGGATGCAGTGGCTCATGCCTGTAATCTAAGCAGCTGGGGAGGCTGAGACAGGAGGATCATGAGTTCAAAGCCAGCCTCAACAATTTAGTGAGATCCTAAGCAACTCAGTGAGACCCTGTCTCTAAATAAAATACAAAAAAGTTTTTTTTTTTTTTTTTGTGGTACCGGGGATTGAACTCAGGGGCACTCGACCTCTGGGCCACATCCCCAGCCCTTTTTTTTGTATTTTATTTAGAGACAGGGTCTCACTGAGTTGCTAAGTGCCCTCGCCATTGCTGAGGCTGGCTTTGAACTCGCGATCCTCCTGCCTCAGCCTCCCAAAGTGCTGGGATTACAGGCATGCGCCACCGCGCCCGGCTTCCAGTAACTTTCTGTTTCTATCTCAGACCAAGATAGCAGGGGACTGACATTCTTAAGGATGTATCTCTTTGAGGCCTGTCTGTGACAGTATTTGTGGGTGGTCAGGGTACGGTCATGGACTCTGTATGCCTTCAGCCCTGCTGGCTACCTGGGCTACGTCCTAATTAATGGGACGAGGGGCCAGGGCCAGGCTGTGCCCGCTCCTACCTGAGGTTCAATGTCACTTGTACTTCTGGAGGGAGGTGTGGTGGCAGGAGCCAGCCCTGCCTTAGCTCAGCATGGGGAGGGTGAAATTGGGGCCAGGCAGCAGGGTGAGGGCTTGGAAAAGCATCCTACCTAGGCAGCCGGACCTGGTTAGGGCAGCTGGAGCCTACATCTGAGGCTCAGAGGGAATAGGGTTCACATCCCAGCTCCCCATGGTCAAGTTATTTAAGGTATCTCAGATACCTTGTTTATAAAACAGAGACAGTAATACTCACTTTATAAGGTTGTTGTGAAATTAAATGAGATTCTACATAAAACAGTCAGCTTGGTGCCTGGCATAACATAAGTATATAAATATTTATACTTTGTACATCAGTATCTGAACTATATGTACTTAAAGTTGTTTGGCAGCGGGGCCCGGGGCTCCCATACTGAGTCTATGGCAACAAGGCTATTTCCAGCCTGTCCACCCAACAGGGCTGGTGTACACCTGCAAGCCTGGCTGACCATGTTTCTGGGGTTGAGCATGACTGAACTTATGGGGGAATCAGTGACCCAGTGACACTGTCTGGGAGGGTGGGACATGCACGAGGCTGACTGTCTTCATTCGAGCCACAGTCAACAGCTAAGTGCTGTCTCCCACCTGTCTGTCCTGGCCTGCCAAAATCCAAATCTGATCAACAAATGAAGTTGGGGGTGCTGGGATGGGAGAGCACCTGCCTAACACTTTTGAGGCTCTGGATTCAATCTCCAGTACGGCGGGGGAAGGGAGGAGGAGGAAGGAGGAGGGTGGAAGGATTGGGGCAAGTGATTGCCCAAAACATTTAGCATAGGTTTTCTTTAAATAGGAATGCTGTATGTCTATTTAAAATAAATTCTGAGCTGGATGCAGTGGCTCATGCCTGTAATCTAAGCAGCTGGGGAGGCTGAGACAGGAGGATCATGAGTTCAAAGCCAGCCTCAACAATTTAGTGAGATCCTAAGCAACTCAGTGAGACCCTGTCTCTAAATAAAATACAAAAAAGGACTGGGGATGTGACTCAGTGGTTAAGGCCCCTGGGCTCAATCCCCAGTACCAAAAAATAAAAAGAAAGAAAGAAAAAAAATGGATTTTGACTTTGAACAATATGATTCACATTTTGGACAATATCTTTCCAGATAGTTGTGTGTATACAGATAGACTTTTAAGTTGACCAGGTATATGCACATATTTCTACAGTGGAGCATCATGCTATTCAGACTGTTTATAATGAGCTTTTTTTTTACTTGATTGTGCATATCACTCCATTTTATTATATATACAGCTTTGTCATTATTTTTGTCACTTTTCTGTTTACATCATCATCATTTTTATTGCTGGCATAGCTTTCCACAAAACACAAGATTTTTCATTTCGCCGATTTGATTCTAGCATCAGGAACACAGCATGTGGTGTGAAACACAAACCCGGAGCCTTGTTCTTCATGTTGCTTATTTGTGTGCAGAAGGCATTTGATTGTACCTACTTTCCCCCTGCTTTATTGGCCTATGTGAACGGGTCCTCCGCCATCATCATTTGCAGCATAGTTCCTGATGAGAAACTGTCTAACCTACCAACTTCAATTCATTGCAACTCTCGGGAAAGTCATTTCTTTTTTTCTTTCTTTAATTTGGTACCAGGGATTGAACCCAGGGGCACTTTACCACTGAGCTAAATCCCCAGCCCTTTGTTTTATTTTTTATTTTGAGACAGGGTCTCACTAAGTTGTCCAGGCTGGCCTCAAACTTGTGATCCTCCTGCCTCAGCCTCTCAAGTCACTGGGATTACAGATGTGTGCCATCACAACCAGCCAGGAATGTTATTTTCCAGATGTTTTGCTAGTTTATAAACTCCTCTTTCCAATATGACACTCACTAAGGACAAAGGGTTGTACCTTGTTCATCCTTAAAATTCCTAGAACAATGCCTTACATGCAGTATTGAATAAATGTTGAATTAAAGCACCTAATATTTTTTAATTAACCATCTTAGGTGGTGGCACTGCCTGTAGTCCCAGCTACTGGGGAGGCTGAGGCAAGACAATCACTTGAGGCTAGGAGTTTGAGGCCATTCTGAGAAACCATAGCCAGACCCCGTAAAAATTAACTATCTTCAATATTCATTTATGCAGCGCAGTGTACATTTTCTGGGCCTCTTTGTATAGAATGTTTGAAGGCAGTTTCATCCTTTTTGATTGACAGCCTCATGAACATCATTTCCTGTGTGGTACATGATAGTATCGCGAAGCCCTCAGGGTCCATGGAGGTGTGTATGGCCACTTGCCCAGTTAGTAAATGGTCCCACACAGCTGTTCCATGAGATGGCGGTGCCTGCTCTCAGGACAGTTTCCTTTCCTCCCCTCCATTAGTGCTAAGCCCCTCTGTGTCCTTGGTGATGGCCACAGCTTGGGAAGCTGTCCATGGAGCTTGGTGGGACCTGTGTGGAATGGCCAGGGTGCCCGGCAAGGCCTTGCAGGCTGACCTTGGTGCAGAGTATCTGTGCTTTGGTGCTTTCTGACTCTTAGCTGTGGTCTGGGATGGGGAAGGCATGGGATGGGGGTTCCAGGGAGTTGTGACATAACTTAAATAGCTTAGATTAGGAGGACATCGAGGAGGCTACCGGATCAGGCCTTGGAACAGGACTGCACACTAGGTGGCCTATAGGATGCACTCCTAGAGTGATGGGCGAAACGTCCCTGCTCCCCACCTTTAGCCAATGACCCTTAGTCATTTCCTCTGTGCCTGTCCAGCTGGATTCACACACTCTCTCCTGAGAATGGGGCCCACGTGGCCAGCAGCCCCACCTTCTCCAGACCTCCATCACCCGCTGGTCCGTACCACTTGGTGTGGATGTGAGTGTACCCTGCCCAGCGTTGCTAAAGGACCATTTTGTGTTTCTGTGTGTCTTGTCTCCCCAGGAGATTGGCCTATTCCAGGACAGACCACATCTCACCTTCTCAATTGTAATTCTATAAGTAGTTCCTGCCTATTTATGCCTTTATTCTGAAAATTAGTCATCATGCCAGGCATTAGGAACAGGACAGTGAAGAGAAATAGACACAGCCTCTGCTCCTGGGGAGCTGACAGGTTTCGAAGCCAGGTATGATGGCACATACCTATAATGCCAGCAACTTGGGAAACTGAGGCAGAAGGATTGCAAGTTCTAAGTCAACCTCAGCAACTTAGTGAGATCCTGTCTCGAAAAAAAACATAAATAAAAAGGACTGGGGATGTAGCTTAGTGATAAAGCACCTGTACAAAAAAAAAGAAAGGAAAATAAAATGCTGGTGTTTCTGCTGAGGTCTGAAGGATGTGTAGGCTGATGAGGAGACAGTATGGTCAGATGTATTCCAGACAGAGGTTGTGGCACATGTGAAGGTCCTGTGGCAGAGGTAGAGCAAGGACCAGGGACTAAAGGAAGGCCAACCTGACGGGAGCACAGAGGACAGAGAGCAGCAGTGGAGGAGGAGACAGGTGTGAGCGGAGGCTGGCAAGGAAAAATGGTCCAGCCTGAACGGGCATCCATACCATGCGGGGGGCGGGAGGGTGGGGGGGTCTTCAACAGACACATCAGGAAACTTCTGAAGGCTGCCGAGCTAGCAGAGATGGAGAAATGACATGATTTGATTTGCGTCTTGAAAAGATCAGTCGGGCTGTGTGTCAAGAGCCAGTTGGAAGCAGGCCAAGGTGAGGGTGGGACTCCTGCCAAGGGGTGTGTGGCCAGGCCAGGCACGGGTGGTGGCAGCGTGGATCAGGGAGGGGTGCCACAGGTTGGAGAGACACCTGGAGTTCTTGGAGATGGACCCTTTGGTGGGGTGAAGGAGAGTGAGCACCCAGGACGGTGGCTGGGGTTTTGGGCTATATGTCCAATGGCTGCTGCGTCCGTCACTTGGAGGGATGCGCAGGCGAAGCGCTGTGGTCATTGCCTGCTCTGCACCACGCAGTGAGCTAAGCACATTCACAACCATCTCCCTGGGCCTGCCTGTCACCACTGATTTACAAATGAGGAAATGAGGCCGAGGTAAGCACCCAGGTCAGGAATGCCTCCAAAGGGCACCCCTTGCTCTGTCCTGTTTCCCATGAGCTCAACCCCAAGGCACCCCTCCCCTGTGTCCTTAGGGCTGGGATAACACATGCAAAGGGGTGAATGGAAGGATTGAGACAGAGTGATGAGAGAGGCTGCCGGTCTGCAGGCCTTGATTTTTGTCCATTCTGCTCTGAGTCAGGCCCAGCAGTGCCACATGGTTTGTTCATTGCTCAGACACAGGTCCAGGCTGCAAGACCCAGGACGCAGCCGAGCCCCAGAAGCCAGTGCTCACGTGCCCAGGGCAATTCCACTCCAGGGAAACACACCCCAGGCAGGAAGCAGGTGCTTTCCCTGGGACCTGGGGCTCTCCTTGACAGGGAGAGGCTCCGTCGGTGTGAGCTGGAGAGGCCTGCCCTCTTGTGCGTGTACACTTTTTAAAATACCAGCTGCTTCATTTTTGGTATTGGAACCTGGAAACAAAGACAAAGCCCATGAGGGGAAAAGGCTCATTATCCTCCTATTGATCTGAGATTTAATAAAGCAGCAATTATGTATTATTTGAACAGGAGCCTGTTATCTTTTTGTGGCCCTTGCCTCTTAGGAGCATCTTATTCTCCTACCTGCCACAGACACTATAGGTGCTTAAAGATGACGAGGAGGTGGCAGGAACTGGCTGTGGGCTCCCCCAGTGATGGCTGGTAGTTGGAACACAGGGCTGTGCACACATGGTGTGGGGGGTATGCCTTGTCATGCCGCCGTACCCACCCACCATGGGGCTCCCAAAAGCAAGGG
Organism: Tamias sibiricus; assembly: GCA_025594165.1. Taxonomy (NCBI): domain Eukaryota; kingdom Metazoa; phylum Chordata; class Mammalia; order Rodentia; family Sciuridae; genus Tamias; species Tamias sibiricus. The sequence continues at coordinate 48,839,223 of CM046660.1, forward strand.
ATGGAGGGAACATTCCAGAAACCCCTCCCACCATCCTGCCTACCTGAGGTAGAAGTGGAGGGGCTTTCTCTGCAGCTCTGTACCCACCCTCTGTTGTGGAGGTGAGGGTTCCCCCCACCAGCAGGGACAAGCCACTGTCCCCTTCCCCACTTCCTATCCCAGACTGGAGCTGACTGACAGCCTTTGAGCCCACCTCTGGAGGGTGACTGGCCCATGCTGCTCCTGTCCCCAGGCTGGGTGTCTGTGTTCCTGGATCTAGGGGTGGAGGACAGGGCAGTTTTCAGTCCCTCCCTCTTCGTTTCCTTCCCTGCCCCCAACAGCATAGAAGTGTGATCAGTCAAAGAGTATTTGCCAAGATCATGTGCACCCTCATTCTTCAGAATCCTGCTTGCTCGTCACACCCGTGATGCAGCGGAGCACCCCGTTAGCCTGGGTGGGGTGAGCTGTGAGCCACCGTGCATAACCAGGGGCACAGTGAGGCCTGGCCCCACCCTGTTCATCAGTGTCTCCTAACAGGCTGTGCTCCTCAGGGTGCCCACAGGTGATGGTCACATGGACTAAGAAATTGGTGAGCAGGGAAGAGGCAGATGGGTGGGGCACAGCCAGCCAGCACAGGGCTGCAGGGAAGCAGGGCATTATGGGAACTGCTGTTCTGTGGAGTCCTGTGTGCTAAGGCTGAGGATCCTGCAGCCCTGCACCACCCAGCAGAACTTCCAGCCATGATGTAAATGTCCTGTTTCTGTGGCTACCACCAGCCAGGTGTAGCAATTGAGTACCTAAAAAGCACGTAGTAATGGGGCTGGGGTTGTGGCTCAGCGGTAGAGTGCTCACCTAGCACATGCACGGCCTGGGTTCGAGCCTCAGCACCACGTAAAAATAAAGGCAATTGTACAACTAAAACAAATAAATAAATATATATATATATATAAAAAAAAAAGCGCGTAGTGCCACTGAGGAGCCATTTTGTTTCGTCGAACTGTGTTTTTTTTTTTTTCCTTTTTTTTTTTTTTATTCTGGAGTTCAATCCCAATGTCTCACACAGGGTAGGCAAGTGTTCTACCGCTGAGCTATATCCTCAGCCCCTAATTTCACTTTAAATATCCACCTGTGGCTGGTAGCTACTGCATTAGTTAGTAGAAGGCTAGAGGAGAATCATGCAAGGTTATAGAACAGGGTATGACAGGGGTGTCACTAATCACAACAGTGACTGGTGTTTATTGAGTGTTTATTATGTGCTGGTTGCTTTTTATGCATCTCTAAGTGAATTCTCAAAGCAATCCTAGAGGATAAACACTATCCCATTCTACAGATGAGAAAACTGAGGCTTGGAAAGGTTTTTGAGTAGTTTACCCAAGAGCCCACCCAGGCCTGCCCCCATCCAAAGCCTCAGCTTGAGCTGAGAACAGCATTTCAGAAACAGGACATTGTTGACAGAGTTCAGGGAGTGGGGATTAGAACACCAAGGAGGACTGGGGCCTCTTAAATGACTCCAGGATTAAGAGATGATAATGCACCTATTTCCAGAGCTTCAAACATGCAAAAGCAGAGGAAGGGCCCAGTCCTGATTGGGGGCTGCTAGGGATTGAAAGTTTGTATACTCTCAAATCCCTGTGTTGAAGCCCTCTCCTCCTAGGGCATGATATTGGGAGGTAATTAGGGTTAGATGAGGTCACAAGGGTAGACCCCCTTCCTGGTGCCTTTGTAAGAAGAGATCAGAGCTGCTTCTCCTCTCCCTCCACCGCGTGAGGACACAGTAAGAACACCACTGTCTGTAAACCAGGAGGAGGGCCTTCACCAAAAGCCACCACATGGATGGCCTGATCTGGGTGAGAAAGAAGTTTCTGTTGCCCAAGCCACCCAGGCTAGGGTAGTTAGTTATAGCAGACTGCACTTAAGACAGGGCCAGGACTGCACTGGGCCCTTCCCTTGGCTGTGTGGAGGGGGACGGAGGCGACCGGGCTATGGAGAAGCCTGCAAGGTGTTGGTGGAGCTGCTGGGCCTGGACTTCCTGTCTGCTGGAAACCTCTCTCTTCCTCTCCTGAGCAATAGGTGGCTCGGGACAGAGCCAGTTCTTTGGCCTAGAACCAGCGCTGGGGAGTGTATGAGCTTCTGCTGGCTGCACCTGCATGCCCAGTGAAGTCTTTGTCCCAGGGTCATTCTGTGTCCCTTCTCTGCCCGGTCACTTGAGAGCCATCAGCCACATTCTCAGGTACATGCCTGAGCAGAACCAACTCCCTGATTGCCATGGGCACCCGCTTCTGGGAGGGGAGAGCATGATCGTTCCCCTGAGCTCTGATAAAATATCCTGCTTTGCCACTAACTAGCTGGGAACTGAAGCAGTCTGTGACGTTGCTGGGCCTCCATTTCTCCATCTGTACAATGGGGATTGTAACTCCCCCTCCATACTTCATGTCCAGGGTCCCTGAGCCTTTCACACACACTATTTGGTAGCCATCGGTGTTTTATTCCCACCTGATTTTCAAGGTCTCATTCAACAGCCTTGGGAGGAGCAGCACACTGTTTAGGGTGAGCTGTCAGCAAAACCCCTAAGAATGCAGCAAGAAAATCTGGCCTCTTTGAGGGCCATTTTGCACACATGCCATCTGTATAGGGGATTGTGGAAATTAGCAAGGAAGACAAAGCCAGCCAGTTTCAGCCCCTCTGTCCCCTCTCCTTCCAGCATGGGGAAGAGAGGCCCATGCTGCTGCTTGAGGCCCACCTTGGCTGATGGGGGACCCTGCCCTAGAGGTAGCAGGATTGGGGATGAGAGGCAGGAGGGGTAAAGAGAGGCGGCCCTCAGGGGAAGCTCAGGGATGGCAGCTGGGGTCCAGGGAGACAGGCTGCTGGTCCGTGGAGGGGCTCACCTCCAGCCTGGCAAAGGTCCCACACCCAGGACTGACAGAGGTGGCCACCCCCACCCCTTTCAAGAACCATGATGGATCAGAGGGCAAGAAAACAGCAGTGGACAGTGCTCAGGGAGACCCTCCCAGATGTGCTAGACCACCAAAGACCCCAAGCCTAGGACCTTCCTGAGAGCTGGGCAGGGTCCCCTGTGATGACCGGGACTTGAGAAGGACTTCTCTGCCTCTTCCATTCCTTCTCTGAGAGGGATGGGAGCTCGGAGCAGATTGTGTTTTATTTGCAAAAATAAAAGAGAAAAGAAGTGACGTTTCTCACACCTGAGCTTGGGATGGTAGCCAGTCCGTGCCCCCACTGATGTGTCACAGCCTCTCTTCCGCGCGCAGGCTCCCTCCCTCCGCCCCTCCTGCAGCGCCCAGGCTCAGCCACCCAATCAGGCTGGTGACACACGCTTTGGGTAGCCAAGTTGGTGACATTTCCCTCTCCATGGAGAGGTGCGCTCCTTGCTCAGTTGGCAGCCTGCAGAAAAGGCCAAGTAACAGATCCAGCCTTCCCTCTCCTGGGGGGTAGGGACTGGAGAAACCCCCTCCTCTGCAGGGACCGGAGGCTCTGAGTCCCCTGAGAAGGAGCCACCGTCACCATCACCATCACCATCGCTGAATCATGCCCGGGGTGGGCTGGGAACCAGCCTCAGCCCCAACAAATCCACCTCTGCCTCCCTGTGTGTTTATTCTGGCCTCCTCAGTATTGCTTGTTGCCGTGGCTCTAGGGGAAGCAAAATATGTATTTAGAAGTGACATGCTTAAACAACTCTGGAGAAGGAAAAACACTGGAATCTGAGTTCTGGCTATTTCTGCATCCTGAGGAAATGATATCATGGCTCCAGAGTCAGTCCCAAACCCAGTCCCAACTCACCGCATGATGTTGGGCAAATTCCCAAATTCCTCCACAGCCCAGATTCCTCACCTGTAAAATGGGCCTTGTGCTTGCACAAGGGGGCCTGGGGATCCTTTGGGGGTGAGGGCTTGGCGTCAAGCACATGCTCAAGCCCTCACTGGCACTTCTCACTGTGGGGTCTTCTAACCAGGTGTGTGAGCTTTTCGTGTGGTTATGTACAATTCAGGTGTCTTCTTTGCTGGATGACATTCTTTCCCACCCACGTGTCCACGTAGCAGCACGTGCCGTGTGAAGGCTGTACTGCATTCTGTTGTGTTTGCCTGGATCTTCCCCTGGTATTGGGCGTTTGGGTTATTTCCAGTTCTTTGCTGCTGAAAATGATGTAGCTGTGAATATCAGCAGGCTTATGTTTTTTATGAGGCCGTAATAGAATGTAATTATAGGGGTGGAATCTATAGCACGGAGATCACGGACGGCACACATCCCCTGGGCCCCAGAGCCAACTGAGGGTGTCCGTGCCTCTTGGATGATCCGTCCTTGTAGCCTAAAGCAAAACCCATCATCCCTGGGAAGATGCCGAGGTGACTTGTTTATGGTTGTTCCAGCCCCTCACCCAAGGGGTAAGAGGCTGAAGTATTAACACCCCTGTGTCCTCTCTCTTGTAGAAAGTCTGCACCAAATGTGGGATCGAGACCTCCCCTGGCCAGAAGCGGCCCCTGTGGCTGTGTAAGATCTGCAGTGAGCAAAGAGAGGTAGGGCCCCGGGGCAGCAGGGTCTGGGCACACTCACGTATTGGGATTACATGGTGGGTCACTGGCAAGGGCTTCTCTGGAGGTCAAGGAGGGACCATCCAGGGGTGTCCAGGGGAGAAGAATGTGGAGGGACAACTGGCTTGGCTTGCCCACCACCTCCGTACAGAGGTGGCAGCAGGCCCTGGTTCTGTGCTTGTAGGGTATGTGGTTTCAGTGGCATCTGGCATTTGGAGGGGGCCTGGAATGGTAGCTCTCCAGGTTGAACATTTACTAAGCTCCTGACCCTGTGCTAATAAGATCCTTGGGTTTATTCATTTATTTCCTCCTTATTCAACCCCATCCATGGCCGCTATTCTTATCCCTTTTTCCTGATGGGGAAATGGAGACACGAGTGGCTAAGTGACTTGTGGACACTGAGCTGGGGGAGCAGCATGGAGTTGGGAACCAGGCATAGCCAGGGCCTGCTGCAGTGTGCCACCCCAAGTCCTTTCTGGGGCTACAGTTGTGTCATTCCAGTTATGACCCCATTTCAGGGAAGGAAGTTGAGGGTGATGGAGGATGCTGAGGCAGTAGCCATCAGGGGGTGGGGTGGGGCCTAGAACTGCATCTCCTAGCCCCAAGCCCAGGGCTTTCCTCCCTACCCCAGGATCAGGAAGGAGAGAAACAACAGGACTACACAGGTGGCTTCTGGGGAAGGCCAGGGGGATGGATGGAAGGAGCCTGGCCGAGGGAGCCTGTCCCTGGCTTTCCAGATATGGGTTTGTCTTTTTATTTATCTGGCTTGGCACTAGTGTGTGCTTATCATCTGAGGGTCCATAAAATATTCTCAGTTCTGGAAAATTCTCATTCATAGCATCTCTGACTATTGCTGTTGTGCCATTTTATCTCTCTCCTGAAGATCACATATTTGGCAACTTCTCCATCATGTCCAGCTCCCTCTGTTCTGCTGCCCACTGCTGGATCTCCCTCACCCTCAGCCTCCTCTCTCAGGTGCAAAACTTCCTCACCAGCCCCATTTTTAGTGACTTGGCCCTGGTCCCCCACCTCTTGTGGGACACTTTAGTCCCTGTATCCTGGAAGAACCATCTCCCAGCGGCCTCCACCTGCTTCAGGGCCTGGCACTCTGCCAGTAGGGCCTTTGCTTCACAAGATCTATTGAGAGAGAGATCTTGGTTTTGAACACATGTAATTTTCCTTTTTGTTGTTTTTAAAATATTTCCATCTGTCATTGCTGCATGTTTGGAAGAGAGAAGGTGACAGACAGAGCCTTGGAAAGTGAACTAGTACTTGGTCTTGCCTGCTGGCCCCTGTGCCTCATCCCCAAATGGTGATGATAATGCCCAGTTCTCGGAGATGATGCAAGAATTCAGCAAGATCTTTAAAGGGTGCAAAATGTCTGGCACTCCTTGAATATTAGAAACTTCCCTTCCATCCCAGCCAGAAAATCCATCTTTGGACAGGAGGTCTTTGGGTCTTCAGTGGACCCCTCTCAATGTTCTGATAGTCAGTATCCTCCAGGGAGGAAATTCCTTCACACATGATCTTGTGGGGAGACACTTTTACAGGATGAAATGATGGTCACAAGCGAGCTGTGGGAGGTCAGAGGTCAAGGAGCTGTCAAGGAAAAGAAAGTGGAAAAGGAAAGACGAATTTTGCTAACTTAATCAGCTAGCAGAGGGCCACTGAGGCTGCTGCCCTGTCCAGCCACATCACGAGTTACCTCCATACTCCTTAATAGTCCTGACCTACCACATGCAGGGAGGGCCCCCTCCAGCCCGTCTAATCTCCAGAGCGCTCCAGGGCCCAGAAGAGTCCAAAATAGCTTAGGATGAATTTTCTTATCTTTCCTAAGGCAAAGAATATGAGGTTATGCATTAGGCTACCAGTTTGTCCTTGAATTTTTAGAAGCCAATAAAAAACTTAGCAAGATCAAGAATGTTCCCTGTCCTCAGCGTCAGGCATTCTGTGGACACACAGTAGGTAGGGATGGGGCTGTGAACGTGCTGATGGTATGTGAGCTGATGGGGACCACATTCAGGTGCCAAGTTTCCTGTCTGCTTTGGGGGTAGAAGGGGGGCAGGGTGAAAGGTTTCCTAATGCCTTTTTTTTCCCCTTAGAAAAATATCTAATCATAACAAAGAGATAGCATCATCATAAAAGGGCATTTCATGCAAAATGTCAGATACAAAGTTTAAGTAAGTACCACATTTTAAATGCAGGTTCTGAGACTGTGATAAGAATGTGGAGTTCTGTCTCCTGGCAAAAGCCAAATCCTAATGGAAGAACTTGGGTTTTCTGATGGAAACCCTTGTTCGGCTCTGCCCAGGTGCTCTAATCTTTCATTCCTCTTGGTGCTTCACTTCCCTCATCTCTTGCTATAATTGGAAGTAGTTTTTCTGGAGTGAGTCAAATGCGGGTCAGATGTTCCTGGGACTGTTGGATTGGCGTTGCTGCCTGTTTTATGCACCTGGACCATGCAGTAACATGAGCCTCAGTCCCTCTGCTCTTGAGGAGTTTATAATCGAATGCATTTATTCGTTCAAGCAGTCAACACATATTTATTGAGCATCTTCTATGTGCCAGGCAAAATAGCTCTTCTACTGGGAGAGGGAGAACACATGCAGAGTCAAGTAAATTCTGTAACCTCACAGATGACAATAAAGCACTCCAGGCAAAAGGGAAAGGGAGTGTTGAGATTAGTGGTGTGAGTACTGTTTTATATGGGGGTCACAGAGGAGCTCATTGATAAAGGGACATTTGAGCAGAGATGTGAAGCACATTCTGTGGATATGGGGGAGGGAACATTGCAAGTAAAGGGTACAGCAAACGCAAAGGCCCTGAGGTGAGTTTGTGCTTGGTGGCTTTGGGCAGCAGCAAGGAACATAACTGGAGTGACATCAGGGTTGGAGAGGTGGTCAGAGGTGTGGGAGGAGGTCAGATCATAGTGGTCCTTGCAGACCATTGTAAGCACTTTGGCTTTTATAGTCAGTGAAATGAGGAGCCTTGGAGGGTCTCAGGTAGAGGAGGGATGTGATCTCTCTCCCCCCCTCCTTACAGAACACTCTGGCTGCTGTGTTGAGAATAAACTGTGGGCTGTCATGTCAGAGCATAGCACAGATTTTATTTTTCATATTAAGTGTTGCTCAGGTGTCTGAGTTTTTTTATCAGTTGCTACCCTTAGAAACTTTCATTTTACAAAATGTATATATTTTAGTCTTTTCTGAAATTAATATGGATCATCAAGGAACCTTTATAATGTATAGAAGAGCAAAATACACACAAAAATTATCTGTCATCTTACTATCCAAAGAAACTGTTGTCAACATTTTGGCATATTTACCTTTTTCTGCACTTTTCTTGTTTATACTGTTGAACTTGTGTTTTAAAATCAACATTGGATCTTAAGTATTTCCCAGTGTGATCAAGAACTCTTTGTAAACATTCTCAATGACTGTCTGTCATATGGCTCTTCTAATTTAGGATATTTGTTTCCATTTCTTTCTCTTATTAGTATCTGCATGTATAACTTTTTTACATGCATTTTACTTAATTGAATCCCTTGATGTATTTACTTTGCAGTCTGGGGATGGGATCCAGGGCCTGGTGCATCTTAGGCAAGTATTCTACCACTGAGTGACACCCCCAGCCCTTGCTTACATTTTAGATTATAGCCTCAGAATGAATTCCTAGGGTTCACTTTCCCTCTTTCCTTATAGACCCTGGAGTTTTGTTATTGTTTTTATTTATCTCATAGGTAGCTGGTATGCAATTTGATGCCATTTTTTAAATAAGGGCACGTGGATGGTGTTTTCTGAGTCCTATGCTATGTGATAATTGTTGCCTTTCTACATAAGGGACATCTTGACGGATAGTACAATTGATCAGAATCTTTCCCACTCAATTCTGTGTACTTGGCCTCTTTGTCTACCAACCACATGGAGAACCATCATCAGGGAGAGTTGGCAATTAGGGGAAGTGGTATCCTGGGAAGGGGAGTAGTGAAACCTGTGAAGAGACTAGAGAGAAGGGTTTTTGGTTTTTCCTTAATTGTAGATGGACACAATACCTTTATTTAATTATTAATTTATTATTATTTTTAATGTGGTGCTGAGGATCGAACCCTGTGCCTCACACATGCCAAACGAGTGCACTACCACTGAGCCACAACTCCAGCCCCAAGAGAGAAGGGTTTTTTAAATTAATTATCAACTAAAAGATATAAGAGAAGGAACAGAAACCACATTAAACAAATAGAACCTTTATAAAAAAGTACAGGCAAATTTGAAAAAGAACCAAAGGAGTCATTTTTCTTTCTAAAAATAAAAAATACTATTAATCAATTGTAAAACTCACTTGAACCACACTTTAATCATTTCTTAGAGCAACAAACCTTGTCATTCTCATTAATGGCTACAGACGTTGCATTATCATTTGCTTCTTATCAATTTTTTTTGTTTGTTTTTTGTATTCCTATGTGGTGCTCCCAACTACCTTGCCCGTGATTTCCATGATCCCAACCGTCAAGAATATGACCCAGGGCTGGGGCTGGGGCTCAATGGTGGGATACTTGCCTAGCATGCATGAGGCCCTGGGTTCCATCCCCAGCACTGCAAAACAAAAATCAAACAAAAAAGAACACAATGCATTTGTGACCCCACCAGACTCCATTTGCCTAATTAGCTGTTTGGCTTTTTTAAACTAGCCGTCTACACCCGCATTCCATTTCCTGGCTCTTGATGCATCCCTCCGTGCCCGTTCTCATTCCAGGAACTCTGTGGACTGGCATACTCTTCAGTCACTTGCCTGATTTTCTTGCTGGCAAATTCATAACCTCTGTCATGGGTTCAAGATTGAAAGAAACAAGAAAGGGAACGAAATGGCCCCTCCGTGGGCTGGTTAAATAGCACATCAGGCTCACCTGGGAGGGGCCCGCCCCAGAACCAGAAGGCAGTTCAAGGATGTGGCATAGAAGGACAAGGAGAGGACACTGTGAAGTCACAGCTGAAAGTAAGGGCAAGATGAGAGCTGGTGTGCAGTAGCACAGTATAAAGTGGCTTTTTATTTCTTTCTTTTTTTGGTACCAGGGATTGAACTTAACCACTGAGCCACATCCCCAGCTCTTTATTTTTTATTTAGAGACAGGGTCTTGCTAAGTTGCTTAGGGCCTCACTAAGTTGCTGAGGCCGGCTTTGAACTTGCAATCCTCCTGCCTCAGCTTCCCAAGCTGCTGGGATTACAGGCACACACCACCACACCCAGCTGCAAAGTGGTTCTAAAGGTGACAACAGAGACAGGCACAGGTTGAAGCCACACTTGATGTTTTCATTCCCCTTTAAATAACCTGTTGTGTTTTTAAATTTTAATATTTAGAAGTTAAAATTTTTCGTCTGGATATGCCTAGGCCATTTTCATTGATTTATTTTTTTTTATAAAACAAACATACACTATTTGGATATTTGACCCAGGAAAGCTTTTTAATTACATTTTTGCTTATTTGTACCAACTATTCTGACTTCAGGAGCACTTACTAATTTGAAGTTTGGGTTTCCATTTGCTGTCTTCCATAGCCATTTTCTTTCTTTCTTTCTTTCTTTCTTTTTAATATTTATTTATTTGCTTTAGTTGTACACAATGTGTTTATCTTTACATGGTGCTGAGGATTGAACCCAGGCCACGCATGCGCTAGGCGAGCGCTCTACCATTGAGCCACAACCCCAGCCTGTAGCCATTTTCTTTCTTTTTTTTTTTTTAATATTTATTTATTTGTTTTAGTTGTACACAATGCCTTTATTCTTTACATGGTGCTGAGGATCGAATCCGGGCCGCGCGCGTGCTAGGAGAGCGCTCTTCCTCTGAGCCACAATCCCAGCCCTGTAGCCATTTTCTTATAAGTCATTTTCTATTCCTTTCATTTTTCCCTCCATTCTGGATAATCTTTTTTTTTAATATTTATTTATTTACTTTAGTTATACACAATGCAATGCATTTATGTTTACGTGGTGCTGAGGATCGAACCCGGGCCGCGCACGTGCGAGGCGAGCGCTCTGCCGCTGAGCCACAACCCCAGCCCGATTTCTGGATAATCTTAAATCTTTTCTCCCATGTCACTTGGAGCCTGTTTGTGTGTGTAAATAGCCTAAATGGGAGTCTTCAAAAACACTTGTGTACAGTTTAAAGAATCATCATAAAACAGATGTTCACTAACTGCTGCCCAAGCCAAGAAATTGGTCATTACCATGCCTGTGTTGGAATATGACATAAATAAGATGGAACCATGTGCCTTGCTTTTCCTTTATTCAACATTACAATTTTTTCTCCCTTATTTTACAGTACTGGGGATTGAACCCAGGGGCACTCTACCACTGAGCCATATCCCCACCCCTTTACATATGTATATTTTTATTTTGATACAAGTTCTCACTAAGTTGCTTAGGGCCTCGCTTAAGTGGCCCAGGCTGGCCTCCAACTTGTGGTCCTGCCTCAGCTACCTGAGCTGCTGGGATTACAGGTGCATGCCACCACGCCTGGCCTCAATATTGTGATTTTGAAGTTCACCACATTGATGTATGTGGCTGTATTCATTCCTCTCGTTGCTCTCTCCATTCCCTGTAATGAATACAGCCCTCACTGCTTAGTCCTTCTGGTGATCCGTCAGCGACTCTCTATTCCTTTGCTGTTAGGAATAATTCTCCTGTCACCATCCATGTCTCCCAGAACCCATGTATGAGAGTTTCTGCAGCATTTACACCAGAGAGGGCTTCTCTTGGGCTGGGACATGTGCTCAACTTCATTAGCTAATTCCCAATCATATTCCAAAGTAGCTGGACCACCGGGTGTTCCTACAAGCAGGTGACCCAAGTCCCCTCTCCAGCCACTTCCCTCTTCTCCCTGGTCATTTCTGCTCTCTCCTGCCTCTGGCATAGGTTAGGCTTCTGCTCTTATAGTCCTCCATCATTCCCCTCCTTGAGCCTTTTTTCTTCTTTTGGCGACTTCATAGCCAGTCTTCATCTTTCCAAGGCGCCAAGCGGTCATCTACTTTTCTCTGAAACCTGGCATGCACATTCACACGTACTAAATATTCTCGAGGTTTTCCTCTTTTTCTGAGTCTTCTGAATGGCACCTCCCTACTCCTCTGGTAGTTTTCCCTGGCCCCAATTTTCTCTGTGTTCATCCATCTTCAGGTACGGTAAGCTTAGCCAACCAGAGGCAACGGGCACATCTCTCCCAGCACTTCCCTTTGGGATTTCACCTGTGATGCTCTGCTCTGTGGAGGAGGCACCTTTGACTCTCCTGTGACTGGGTCCTCAAGGGCCTTTGGAACTGGGGAGGACATGCAGCACTGTAGCCCATGGTTTGTGTCTTCTCCTCAGCTCTTCCTCTCTCTGCTCGCCCGCACCGAGCCTCATAAAATCCACCTTCCCAAATTCAGAGCACATGGCCAGCCTGGCTGTGTCTGGGAGTCAAATCTCCTGGGGACAGTGGCAGGGCTGGAGGAGGGAGGACAGCCCCTGTGTGGTTCCAGAAGCCTGCAGCTCTGCTGGGTCAAGAAGGCTGCCCAGGCAGCTTCTGAGCCCTTCCCCTGCCCCCTGACAGGTGGGCAAGAAGTCTGTGTGCCTCTGCACACTCTTGCCATCCATCACCTGTGTTTGAGGGACACTGTCTGTGACCTCCTGTCATATCCCTCCTCCTCTGACAATTGTGATTTCTTTTTTAATTTTTTAATTTGTTTTAACTAGTTATACATAACAGTAGAATGCATTTATGCACTTTGATATATCATACATAAATCAGGTATAATTTCTCATTTGTGATTTCTTTTTTTACCTCTTTTCATGGGTCTGTTGGTTGGGGTTGGAAGGAACTGTGGAGGGGGACTTCTAAACACACAATGTTGCAAGCCAGAAGTTCATTTAATTTATTGTTTAGCCTTTTGTCTCAATCCATTTAAAAAAAAAAAAAAAAAAAAACCAGAGTGACTCAGTGAACATCGTAATGTAATCAGGGGAAGAACTAATTGGAATCTAGATTACCCCGGATTCTAGAAACCCTTCCTCCAGCCTCTAACAGATACCTGTGGTGTAAGAAGGCTTCTGAGGACTCAGGTGTTATCTGAGGGGGGATAAGCTAGGAAGGGGTAAAGACCAATTTGTAAGTAATTGAAAGATGATTAATACAATTACAACCTTTTCCTCTGTTCAGCGTTTGCTTTGCGTCCAGATTTCACACGCACCCTGATTGTAACTCGGGCAGAGGCTGGCTACAGCCGGCACTTCCTCCGTCTCCTACAGTGTTTTGCATATAAAGGTGCTCAGGAAATGTTTGTTGTTTGGAAGAGACATTTGCAAAGAAATGTCCTTGCTCTGATCACTTTAGAACCTTTTCCCAGCGGGTGCTTTTGATTTCCCTGGAGTCCTATAGCAGGCAACCCTGGCTGGGGCCAAAGTGCCTGTGAGACAGCTTCTACGTGTTCCCTCGCCTGCCCCCGTTCGTGCTTGTTGATTGACGGGGCAGAGGGATTTGCGGAAAAAGTGACTCCCTGGGTAATCTTGAAACCATCTCCAGCTCTCAGAGGGTCAGGAGAACTAGGGATTCTCCCCTCCCCAGCCAGCCTCTGATGGTAACTAGCTGTGCCAGCCGAGCCCAGCATCCTTAGCACCTGCCTGCCAGGAAGGTGGCCTGTGCTTGCTGCAAGCTGCCATCTGCTTCTCCACGCTGGTTCTCTCCTGGTCCCGCTGTTACTTGCAGTTTGGATTTTTGCTGCAAACAGCTTTGCCAGAGGGCCCCCTCCGCAGGCCCGTGAGTGCGCTCAGGAGTGGGTGGCTGGCGCTGGGGCGGGGGGCTGCCTGAGCACCCTGCCATCTGCGCCTGGCTCACTCTGGGCTGCTGTCGCGGCGTCCCTGGGGGACCCGGATGGTCACACTTCCTCAGTGTGTTGGTTGCCTCCCACGCCACTGTGGCTCTGCCAAGGAGACCCACTATTAGCGCTGCCTCCCGGCCTCCCACACAGGTACAGGTGGCAGGAGGAGGAGGCTCCTGGCACCCAGCAGCCCCCAGGGCACCCTGCCAACTGTGGACCCTCCAGTGCACCCTCCCCCGGATACCAAACCACCCCCACCCCACTCCCCACCTTTGTTTGGGGTGCCTACTCAAGTGTCTGCCTTGGAGAAAGAGTTTTTCTCTGTGATGTGCTGGCCAACCCAAGAGGAACCCGACTCCATCTGAGCTAATTGTCCAAACCCACACATGCCAGAGCAGCCTGATTATTGATAGCGGACATTAGCCGAGCACCAGCTAGAGCCCGCAGCGAACATCTCTTATCCTCGCAGGAGCCCACTGACATACATAAAAGGAGCTGTTGTTCCCTGTGACAGATGGAGAAACTGAGGCTTAGAAAAGGGAGGCCACTTGCCCAATGACATCAGAGAGTAATTTATGAAGCCAGAAGCTAAAGCCAGATGTACCTTCCTGCAAATGCTGGGCAACGACTTATTTTCTGTTCTTCCTTCATTCATTCAATATTTGTTGAGTATTTGCAACAGGCCAGGCACTGTTTTAGGCCCTTGGAAAACAGCAAAAAGCAACACACCCCAGTATTCTTGCCTAGAGCTTGTGTCCTGATAAGGGGCCAGGGATAGGGAGTAAGAACCAGACAACAAAGCATGAGCAAACTCATGAGCACATGATACAGCCTGATGGATGCTGAATGGAAACAAGAAAGGAGTCAGGAGTGTTGGGCATGGGAGGGAGGTGACCATGCTAAGGTCTACTGGCCACCTTGTCACACCCATCAGGATAGCTGTTATAGAAAAGCAGAAAATATCAAGTGTGAGGAGATCAGAACCCTGTGCACTGCGGGAGAGGATGTGAAATGGTGCAGCCACCATGAACAACAAACAGTATGGCGGTGGTTCCTCAAAAAATTAGGTAGAGTCACCCTGTCTCCAGAATTTCTACCTCTGGGCATCTACACAAAGAATTGAAAACAGGGACTCAAACAGATATTGGTACACGCATATTCATAGCAGCGTTATTCACAATAGCCTAAACATGGAAGCAACCCAAGTATCTATCATCAGATGAATGGATAAACAAAATGTGGTACATACATAATATTATTCATTCATATTATTTGGCCTCAAAAAGGAATGATATTCTGACATATGCTGCCACCTGGATGAACCTCGAGAACATTGTGCTGAGTGAAATAAGCCAGTCAGGGCTGGGGTTGTGGCTCAGCGGTACAGCACTCACCAGCACGTGTGAGCCACTGGGTTCAATCCTCAGCGCCACATAAAAATAAATAAATAATATAAGGGTATTTTGTCCATCTATAACTAAAAATAATAAATAAGCCAGTCATAGAAGGAAAAATACCATAGGATGCCACTCAGATGGGGTACCTGGAGTAGTCAGATTCATAGGGATGGAAAGTAGAACGGCAGGTGCCAGGGAGCTGGGGAGGTAGTGTTTAGTGGTGCAGAGTCTCAGTCTGGGAAGATGAAGTTCTGGAGGCAGATGGTGTCAATGTGCACAGTGCCACTGCACTTAGTGCTCCTGAACTGTGCATCAAAAAATGGTTAGAGGGCTGGGGTTGTGGCTCAGCGGCAGAGCGCTCGCCTTGCACGTGCACGGCCCAGGTTCGATCCTCAGCACCACGTAAACATAAATGCATTGCATTGTGTACAACTAAAGTAAATAAATAAATATTTTTTTAAAAAATGGTTAGAAGGCAAATTCTATATGATATATATATATATATATCATATATATATACCATATATATATATATATATTGGGGTGGAGGGGGGGTACAGGGGATTGAACTTGGTGCACTCAACCACTGAGCCCCATCCCCAGCCCTATTTTGTATTTCATTTAGAGACAGGTCTCACTGAGTTGCTCAGCATCTTGCTTTTGCTGAGGCTGGCTTTGAACTCGTGATCCTCCTGCCTCAGCCTCCTGAGCCACTGGGATTCCAGATATGCGCCACCAGGCCCTGCCTGTGCTATATATTTTAACCACAGTTGAGAGAAAAAATTAAAGGTGATTAGCGAGGATGGGCCTCTTTCAGAAGGTTCAGTCAGCCCAGCGTATTCGTATCACTCAGGACTTCCCACCTTCTAGGTGCCAGGCCCTGGGCTCCCCTGAGGTGAGTGCTGGGAGTGGTAGCAGAAGGCTCTTTGGGGTTGACATGGCCCTCCATGAAGTCCCCAGGCCCACAGGTCCTAGTGTTTGGCTCTGTCACTCTACTGGCATCCCCTAGATACTCAACCACAGTAGATACGCTCAGAGGTTGGTGGTGTTGGGAACACTCTAGTCTGTGGGACCAATCTTGACCACAGCAAGGTGCAGGGTGCCTCTCCGTTTCCATGGGGTAGCTGATGTGATACTGTCCTGATGCAGCCACCCACCCGCCCCTCTGTGCCTATGTGTCGGGGATGACATGTCCCACTGTGGTATCCTCCCATGCATGCCCCTGGGGAAGGGGGTATAACGTGAAGGGGAAAGCATCTGAATTTAGGCTTTTTCTTGCACTAATTTGAATAAAAATTTGATCCAAATTTCCTGCCCATTTTTTTAGATGCCAAGTGACATTGGCTGGCACAGTTGTGCCCCTCCCCCTAGCCAGCTGTCTCACAGATGGAGACTGGGGAATTGAGGGTGGTTCCATCCTTCAGGAAGTATTTATTAAGCTCCTAGGTGGTGCTGAGCCCTGGAACAACACACCCATCCCCTCTCCTATGCACGTCCTACTGAGCTGCCAGAAATTCCATCTGATGAGGAAGGGAAACGGGAGGAACTGGCCTTTGCCGAGATCCTTCTGCAGGCTGGGCACGAGGCTCAGTGAGATGGATATTAATGTCCTATTTTCTAGCTAAATGGAAGCTCTGGGACCTTCAATGACAAGTCTGTGGTGGCACCGTCAGGACATGCAGGGCTGGTTTGTGAACCTGGGCTGTCTGATGGGCTCTTTCCTCTAGACCAACTTCCTCTTCATTTCTACCAGGCCAGTGACCCCTGCCTTCGGCAATAAGCCCACAGCCCTCCTTCTCCAGGGCCGGCTTGCAGGTTGGAGGAAGAAGGACAGATGAACAGAAGTGACTCTTCAGCCTCATCTTCCCTCAAGGATTCCCATCTCTGGGGATTCCAGGTCCCTGCCTCTTTTTGCCCAACTAACACCCAGCCTGGCCCTGACCTTTATTTAACCATATGCATCTCAGACTCTTGCTTTGGGTCTCAGGACCTGGTTATCCTTCTGACCCTTGAACTTTTGCCTGTGCTCCTAACACTGCATCAACTTGTCATGGTCATGGGCTAGCTCCCAGCACTCCCTGTTTGCAAAAGAAAGCACAAAGCCTCTTCTGTAGGAATTTCAGCTGGTACCTCTTCATGTTGCAACTGGCACCTCGTGAGATCCTTCTTAGCTTCATCTCCTGGGCATGACCTTCAACCCAGCCAGTGGGGCACACTCCCTCTCCAGGAACCATGCCAAGAATACATGTTGCCACCAGAGATATGTAAAAATGTGCTCTACAAGTATAATATGAAATGTAATACATTCTGTTGTCATTTCTAACAACTTAGAATAAAAAATAAATTTTAAAAAATCCAAATACTGTTAGGAGACAACTAAAAAAAAAAAGAAGAAGAAGAATACATGTTGCAGCATTTCTTGTAATAGCAAAAAATCTGGAAACAATCCAAATGTCCTTTTAAAGTAGGATGGATAGATCAGTTTGGGCAATGAAAGAATATATAGCAGAGAAGATAGCTAAGCTCACCAAAGTTTGAGTCAAAAAGACAATAAGCAAAAAATAGCAAGTTACCAAAGAAAGCACAATGACTCAAAAAACATGACGTTCAAAAACTGGTAATGAGGAATACTTACTTAATTTAGAAATGCATTCACTGCAGTGAGTTTGTTTTGTTTTGGTTTGGTTTGGTTTGGTACTGGAGAGTGAACCCAGGGGCACATTACTACTGAGCCACATCCCCATTCCTTTTTATTTTGAGATAGGGTTTTACTAAGTTGATCAGGGCCTTGCTAAGTTGCTGAGGTTGGCCTCAAACTTGCAATCCTCCTGCCTCGGCCTCCCAAGTGGCTGAGATTACAGGTCTGCACCACTGAGCCTGGCTGGAGTTTTTTTGTTGTTTTGTTTTGTTTAATTGAAAACAAAAAGCAAGAGATTGCTTAACACAAAATTCCAGATGCTGCTTACCTTTGGAAGGGAGAGTGGGCTTCTTGATGAGTTTACAGGTGTTAACTTGAATATGATTCTTCAAAATGTGCTATGTATGAAACACACTTTCATAGGTATGCTAGATTTCACACGCACACACCCAGAAGATAC
This sequence comes from Tamias sibiricus, assembly GCA_025594165.1. Lineage (NCBI taxonomy): Eukaryota > Metazoa > Chordata > Mammalia > Rodentia > Sciuridae > Tamias > Tamias sibiricus. The sequence continues at coordinate 48,857,083 of CM046660.1, forward strand.
AGATCACTAAAATCAGACAATAATAAGCTAAAATCAGTGATAAGGAGGAAATCCTATAAAATCTCCCAGATTTGGGGGGGGGGGGTTGCTGGGCGGAGCCAAAGAGCTGAACTAGATTAAGGAAGGCTGAATATGGAGAGCAGAGAAGGCCTCATGCAACCTCAGAATTAGGGGTTTTCCCAAAGGGGGAATGAGACTGGATTGGAAGTGAAGCAATAATCAAATGCATGAGCAGGGAAAGCGTCCTTGAGTGGGAGCCCCCCACGCTCCCCTGCCCAGGAGGGGTCAGCTCAGAAATGGTTTCACTTTAGCTTTGGAACACATTTCTGAGACTGTGTTTAAACATAGACATATTTGTTGTTCTGGGAATTGAATCAAAATCATGAAGCTCCTCTGAAAAGACCTGGCTGGGTGTAATTGGCCTGTCCAATTTTCTGCTTCCAGCCTCTATTCATTTCCTGTGTGCAGCCCACTCCATCTGGGGATAGAACGTGGCTTCCCCGCCAAACATCACCAACACAGCTTCTCTCAGACCTGCGTGGGAACAGGGAACAGAGTTAAATATTGGGATTCGAAAAGATTTCATACTGCTTGAGAATTAAGAGTTAAGGAGAAGCTTTTGCAAAATGTTGACAGCGCAAATAATTAAGAAAGATGCCTCAGCCAGGCACAGTGGTGCAGGCTTGTAATCCCAGCAGCTTGGGAGGCTGAGGCAGGAGGATCGCGAGTTCAAAGATAGCCTCAGCAAAAGTGAGGCCCTAAGCAACTCAGTGAGACCCCGTCTCTAAATAAAATACAAAACAGGGCTGAGGATATGGCTCTGTGATTGAGTGCCCCTGAGTTCAATCCCCAGTACCTGTCCCCCCCCCCCCCCAAAAAAAAGGATGCCTCCTTGGATTTGCCAAATTTGTAAAACCATCAGGACAAAGGGAGGAGATGTCATTGGGGGCTAGAGGGTAAAGATAAGGGTCCCCATTTTAAGTGGCTTGTGGGAACCTTTCCTCATCCCAAAGAACATGGGAGATGCAGGGGCGGAGGGTTTGCCCATAGGACACAGACCCTGAGATTGGGCTACAAGGAGCGTGTGAGGCCAGGGCCTCTCCCTGATGCAGGGGTGCTCAGGTGTGTGGCTGTCTATGGGGAGCCAGCGTGGAGGCTCCTCTCCGTGATGCTTGCAAACGCTCCTCACCAGTAATTGTGGTGATTGCGTAGAAACCTCGCCAGAGCAGCCCCTCACCAGGGGTTAATGGAAGCCAAAGCATTTCCTCTGGTTCTGAAATGATCCAGCCAAGGTGTTTAAATTATCTGTCAAGAAAACAGATAGCACCCTCATAATATTTTCTCTTACTGCATTTTTTCCTTTCTGCTGTGCTAGCGATTGCCTGCCTCCCAGACTGACCTGGTTGTTCAAAAACCTCACTTGAAATGAATAGGAAACTCGCTGGGGCCCTGGGAAAGCCGTGCTCCACTGGGCTGAGCAGGGAGTTCTCCTGACCTCCAAGGGCAGGAAGAAAGGGCAGCTGTGTGTGCGCTCGCCTTTGTTGGGGCTGGATCTCCAGCCCACCTTCTGTTCTGGGAGGTCTGGGGACTCACACAGAGCTTTTCCGAGCCCAGAGGGGAGCCTCCAGCCCCCAGCAAGACCCCCAGAGGCAGGAAACTTTCCAGGCAGAATGAATTTATTCACTACTGCAGATGGGGCAGGGGAGGGGGGGTCCCGGCTCACCAATACACACATGTGAGTTTGTTTTTATTTTGATATGGGGCATTAAACTCTGGGGTGCTCTACCACTGAGCCACATCCCCATCCCTTTTTAGTTTATATTTTGAGACAGGATCTCACTAAGTTGCTAAGACTGGCCTCGAACTTGCCATCCTCCTGCCTCAGCCTCCCCAGTTGCTAAGATGACAGGGGTGTGCCACCAGGCCCAGCTATCCATGTGATTTTAAAGTGTTATCCTGGGACTTGGAGTGTAGCTCAGTGGTAGAGCATGTTTGATTCCCAGTACTGTAATTTTTTAAAGAAGTGTTACTCTTTAAAAAGCAAATATGCTAGGGGCTGGGGCTGTGTGGTAGAGCGCTCGCCTAACACATGGGAGGCTGGCAGGCGCTGGGTTTGATCCTCAGCACCACATAAAAATAAATAAATAAAATAAGGGCATTGTGTCCAACTATAGCTAAAAAAACAACAACAATAAATGCAAATATGCTAATGCTCGTAGGCGGGGTCTCAGCCTCAATTAGGAATTAGCACTTTAGGAAAGATTAGAACCAGATTGTTGTCTGGGCTAGGAGAAGGGAGGAGACCCAGGCCTTTGACAGCTCTCCCCAGCAAATCTGACAATCCTCAAACCTCCTCTTCCAAGGACTTCCGATGGCTGGCTTTGCTGAACATGGCCAGCTGAATGTACGTAGTGGGATGGGGTGGGTACGAGCTACATCATCCCAGACTACCACCATGCTCCCAGGCAGGAAATGAAAACAGCGCTTTGTGGATTTAGGCCATGGCTCACATGTGGTTCTAGTTTCCATAGCTCAATCGTAACACACATGAGGAGCTTAATAGATGTTATTTGAATGAATTAATAAATATCCACAAATTTCCCCTACAGAAGTTGTTTGTGAACATCAGCTTCCAGGGAAGCAAACAGGAAAGATAATTACTCTAAACTTAATTCCTGCCAAAAGAAAAAGGTAACAACAAAGAAAAAATGCAAACAAAACAGAGGGAAGAAAGGAAAATAGGGAGGGAGAAGGACAAGAGGGAAAGCAAGAAAACCGTCAGAAAATTAAATATGTCCGATGATCTTTTTCCTAGTTGTCATTCAACTGGTTGTCTTAGATATGTATATGCATGTATGTAGCTTTTTGAATAGGCAAAGCAATGTTTGTCTAATCTCTTCCATTACAATATAAAAAATATTAATTCCCTCACCATGAGGAATTCGGTTGGTTTTCATTGAAATAATCTGAAATTCTCGATCAGATCATTGTTAAGTTTAACTCTATCTTCTTAACGTAATTTCGCATTTTTACATTTTGTAGCTATATTTTCATTAGTTATTTGGACTGAATTCTGCCTTTGTTGTGAGTTTTCTGCTACTATGCTGAGCTGTGGAGTTCTTCTATTGGTCAACTGACCTATTATACCTTTGAGCAGTTTTTTAGGGAAAATGGTTGCCTCTCTGAAGTGTCTTTTTGCTAACAGAGTCACAGTACCCGTTGGAGACCAGTCTCAGCCATTCTCTGGATGACAGAGGCAGGTGGAGCCGCTACCCTAGGCTCTTGGAAGGGAAGACGCCAACCTCTTCCCTGTGCTGCTGCTGTGGTTATAGGCCTGTGACCTCTTTTGTATTCTTGCTCAGAAAAACTGAACAAACACACAAAGTAAAAACCCACGCATGGTAGTCACGCCCAGTATGAATTGAGTCTCCATTCTCCAACTTGAATGGATCTGGAAGCTTGTGGGGCAGCAGATAATCCAGTAGTTAGGTAGAACTGGGGCGTAGGATGGTTCCAATCTAGTTTGAGTAACAGACAACATTTTTAGCAGAAAACAGTACTAGAAACAAACATGTATATGTTGTGTTAGTGCATCTCATGTTGACCTGCCTCCTTCAGTATTTTCATGGGCCCAAGGCTCTTGTAGAGTCCTATGTTAGTCAGTTTTCTGTTACTATAACAAACACCTTAGATAATCGATCTATGAAAAGAAAAGGTTTATTTTGGCTCACCATTTTGGAGGTTCCAGTCCAGGATCAGGCAGACCTGTTGCGTTTTTGGCTTCTGGTTGGGAAAGGGGTCAGCACATAGGGCAGGAGTGTGTGACCAAGCAAAACTGCTCATCTTGAGGCTGGGAAATGAAAGAGGGGAAGGAAAAGGGTTTGGAGGTCCAAATCTCCCCTTCAAGGACACTGCCCCAAGACTTGAAGACCTCCTACGAGGCCCCACCTCTTAAAGGCTCCACCACCACCGGGTAGCATCCCAGGCAAAGGGCCACGCCCTCAACATGTGGGCCTTTGGGGACATGTGTTTCCAGATCCAAACTCCAGCAAGCCCCGCTTCTTGCCCTTGGGTATAATCAGAGCCACTCCGACTCAGCCTGTCGCCTCAGAAACCTGGTCACAGGGTGTGTCCAGCAGCCTTGGAGAGAGAGACTGCTTCGACCAACTGCGTGGTACCCCAGGCTCTTCCTGTTTTCTACCAGATCCAGCTTTGCCCACCTTCGTGCAGTAAAGACCTGCTTCCTGCTGCTGAGATTCTGGCTCCTGGTGGGTAGCTGGGTACAGTGACATGCCAGGGAACTTGGCTTTTTTCAGGGACAGAAATGTCAGCATGATGAACTCATGCTCATGTTTTCAAACTAACCATAGCTTCACTAAGTCTTTTCCTATCTTGTTCCTCTTGAAGATATATATATATGTATATGTATATATATATATATATATACACATATGTGTGTATATATATATGTGTGTGTATATATATATATATTGCTTTTCTTTCCTCTCCTGAGCTACCAGCTTTTCTCCCTAAAGCCACATCCAGATTTGATATACCAGCCAGAGACTGTTCCAACTCCCCACGTGTCGACCTGCCATGTGGCCCGAGGATTGAATAACATCAACATTCAATTACCAATCTGTTATATTTTAATTTCAATCAAACTAATGCATGTGATTTTTTTCTTTTTTAATCAAATTGTTCGGGAAAGCATCTGCTGGTAAAGGCAGCCGCCCGCCGGCTCCTCCCGGGCCGTCCATCACCATCAAACTGCGTGTTTGTTCCCGTGCTGGTTTCTGGTTCTTTTCATGCTTTTCTTGATCCGTCCGCTTGTGATACCCTCTGTCAACTGGCGCTATGAAAGGTGAACAGCCGACTAGCTTGGACTGCCCCGCTTTATGTCTACCTCCTAATTTTTGATGACTTTATTATTCTTAGCACTTTGGTTAAATTTATCACTTTACATAACATTTTCCTCTTTCTTCTTCCATAGCATGCACACCTCGGCTCCCTCTGGGTGACTTGTGCGTACCAAGGTCCCTATTCTTCCCTCCCCCACACCCATCTCCTCCTTTTCTAGATCATATCTTTACTAGTAGATTGCCAGAATTCCACATTTAGATTCTGATCTTCAGCAGTTAATTAATTCTTCCATGCTTGGTGATTTGTACCCAGGTCTTAATTTATAAGGGTGACTGAGTGGTGACACTGAAAGGCTAAGGCTGTGGAAAGAAGGATTTATTTCATACAGCTCCCAGGAGAAGGGGCTCAGCACACCATGCAGGGCCACCAGTGTCACTCAGGAGGCCAAAGGACCCAGGGCAAGGCATGGGGCACAGTGTGATCAGGATTTCTGCAGAAAAGGCTGGGCAAGGAGCAGCCGAAGGCCAGCTCATCTGGCAGCCTTTGGGCATAAAAGCTGTCCCTGCTTGTGTAGTATCTGGCCCTAGGCTAATTGAGGACCGGGAAAATAGTGGCTCTGTGTGAGAGTTAGATAAAGGAGATGGTTGGGGGTATAGACTCGGATTAGTTGGATAATCATATTTTTAGGTGCCTACAAAAGCCAGGTGATGGGGGAGAGGTAAACAATTTTGGCCATTAATTTGGCCCTGTGGTTAATGGTTGCCAAGTAGACAAATACAGAATCTGACAGAATATTTTGTCTCTAGTTAGTCCTAAGAGTTGAAGATCAGTGAATCATATTTAATAGAGTAAAACTGTATATGATTTTATAACTAGGTTAGGTAAGCAGGCTGTAGCTGGATTGCCTGGGTTCTGATTTTTGTGCCATTCCTTCCTGTTTGAGTTACTTGTTCTTTCTGCCTGGTTTCATTGTCTATTAAATAGAGATAATAATAATATCTACTACATAGGATTTTTGTGAGTTATATAAATTATGGATAAAAGTCATAGGATGGTACCTGGCACATACAAAGTACTCAATAACTATTAGGGAGTTAAATTTTTAAATTTATCTATTTATTATTTATTTTTTGGGTACCAGGATTGAACTCAACCACTGAACCACATCCCCAGCCCTATTTTGTATTTTATTTAGAGACAGGGTCTCACTGAGTTGCTTAGCACCTCACCCTTGCTGAGGCTGGCTTTGAATTTGCAATCCTCCTGCCTCAGCCTCCAAGCCACTGAGATTATAGGCCTGCACCACCATGTCCAGCATTTAAATTTATTTTATTAATTTTAAATTAATTAAATATCTCAGGTTCCAATGGCATATAAGAATTTCATTTTGGTTAACTACCTTAACTTCTGGACCACCCAAAGGAAAGCATTCCTACTATCATGATCAAATGGATTCCTTTTGGGCTGGGGTTGTGGCTCAGCAGTAGAGTGCTTGCCTAGCATGTGTGAGGCCCTGGGTTTGATCCTCAGCACCACACATAAAAATAAATAATTAAAATAAAGGCATTGTGTCCAACTACAACTAAAACAAAATATTTTTTTAAAAAATGAATTCCTAGCCGGGTGTGGTGGCACATGCCTGTAATCCCAGCACTTGGGAGGCTGAAGCAGGAGGATCGGGAGTTCAAAGCCAGCCTCAGCAATGGCGAGGCACTTAGCAACTCAGTGAAAACCTGTATCTAATAAAATACAAAAAAGGGCTGGGGATATGGCCCAGTGGTTGAGTGCCCCTGAGTTCAATCCCCGGTACCAAAAAAAAAAAAGGATTCCTTTTTAACTCTTAATTTCTTAAAACAATGTCACATTTTGATTTACCTAATATTTGGACTTTTAGTTTTTCCTGGAGTTTTTATTGACATTGTTTGTTGTTGACAAAAGAATATAATAATGAAACTTTATATCTTTTGTCATGCAGCTTCTCAATTTTACTCTCTATTGTGTGGAGACTTCTCTGGAAGTTGGAGACACTGTTTTCAGGATCCTGTCTTCCTCTTTATTGTTTTCCACCTGTATTGTGCTGGAGCCCATCCTTAAGTAACTTACTAAAAAGGGCACAAGGGAAACTTGGCATTCTTGTGAGTTTGAAAATGTCTCCATTCTGCCCTCATACTGAATTGATAGTTTGGCAGATAGAATTCTAGATACAGAATCTTTTAGCATGCAGGGTTGCCAATTATTAAGTCTGAGGCCATTCTGATTTTGGTTTTCCTTGTAGACAACCTGATTTTTTTTCTGGCAGCTTTTAGAATTTTTTCATATTTTTAATTAAGTGATTGTATTGGTATGTGTCTGTGGCTTGGGATATGCCTTTGTGTGGTGCTGGAGATTCAACCAAGGGCCTTGCACTGAGGCTTGCACATCCCCAGCCTCCCTGCCTTGCTTTTTTAAATTTCATTTTTCTTGCCTTAGAATCAATAAAATCTTTTATGTGAAGACTGTCCTCCTTTCAGCTCCAGGAATTTCTTTTTCTCATTGCTCGCTCAATTCCTATGATTAAGAATTCAACCCCTCAAATTGAGCCTCTTTGTCACTTATCCTTTCTTTCACATTTTTTCTGTAGTTTTGTCTCTACATTCCAAATCTCCTCATTTTAAATTTCCAGTCTTTATTTTTCATTTTTACATTTCTGCATTGTATTTTCCATTCCTGGGAACCTTTCCTTATTCTCTAGAAGTTCCTTTTTCATAGCATAAGAACAACATTCTTATTTGGTGAGTAAGCCTTTTTAGGTCTCTGAACTTTGACTCTTCTGCTTCACTCAACTAATTAGCAACATATCTGACTCTTTTTCTAGAAGTGGTAAAAACATGATGGTTGTCCTGCCAGATGCACAAAAGCTTCAATGGCTTAAAAGGACCATTCCTTCTTTGATCATTGTTCTGCAGTTTAAGCTGGGCTTAGCAGGGTGATTCTTTTGCTGACCTCTCCTGAAATCCTTAGCAGCTCTAGCCCGTGGACTGCTCAACTCAGGCAAGGTCCAAGGGGGCTCACTCACTTGTCTGCAGCTGCTGGTGACTGGGGTGTCTTGGCTTACCTCCACGAGGCTTCTTATCCCTTTGTGCACTGGACTAGGTACTGTCACATAATGGTGGCAGTGTTTTTAAAAGACTCTTGAGGATGTGTCAGAAGTTACATGTTATGTCCACCACATCTTATTGTCAAAGCCAGTCATAAGACTAGACCAAATTAAAGAGGTGGGAAAATAGACTCCACCTCTTGAAGAGAGGAGAATAAAATAATTTGGGGCCATGTTTTATCTACTATGACCCCCCACCCAGGCACTTCCTCTGTATTAGTCAGCTCAAGCTGCTACAACAAAAATATCACAGACTGAGTAACTTAGACAATAAGAATTTCTTTTTGTTGTTTTTTGTTAGTTTGCTTTGTGGTGTGGAGGTTTGAACACAGGGTCTCACTCATGCTAGGTAAGTGCTGTACCACTGAGCTATACCCCCCAATCCAGAAACTTCTTTCTCATAGTCCTGGAGACCAAGAAGTCCAAGCTCAAGGCTGAATTAGTCCCATGATGAGGGCCTTCTTTCTGGCTTGCAGATGACCACCTTCTTGTTGTGTCCTCACCTGGCAGAGAAAAAGAAAGAGGCAGCAAACTCTCCCCAGGTCTCTTCTTCTAAGGATGCCAATCTCCTAATGAAAGTTCCACCCTAATTACCTCATCTAAACCAAATATTCTCCCCAGGACCCACCTCCAACACCATCACCTCAGGGGCTAGGGTTTCAGCATACAAATTTGGGAGAGACACAATATAGTCCCTAACACCCTCTAAGCGCCTGTGCTCCCCCTAAGTAACCTGAGTTATTTAAAGCATTGAAATGTGAATGTCACATTTTACCGTCATGAGTTGCCATATTTGCTGGGCACCTGCTGTGTGCTGGAATGTGCTGGGTGCCCTGGGTGGCTCCTGCTGTCGCAGACCTTTTGATATAGCAGGGACCAAACATGTACATAGGCAGTCTTAGCACAGGAAGGGTGTGCACCTTGCAGTGGGGAAAGTGCACAGTTCTGCCTGTGGAAGCTTCTGGATAATAGTGGTTTCCCAATGGCAGAATAGAAACTAGTCTGGGGAAGGGGGACAAACAACATTTACAAAGTCCCAAAGGCAGGGCTGGGGTTGTGGGTCAGCGGTAGAGCGCTCACCTAGCACGTGCACGGCCCGGGTTCGATCCTCAGCACCACGTACAAATAAATGCATCATGTACAACTAAAGCAAATAAATAAATATTAAAAAAAAAAAAAAAGTCCCAAAGGCAACAGAGAGCTTAGTGTGGTCAAGGGCGTGAAAGCAGCTGTGCCTGGCTGGTGGGGAGTGGTGGGGACAAGGACCATGCTGTGTGTGGAGTGCAGCTTGCCTGGTAGTTCCCTGGGAGGCCAGCTGTGTGTGTGTGTGTGTGTGTGTGTGTGTGTGTGTGTGTGTGTGCAGGTGATGGGGGAGGGGGCAGGCACCACTCTACCACCATGGGTGGATCCTTACAGAGACCCTTAAAGTGACCACAGTGTAAAGGAGAGGACCACTCTCTAACAGGCCATTTCCCATGGCTTTTCAAGGCTAGGTCAGCCTGCAGCTTGTAGACAGAACATGGTCTCCCTGAAGACGTGGTCTCACCTTCCATCCCCTGGAGACAGTTCCTTGCTTGGTCCTCTGTCTGTTCATCTGGAGTGTCGACCACATTGCAGGTTTCTGCTGGGTCCTGGGCATGCAGAGGCGGCTCAGGCACAACTCTGCCCTTGAAGAGCTTCCTAGTCGGGAAGATGGATGAGTGTGAACTCCAGCCCAGGTGTGACATGCTGTCCCAGTAGTACTACATGGCCTCTGGGAGCACAGCAGAGGGACTCTGATTCTGCACTAGGTGGCTCAGAAGCCTTCCCAGGGGAAGTGCAGCTGCCTGATGGAGCCCAGATGAAGGGAGTCACACGTGATGGGAACAACATGACAAAGGCCATGGACTGTCCCTGATCTGAACTATGGGGCAGAGAGAGTAGTCACCCAAGCCAGTGAAGACACTACCTGAGTCATGTCAGGTGTGTGGGAGATGGAGAGGGGGTCACACATGGAAGGGGTGGAGCAGTGGACAGACAAGAGGTCTTCAGCCCCAACCCCCTCCATCCTCTCCGTTCCACTAGGCCTCCACTTCTTTCCAGCAGGGCCCCGGCAATTACCACCTTCTCCAGCCACAACCATTTAGGAAATGCCAGTGATTAGTGATTGTTATCGTGGTAATTAAAATTCCCTGGGAACAGCTTGGCTAATATCCATCAGTATCTGCAGTCAGGTTGGCCGTGAGCTGAAATCATAATGAAAACCTCGAAGCAGAGCACAAAGCAGTGGTACCAGGGAGCATTCAGCGTTGCCAGACACTCCCTGCGAGTGCCACGATGGCTGTGTGGGTCTTTTCTCATTAAATGGCGTTTTCAAGGCTGGCTGCTTTGCTGGCCTTATCACAGCAAACCACACGTGGGGAGCAGAGTAGGGTTTCTCAGAAGCACTCGGCTCCTCCAGAAAGGGAATGTGTTCCAGTCTGCGGGGCTGGCCTGGGGTGCAGGGGGGAAGGGGTTAGTTCCCACGGAGGGGTCTTCCTACCCCTGTTCTTGGGACGGGGCAAGGTGTTGATGTCAGATAGTGGGTGATGGGCTGGATGCACCAAGCAAAAGTCACATGATTGACAGCTACTGGTGTGCGTTTTGCAGAATGGCAGAGGGCAGCGAGGCAGGAGAAGGTTGGGATGTGCATGGCTTGGCATGGGGAGGGTGTTGCTCCTCAGAACTCAGCCCAGCTGGCATCCTCAGTCCTCGCCCCGCCAGGCCTGCTCACCCACGCGGAAGGCATTTTCCAAATACTGACAGTGTTGTTATACGCACATCTGCGCAGGTGCACCTCCTGTACTGGGTGATACACCTGTGTGCTCTGAGCCCTCTGATGCAGGGACTCCAGAGCTGCTACTTCTCTCACTAGTCCAGAATCCCGCCCTTCTTGGCAGTCAGGGCCATCAGACTGTCCTCCTGGACTTCAGAGGAGACTTGAGTCCCCACTACAGTGTACTCACAGGAGTGACTGATCCATTGGCCAGCCACAGACCTGCCCACTGAGCCCAGACAGACACTCACCCTGGCTGGCCTGTGGGGACATTGCTCTGCTGTGCATAAATAATAAGTGGATTATATTACATTGATGATGTTTTTCTCGGGTTTCCAGGGTTGCATACCCCCCCAACGAGCTTGACGACCAACAGTTTCATGCAATTCAACCTGATACTTGGACTCCTGTGCTCTTTATCCTGTTTTCCAAAAGCACCGTACTGATCAGTGTTTCTTTTTAGTGGAGGTGGAATGAAGATGGATGGTTATGGCAGAAAGTGAGGCTGAAGCTTGGGGCCTGGTGGCTGTACTACGTCAGAGAAGACAGGAACAGCTGAGGAGGATGGGCAGGATGGGCTGGGTACACACAAGTCAGGGAGGTACCCTGGGGCTTGCTCTCCACCAAGAGGTAACCTGGGGCTTGCTCTCCACCAGGGCTTGCTGGGCCCTTCCTCTGTATCCCTCCTTTAATCTGCAATAGTCCATTTGGTTAATTCCAAGAATTTAGGTGAAACCCCCAGGCTACTTCCCCAGGAAGCCAACTGACTCCGCACATCTTCCAACAAACCACCCATGATTGCCGTCATTTAAACAATGAGTTTTGAGCATGTGCTAGGAGCATATGCTAGGAGTGTCAAGCATGTGCTAGGAGCTTGAGGATACAAATAAACAGCCATGACCTTTCCTCCTGGATGGTAGAGTCTAGGAGGGAGACAGTTAAAATTGGAAGGATCACTAGCCCAGGGTGATGGAGCACACCTGTAATCCCAGCAGCTTGGAGGAGGAGGCAATAACATCACATGTTCAAGGTCAGCCTCAACAACTAAGCAAGACCCAGCCTCAGAATAACAAATAAAAAGGACTGGGGCTGTAGCTAAACACTTGTAGGTTTAATCCGGAAGGAAGGAAGGAAGGAAGGAAGGAAGGAAGGAAGGAAGGAAGGGAGGGAGGGAGGGAGGGAGGGAGGGAGGGAGGAAGACGGAAGGACGGACCAGCCAAAAGGTAGAAGTAACCCGAGTGCCCATGGATGGGTGAACAGATCAACAAGTCACTTATCCATCCATAAAATGCAATGTTTTCAGCCTCAAAAAATAAGTAAGTTCTGACAGTGCTACAACGTAGATGAACCTTGAAGACATTGTGCTAAGTGAAATAAGCCAATCACAAAAGCACAGACACTGTCTGATTCCACTTACATGAGGCAGCCAGAGCAGTCAAGTTCACGGAGGCAGAAAGGAGAAGAAGGACAGTCACCAGGTCCTGAGGGAAGGAATTGTTGTTTAATGGCACAGAGTTTCTGTTTGCAAGATGGAAAGAGTTAGAGACTGAATGTACTTAACAGTACCAGACTATACACTGAAAAAATGGTTAAGGTGGTCAGTTTTATGTATATTTTAACATAATAAAAATTTTAATTTTTTTTAAAAAGGACCATATGTACTTGTGAGCAGGACCATGGTCCTATGCTGCAAAGCACTGAAGGCTGTTCTCAAGACCTCATTGGGCACAGGCCATGTCCTTGTCCCTGTGTTCTCCCATTCCTGAAGAAATGTCTTAGAACTAGCAGGGGACTCCATTGTCCCTCCTGCCACACCTACATCTGGGGACCTCAGGACTGGACAAATGCCTTTCTCCCTAGCCCACCAACCCTGGGAAACTGCTCCTAAGCAGGGTCCTCAGACTAGACCCAGGGAACGTAAGATAAGGTCCCCACCCTGAAGACACTTAAGTGTCACACTGGGATGTGACTTTTCTTCTTGGAGGCCAAGCTACCAATATACACATCCTCATCTAGATACATGTATTTACATCCCTTGACCTTCCATCCCACTTCTCAGAATATTACCTAAGGCAGTAACCCCCTACCAACCAATGACATATAAACAAAGATGATGGCCATGGTCCCGCTCTGAAGGGTGTAAAGTTGCCTGGCGCAGTGGCACACACCTATAGTCCCAGCGGCTTGGGAAGCTGAGGCAGGAAGATCATGAGTTCAAAGCCAGCCTCAGCAACTTAGGCCCTAAGCAACTCAGTGAGACCCTGCCTCAAAATAAAATACAAAAGAGGGCTGGAGGGCTGGGGTTGTGGCAGTGGTAGAGCACTTGCTTAGCATGTGTGAGGCACTGGGTTTGATTCTTAGCACCACATATAAAATAAAATAAAGGTCCATCAACAACTAAAAAAAAAAAAAAAAATGAGGGCTGGGGATGTGGCTCAGTGGTTAAGCACCCTGGAGTTCAATCCCTGGTACCAAGGGGAAAAAAAAAAAAAAAAAAGAGTGTAAAGTTGGAAATGCTTTCAATGTCCATCAGTGGAGGACTAAATGAATTAAGTTTAATAAATCAAAACTAGAGCCATTAAAAAACAATGATGGAGACCATGACTTATTAACACAGAACAATTCCATGATCGGCGAGGATGGGTCATATCTATACTATCTTATTTTTCAAATAAAACAAAGAATTGCACATATGCCCTAAGTAAGAAATAGAAAAGAAACTCACACCATGGTGTTAGGCAGGGCTCTCTGTGATCATGGTTATCAGCAACCTGTAGTTTTCTTCATTTTACTTCATTGTTATTGTCCTGATTTTACATGCTTTATATCTGTTTCTCAGAAAAGAAAAAAGAAAAAAAAAAGCAATTTCCATGGAGTGGGAGAGTGGTGTGGCACAGGTCCCAAGCCCACGCTGCCCACTGCTCACAGATGGCTGTCCATGCCTACTTCATTTGATGCCCATGTTGGAGGGCAGGGAGCTGGCATGCCAAGGGCGGGGCAGGCAGAGCTGGCACTATTCAGGCCTTGCTTAGGGTGGGGGAGGCTGAGTGAGCCCACTGCAGGCACCTCAGGACCCCAGCTGTCTCCCTGTGGCCTGTTCTCATGCAGCAGCTCTCCAGGGACAGAGTGGCCTTGGAGGCTCTGTTATCCCTCTCCCTATCTGGCACATCCCTCCCCTCTGGGCATCCAGTCTGTAGGACACTTAGCTTTAGCGGCCTCGCCTGACCCACTGAGGACTTATGCACTTGCAACCACAATTCAGTGAGCATCAGCTTTGTGTCCCTGGGGGTGAGACCCTGAGTCCCCAGGATGAGGTTGAGGCCAACAAAATGGCAGTGTTGGCTTTGGGCAAGTTGCTGAACTTGTTAGGGCCTCAGTGTTCCCCTTTGGAAAGTAGAGTAATAACATAAGCTTCCTCAATGAACTTTTATCGCCAGACGCCTCAGGGAAGGGGAGGAGATTTTGCCCTCGTGGATTTAGACCAAGTGCATCCATAACTGTCTTAGTCCATTTGATCTTGCAATAACAAAGCGCCTGAGACAGAATAGTTTACAAAAAAAAAAAAATTATTTGGCTCATGGTTCTGGAGACTGGGAAGTCTAGAAGCATGGTGCCAGCATCTGGTGAGCGCCTTGGTTTCACACTGTAAGACAGAGCAAACAGAACAGTGCCAGCTATTCCTCTTATAAGACAGCTAATGGCATCATGGGGACCCTACCCTCACAAACTCATCCAATGCCAGTTACCTCCTGAAGATCCCACCTCCAGATACCACTTACACATGAATTTGAGCATTAAATTTGAACCTAAGTTTTGGTGGAGACAAGCATTCAATCCATGGGTTGCAGGATGCTTTCCAAAGGGGGCCCCACAAAGCGTTCATCCCACAAGTCCGTGCTGTTCAAGAACTGCATAAAACCAGGCCCTTCCGTTCAGGGATGCTGGGAGGAGCCATGATTCATGCCAGGGACATGTTCTGGACTGGGTAGTCCTTGTGCCTGGCACTCCGGAGCATAAAGAGGTGACCCCGTCTACTTGGAGAAATAGATGCAGCTCACTCGGCAAGTTAGTACTTGTTATGGTTTGGATGTGAGGTGTCCCCCCCAAAGCTCACATGTGAGATAGTGCAAGAAGGTTCAGAGGAGAAATGATTGGGTTGTGAGAGTCTTAACCCAATCAGTGAATTAGTCCCCTGATGGGATTAACTGAGTGGTGACTGAAGTTGTGGGATGTGGCTGGAGGAGGTGAGAATTAGGACAGACTTTGGGTATATATTTGTATCTGGCAAGTGGACTCTCTCTCTCTGCTTCCTGATCACCTCTAAGCCGCTTCCCTCTGCCATGCTTTTCCGCCATATTGTTCCTGTTCCCACTGGCGCCCTGAGAAATGGAGCCAGCTGTCTATGGATCGAGACCTCTGAAACTGAGAACCCTCAAATAAACTCTTCCTCCTCTATAGTTGTGCTGGCGGGGTCATTTAGTCACAGCAGCAAAAAAGCTGACTAAAACGGTGCTGTCCCCTGAAGTGCTGAGTTTATGGAAACTTATTACTGGGGCCGAGTTTCTGCAGCAGGCATAGAAAGGCCCAGTAGGGAGCAGGGTGTGTTCTTTTGCATTAGCAGATTAGAGGCTCTGAGAAGTTGTGCAATAGTAGGTTGGTTTAAGTTATTACTTCCCAAGCACACAGGATCAGGGAACTCACTCATGCCTCTCCTCCCTCCCTCCCTCCCTCCCTCCCTCCTTCCCTTCCTCCCTTCCTTCCATCCTTCTTGGGCTGGGGATATAGCTCAGTTGGTAGAGTGCTTACCTCTCATGCACAAGGCCTTGGGTCCTTAGCTCTTATTAATATCCCATAGCATCAGCGCGGAGCTAAGGGCATTTGGGGAGTAGGAGACACTGTCTCAGAGAAAAGATTCTATTTTAAATTCCATCTTTCCAGTAGGGGATTTGGTCTACTGGCTGTGTTTGTCAGATGGGAGGAGGAAGATGACATAGTGATCCTGAGCATCACAGCTGTGGGGTAGCTTCCCTGCACCGTTCTCGGGTCTGATCCTCTTGGCCACCCTATGAGAAGAGCACTGTCCTATGTCCCACCTACTGATGAGGAAACTGAGGGCCAGGGAGGTGGGTGAGTCCAAATCAAGCAGCTGCTGGGCACGTGACAGACCTAAAATTCAAACTTGGGACGTCTGTTTAGAACAGCCAAGACCTGCTCTTCTCTGACAAGGTGACATGAGTCCTTCACACAGTCCCAGCCCTCCTTACTCAAAACCTTGAATGTATTTCCTCCATGGGGAAAGGGATTATAGAGGACTTGGTGTTTTCTGAAGTAGGCATTAAGAGTTTAGGGACCTTATCTCAGTTGCTGCTCTGAATTCTAACCTGAGGCTTTCTGAGATTCGACTTCTTTCTGTGCCTGATGCAAAAGCCCTCAGGAAGAGCTTTCGAATACTGTGATGTGGCCTGGCCTGGATTTTCTTTAAGCCTCTTGTCACTCTGTCCAGAGCTTCATGGAAAAGGGCTGGTCAGGAGGAAGGCAGGTGGCACCTACTGAGCACATTCTGGGTGCTGGGCACTGTGCTGAGCATTCTCCAACTTTCTCAGCAGCCCTGTTGGACCAGCATTGTTATCATGTTTCACCAGTGAAGAAATTTAGAGAGGTTTAGAAATTCAGAGAGGTTAAGTAATTCACCCAAAGCCACACAGACAGTGTGTGTAGAAGCTGTTTTGATTCTATCTTGTTTCCAGGAGTGAGCAGGAGGGAGGAGCCTGAGTGACCATGCTAGGGTGATAGGGGTACAGAGGGACTCCTCAGGACCCAAGAGGCTGCAGGCCCAGATTCCTGCCCTGTCATTCTTGTTCAGGAGGAGGGTGAACATCCTCAGCTCCCTGGACCTGCCGAGCCTCCAGGGGTACCCGCCTCGCAGCTTAGTGTGACCTCCTCTCACTGCCTCCCCACCCTCAGATCTTTTCCAAGGGGCGTGAGGAAGCTTGCTTTGCACATGCTTGGGCCCTGACAAGCACCATCTGACCTCTGTGGCTCTAAGAGTCCTTAGAGGGCTCTGCGGGATGGAGAAGGGGTCCTGGGGCAGCCAGGACCTGAGGAGGACAGCCCCCAAGGCAAGGAAGAGGAAGGGGAAGCCAGCGGCTATGCCTTGGGGGTAGCCAACCAAGCCTGGAACTTTGTAGCCACTTCTGAGCCCCTCTCTGAGGGACAGTGACAAACATGAGCCACAGGAGTGGCTAGATGGGAGGCGGCATAGGGCACCTAAGGGACCACCAAACGTACCCTCAAGAAGCTGGGGTCTGAGAGGATGCTGAGGAGGCCCACCAGTGTCCAGTGGGCGGTGGGTGAGGTGGACACCGCGGCTGTTTGGCGGCTGAGCAGGTCTGTGCCGTGTGGCTCCTGACACGGGGCCAGCCAGCTGTGAGGGAGCCTGTCACCAGCAGATCTGTCAGAAACTCCACAGAGTCCTGGAGGGGCTGGAGGCGGGCAGGGGGTTGGCTAGATGTCTGCTGATTCTGGGAACTGGAAAGGACAGAGATGGCAGCAGTGGATGGTTTCATAGGCATGCCCCCTTGCTTCGATGTGTCTGGAATCACCCTGAAATCACTGCTTTGCAAGACAGAGGGTTCTGCCTAAAGCAGATGCAGAGAATCTGTGGAATTTATTCCCACTTGCCCTGGGTCTTTGAGAGGTAAGCAAGCACCCCAGCCCATTGGCCAGGGAGGGCAGAGGCAGAGTCCCTTCCCACTCTGATGGCTCTCTGCCTCGCATCCCCCACCACGGGAAGGCATGGGACTGAAGCAATGGGAAGGCGGGCCTGCGTGGCGCACAGCACCAGGGACTCTGCATCTCGTACTCCAAGCTGATGTCTCCCCACCCAGGTCTGGAAGAGGTCTGGGGCCTGGTTCTACAAAGGACTCCCCAAGTATATCTTGCCCCTGAAGACCCCTGGCCGGGCTGATGACCCCCACTTCCGACCTTTGCCTGTGGAGCCGGCAGAGCCAGAACGCAGAAGCACTGAGGCCAGCCGCATCTACACATGGGCGCGAGGGAGAGGTAAGACCCTGCTGCCCTCTCTCCCGAGCCATCAGCCAGCCTGGCACTGCATGGGCATGAGGCTGGTACCACTACACTCTCTACATGGTCATGTTGTGCTTCGTCCCCTCCTGTGCCCTTGGCTCCCCACATACACCCAAGGGACAGGGCAGCTCTGATCCCACAAACTGTGATGGCTTGCTCTGTGCAGAGAAGGGGCAGGAGGGTCCTCTGGAGGCAGTTTCCCAAACAAGTGCTAATTCAGGGGCAGGGATGCTGCAGGCGACACTACAGGTCTTTGCAGAAATAGGAAGTCGGGTGAAGTTTTTTTGCAAGATGTAAAATGGTATCTTCCCCGGGCAGGCCTATGCCACCTCTTCCCCACACTCATCTTGTGTCTCAAGAAGGGCTTCCTGGCCCTAATGAGCAAGGTACCTTTGTGCCCAGTGCCCTTGGCATTTGTGGTGGCTGCACTGCAGTGGGTGTGTCCTCTTGGGACAGCACCTGGTACTGCAGAGGGCTCTCCACAGCTTTTATGATGGCTTTTTTTGTTTGTTTGCTTTTTTGTTTTTTGTTTGTTTGTTTGTTTCTAGGCTTGCTTTCAATAGTCAGTGAAGGTATTTAATAGCCCGTTTTACAGAGGAATAGCCTGTAGCCCAAAGAGGGAGGCCTGGCTCAGCTAGGGTGTGGCTGAGCCGGGGTACTAAGGCAGGCCCTTCCCTCCTGCCTTGATGTGACCACATTTCAGCCCAGGACTCAGGTCTAAGGGTCCTAAGTGAGACAGCAGCCAAAGGGGTAAGGGGCTCATCTTGAGGGAGGTAACCCCAAGATACTAGACTTGGCAGCACCTTTTAAGGGGCTTTTGAACATCTGTGGATAATGACCTACATCTGACTATAGCATTCAGGCTTTTTTTTTTTTTTTTATTATAAGAGTAATTCAGGTTTATAATAAAAATTTGAAGGTTGTCAAACAATACACTCTAGGAGGCAAAAACTCCCTGTGTGTTGGCCATTCCAGAAAGAACTGGCATTAACCCCTCACTGTCTCTTCTCCAGGTATTTTTTCCTCCCATCTCTTGCCTCTTTCTGCAGCGTGCGTTCCTTCCCGGTTCTACCAGACTCTGTTTGTACTTCTAATTCCATGAGTTCAGCTTCCAGGACTTCACAGACATCTGGGGCAGATAGGGCAAGGAGAGTCCCCTTAGGAGGTGGGAGGGGACTAACCCAGCTCAGACACTGGCCCAGTCGCCCTGGGGACGGGGTCATCTTCCATCCTGTCCCTTTTCTACCCTCAAAGCTGGGCTTTCTCCCACCAGAGCCCTGTCTGGATTTATCTTTGTCCCTCAGTCTGAGGGAAGAGATGTGACCTCAGAAACAGAAGCTGGTGGGTGCTAGCAGAATCAGATTGTTGCTTTGAGCAGGTGGAGGAGGAACAGCCCTGAGGTCCCTGTGAGCACCCCAAGGGGTCATCAGTACCCTCTCTGCTCCAGATCAGCACACGCACATGTGCACACACAAGCTTAGAGATATACACACACTCATGTGCACGCGCGCGCACACACACACACACACATACACACACATGCCCTGGGCAGAAGCAGAGCCCCCGCCATCTCCCCAGCCACACAAACACAGATGGCCTTTTCATTATGTGCGTGAGGAGGCCAGTGGCCCCACACACTTGGAGTCAGCGCTGTTTCTTACCAAGTTTGCACCAAGGCCAGATTAGGCCACTTAGAGGCTTCCCCGTGGGAACGTGTTCTCCCTTTGAGGTACCAGATGGCAACACCCACCCCCCACCAGGCTCTTCTGTGCCAGGCCTGTGCCAGGCATGTCAAAGTCCTGACAAGTGTCATCCCACTGGCAGCCAGTCGAGAAGGGTTGGTGGCCTGTCTGGTTGTGGTAGCTCAGGGGGACCCTGCATCCACACTGAGAGGGGCTGCACAGGGAAAGGGAGGTGCAGTGGGGGTAGGAAGGACCAAATTTGGGTGAAGGCAGGAAGAATTGGTGGCAGAGGCAGAGGAGGCAGGGTCCAGGAGACACAGGAAAACTTCGGCCCCAAGGGAGCCGCCATGTTAGGTGGGCAAGGAGGGACACTGGGGGACCACAGATGGCTGACTGTCCCTGAGCTGCTCCAAAGCCCACTCCTGGGCGATTTCCGTGTCCTCTGTGGTCATCGGGTGCAAAGCTAGGATCCGTGCTTACTGATGGAGTCGAGTCCCTGGCTCTCCCAGGCCTGGCCATGTACTCACGGGAGTCCAGGGTGGCTCCTGGATGCTCGAGGGAGACCAGAGGCCCTGGGAGCCTTATGGCAGCAGTCCTGGGCTTGGGGGCAGGGAGGAGCCCTCCAAAGCCCTTCTGTGGTTCCTATTAGTTCACATGGCTTCAAGATGAAGTCATGGAAGCCTCTGGGAAGGTCCCCAAGCTGCCAGTGACTGCCGTCTCAGTCCTTTTTGGCTGCTATCCTAGCTGTTGGGCCCCAGGGAGCAGATAGCCAGCGGCCCTGGCAGGGACATCGCTGGCCTATCCATCCCTTGCTAACTAGATGTCCTTTTGGTGGCTCCGAGTGGCTTTCCCTTCACCCCAGCCGGGGACCATCCAGGACCTGGTGCCAGGCGGTCTGCAAGGCTCGGGGCCTCGGGGCTTCAGCTGTGATGTGGGTCCAGACTGAGCTCAGGTGGAAACAGGCGACAGCACTCAGGGTCAACAAGGGCCACATCTGTCCTGACAGGCCAGTTCGTCAGCACGTAGCAGGGGGGCAGGCCAGAATAGATGCTTATTAGATAAGAGCAGGATGGATGAACGAGCCACCACCTGCTCCAGGGCGCTTGCAAGGAGGTCCATTAGGCTCCTCTGGGCCCAGGGTCTGTTGAATAGCCCCAGGTGACACCGGGAGGCTGTTAAAGCCATTCACTCTCCCAAGGTGACTCTTTTTCTGGCCTCTGAGGACCCCTCGGCCAGCATTGTCCTCCTGCCCACAGCCCCTCTGTGGGCATGAAGCTGATCCCAGCACCAGCTCGCTCACCCAGCCTCCCGCGGCCTCTCCCAGCATCTCTGTCTCTGACCCTCTCCCCCCACCCCACTCCTCTATCTCCCCTCCTCTCCCTCCGTCTCTCAGCCCTTGGGCTCCTGCACCTGCAGCTCCCAACTTCTCCCCACGCCCCAGCCCTCCCCACTTTTTCTCGCGCCCAGTTGGAAGAGGAGGGATAATCAATAGATACAAGCCATGAACTTTTCAATCCTCAGAGCAACTGGGTGAATGTATTGATGTTTCTGATATGCGGTCCTTTTCTTCCTCCTCTGAATTTCCTTTGTTCATTTTTAATTACATAAGAATACAAGTTAAATAATTCAACAGGGTATGAAAACTAATAATCTATTCTATTGCTATCATTCCAAACCCCTTTCTCTCTGTACCTATAAACAGGCACAAATCTAGGCATCGAAATTTTCAGTTTTGCTTTTATTTAGCCACAGAAGTAAATAGGCTCTTACCCATGACTTTGTTGCTTTTTTCTGTTGTTGTTTTTAAAAGACTATCATGGGCATCCCTCCAGACCACTAGATACAGATCTTACTTCATTCATGTTAATAGATGAATAAATTCCATAGTATAGTGTACCAGGACTTCATTATTCACCTATCAACAGACATTCAGATGGTTTCTCCCTTTTCACCACGGCAAGCAATACTGAAATGTATTTATGCATAAAATACCATGAACCACCAGAGCTTTTTTTTTTTTTTTTTTTTTTTTTTTTTGGTACCGGTGATTGAACCCAGGGGCACTTAGCCACTGAGCCACATCCCCACCCCTTTTTATATTTTATTTAGAGGTGTTAAGTTGCTTTGAGCCTCTTTAAGTTGCTGAGGCTGGCTTCAAGCTTGCAATCCTGCCTCAGCCTCCCGAGCCGCTGGGATTACAGGCATGCACCACCATGCCCAGCTAGAATCAGAGCTTTTTAATCTGTGGAGTAGGTTTTCAAAAGTGGGGCCATGTGTTTTAAATTGCAATGGACATTGCCAACTATATTTAAAGCTGTTCTCATCATTTACACCCACCTCTGTGATACACTCACCTAGGTGCACCTTCTCTGGCCATGAATATTATTGAGGTTTATACTTCGGTCCAAGACTCAGGATGGGAAGTGGGATTTCATTGTTTTAATGTGCACATTCAAATATATCTTCCTTTGGTTGTTATTTATTGATTATTCAGATTTCCTCTTTTAAAAACAGCCTGTTGCCGGACATGGTGGCGCACTCCTGTAATCCCAGCACTTGGGAAACTGAGGCAGGAGGATTGCGAGTTCAAAGCCAGCCGCAGCAATGGCGAGGCACTTAGCAATTCAGTGAGACCCTGTCTCTAATAAAATACAAAAAAGGGCTGGGGATGTGGCCCAGTGGTCAAGTCGAGAGCCCCTGAGTTCAATCCCCGGCACCAAAAAAAAAAAAAAAAAAAAAAAAAAAAAAACAGCCTGTTCACATCCATTGCTCATTTTCTGCTAAGTCATTTACTTAATCTTGATTTGTCAGAGCTCCTTACATGTTAGGGATATTACATGGTGCTAAAGGGGCTGCAAATAAAAAGTTTAAGTAATAAACTAAATAAAAAGTTTAAGCCGGGCGCGGTGGCGCACGCCTGTAATCCCAGCACTTTGGGAGGCTGAGGCAGGAGGATCGCGAGTTCAAAGCCAGCCTCAGCAATGGCGAGGCACTTAGCAACTCAGTGAGACCCTGTCTCTAAATAAAATACAAAAAAGGGCTGGGGATGTGGCCCAGTGGTCGAGTGCCCCTGAGTTCAATCCCTGGTACCACAAAAAAAAAAAAAAGTTTAAGCAATGTGAGAGTAACCCAGGAAAAATATATAAAATCAAATATCATTAATTTATAAAGGAGTCAAACCATATTCAATCAAAATTCAAGTCAAGAATATCCCATCACAGGGGCTGGGGTTGTGGCTCAGCGGCAGAGCGCTTGCCTCGCACGTGCGCGACCCGGATTCGATCCTCAGCACCACGTAAACATAAAATGCATTGCATTGTGTACAACTAAAGTAAATAAATAAATATTTTTTTTAAAAAAAAGAATATCCCATCATCACCAGGCTCAATAGTGCATGCTGTAATCCCAGTAGCTCAGGGGGCTGAGGCAGGAGGATTGCAAGTTTAAAGCTAGCCTCAGCAACTTAAAACCTATCTCAAAATAGAAAGAAGTGGGGATATAGCTCATAGGTTGAGTGCCTCTGGGGTTCATTCCCCAGTACTGAAAAAAAAAAAAAAATCATTCAACAGTATTTTCTAGTTTGTTGTTGTTGTTTCCAGTGCTGGGTGTCAAACCCAGGGCCTCACACATACTAGGCAAGCCCTCTACCACTGAGCTTACACCCTAGCCCATATAATTTTAACTAATATAATAAAACAAGAAAATACAATTATCTGTTAATATTGGAAGAGAAGAAAAGTGGTTCTCCTGTTTGCAGATGATGTGATTATATACCAGGAAAACTCAACAGTTTCCACTAAAACAATCCTCTAGAGTGAATAAGAAAAATTGGAAATTGCCAGGACCTAAGATGAATCTATAACAAAGTCAATAGCTTTAACCTATACTGGCTAATTAAAAGTGGAAAATGGAAACCCCATTTGCAATTGCAACAGAAATAATTAAATGCCTAGAAACAAAATTTTTTAAAGAAAATTATAAAGTGTTATTGTATTAGTCTGCTTATACTGCTATAACAAAATACCAGACTGGGTAGCTTAAACAACAGCCATTTGTTTTCCTTTCAGTTCTGGAAGCTGGAGGACCAAGATCAAGGTGGCAGCAGGGCTGTTGCCTGGTGAAGGCTCTCCCCTTGGATGCAATGGGCTGCCTTCTTGCTCAGTGCATGAATACAAGGACAGAGAGAACAAGAACTTTCCAGTGTCTCTTCTTATGAGGACACTAATCCATAGGCTCTGCCCTATGACCTCATTTAACCCTAATTTATTCCTTTGAGTCCCCATCTCCAAATATAGCCACACCAAGATTTAGAGCTTTGACCTGAATTGGGGTTGGGGTGGGGGAGGGGAAACAGTCTGTAACACTTATCAAAGGACAAAAAATAAGCCCTGAACAGAGTGGCAGATAAGAATCTCAATCCTTCCCAATTTATAAGTATATTATAATTCCTGTCAGATTCCCAGTGGACTTATTAGGAAGGAATAAGTTGATTTTTTGAAGTTCACAAAAATACAAATGTTCTTACAAACACTATTCACAGTAGCCAAAAAGTAGAAGCAACCTAAATGAGTATCACCTGATGAAGGATAAGCAGGATGTGTCATCATCAATCAATGGAATTATTCCACTCTGAAAAGGGATGAGGTACTGATAGGTGCTGTAACATGGATGGACCCTGAAAAGACTACATTAAGTCAAAGAAGCCAGAGTCAAAAGGCCATGTATTGCTGGGCACGGTGGCACACACCTGTAATCCCAAAGACTCAGGAGGCTGAGGCAGGAGGATTGCAAATATGAGGCCTGAGCAACTTAGTGAGACCCTATCCCAAAATAAAATTTAAGGACTAGGGATACAGCTTAGTGGTATAGCATTTGCCTAGCATGTATGAGGCCCTGGGTTGAATTCCTAGTACTACACACAAACATCAAAAGGGCTACATATTGTATTGTAGTTGTGTTTTGTTTGTTTGTTTGTTTTTGTGGTGCTGGGGATTGAACCCATGGCCTTGTGTATGCAAGACAAGCACTCTACCAACTGAGCTATATCCCCAGCCCCATATTGTATGATCCCATGTATACAAAATGTTTAGAATAGGCAAATCCGTAAAGACAGCAAGTAGATTAGTGATTTTCAGGGGTTTGGGGAGTATGGATGGATGTGGGGAATGACTGCTAATGGGTACAGGATTTCTCCTGGAGATGCTAAAAATGTTCTAAAATTAGATAGTGGCAATAGTTATACAACTTTATGACTGTTCTGAAAACTACTGCATTGTATACTTTCAAAGGGTGAATTTTATGGAATAAGAATTTAAAAATTCATAAGGAAGTTAGAGAATAGCTTATTTATTATAGAATAAATAAATAGATAAGTAGACTATAATAGAGAAAGAATAGACCTAAGAATGTATAGAAGCTGAATATAGGTAGCTTTTCACTTCAATGGGAAAATAACAATCTATTTAATAACTGGCACTTGTGTAATTAGATTTCCATTCCCTTTTATATGAACTCAGAAACACATTTAATATCTAAATGTAAAAATAAAAAAAGAAGGGTTGAGGACATAGTTTGATGGCAGAATGTTTGCCTAGCATGCACAAGGCCCTGGGTTCACTCCCCAGTATTGCAAAAATAAAAATAATAATAATAAAGAAAACAATGAGCTGGGCGCAGTGTTGCATGCCTGTAATACTAGCTACTCAAAAGGCTGAGACAAGAGGGTCACAAATTCAAAGCCAGTCTGGGCAACTTGGTAAGACCCTGTCTCAAAATAAACAAAAAGGTCTGGGGATATAGCTCAGTGGTAGAGCACTTGCCCAGCATGTGCAAGGCCCTCGGTTCAATACCAAGTACAGAAAAAGAAAAAGAAAGAAAGCTGGGTACAGTGGCATGTACCCATAGTCCCAGCAGTCAGAAGGCTGGGGGAAGAAGATTCCTTGAGCCCAGGAGTCCAGGACTTCAAGGCTGCCACCTAAAAATAAATAAAACCATGCAAGTGTCAAGAAACCAGGAGACATGGCCTTTCCTCTGTTACCTTGAGCACAGCTGGTAACTGCTGTGGCCCCACAGGACAGGGAGCTGACTCTCTGGGTCTGCTGCTATCCCCTTTCTGGATTCTGCATGTTGATTTGAGCCAAGAATTTGCCTGCAGACCCCTTGGTGGTCCCCAGGACGGTTGTCCACAGCAGATACTCATACTTGCCACAGAAGGGGGCAGTGAACAGCCTGACCTGAGACCCTCCTAGTAACCGGCCCCAGAGTCTGACCTGGCCACCTCTGGGGACAGTCCTCCACCCTCCTGCGCAGTGGAGGAGGGTGGAGTGTGTTCCAGGCTGCTTTTGTCTGGCAGATCATTCCTGGCTCCCGGTTTATAGCAGTGATAAATAAAGTCAGCTGTCGGCTCCGCCTGGTCTGTTTGTTTCCCTGGGAGGCACGAGGTGTAAATGGCAGAACCTGTACCAAGGGCTCTCAATCAGCATCCCCGCAGAGCTGGGCCCCCCTCTTCTCCAGACCTAAAAAGCTTTGCTCACAGGGTATAGATACCCAGTTCCTCCTCACCTCTGTCCCCTTCAAGATGGCAAAGACACCAAAAGGACCCGGCTTGGGCA
Organism: Tamias sibiricus; assembly: GCA_025594165.1. Lineage (NCBI taxonomy): Eukaryota > Metazoa > Chordata > Mammalia > Rodentia > Sciuridae > Tamias > Tamias sibiricus. Next base: position 48,883,255 of record CM046660.1, read on the forward strand.
CAGGCTGCTTCAAATGCCTGGAGTTCCTGACTCTGTGAGAACAGTGCATGTCCCTTCTCGCTGAGCCACAGTCTCTCCCCAGAACGGCCCCCGCCCCTGCACAGGAAACCCCCCTACATACACCGCCCCCCACCTGCCCTCCCTCTCCTGTGCTGCCACTGGCTTCCTGGACAGCCACTGACAGAATGATGCTGGTTCCCTTCGAGGTCTGTTCTAGAAAATTCTTCTTCGAGGGTTTGGGTTTGTTCCATTTGGGTAACTTTAAGAAAAAAAAAATAGGAGTTTTGTTATCATTTCAGTGATTCACTAGAGTTTAAGCAAATTTTTTAAGATCTAAAACTGTTCCTGCTTGCAGTGTAGTGAAAGCAAGCTTCAGGGTTCCGCTGGGGTTGAGCAGGCTGGATCAGCTCAGGCCACAGAGGTTTATCTGGGGCTGCCCTCGCTGAGTGACCCCCCAGCTAACCTGTCTACCCGCCCGCGGAGTGTGCCCGGGTCCCCGTGCTCCTAGAGGAGCCGAGTCATTCAGCTCCGTGCTGGCCTCAGCCAGAGCCCTCTGTGACTCATGGTCATTATCTCATTTGATGCTCAGAACAGCCTATGGGGCAGCTACAGACGGTGAAATTGACTCTTCATGATGGATGAGGAGGGGAAGTCTGCCCAAGGTCACGTAGGCGGCCATGAGGGCCAGGCTTCTGAATCCCAGTCCCACACTCTTCCCTCGTGGTACGGAGTGAAGCTCCTGCCCACATCTCCGCCATGCTGGCCTTTCCTTTCTGACTGGGACAGAGGATTTTTGAACACTGGGACAGAGTCCCCCCCTCCCCCCCCAACCAACACCAATGTTGGCTTGAGTAAGGGGGTTGCCACCAGGCTGCTGAGGAGAGGTCCCTGGAGAGGGAGGGGAGGCCACAGCAGCTTCTGTGTCTCGGCCCCTTCCCCTCCCTCTGCTGCTCACAGCTTATACTCAGCCCAAGTCCACATGCCCTTCAGTCTCTGCACCTGTCCCCACTCTCAGGACCCCACAGCCACACTCGGGGGAGGATGTGATTGGCTCCTCATTTCTGCTCAGAGCACCCCTTTTGCATCCAGTCCAGTCAGACATAACAGAGGACACAGCTGGTGAGGGCCGCTTCCCCCAAGTAGAGATGGGGCAGGGCAGGGGAAGGTTCTAGCTCTTGATCTATAGTCATCTAACCACGGGATTGAGTGCTTTGTATCTGTCAGGGTAATGAGCTCCCTGTTACAGGGAGCATTCAACAGAAGCTGGGTATCAGAGCGGGTATCCTATAGATCCGAAACTGGAAGAGGCTCACTGTGAGCTATTATTGTACATCCAGAGTTATGCCCTCATATTGGCACCCAGGTCTGGGGCAGAAGATATATTCTGTGGTCCAAGACTGGGGAAGCCACGTGGCCCACGCAGGCTTTGAACCCGAGACCTCTGTCTTGTTAGCACAGAGCCGCAGCCGACTGAGCTAATAAGCAGTTCCGTGGCAGCCGTTTTTCCATCAAATGCATATGCTGTTTCCTGACTTCTTAACGCAGCGTGCTATTTATACCAGTAGATCCATTCATTCTTAATGAGCCTCGGTTGTGGATTGTAAAATGTTTTATTTTCAGACAGGATTGCTCACTGCCCAGAGCCAGCTGTTGCTATGCTGCCTTCCTTCTTTCTCTATTTCTGAGAAATTAGCATTTTGGAAGCTCCTCAGAGCGCCCAGCCGACCTCTCTCCCCTCCCCAGTATTTCCCCAGTGGACTCTGAACTTGCCGCTTTGGTCACATTGGCTGGCCATGGTTCCTGAATTCCCAGAAGCCTTTAGAGCACCTCCAAGTGTGTGCCATGTGCAGGAGGCAAGGCTGCCTGAGGGGTGGAAGGAGGCAGAGCAGAGCGGGAGGTGCCCGTGTTGGGAGGTAGGATGCCATCTGTCCGTGCAGGGTTAGACATTTGCCTATGCTATAGGTCACAAACTGGTAGAGCAGTGACTCAGTCTAGCTTACTGCTTAAAAATTCATTGTCAACTTTTTTTAAATGTAGAAAAATCTGACTTTTCTTTTTATTTTTTATTTTTTATTTTTTAATGGAGTTCTGTCTTCTTTTTTGAAAATCAGAAGGTCTGCCACCTCTCCAGAAAATTCAGTCTGGTGTTGTAGCAGCTTTTGCCTTTACATAGGGTTCATGTCCTCTGATTGCTGCAGTCCAGACGCCTCCCTATTGTCTCTGACATCCTTTTTTTTTTTTTTAATCTTTATTTTATTTATTTATTTTTTATGTGGTGCCGAGGATCAAATCCAGTGCTTCACACATGCTAGGCAAGCACTCCACCACTGAGCCACAGCCCCAGCTCCATCTCTGACATTCTTTTAACATCATCTTTGCAAGGTTATTAAGAAGAAAGGGGCCAGGAGTAATGGTGCACACCTGTAATTCCAGTGACACACACAGGAGGCTGAGGCAGGAGGATCACAAGCTTGAGGATAGCCTCAGCAATTTAGTGAAGCCTAAGCAACTTAGCAAGACCCTGTCTCAAAAAACAAAAAGTAAAAAGGGTTGGGAATGTACTCAGCAGTTAAGCACCCGTGGGTTCAATGCCCAGTACCAAAAAAGAGAAAGGAAATTGTTCCTATTTCCATGGCCCTATAAAAAGAGAGAAAATAGAAGATAAACTAACAGTGACACCTGTTGCAAGAAAAATGGACAAGCTTCTCTGTGGAAGGGAGGGCCTCTCATATCTGACCCACTTACTTCACTCTCTCACCGTCTACCTGGCCAGTTGGAAGCAGGAGCCTGACTATGTCACACGTATGAGTGCCTGCACCTAAACGTGACCCATGACCTCTGCCTGTAGTGTCTCTGTGCCTGTTGGGAGCATGGAGGTGACCGCCACCATTACCTCCATTGCCAGTGGGGGTTTCCAGGGCCACGTTGCAAGGAAAGCCTTGGTTTGGGGATGTCTTTTTTCCTCTCTGGGTGTTGGATTCCCCATGGGTAGGATGGACGAGGAGCTAGGCAGAAGTCTGCTCTCTTCCAGTTTTCTAATAGTGCAAAGCCAAGGGAATGAGCCTTTGCAGCGGCATTTCAGGCAGGTGGCAGAGCAGCACTCGCATCCCTTGGGCAGGCAGCCTTCACTGCAAAGACCTTTCCACATCACCCCCCAACACATGCATATGTCACACACGTCTTCCAGGCCTGTGCTGCCCACCAAGTCCCATCCCACCCGCCCCGACTGTGCTTGTGAGAAGCTTTTGCTAAGTGCATGTGAGCTGCCTGTCACGTCCCATCCCCGGGGTTGCAGCTGAGGCTTACTCACCACTTCCCCGTCTCCCTCCATTTTTTCTCCCTGCATAGGCTCCATAGTCCTGGGTAGTGGGAAGTACCTGGGATTTTTTTTTTTTTTTAATGTAAAGATAACAGAAGCCACCAGACACACGAGCCAGGAAGGACTGGAGAGGAGGGCAGGCAAACTGTGCACCATCTGAAAGGGGTGTGTGTGGGTGCTGCACAGTACACGCAAGGACCTGGGCATTTAGAAGGACGGCTGTTTGAGTCAGAAAATAAGTAAGCAAGTGGACGAAGGTTAGAGTCAGACCATCTTGTCTGTGGCCCCCGCCACCCATCTGGGGACTTGAATGATGAAGGCAAGGAGATGTGGGGAGGAGCCCAAGCCCAGGGGCCCCACAAGAGAAGACACTGACCATTGGTCATCATTGGTCTCCTGCGGTCATCACTCAGCCAGGCCCACAGAGAGCTTGGGTGCTGTTTGCCTTTATTCTGAACTGGGATGGCACATCTTTGGACAGATAAAAACAACTCCAAGCTGGTGCAGTGGCTCATGCCTATCATCCCAGCTATTCAGGAGGCTGAGGCAGGAGGATCACAAGTTGGAGGCCAGCCTAGGCAATATAGTAAGACCCTGTCTTGAAGAAAAAAAAAAAAAAAAGAAAGAAAGAAAAAAGCTTCACTGGCAGCTGCCGTAGACCCCGTGGTTGCTTGTGGCAGGATCTGTGCATCTAGTGTTCAATATTTCTTGTGATTCCCCACAACCTGGGGAGGGACTCCACCATTGTCCACTTTGCAGAAAGGGACACTAAAGCATGGAGAGGTCAAATAACTTGCACTGTCATCTGAGAATGAAAGGGAAGAGAGAGACCCGTAGCTTTCAGGAAACTCTGCCCTTCCCTTAAATCTCAGAGGAACAGAGACCCAGCCATCTCTTAATATGGCTGTTTTGGAAGGGAAGCCCCTGCACCATGCACATGAACTTGTCTTGTCCTGGACCCTTGTGTAAGCCAAACACAGGGGCAGTGTCATTGAGCAGAGGGGCCCTCCCCAGAACAGGAGTGCCCCGTGTCCCCATTGCCACCCTCCCCTTCCCTAGCAGCCCTCCTGCCTGTCCTGGGTGTCCTCGGTGGCTTGGAGATCAATTTCTCAAGAGCAGAAGGTCCTCATTAGCCACACCACAGAGGACAGGGGCACAGCTGTCACCTCTAATTTACCCAAACCTGATGACAGCCTCAGCTGATTGGCAATTCCACTGCAAGGTGAGGTCTTAGGGTTCCTCACCCCCATCTGAACGGAAGTGGGGAAGCAGCCTCTGGCTCCAGTGCAGCCGAGGGGGGTGAAGCTGCTGCCCCAGGGCCAGGCCTGTGCTGGGCTCCCCACACAGTACAGCCAGCCCTCTCCAGCTGCTCACCTGTCTTGCCCAGTGAACCTACAACTTAATTCCACCCACTCTAGATTTAGTGGCCTTGGGGGACCCAGGTGAGTGGATGAATCTGGGCCTCCTGCGTGTCTGTCTCCAATAAAACCCAGGGCAATAACAATGCCAGGTCCTTCTGGGGCCTCCTGCCTATCACAGGGTAAGGCCTGCCTTACAGATGGGGCTGAGCTGATTTCTCATTGCTGGTCCAGGAGTAGGCAGCAGAGGCTGAGAGGCCTCACAGGAAGGGGAGAGGCTTCCTCTGCCTCGGCTACCCCTGGGTAACATGGGATCCAGGCAAGGCAGGTGGCCCATCCCACACCATGGCTCTGAGCACAGACTCCCTGGGGCTGTGGAGGCCGGAGGTTCTGGCCCAGGTAAGGGAAACAGGCACAAGCCCCAGAGGCTACAAAAACCTGGCCTCAATGGCAGAGAGGTCTGCGGGGAGAGGGAGAGACAGAGACCCAGAGACAGAGACTGGAGATAGAAACTGAAAAAGAATGAAGAAACAGACCAAGAAGACCCAGAACACATGGAGACCCAGAAGAGAAGGAAATAGAGATTAAAAAAAAAAAATGCAAAGGCAGAGAGAGATTTCTGGAAACATCAATGAGAGGTGCAAAGAGATTAAATTTAAAAAAAAAAAAAAGCACCTGCATTCGGGGAACAACAGAAGGCACTGTTCATCGCAGTAAGGAGTGGGCAGGAGATGGGCACTTGCTGGGTTTTATGTCTGCCATAAAACAGAAGCAAAATCTGTTCCCTACCAGTGCAGAGAACACCCAGACCAGCCCAACGCAGCCCCCGGTACCCCAAGTGCCTGAGCCAGGGAGCAGGCCTGGCCTTGGCTTTTCCTGGGCTCCATCTGGAATGCCTGGCACACCCCCGCCCCCGCTTTCATATCTGCCTAAATCATACCCATCCTTAAATTCCACCTCTTCCAGGAAGTTCTCTCTGACTTCCCCTCTGCCTGAAGGCCACCAACCCACAATCTGTGTCATCAGGTTCTCTGGAGGGAGCGGTTCTTAGCTTTCATCCAGCTACCTCCCGTTCTATCAGGAGCTCCTCAGGCGAGGGCAGGAACCACAGGATTTCCATGCTGGCAACCACATCCCTCTCGATCTGAGGATTTATCTTTGTTATCTGGTGCCTCCTACCTGTCTGTGAGCCTGAAAGCAGGAGTAAATTAAAATCAATGGCAAGGGAACAAGCACAGGAGGCCCTCCACTCCCCGTGTCTGACTCCCCGGCCCAGTCGGTGCTGCCCCTCTGCCCTCCCCTGGGGCCATCCTCAGGTCCTCCAGTGGCACTGGAAGGGGCCCACCTGCCTCACCATCACAACACACGTGCCACAGGCTCACCCAGGCCTCCCAAGTGGTCCTGTGACCATCCCTGAGTCACAGATGAGGTGGTCGGTTTGGTGGCCATCTGAATGCTGGGAGCACACCAGATCTGACTCCAGGGCCTGGGGGAAAGGGACATCCTGGTTCTGAGTATCCTCTGGCTGCCAGTAGGCCCATCCCTGGGAGGACAGACTCCCTGGGCTTTGGGGCCAAGGGAAACAGGCACAAGCCCCAGAGGCTACAAAAACCTGGGCCTCAATGGCAGAGAGGTCTGCGGGGAGAGGGAGAGACAGAGAGACCCCAGAGACAGAGACTGGAGATAGAAACTGAAAAAGAATGAAGAAACAGACCAAGAAGACCCAGAACACATGGAGACCCAGTAAGAGAAGGAAATAGAGATTAAAAAAAAAAAAATGCAAAGGCAGAGAGAGATTTCTGGAAACATCAATGAGAGGTGCAAAGAGATTAAATTTAAAAAAAAAAAAAAGCACCTGCATTCGGGGAACAACAGAAGGCACTGTTCATCGCAGTAAGGAGTGGGCAGGAGATGGGCACTTGCTGGGTTTTATGTCTGCCATAAAACAGAAGCAAAATCTGTTCCCTACCAGTGCAGAGAACACCCAGACCAGCCCAACGCAGCCCCCGGTACCCAAGTGCCTGAGCCAGGGAGCAGGCCTGGCCTTGGCTTTTCCTGGGCTCCATCTGGAATGCCTGGCACACCCCCGCCCCGCTTTCATATCTGCCTAAATCATACCCATCCTTAAATTCCACCTCTTCCAGGAAGTTCTCTCTGACTTCCCCTCTGCCTGAAGGCCACCAACCCACAATCTGTGTCATCAGGTTCTCTGGAGGGAGCGGTTCTTAGCTTTCATCCAGCTACCTCCCGTTCTATCAGGAGCTCCTCAGGCGAGGGCAGGAACCACAGGATTTCCATGCTGGCAACCACATCCCTCTCGATCTGAGGATTTATCTTTGTTATCTGGTGCCTCCTACCTGTCTGTGAGCCTGAAAGCAGGAGTAAATTAAAATCAATGGCAAGGGAACAAGCACAGGAGGCCCTCCACTCCCCGTGTCTGACTCCCCGGCCCAGGTCGGTGCTGCCCCTCTGCCCTCCCCTGGGGCCATCCTCAGGTCCTCCAGTGGCACTGGAAGGGGCCCACCTGCCTCACCATCACAACACACGTGCCACAGGCTCACCCAGGCCTCCCAAGTGGTCCTGTGACCATCCCTGAGTCACAGATGAGGTGGTCGGTTTGGTGGCCATCTGAATGCTGGGAGCACACCAGATCTGACTCCAGGGCCTGGGGGAAAGGGACATCCTGGTTCTGAGTATCCTCTGGCTGCCAGTAGGCCCGTCCCTGGGAGGACAGACTCCCTGGGCTTTGGGGCCACTTTTCTCCCTGTATGGGGCCTAGGGAATTTCCAAACCAAAAGAAGACCCATTTCTCCCTTCCCACCCCACCCTCAAGAGCAGTGCCCCCTCCCTCAGGGTCCACTCATTCAATGTCCGTGGCAACCGGCCTCTGACAGTCCCTCCCTGACCCCCAGCCCTGTCCCTGCTCAGTCTAAAGCTACCTGTGACCTGGCTCGTCCCCCTTGAGTGTCCCTCAAGGGGGAAGCAGTGACAGGTGCCTGACGGTGGAACACCCAGTGCTTCTATGGGAACAGAGGTGGCATTAGGGGCCCTGGGGTCTCCTGGGCCTGCTTTGCCTAAGGCCCACTGGTCGGGCTCAAGGAGTTGAATGTGGGTTAAGATGTGGCCTTGGCCTCAGTGGTTCCTGGCTTGGTTGGGAAGTCAAGGCTGGCTTTAAGAGGAAAAGAAATACAATGGCACAAGGCGATGAATGGGGAAGGAGAGGTCGTCTTTCATACTTCCTTTCTGCAGGCAGAAGAGCCTGTAGAAGCCACAGTTTGGACTACTGCTGGGGCTGAATTAGATTCCACCTTTTAAAAATATTTGAAGATGGGGCTGGGGTTGTGGCTCAGTGGTAGAGCTCTTGCCTAGCGTGTATGGGGCTCGGGGTTCAGTCCTTAGCACCATATATAAATAAGTAAAATAAAGGTCCATTGACAACTAAAATATATTTTAAAAATTTTTGAAGACTTGTGTAGCTAGCTAGCTACTTATGTTAGTATGTGTGTATGTGTGTATGTGTGTGTTTGTGTGTTTGTATGTAGTGCTAGGGAGCCAACCCAGGGCCCTCACACCAACTAGGCGAGTGCTTCACCACTGAGCTACATCCCCCAGCCCTTGTATAGCTTTTTGTCCTGCTTAACCTTATTTTATTAGTAGTTATTTTTGTTTCCATTTTATAGATGAAAAGACTGAGGTTCAGAAATTTGAGGTACTTGTCCAGGTGCATCCAAAGCAGAGCCCAAATTCAACCCCAAGTGCTTGAGAATGAACTAGAAGTCTCTCTCCCCCACTACACACAGCCTCTGACTAACAGGGAAAGGTCCAGAGAAGACAGAGAGAGGAATATTGGGGATGTAGAGAGGCAACTGGATGCCTGGAGAGGATTTCTTTTTCTTTTTTTTTTTTTTTTTTTTTTTTTTTTTCTTTTTGGTATCAGGATTGAATCCAGAGATACTTAACCACATCCCCAGCCCTTTTTATTTTTTATTTTGAGACAAGCTCTCACTAAGTTGCTCAGGGCCTCACTAAGTTGCTGAGGCTGGCTTTGAACTCACAATCCTCCTGCCTCAGCCTCTGGAGTCGCTGGGATTACAGGCATGTGCCACCGCACCCAGCAAAAGGAGGATTTCTGAGGGACTTTAGGGTGACAGTGTGGGTGCCCTGTGTTCTGGGTGAGATGGGGAGCCATGGCTCTAGCAATGGATAGCCCTGGTTCACAACCCAGCTCAGACTGAACAGTTTCTGGAAGCATCCTATGATCTTAACATCCATCCTACAAGCCGGGTGCGGTGGTGCACGCCTGTAATCCCAGCACTTGGGAGGCTGAAGCAGGAGGATCGCAAGTTCAAAGCCAGCCTCAGCAATGGTGAGGCACTTAGCAACTCAATGAGACCCTGTCTCTAATAAAATGCAAAAAAAGAAAAAAAGGTCTGGGGATGTGGCCCAGTGGTCGAGTGCCCCTGAGTTCAATCCCCCGGTACCATAAAAAAAAAAAAAAAAAAAAAAAAAAAAGTATTAAAATATCCATCCTACAAAGCAGAGCTTGGGGACCTATCCTCCTGGCACTAACCATGGTGAACCCCAAGGTCAGCCCTGCACCAAGCAGTATGGGCCTATGAGTTCAAGATGCTACACACACACACACACACACACACACACACACACACAAATAGCTCCCATCTATCAAGCACCTGCATGTGCCAGAAACAGCCTGTGTTACCTGTTAATGCTCAGACACCCAGGCAGGGAGTCTCCATCCCCCATTTCATTGTTGAGCCCACTAAGCACACAGAGAGGTGAAGAAACTGGCCCAAAGTCACACAGCTGGGAAGTGGCAGAGACAGGACACAGACCCAAGTGTCTGACTCAGAGTTAGTACCTCTTCACCACCCCATACCCCCATCCTGCTGCCATCAAAATCGAGCCCCAGATGTGGGAGGCATCTCAAGTGAAATTTCAGGCCACAGACCCAGCCCTGTGCATACGTGGGGCAGCCATCCTCTGTCCCAGCAGGAAAAGCTCTATATCTGCAGCTGCGCCAGCCTGGTGGGCTCAGGAGGACTACTTGGAAATGTCTCTGCACTCCCCAGGGCCTTATCATCGTTCCTTTACATTAAAAAAAAAAAATCTTTCTTGTGTTTTTAGTATGCAAAATTTTCCACCATCTGCTTTGCCTTGGCAGAATGTTTGCTGAAAATATCTCCCTTCCTCTCTAATTCCCATAATTTCTGGGGGCTTTGGGAGCCTCCAAGCAGAGCAGCCGTAGCTCACAAGTGCTTCCCGGGCTCACAGGCTGCCTGCTGTCCTTGTGCCAGGCAGACGGATGTTGGGTGGCACAGAAGGGCATTCCCTGCCTCTCAACCAGGGAGGGGCATCAGGGTCTCTCCACTGCTAGACTGACCCCAAACTGAGTCCCAGGATTCAGACTCCAGTGGTTGCCAGATACCCCTCTTTTTTGGCCATGAAACCTAGAGATGTCTGGGGGCAGAGGAGAGAAGTAATGGTCAAGCAGAGCCTGGAGGAAGGTCCCCAAGGTCCCAGTGCAATAATGTGAGGCCACATAGCCCCATCCCGCCTGTCTCCTGGCCCATCCCAGGCAAGGTATCTCCACAGGACAGCAGCTGCCACATGTGTCCTTTGAGGCTGTCAAGAGAGACTTTCCAAAAAAGAAGAGTCTTCCCCCCACTTCGTGTACCAAAACTCTGAGTTCCCATGGTGATAGACAAATTGCAGATCCATCCAAGAGTGAGCTGGGGGTTGGGGGGACGCTGGCCCATCCCTAAACAAGTGGACACAGCTGGCGCTGGGCTGTCTGTCCACTGCTAAGGCTGAGCAGGGCCACCCTCCTGGGCCTGACAGGGGAATTTCGGGGATGCCAGTTTCATGGCAAGTGATGAAGGAGCTCAGGGCCCTGTGGAGGAGGACCAGGAGAGTCCTCCCCCTCCCTGCCTCACGGCAGAGCTTCCTGGATCCATGCGATGCTACTTCTCCCTATTGCGACCGGGCCGTCTTTCTCCCGGCGGTTTCCCATCCTCAATCTGAAAAATCAGGCGTGGGCAGAATCCGAGCTCTCATCACTGAGCTGTCCCGGACACAGCCTTTGGGGAATTAAAGGAAAGAAGAAAACTCAGCCCTCAGACCCGTGGAGTGTATTGTGGAGGATGGAAGAGCAAGGGCCAAAAGATTTATGAGCCTAAAAGCCTTGTTAATAGACCTGGAAGATTTACGATCCCAGCTGCTGTGCAGGAGGAGAGGTGGCAGTGGCGATCGAATGGCAAATTAGCTAAGGTCTGGGGCATCTTGGGGACAGGAAAAGAAAGAACGGCTTCCTTGGCCACTGAAGGAAGTGGGGGCTATTTGGGGGAAGGGCCTTGTGGGACCCAGGCCCTCTCAGAAGCATCTTCTCTGTCCCCAGTGACAGTGAGTGCACTGGCTGACGCTTTGGTTTTGTTTCTTTCGAGTGGGCTTTATGAGAGTGGATTAGAAATGGGATTTGGGTCTGCACCATAAAGACCTCTAAGCTGAGACCTGGCCCCAGCTTGAAATCCCAGATACAATGAGCAAAGCTGCCTGAGCCGAGAGAGTGCATCTGAAAGAAATGAATCTTGCAGTCAGCTGGCTGGCCCCTGCTCTGTGACACCATGGTGAGCTCAGTTGTCATCTGATGCTATTCCCCACTTTCCCATGGCTGGGGACCTCTGGGATCTGTAACAGGAGTTCAAGAACAAGCCAACTGACAATAACTCAGGGAAGTTTTATTTTTATTTTTATTTTTTAAAATATTTTTTTATTTATTTGCTTTAGTTGTACACAATGCGTTTTATTCAATAATGCATTTTATTTGTACGTGGTGCTGAGGATCGAACCCGGGTCGCCCATGCGCTAGGCGAGTGCTCTACTGCTGAGCCACAATCCCAGCCCCATTTATTTATTTTTTTAACCCTTGTGCAACACAGGTACCCCATGGGGACAAGTAATTTGGCACCTTCACCCCACCTCCAGGGTTGCCTTTTTGCACAAGACGTACAGCTCACAACAAATGCTGTTCTTCCAGTATGGCATGGAACAGGTGTCATGCAGTTTTAGCCTTCTTCCAAGTCCACCTCTGTGACCACGTACAACAGATGACAGATGAGCAAGGGGCATGGTGGCAAGGGGTGAATGAGCTTGCCACCGTAACTTGTCCTGGGATATCCCATCCCATCATCTCCTGCTGAGCCCTTTGGCATTTGCCCTTTAGCACCAAAGGATCAGGCATTATTGACACCACAGAGCCCCAAGCCCACCCCAACACCTAAGTGCCCAGATGATCCTGTATATCCACCACGGGAAAGAGAGAATATTCCAAGTCTGGAAGCAGAAATGGATCCTGCTTCAGCGTCTCTGCCAGAGAGGGGGTAACCAACGCGGAAGTCAGTCACCAGGTCTCTGCAGGGACTGTCCCACCACGGAGTTCTCCAAGGCCTGGCTGCTCCATCTCCCCTCCTCTTGGGGAGGATTAGCCACAGGCATTGCTGCTTCCTGCCTACATCCTCCCACCTGCTCTGTCCAGGGACCCACAGGACATGTTTAGTCAGTCAGGAGATGAGTCAAAACTACGCAAATGCTTCTGACGCCCGTGAGGTCCAGTCTCGCCGGATTCATGCTCAAAGCTGCTCAATCCAGGACCTGAAAAGCCACCAAGGTCTGTCAGGTTTCTCAGGTACTGTGAGGGGCACATGGACCCCCTTGGTTCTAAATCAAAAAAAGACCAAAAAGCCAAAGAAGTCTCCCTGGCAGGTAGGGGAGGGGAAGAACCAGAGAAGGAAAGGGCAGGATCCTTGAGCAGAAAGAAGAAGGAAAAATCGGGAACAGTCCCGTGGTCCTGGCTCACCCTAGCCCACGGGCCTAGCCGCAGAAAGGAGATCCACGCGGCCTCATTGGTGGACAGGAGCTTGGTCTTGGTCTTGTAAACAATAGGAGCCTTTAAAGAGGGGGAAGCTGGCACATCCCCAGCTGTGCAGAGGGAGATCTGACAGGGAGGCACCTGCAGGTGGGGCCCTGCTGGGACCTTGTCACTGGAGTCCCAGCTGGAGGAGCTGAGAAGACCTTGATGATAAGGAGGCAGCTGATCCAAGATCCATTTTCATGGTCCAATTGGCAGGACGTGAGGATGACAGAGGCAAGCACCACCTTGTCATCCCACCTCCATGAAGCACCTACTGTATGCCGGCCACTCTGCTTTGGAAGACCAGGACTTAGAATCTCTTATAGCCAAAATGGTCAGCCCAGCTCTGACCTTCTGGCTGCTTTCATCTGTGACCTGTGACTCCCTTAGTTGAAAGATGACAGAGGCTAAAGTGGTGGAGATGTTCCCGAAGGCTCTAGATCCATGTGGAAGCTGCCTTCTCCCCCTCCTGGACCCACAGCAGATTTCCCTAAATGACCAGGCGCTTCCTCCTGCTGAACTTTAATGCAGTATCAGAATTCTCCACAGGCTGCTCCAGACAGGGCCTGGCAGATCAAACTATTAGCTTCCATTGGTACAGATCAATTCTGTTTCTAATCTTATCTTCTACCAATGTGTACCTACAGCTCAGGGCTGGGAGAAGAGTGTAAAATCTGCTTGCTAAGCCCCTAGCCAGTGCCTCTCCTCCTATCCTCCCTCTGTGACCAGCATTTTGCATTTCAAAGTGAATCAGACAGACACCTTGGAATCCTGCCCCATCCGCTGAGTCCGTCACCTGTGAGAGCTGGTGTCTGTCATTTGTACTTATTATCCTTATATCACTTAATTAAACGTTATGTAAATTGATGAAAAGAGTCAGAAAAGAGATCAGAGCTGTTTCATTAAAACCAAGATCTTGTAAAGTCTTGATGGAAGCAATTTTGCTTTGGAAAAAAAAAAAAAAAAAATCTATTGAATTAGGTGTGGGCAGGACAACTGTGAAAAACAAGAGGAAGAAAGGGAAAAATATAGAAGACTCTGCAGTCAGATTGCTTTCCCAGTCAGTGCCTTCAAGTTCCTGCTCTGATTTTAAGAAACTGAAGCTGGAGCCTTAGACAAGGCAGCATGGATGTGGTTTGTACAGGAAAGGCCGTGTGGGCCCAGCCTCAAGAAGCGCCAAGGCCTACAGCAAAAGGTTGGCAAATGGATGTACATTTCTATGTTTAAAATTAAAATAGAGTGTTTAAAGGATGAATATATTCTGTATTATGACGCCCACTGTTGATGAACCAGCCAAATATGGTCTCACCGAGTGCAGAAGAGACTGTTCGCCGGAGCGCTCCCTCCCTCGCCCTCCTGGGACTCCACCCCCGCCCAGTGGCTCCTTCTGCATTCACAAGGCCCACTGTGAGCAGGACTGGGAGAGACTGCGATAAGAACCCAGGCCCTCTGGCTCCCAGTTTGTTCTTCCAGTGGAACTAGAGTGGTCACATGCATGGGCCTAGAACCAGCCTGCCAGGGCTAGGATCCCAGCTCCTCCACTTGCTACCTTGGGCACATGCCTCGGTTTCCTCATCTGTAAGATGGGATGATGATATCTCCTGTCTCACAAGGTTGTTTTGAAGCTCCCATGAATTCATGTGTGTAAAGTCCTGGAAAGCTGCGTGAAGGTCAGCTGCCACTTGATTCTCATCCCTGCAGAGTGTCACCTTTTGCCTTTAGACCTTGCCAGATGGGGGCCAGTGCCATTGTGCTTGCACCAAAGGTGATAATCAGCTTCTACCCAGCAGGTGGGCTCCAGTTCTGCCATATGCAGAGACGGCTGGGCAAAGGGAGGGCCCTCTCTGCTGGTGCTGGACGGGCTTGGCCCACCTCCCGGCCTCCTCACACCAGGTCTCACCTCTTTAGCAGAAAGGAGTGACCCCCCAAGGTTCTACACCACACTGTCACGGCAGGAGGGAACCCTTTCTGGTCCCCTCTATCCAAGCAGCAGCCCACAGGGGTGACCCCCTGTCTCTGTGTCTGTCTTTTCCAGTGGTTTCCAGCGATAGCGACAGTGACTCTGATCTTAGCTCCTCCAGCCTGGAGGACAGACTCCCACCCACTGGGGTCAGGAACACAAAAGGTGACAAGCCCATGGGGGAATCAGGTAAGCATGGGGTGTAACACCGTTTGTTTCCAAAGCCCCAGGTGCAGGGTGGCTTTGCCACTTCCCTGGATGGCAGTTTCGAGGCTGGTTGTTATAGATGGGGGTAGGGGAGGACCTGGGCTGGGCCCACTAGAAGCTAAAGTGTCAGCACCACTGAAGAGCAGGGTGTGGAGCCAGGCTCATCTGTACATGCTGGGGCAAGGGACAAGAGGTGGGGCCAGCCAGGCCACGCCCTCCACCTGTGAACCTGGGGTTCCTTCCACGCACCCGGTGAGCATTCCCCAGCTGAGGTCTTTGCCTTATGAACAATAAAGGCTGCGAAAGTTCCCTGAACTAGCTGTTCTGCCATGAAGTCATAGTGGGGCCCCCAATATATGCCACTGCCTCCAGGTGACACTTCCTTCTCTTTAGCACAAAGGTGACAGAGAGGGTGGTCTCGAAAGTTTCCTCTGATTTTGACATTGCTGAGTTCACCTCTGTGACTCTGCCGTGTAACAGAGGCCTGAGGTAGAAGCAGAGAATGCCCAAGGAAAGGAAAGGAAAGGAAAGGCATCCCCTTCCCTTTAAACACACGAAGGACCTTCCTGAAAAAGGAGATGCTCCATTCAGACTCCCAGGCAAGAAGTAGGATCTTCGAAAGAAGTTTCAGGGAGGCTGAGTTTAGTGTACAATTTGAGAGAGAGCGAGAGAGAGAGAGTGCACACGCGCTAGCTGTATAGTAACTACCCTGAGCTGGAATGGAATGTCTTGGGTGCTGTCCTGAAGCTAAGACTAGGTGATCTGCCAGAACTGATGTGGAAGGAATGCCTGTCCTGTGTGGAAGTTTTGGCTAGATCAGAGATGGCAAATGCCTGGCACTCTTTACCATCCCAGTCCTGTGTCCATGGCACAGTACTAGTTGACCATGATTTTCTGAGCCCTGCTAGGGACTTAGAGTCCTCATTACAGTTTTCCAAGTGGTCAGTATCAACTGGCAGAGATGATTGCAAAAGATAAAAACTGCCCTAGATTCAGCCCCTTTGGCCCCAAAATTCTTCATTAGAAAAGTGTAAAGGGGCCAGGCGCCGTGGTGTTCACCTGTAATCCCAGCAGCTCAGGAGGCTGAGTAGGAGGATCGTGAGTTCAAAGCCAGCCTCAGCAACTCAGCAAGGCCCTAAGCAACTCAGTGAGACCCTGTCTCTAAATAAGATACAAAATAGGGCTGGGGATGGGGCTCAGTGGTTAAGCACCCTGGGTTCAATCCCCAGTACCAAAAAAAAAAAAGTGTAAAGGAAATACCCATGCCAGCCTTGGTCTCCACTCTCCTCCTTCTTCCTACCATGAGGAGGACTCTTACCCTCTCCCTTCATACCCACTCTCAGCTAGGGCTAGAAGACAGGAAAGGATTGGGTAAAATGTTACAGGCTCCATTTCTGCTCTCAGCTGGGCAAGACTAACAACCATATTTAAGGATTCTTAGTGACTAAAGACAGCAGTCTCCCCCTTCCTCTCCCTCACTGGATTGACTAAAATACACACCCTTCTCCCCACCACACACCCTCATCCTATGAAGGCAGAAAAAACTAATATTTGTGAATTTTCATGTCGGTGACTTGTTACTGTGAGAAACCTCCTATGATCCTTGCAGGTGGCAGCATGGAGTCCCCTAGGAAGGGGCTGACCCACCCACCCAGCCTCCTCTCAGGAAGCCAGAGCAGCCTGGCCAGCGAGACTGGGGCGGGCTCTGCAGACCCGCAGTGGGGCACCCCGCCCTGGCCTGAGCCCAAGGGCCCCGGTGAGTACCCATTGCACCTTCCCACTTAACCACCACCTTCCCCGTCTTCTGTCCCCTCCCGGGATAGCCCTGTCCTGCCACTCTCTCCTCCGAAACTGCAGGGGGACAGTTTTTTAGTTCTTGATGTTTTACCAAGTGCAGTGCCAGGCACCGGCGCAAGCCAAATCCCTCCCCCTGCTAACCCTGACCAGAGAGAGGAACCCAAAATAATAATAGTAATCATCCCATCAGTGAATTTAGCAATGGCTGTTACCAACCTCTAGTTAATAAAATGCATAATCTGTCCAAGCCTCTCCCCATCTCTGAACACTGATAGGAGCTCCCACCTTGTGCCCACTCTGTGCCAGGCATCCAGTTCTCGCTGAGCCCCGTCATGTGCCAGCCTGGCCTGGGGTGGAGGACTATGGTCAGTCCTTGTTCTCCAGAAACCTGCCCCATCAAGAAGGGAGCTGAATCAGGCCTCCCAGGCCAGCCAGAGAAGCCCAGATCCTAGGACAAAGCTCCTGGGGGTGGTGGAGCCGGGGGTTGGGGTGTGGGGGGGGCAGCGCCCAGCCTGCCCCAGTTCCTCCAAGGCCAACTTTCATTCTGTTGACAGATTAGCTGGGAGCCTTACTGTCCCCACGTGATAGGAGTGGAAGCCAGGGCACAGGGGGTAAAGGCAAGAATCCAAGGAGCCCAGCCTGCTGGCCCTGGCCCAGCCCAGAGTCCTCATGTAGTGAGGGGGGCTCTCATGAGAACCTGCAGGGTGGCCCAGCTCCCTTAAGGAAGGACCCCTAACTGGACTGGGCACCTCCCTGGTCAAAGATCCATAAGCACATGTGCCCAGGGCAGCAGCTGATCTGCCAGCAGGGCAGGGGTCTCCTTCCAGGAGCCTGCGTGCACCCAGCAGCCACCCAGCAAAACCCTCCCTCCCTCTGCCCCTCCCTCCTCCCTCTTCTGAAGCTTTCCCAGGGCGTTTCCCAGGGCTTTCCACCAGGGGGGCAGGTCTCCAGGCAATGGAGGCATCTGAGTTCTTGGAATAGACCCTGTCCCCTCCCTCTAGCCTCCTGAAATCCTCCACAGAGGTCAGTTTGGAATGAAGCAGGCCCAAGTTCTAGGCCCAACCCGCCACCCATGGCCATGTGAATTTGGGCAAACCGCCAGGTTGAACCAAATGAAACTGTAGTTTTGTAGGTCAAAAACAGTCGAGCATCAGCAGACTGCACGGTTCTGTTATCACCGAAGTGTCCCTCGTCGGGTTGTATGGAAGGTGAGATCCAGGGTCCCTTCCCTATGGACTGCCTGCCCTGAGTAAGTCCTCAGGAAATGTCCAGACGTGGCCAGTGCATGGACAGGGTTCCAAGGCTTATGAAACAACCTGGAAAGGACCAGCTTAGAAGAGAATCTCTATTCCCATGTCCATGGCTCCTTCTGACATCCTGAGGTCGCTGGGCAGCAGCCACAGGGGCAGGGACAGTTCCAGTAAGGAGCATGCTGCCTTCACCTCCATTTCGTTCCCAGAGGTTGAGCTGTCACTGAGGAGGGAATCCACGTGTGTTCACTGTGCAGTGGTCTTTTTCTCTTTCCTCCAAAGGCAAAAGACACACCCGGGCGAGTCCCCGCTGCTGATGTGGCTTCTGGGACTTTGATGCATGAAGCAGACTTTACAGTGGAAG
This sequence comes from Tamias sibiricus, assembly GCA_025594165.1. Lineage (NCBI taxonomy): Eukaryota > Metazoa > Chordata > Mammalia > Rodentia > Sciuridae > Tamias > Tamias sibiricus. The sequence goes on from CM046660.1 coordinate 48,901,437, forward strand.
ATTGTGAGAGAGAAAGGAAGCAGGAGCCAGGCCTTCCCAGCTCCTTCTTGGCCAGTCCTTGAGGTCTTTCCAGCCGCCCCAGTGCCAGGACCTCTGACTCAACAAACCAGTGTTTGGGGGCCAAGTCTGCTTATGCCCCACCCAGTGCCTTTCTGCACCCCTCCTCTGCTAGGGAGCCCTCCTCATCTACCATTCCCCTCCCACCAGCCTGCTCAGTCACTGACCTTTATTTATTGTCCCCCACCCCAGTCTGACCCATCTTTTAAGTCTGCTTGGGTCTCAGGGGAGGGCCTTCAGAGCCACCTTGAGGGCCTTCCTGTATGCACTGAAGTTTCAGCGGGCAGCTCCATGGGCCTTTCTCCATATTTATATTTATAGCAAGAAGAAATACAACCCTGAGCGTTCCCCCTCAAACTGAGCTTGGCCTCTCAAGGTGCAAAGATTCGAGCCCAGAGCAGGTGGGATGAGAGATCTGTCTGCCCACAGCTCCAGCTCCTAGGGAGGCAAAAATGGCGTCTTGTCTTCCCCTGGGGCTGGCCCAAGAGCTGGCTTGAAATCTGGGTCCTTGTTAGGTTTCTCTGAATCCCCCATCGGCCTCCCCTGGTTGGCTCGGCCGGGGCAGGAGGCTCCCCGAAGACACAATCCTCTTCTCTTCAGTAGGTTTGGTTTGACATGAAAAATACTCAAAATGCAGGCAAATGCTTCTGGAAAGCCCTTCCCCGAGAGAACGTGTGTTTGTGTGTGTCGGTGTCCACGCCTCCCCTCCTTCCCTGGTACCCAGTTCTCCAGGGGCCTCCTTGTCTCCGAGCCAGGAGCCCTTGTGCCCCCACCATTAGCTCTTTTGCCCTTGCTGCTGGCAGACGGTAAAGAAACTCGTGTTTCCCTGTGACATGTTGTGCTTCAGAATTAAAACAATAAAGATTAGAATTTGCTTAATAGATTAGAATTTGCTTAATAGCCAGTGTTGATCCAAAGACCACAACTGCCTGTGTTTCTGAGATGCATTAGGAGAGTAACGGGTGGGGAGGAAAAGGCTGTAACATTGATTTAAACCACAGTAAAAGAAAAGAGCCAGGGGCTGGGGCTGGGGCTGGGGCTCAGCGGTAGTGCACTTGCCTGGCATGTGTGAGGCACTGGGTTCGTTTCTCAGCACCGCGTATGAATAGATAAAGGTCTATCAACTACTAAAAAAAAAAAAAAGAAAGAAAGAAAGAAATGAGCCTGATCCAGGTGTTTAACAAGAGTTCACAAAGCTAATGTTGAATTGCGTGGAAGTGTGTCATCTATGTTAAAAAAAAAAAAAAAGACTCATAAAGAGATTTATATGTACATCTCTAATAAAAAAAAATTTTAAATATTTATTTATTTGTTTTAGTTGTACACAATGCCTTTATCTTTACGTGGTGTCAAAGATCGAACCTGGGCCGTACAAGTGCTAGGCGAGTGCTCTACCGCTGAGCCACAACCCTTGAAATCTGGCTCCTTGTTAGGTTTCTCTGAATCCCCCTTCTAATAAAATTTTTTTAAGTGGACAAAAACTTCTGTCCCTCAAAACCCCACTGAAATGACATAAAGCAATGAAAACGGCATAAACCACAGAGAGAAAAAGCTCAGGAGAGAAGAGGGCAGGGGATGAGAGAGCTGAAGACCTCTGGAAGACAGGACAGTCCAATCCATCTAGTATCAGCTTTTCTGCTCCCAAAATACCTACACGGGAGGAAGCCTTGGGGAACAAGCCCTCTGACTCTGCAGAACCCCCCAAATGCTCAGACTTGGAGGGACTGGGTGTCCCCAGGGTGGATGTTCAGGATGGGTCTGAAAATGGTACTGGTGGAAGGAAGCGGTTAAAGAAGCTGGGGGTGCAGCTTAGTGACAGTGCTGGCCTCGCCCGCGGGAGGCCCTGGGTTCCATCCCCAGCAGTGCAAAATAAATAAATAATAGAAGTGGCCCACCTGCCTAGTGACGGCTCTTCCCTAACCCTGGCAAAGGACAAGTTCACTGATGGCTGAAGTTGAACTAGAAAGATTCTGGATTATGGAGCCCACGCCCAGCCAAAGGCTGCAGGGAGGTGCTGTACTGAGATGGGAAATGGCCAATGGGAAACCTTCATTCCCAAAGCCTGTTCCCCACCCACCTACCCCTGCAGCAGGACGTACGGAATTTCTCTCTGGGAAACTGATCAAAGAGGACAGATGGGCAGATTTGACACTGGGGGGTCCCTCCAGTCACCACTGGGAGGCTCCTCGCCCACATACCCTGCCCACCGTACAGAACTGCCTGGGAGCCTGTCATGTTGTTGCACTCATAGTGCAAACAGCCAAGGGCACCCAGGAGTTGACTGAGTCCAGTAACGGAAAGCAGAGCTTCCAATCCACAGGAGACGGGAGTCAGGAGAGTCCTCTGAAGCTACTGCACCTGTGAAACTAAAAGATTTTTTTTTTCTTTTAAAGGAAGTGTTAGTGCTCTTGAAAATTAAAAATAAAATAGCATTTTGGAGGGTGGATACTGTGGACTGAACCTAGGGTGCTGTAGCACTGAGCTACCTCCCCGACCTTTTTATTTTATTTTGAAAACAGGTTCTCACCAAGTTGCTGAGGCTGGCCTCAAATTTGTAATCCTCCTGCCTCAGCCTCCTCCTGAGTGTCTGGGATTACAGGCATGCACCAGTGCACTCAGCTGAGACCAACAGCTTTAAAATATGTGAGAGGGGTGGACAATGAAAACAAAGAAAATCTCCCAGAAAATAAAGATGTAAAAAAGGAAAAAGTCTGCTGGTCTGGCCTGAGTCCCAACAAGTTATAAAATATCTTGGCATTGAGAGAGAAAAAAAAAAAAGAAGGTCAAGAACAATGTACAACAAAAAAGAATGATCAATACGGAAGGTTCCACTTCCAACTAATAGGAACTTCAAACTGAGAAAAGAAAGCAAAGGAGAGAAAATTATTGAATGTTTCCTAGATGGGTACTAACTTACAGTTAGGAGCAAGAAGTTCTTGGGTTCTATTGCACAGTAGGGTGACTATAGATAACCATAACATACTGTGTGTTTTCAAAAGGTAGACAAAGCCAGGCATGGTGGTGCATGCCTGTCATTTCAGCAACTTGGAAGACTGAGGCAGGAGGATCGCAAGTTTGAGGCCAGCCTCAGCAACTCAGGAAGACCCTATCTCAAAATGAAAAATCAAAGAGCTGGAGGTGCAGGTCCCTGGTAGAGGGCACCTGAGTTCAATCCCTACTACCACAAAGTGGAGTGGGGTGGGTGGCTAGAAAAAAAGGTTTTGAATATTTTAACCATAAAGAAATGATAAATATTTGAGGAGATATAGTCACCCTGATTCAAACATTACACAGTGTATATGTGAATCAAAATATCACATGGTACTCATAAATATGTATAATTTTATGTTATGCATCAGTTTTAAAAATTAAAGAAATAAGAAAATGTGCTCGTAGCTCAGTGGTAGAGCACTTGCCTAGCATGCAAGAGGCCCTGGGTTCCATCCCCCACATCACAAAAAAAGGAAAATAGGTCAGAAAAAATAAAAGGGTATTTGCTAGGACTAAAGGCAAGCACAGAGACATGGCACCTCCCTGCCAGTGTGACCCGTGCAGCCTCAGGGAACTTGATTGACAACACCTACTAACAGGTGAGCATGTGCTGTTACACCACACCCAGATTCCCCTCCCTGACTGGAGCAGTTGAGGGTGCACCGTTAACACTCTTCCAGGGGATGCACAGGCCGGAAGGCCATGCCTTGGGTAGCCCTGGCCTACAGTGGTGGTTGTCACCTTTGGTTGCTCATTGGTATCACCTGGGAAGGTGTAAATGTATTCATGCCAGATCCCCTATAAGAAATTCTGGCTTAATTTTGGAAGCAGTCTTAACATCAGAAATTTTTAAAGTTCACCAGATAACGCCAGGGTTCTGGGAGAGCTGAGGGCCATTTCCCTGCTCTTCTACATAGGCTCCAGGAGACAGGCATAGAATGTTTAGCTGAAAACAGGGAACAGTCTACCACTGGCAGAAGAATAGATGCAGAAATGATGATATATGTAAAGAGTGGGATATTATACACTGGTGAAAATAAGTCCATAGATGAATCTCACAAACATGGTGAGCAAAGAAATAGATGGCCAGAAAATAAATTCGTTATGATGTACAGACTTTAAAACATGGAAAAGTTAGGGCGGGGGTTGTGACTCAGAGGAAGAACACTTGCCTAGCATGCGAGAGACACTGGGTTCGATCCTCAGCACCACATAAAAACAAAATAAAGGCATTGTGTCCTGTGTCCACCTACAACTAAAATTTAAAAAAAAAAAAAAAAAAAAAAACATTCAAAAGTTTTATATATTAACCAGGTTGGTGGTGCCACCTGTAATCTAAGGCAGGAGGATTGCAAGTTTGGGGCCAGCCTGGGCAACTTAGCCAGACTCTGTCTCAAAAAATAAAAAGGGCTGGGGATGTAGCTCAGTGGTTGAGCATCCCTGAGTTCAATCCCTGGCACCAAAAAAAAAAAAAAAAAATTGTATTGAAATATTTTTTTATACAGTGAAAGAATAAAGAAATACAGTGGAAGGATAAACAGCAGACTGAGTACACAACTTGGGAAGAAGAGAGATGCAACTAAAGGGTTTCACCTGGCATGGCAGAGCATACTTATAATCACAGCAACTAGGGAGGCTAAGACAAGAGAATCACAAATTTGAGGCCAGCCTCTGCAATTTCGTGAGTTGTGAAATAAGTAAAATAAAAATAAAAAAGGGATGGGACTGTAGCTCAGCGGTAGAGCACCCCTGGGATCAATCCCTAGTACCAATTAAAAAAAAAAAAAAAAGAGGAGGGGGGTTTTCAATACTCGGTATACATATTTATGCTCTGTGATGGGGATGCAAGTTTGTAATATTATATTTTATATATGTGAGTATATATTACATATTACAATTAAATTATTTTTCTGGGTCTGAGATATTTTAAAGTAAGAAATTTAAGGAACTGTATCAAGTCTTTTTTATCATTATAACAAACCTTTCATTACATGATGTGATGTTGCTAACTATAGGCGCAATGTAGTAGAGCAGATCTCCATTCACTATTCATCTTGCATAACAGAAACTTTCTACCCATTTGACAGCAATTCCCCATTGCCTCTCCCCACCCCCAGCCCCTGGAAGCCACCATTCTGCTTTTCGTTTTTATGAGTTAAATAATTTTAAATACCTCACTGTAGGAGCCCTGTTTGGGGAGATGGCTTAAATTGCGGTTGACTACAGGCTTTGGACATGTTTGGGCATTGGCGCCTTCCGTAGTCTCACGGGACTTGGCTCAGGATCTTGCGAGACTTGGCCAGAGATCTCGAGGGACTTGAGCGAGATTGCGGATGAGGTCTGCGCCATTTTTGGAGATTAGAGGAGCGTGGTCGGTGTGTCGGTGTGTAGTTAGAGCCAGAGAGAAAAGTTATCAGAATAAAGAGCTGTTTGTTTCCAGTTTGTCTCTAAACTTCTTCCCGCGGCTTCTTTGCTCCAAGCGGCCATCGCTTCAGGCGACAACACCTCACATAAGTGGAATCAGATAGTATTTGTCCTTCTCTGACTGGCTGATCTCACTTAGCACAATGTCCTTAAGGTTCATTCATGTGGTTGCAAATGGCAGGATCTCTCCTCTTTTTTTTTAATATTTATTTATTTGCTTTAGTTGTACAAAATGCAATGCATTTATGTTTACGTGGTGCTGAGGATCAAACCTGGGCTGCGCACGTGCTAGGCAAGCGCTCTACCACTGAGCCTCAACCCCAGCCCCTCTCCTTTTTTAAGGCTGAATAATCTTCTAATATGTGGATATACCACATTTGTTTTACCCATTCATCTGTTAGTAGACATTTAGGTTGTTTCTGTATGTTGGGTACTGAGTAATGACTTGAATAATATATATTGATTTAAATAATGGCAAAGCTCATTTTTATCCCTTCTATTCTACCTTTTGTTGATGTCTCTAGCCAGTGACATAAGATAAAAAAATAATAATAAAAGGTCTACATGCTAGGGCTGGGGATGTGGCTCAGCGGAAGAGTGCTCGCCTAGCATGTGCGCAGCCCAGGTTCCATCCTCAACACCATGTAAAAATAAATAAAGGCATTGTGTACAACTAAAACAAGTAAATAAATATTTTTAGAAAGGTCTGCATGCTTGAAAGTGACCAAATATTGAATCTATCCTGCAACCTTATTGGAATTGACTTTCAGGTCTCTGTAGGAGTCTGCCCCTCCATCAGTTCTGTGTTTGTTGCTCTCTAGTGACATGTGCATGGTGATCTTATTCCTCTTCTCTTCCTTTTGGGTCCAAGGTTGAATCATGAAGACTCAAGCCTTCTTATGAAATTTCAGAATAAATAGGAAAAATCCTAAAACCTTCCAAAGGAAAAAAAAATAGATCCCATACCTACAAAAGATCAGGAATTAAAATGTCCTTGAAATTCTCAAAGTGAAATTTGAAGCCAGAACACAGTAAAGAATATCCTTTGGGATTCAGAGGGGAAATTATTCCTAATCTAGACTTTTATATTCAGCCAAACATTAGTGAAGTGTGAAGAGAAAATGAAAATATTTTGAGACACATGAATTCTTGAAAAATTTCACTTCTCATGTACTCTTTCTCAGACAGCTACTGCAGGATATGCTCCAACCAGATAAAGGAGAAAACCATGAGAGAGGATAAAGAGGACACAGGAGAGAGGCAGAGAATATCCAGGTGCTGGTGAAGATGTGTGACTTGGCCAGACTGGAGCACAAACACAGGGGACACAGAGGAGGATATATAAGAAACACATGTATTGGGTAGATTGCACCTAAGAGCTGAATCCTACAAAAAAGGGATGGGGATGTGGCTCAGTGGTCAAGCGCCCCTGAGTTCTTTTTTTTTTTTTTTTTTTTTTTTTTTTTGGCACCAGGGATTGAACTCAGGGGCACTCAACCACTGAGCCACATCCCCAGCCCTTTTTTGTATTTTATTAGAGACAGGGTCTCACTGAGTTGCTAAGTGCCTCGTCATTGCTGAGGCTGGCTTTGAACTCGCAATCCTCCTGCCTCAGCCTCCCAAGTGCTGGGATTACAGGTGTGCGCCACCGTGCCCGCCTGAGTGCCCCTGAGTTCTATCCCCAGTACATCCCCCAAAATTGCAGGTTGAATCATCTGTGGGCTGATCTGAGAACCAAGAAATTCTTTTTTTTTAAATATATATTTATTTGTTTTTAGTTGTACACAATGCCTTTATTTTTATGTGGTGCTGAGGATCCAACCTGGGCCGTGCATGTGCTAGGCGAGCGCTCTACCACTGAGCCACAACCCCAGCCCCCCAAGAAATTCTTTCTTGACAAAAAACACTGAGTCCCAAGCAATTTACAAATTAACATTTGAAACTGAACCTTTCCTGGTGGGAAACAGAGGGTATTCTTTGATGTCAGTACAAATCAGTTAGCACGGGCCGGCACAGTGGCACACGCCTGTAATCCCACCGGCTCTGGAGGCTGAAGCAGGAGGATTTCAAGTTCAAAGCCAGCCTCAGCAAGTGAGGCACTAAGCAATTCAGTGAGACCCTGTCTCTAAATAAAATACAAAATAGGACTGGGGATGTGGCTCAATAGTTAAGTGCCCTTATGTTCAATCCCTGGTACCAAAACAAACAAAAATCAAGTAGCACAAGAAGTGACCTGCTTTGCCCCAAATACCAGACAGGCCAAGAAGCTCCTGAAAGAGGCAGCAGGTGGCATGCTCATAAACTTCAGACACCTGGTTTCCAGTCCTAGCTCCTCTAGTAGTACCTAAAATGATGGGTATTTCTCTGTGCCTTAGTTTCCTCATCTGTAAAATAGGGGTATTACTTTCTTCACAGGATTGTTTTGAACAGTGAAAACATGAAAGCCCCCAGTGACTCAGGAGGCTGAGGCAGGAGGATCTCAAGTTAGAGGACAGCCTGAGCAACTTAGTGAGACCACATCTCAAAAAATAAAGGGCTGGGGGTTGTGCCTGAGTGGTAGAGTGCTTGCCTAGCATGTGTGAGGCACTGAGTTTGATTCTCAGCACCACATATAAATAAGTGACTAAAATAAAGGTTCATCAACATATTTTTAAAAATAAAATAAAAAGGGCTGGGGATGTAGCTCAGTGGTAGAGCACCCCTGGGGTCGATACCCAGTACGGGGAAGGAGGGGCATGAAAACCCGTGCAGAGTCCTGGCACTGTGATCAGCACATCAATGGCAGCTGTCATTTCTCCTATAGGATCCAAATGTAGCACCTACCTGAGGCATTGTTTTTTGATGGGGTAAGGAGAGTGTGAGAGAAGTACAGTGGCCACATGGTGCCAGTTAATGTTCCCGCTCAACCGGTTGGGGCTTGGGAACAGTGATGCTCATTGCTCTCATTCATACATCTCAAGTTCCTGGGCGTCTGCTGGGGGCCAGTGCAGGGTTAGAGGCTGGGGCTTCATGGTGCACAAAACAGAGATGGCCCCTATTGCCTCTGAATCACCCAATGGACTTTTAAAACAGACCACAGTCCCCCTCTCCAGAGTCGGGGACCAATGGGGGCTGAGAGGTGCATTTTTAAGTTCCCAGGTGACACTGAGGTTCCCCTTTGGGGGACCTCACTTTGAGGACCACTGATGCAGTAGAACCAAGTGGGGTTACCTGCATTTTCTCGGACCGGCATCCCTAAACCCACACCAGCTGGGGACGTGGCATAGACATTGGCAGGGGGAGCAGAGGAGGTGATGAAGACCAGGCTGGCAGAGAAAAACGCAGCCCCCACAGGCTGAGTCGTGAACCCCTGTCTCCAAATGACTCCTTGAGACGAGATCCGCTGCTGTGTGCCTTCCCCGCAAAGATGGGCCGCCCTGAGCCGGTGCAGCCGGGAACAAAGAGCATCCTCGGCGGATTCACCTCCCACAGGCTCAGCGAATTAGAGCCATTTCCACCCCAAAAAGTGAGGGGCGGCGTCTTTCCCTAATGGGAAAACGTCCGTTGTCTGGTGTCGCCTCTCCAGGATTCCAGAAGCCTGCATTATCTGTTTCCGCCTCTCCTGTGACTTGTCATCGCCGCTCCGTCCCAGCGCAGGGCGCAGCAGGTGCGGAGAGAAGCTGCCCGGCTGGGGAGGGAGACCCGCGAGGACTCCAGGCGGCCGCTCCCTCGCCGCCTCGGCCGCCCCCGCCTCCTCGCCGACTGGGCTTTGTTTGCTGACAACAAACAGAGCCCTCAATTCCACTGAGCCAAGGCCAGGGAGAGATGAAGCTTTTTGCTGTGAAGGGAAGATAATCACCATCGCAGCCACCATTTGTCGAGTCAGACACCTGCTGAGAAAGTCGGGGAAACCTTACCAACCTAGGAGTCCTAGGAGTGCTAGGCTACGTGTACTATTCGCATTTCACAGAGGAGGAGACTGAGGCCCAGAGAGATCAAGAGAGCCTCCAGGGCTGGGGCTGTAGCGCAGTGGTAGAGCGTTTGCCTAGCACCTGTGAGGCACTGGGTTCGATCCTCAGCACCACATAAAAACAAATAAATAAAGGTGTTGTGTCCATCTACAGCTAAAAATATTTAAAAGAGAGAGAGAAAGAGAGCGAGCCTCCGTTTGCATCCAGGGCTGTCAGATGCCAAAGACTGTGCCCTTGAGGCTTCAGTATGGGGTTGGGATTTGCATGTGAGAACAAATCAGGACTCTTGGGGCAGGATCACTGAGTTGTATCAGCAGCACAGATGGAAACTTCTGGATGGGTAGGTGGGAAATCAGCCCCTTGTCCCACTGGCGCATTTCACACTGCTGATGTGACAAGTGAGAATAAAGCCCAGTCATTACACAGAGATTGCCACATTGGACATTCTCTTGTGTCCTAGATACTGACGTCAGTCTTCCTTCATGGGGACCTGGGGGTGAGTTCACTGAAGCAGCTGTCCTTCCAACCATCTATAGACAGGTGCAGGGGTGGATTTGACTTAGAGGGTTTCTAGGTGCTTCTAATAACCAAGTAGCCTGTCGGAGCTTTGGGAGCCCAGGACCTATCTTTCGACTGACCTGCAACTGCATAAGGGCTATGGGAGCCGGACCACAGATGTGTCACCTGAGCTCCAAGAGGGAGCCCTGTAATGCCACAGGGCCCTAGCTCATCTCAGGAGAACCCACGATCATTTCATCATCCCTTGGGCACCTGCCTTTTTTTTCTTTTTCTTTTTAATTGGTGGTGAAACTACATATAATTTACCATTTTAACCATCTTTTTAATTTGCTTTAGTTGTACACAATGCCTTTATTTTTACGTGGTGCTGAGGATCGAACCCAGGCCACGCACGTGCTAGGTGAGCGCTCTACCGCTGAGCCACAACCCCAGCCCACATTTTAACCGTTTTTTAAAAATATATTTATCTATTTACTTTAGTTGTACACAATGCAATGCATTTACGTTTACGTGGTACTGAGGATCGAACCCAGGCCACGCACGTGCTAGGCGAGCACTCCGCCGCCGAGCCACAACCCCAGCCCCATTTTAACCATTTTTAAGTGCAGGTTTCAGTGGTGTTAAGTACATTTACAACATTGAGTAAGCATAACCACCGCCCATTTCCAGAAAATTTCCATCATCCCAAATTGGACCTCTGTACCCATTAAATGACTCCCCATTCCTTCTCCCAGCCCCGCAACCCTCGATCCACCTCTCTTTTTTCTGACTACTCTAAGTACCTCATATCACATTCATCCAGTTGTATCTGGCTTATTTCACTTGGAATACTGTTTTTCAAGGTCCATCTACCTTGGAATGCGTCAAAATAGCTGAATTCCCTTGTATGGTTGAGTGTCCTGCCACTGTACAGATGTGGATTTTGTACATATGATGCATTTTGCTTATCCAGTCATCTAACTATGAATGTTTGATTTGTTTCCACCTTTTGGCTGTTGTGAATAATGCTGCTATGAATATGAGTGTATAAATATCTGTTCAAGGCCCTGCTTCCAATTCTTTAAGTATAAACCAAGAACTGTAATAACTAGATCTTGTGATAATTCTGTATTTATAAATTTTCATTTGTTCTTTTTAGTTATACATGACTGTAGAATGTATTTTGACATAGCATACATACATGGAGCACAACTTCCCATTCTTGTGTTGTATGATGTAGAATTACATTGGTCATACATTTGTATATGAACATAGGAAAGTAATGACCAAGTCATTCTACTGTCTTTTCTATTCCCATCCCTCTCACTTCCCTTCATTCCCTTTTGTCTAATCCAACATACTTCTATTCTTCCCTCCCCCCACTTATTGTGAGTCAGCATCTGCATATCAGAGAGAACATTTGGCATTTGGTTTTTTGGGATTGGCTTATTTCACTTAGCATGATAGTCTCCAGTTCCATCCATTTACCAGCAAATGCCATGATTTCATTTCTCTTTATGGCTGAGTAATATTTCATTGTGCATATATACCATATTTTCTTTATCCATTCATCTTTTGAAGGGCACCCAGGTTGGTTCCATAGCTTAGCTATTGTGAATTGAGCTGCTATAAACATTGATGTGGGTGCATTACTGTGATATGCTGATTTTAAGTCCCTTGGGTATATGTCAAGGAGTGGGATAACTGGGTCAAATGGTGGTTCCATTCCAAGTTTCTGAGGAATCTCCATACTACTTTCCAGAGTGGTTGTACCAATTTGCAGTCCCACTAACAATGTATGAGTGTACCTTTTCCCCCACATCCTCACCCACATTTGTTGTTACTTGTATTCTTGGATGATTGCCATTCTGACTGGAGTGAGGTGAACTCTCAGAGTAGTTTTAATATGAATTTCTTTAACTACTAGAGATATTGTACATTTTTTCATATATTTGTTAACCAATCATATTTCTTCCGTGAAGTGTCTGTTCAGTTCCTTTGCCCATTTATTGATTGGGTAAGAAAAAAAAATTGAGATGGGTCTCACTATGTTGTCCAAGCTACCCTGAATTAATGATCCTCCTGCCTCAACCTTCCTAGTAGCTGGGATAACAGGTGGGCATCACCATGCCTGTCTCTTCTGTGTTTAATTTTTCCACAATGGCTGCACCATTATACACCCCACTAGCAGTGTATGAGAGTGTGCCTTGCCTTTTAAAGCAGGGTGTCCTCTGAGTCTCCTCAGTAGCTGCCAGCCCCTGCCCCCACTGGCCCACAAGAAACAGGTGACCACCAGGGAACGCTGGCTGCTCCCACCATGGCTGGTGTGCTCCTGGCCTGGATGCTGGCGCTGCAGGCACCCACTTCCTGTGCAGTGAGTCACACACGGCCCCCTGCATTGCTCCCAATGTCTGGAAATGCTTAATAATTTTGAATAAGGGGCCTCTTATCTTCATTTGATCCTGGGCCCTGCACATTATATAACTGGTCCTAAATTGGCCTGACTGTGTCTTTCTGGATGCAGCCTCTGTAAGTAGGGCCTGATCAAGGCTTGACAGGGTGAGTCCTCAAATTCTATGCTGAGGGACAAGAGCCTCTGACTGTGTCTGGGGACCAGAGTCCTCACTGGAACTGCCGCTAGCCCTGTGTGTTTGTTACCCCCATCTGTAAAGGAGAGCAGAACTAAATAGTTTTCTAATTGTGTTCTCCAGAGTTTCTGGAGCAGGAACAGATGATGGGAAGATCCAGAGGGAGGTTTAGAACCCATCCCACTCCCTACTGCCAACATAGGGGCTCCCCTTTGACATCCTTGCTAGGGTACCATGATAGAGTTAGGGCTTGCTACCCAAACTATGGCACCTTGGAATAGTAAGTACTTAAAGCTGAAGGAATCTGAGGAACTGCATGTTCCCATAGGAAGTGGGTGCCTGCAGCGCCAGCATCCAGGCCAGGAGCACACCAGCCATGGTGGGAGCAGCCAGCGTTCCCTGGTGGTCACCTGTTTCTTGTGCACGTGGGCCAGTGGGGGCAGGGGCTGGCAGCTACTGAGGAGACTCAGAGGACACCCTGCTTTAAAAGGCAAGGCACACTCTCATACATGTGAGGAAGCTCTTTTTGATCTTCCCCTCAAGCAGGCCACAAAATCTAGGAAGGGTTTTCTGGTCTTCCCTTGAAACAGGTCAAAAGACTCTGAGTAAAGGCTGGGGTTGTGGCTCAGCGGTAGAATGCTCGCCTAGCAAGTGTGAGGCACTGAGTTCCATCCTCTGCACCAGATAAAAATAAACAAATAAAGGTATTGTGCCCAACTACAACTAAAAAATAAATAAAAAGGTGGGGATATAGCTCACTTGGTAGAGTGCTTGCCTCACATGAATAAAGCTCTGGGTTCAATCCCCAGCACCACAAAAAAAAAAAAAAGACGCTGAGTAAGAGGAGTCCTCCATTTACCCAGAGGAAAGGAGTATCCTTATCCCTGATGACAGAACACAGGGGGGGACTCGGGGAAGCAGGTGATTTCCCCTACCTTAGCTCCTACTCCCTTTGCTCTATCACATGTCTCCATGACAGTCCACTCATCATCAACCCTGCTATCAAAAACACGTGGGGAGGCGGGGGTTGTGGCTCAGCGGCAGAGCGCTCGTCTCGCAAGTGCGCAGCCCGGGTTCGATCCTCAGCACCACGTAAACATAAATGCATTGCATTGTGTACAACTAAAGTAAATAAATAAATTTTTTTTTAAAAAAAAATTAAAAAAAAAAAAAAAAACACATGTGGGGCTCAGTGGTAGAGCACTTGCCTAGCATGTGGAGGCACTGAGTTCCATCCTCAGCACCACATAAAAATAAAATAAAAGTCCATCAACAACTAAAAACTATTTTTTTAAAAAAGTGGGTTTTCTTTGGGTCTTCATTTCCTTATGAAGGTCCCAGTGTCACATAAAAAATAAATGTGCAGGGGCCGGGATTGTGGCTCAGTGGTAGAGCACTTGCCTAGCATACATGAGGCACTGGATTCAATCCCTGGCACCACATAAAAATAAAAACAAATAAAATAAAGGTATTGTGTCCATCTACAACTAAAAAATATATATTTTTAAAAATGTTTTTTAAAAAAAATGTGCATACTTTCTCTTATTAATCTGGCTGTTTTTGCACGGGCCCCAGCCAATGAACCTGAGATGGGTGGAAGGAAAAGATAAATTTCCTCCCCAAAGATTGGGCCCCACAACAGGATGCACACCAAGACCGGGCTGGGGAGTCCACCTGTCTGGGAGTACACCTGCCCTGCCCTCTCCTGCTGCAGCAGGAGAAGCCACCAGCATGAGGTGACCAGGCAGAGGGCCCAGCTGCTGGAGAGGTGCCCAGGTACAAACCAAAAATGCAATGGGAAGGGCCCTTGCCAAAGGAAATAGAACACACACACACACACACACACACACACACACACACAGTGCATACAGACACAGATTCAACAGCTTATAAACTGGTACAGCCGGTTGATCACACTGCTCATCTGAGGACTAGCTATGGCCCTTCTGCACAGGTCAGGGATGAGACCAAACGGAAACTTGGCCTTGCTCACATCATGTGGGGGAAAGGACCCTGCCAGACCCTGTAGACAGAACATTGGCAGAGGCCCCCCCCAAGGCTAGATCCTGGTGACCCCCCCCCAGGAAAAGGGCCTCTGTGCTCCCTCCCTCCTCCCTCTCCCTAGGGCTCTCCAGCCCTGTAAAATCAGGCCTCCCCTGCCTGCTGCACCAGCCCCACCCCCAGGCTGCCTTGTGCAGAAAGGAGAGCATCATCCCCCCACCCCACCCCACGCCACACACAGAGGAGGGAGAGCAGGCAGGAGGAGGGGAGAGGTGGGGGGGCGCTCCAAGAGCCCAAGGAGCCCCTACAAACTCCCCTCATCTTCATGAAGACAGGCCGAAGCTCTGAGCCCTTTGATGCAGACCCCAGGATGTCTGCAGCTTCTTCAGTGCCAATTACTGGAGAAAATAATTCAGTGTGCTCACCCCCTGCATCTCAGCAGACACTCTTTGGGGACATTTTAAGTCTGACTGTACCTGCTGAGCAGCTGACAAGTGAAGCCTCTCATCTCTCCTCCCTCCCTCCCTCCCCCTCCCTCCCATCTCCTCCTTCTCTCCCAGGCTCCTTCAGGGAAAAAGGGGACCCAAAGCTGGGTGGTGTGAGCCCTGCCCCCAAAGCAGGGCCTACACAGATCATGCCTGGGCCATGCTTCCAGATGTGGTGGGGCAAGGCCATGTTCCCTGTGGCCCCTATCTTCCACTGGCCCCTCAGACACAGAAGCTGTGTCTTATTCATATTTGAGTCGCTGGTTAGCTATCTAGAAATATTGCTGGATGGATGGGTGGATGGATGGATGGGAAGGTAGATGAGCTGGTGAGTTGATGGATTGGTGGGGCATTGGGCAGATGGATGGAAAGATTGGTGGATGGCTATTCTCAGTGGATCCGTGTACCAAAGGACAGGAGGATGGATGCTGTCCCATTGGGAAGATGGATATGTGCGTGTGTGCGTGAAGAGATGAAAATACTCCCAGGTCCCGGGCCTAACTGCTCTCCATCCCTAGGGAAAAGGTATCAGCTCACAAACCCAAATCTACACTTCCCACAAGCTATGAATTCCTGACCTGGGATTTATTCATTTCAAAGTAACCAAAAGTCCCCCAGAAAGAGCTGGTTTTGAAACATGCCCTGCAGACCATCAAGGGCCCAGTTATGGGGGCCTTAATTATGACATGGCCTGGTCTCCAGGTCTCTAAAGCAGCGAAAGACTGACAGGTCTGGCCAGAGCCAGAGCCCACCCACGCTGGTTCACCAGGAGCTGAGGGGCTCCAGATGGGGAGGGCCTGTGTTGGGATCCTGGCTCTGTGTGTCCCTACCCAGCCCACCTCATCTACCCCCCTCCAGAGTTTGCATAATCCCTCCTGACCCCCTACCTTAAACCCCACAAATTCTATCCGTCAAAACCACTCCTGCATTCCTTATGTCAATCAGCAACCCTGAAGAGGTTGTGCAGCTAAGGATTAACTGGGATTAACTTCACATGTTCATTAGGCAACCCTCAACGTGTATGCAGATCTCTACAGAAACTCACACACACGAGTATTTCTAAATAAATCATTCAAATATGCTATGGAGCTGCTCTCCTGACTTGGATACTTCCAGAGCCTGTGAGTAGGGGGCCTTGCCAGCATGGGCCTCAGCTTAGGTCTCCTGGCTCTAAAGTTCTGTGACTTGGTACTATCTCACCCCTGGCAATGGGGTAAGAGCAGGCCTGGTTCCCAGGGCCCTCAACGGCAGGAGCTGGGGACAAGACCATCACCCAAGCCCAAAGGAATCAGCTAGACTACTGGGCCCAGAGCCATCTCCCTCTGAAAGAGCCTGAAATAGACCACAAACATAGCCTTTCCCAACTCTTAGGGCCTTCCAAGTCCCACCAGATAATTCCACACAATTTCATGTGGAACATGCTCATATTATCTGAATAGGTGGCCCCATATTTCCTCTTGAGGAGGAAACTCTATTTAGGAAAATGCTTTCATTTTTATTATTATCTTTTTAAGAGGCATGATCTCACTATGTTGCCCAGGCCGGCCCCCATCTCCTGGGCTCAAGAAATCCTCCTCGGGCTGGGATTGTGGCTCAGCGGTAGAGCGCCCGCCTAGCACGTGGGCGACCCGGGTTCGATCCTCAGCACCACGTACAAATAAAACGAATTGAATAAAACGCATTGTGTACAACTAAAGCAAATAAATAAAAATATTTAAAAAAAAAATAAAAAAATAAATCCTCCTGCCTCAGCCTCCCAAGTAGCTGGGACTACACACATGCGCTACCACACCCAGCTCCAGGAGAATACTTTAAAAGGCTGGCTATAAATGATCCCAAGAGCACGATTCAGCAGGGCCACAGAAGGGACAACAGAACGAACAGCACTTAGAGGAAAGAAGAGAAGTCAGAGAGATGGGAAACTCTGTATTGAAACCCCAGTGCCCCCACACTGGATGAGTGTGTCCCATTTCATGTGACGGTAATTCTGCTGCAGTGATGTCAACCCTAGACGTCCACCATGTCTCCCACGTGCCCTGACGCCTTATGGAAATGGATTTGGGGGCAGAAGGGGGGTAGAATGACGCGTCTGTCTCTGCAATTAGGAAACTTGTATGTGGACGCTTCTATCCACCCCCACAACACCAAGTCAACTAAGACAAAGCTGACCTCAGCGCAGAGGTGATGCAGAGAGCTCCAACAGTTTGCAGAAAACTTTGCAAGTCCTTTGGCCTTCTCCAGGACGCTGATGTGGACCCTGGTGGCACCTTTTGTAGAATGAGAAACCTGAAGGCCACAGCCAGGATAACCAAGCTACACCAATTTGTTTGTTTTTAGTACTGGGGATTGAAACTGGAGGGGATCTGCCACTGAGCTACATCCCTAGCCCCCCTAGCTAGACCTTTTTATTTTTTGAGACAGGGTCTCACTGGGTTGCCCAGGTTGGTCTTGAACTTGAGATCCTCCTGCCTCAGTCTCCCTAGGCACTGGGATCACAGGCATGCGCCACCACACCCAGCACCATCCCAGTTTTCTCAGAACTCTGGTGTTTCTTCGGATGCTGTATTTTCAGGGGTAAAACCAGGAAAGTACTCAGGCAAACTGGGGAGAGTTGATCACCCTGAACAGCTAGCACCTGTTGCACACACACTCCTGGTGGAGCCCAGACCCAGCCTTATGTACCTCACCTTAGGCTGTAATCCCCATAACACTGGGAGGCAGATGGTATCCACACTCAACCCCACTTCACAGCCAACGAAGTTGAGACTGGGAGAGGTGAAGCAGCTCACTGCAGACAGCCCAGCCAGCGAGTGGCAGAACAAAGATTCAAGCTAAACTGCATGCCTGTGTCAGTCAGCTTTCTGCCACTGTGACAAACTACCTTTGATAAACAACTTAAAAGGAAAAAGATTTATTTCTGTTCACTGTTTTTAGAAGTTTCAGTCCCTTGTCACTTGGCCCCATCACTTTGGGACTGTGGAGAGGCTGAACATCACAGTGGGGAACACGTGGAACAAAGCTGTCACCTGATGGAAGGCAAAGCAGAAAGAGGGAGGAGGGGCCAGGACCCCAATACTTCAGTGACCTAACTTCCTTCCTTCAAGAGGCCCACCTCTTGCAGGTTCTACCAGCCCCAAATAGCACCAGCCACTGGAACCAAGCCTTCAATATACAAGTCTTTAGGGGACACTTAAGGTCCAAAACAGACTGGGTTTGTGGCTCAATGGTAGATCGCTTGCTTAGCACGTGTGAGGGCCTGAGTTCAACTCTCAGCACCGCATATAAACAAAATAAAGGTCTATTGACAACTAAAAAAATTAAGAAAAAAAATTTAAAATTAAAAAAAAAAACACCATAAACATAAAACCACGATATTCGCACATGCCTGTAGCCCCAGCTACTCAGGAACTGATGCAGGAGGGTCACTTGAGCCCACAGCTTGGGCAACAGTGAGATCTTGTCTCAAAAAAAGTGGGGGTGGGCTGGGGCTGTAGCTTAGTGGTAAATCACTTGCCTAGCATGTGTGAGGCACTGGATTCCATCCTCAGCACCATGTAAAAATAAACAAATAAAATAAAGGCATTCTGTCTATATACAACTTTTAAAAAAAAATTTAAAGTATTTTTAAAAAGAAGAAGAAAACCGAACGCGGTGGTGAATGTTTGTAATCCCAGCACTTGGGAGGCTGAAACAGGAGGATCGAGAGTTCAAAGCCAGCCTCAGCAATGTCGAGGCACTTAGCAACTCAATGAGACCCTGTCTCTAATAAAATACAAAAAAGGGCTGGGGATGTGGCCCAGTGGTCGACTGCCCCAAAACCAAAAGAAAGGAGGAGGAGGAGGAGGGGGAGGGGAGGGGGAGAGAGGGAAGGGGGAGGAGGAGGAGGAGAAAGGAAAAAGAAATTTCCTAACCTGGGTAAAGGGCCCTAATATGGCCCTGTGTGGTGGCTCATACAATTTGAGAGGCTGAGAGTTCAAGGACAAGCTGGGCAACTTAGCAAGAACCTGTCTCAAAATGAAATAAGAAGCACTGGGTAAGTAGCTTAGTGGTAGAGCACTTGCCTAGCACGCACAGGGTTCTGGGTTTGATCCCCAGTACCAAAAAAAGAAGAAAAAAAAAAAATCTGAAAGATAATACTTGTCTACTCAGTCTCATGAAGATGCTCAACTTGTAGAAAACTGAAATCTGTGTCCTCAGCGTTACTCTGCGACCGATCCAGGGCCTGGTCAAGAAGGGCCTGAGTTTTCCGGAGCCCCCTCCCCATTCCGCCAATGGCGCAGCCTTCCTGGAACACCAACCCCTCCCAGCGCTAGTTCCCAGCAGCCCTCAGTCACTCCCACTCCCAGCAGCCCAGCAGAGCCCCGCGGACCTCCACAGCTCAGCTGCTGCTGGATTCAGAAGAAATGAAAATGCCCCCTGATTTCGGTCCTTAGCCCCCTCCCCACTGTATTCCAGGCCCCGCCCCCGCCCCGCCCCACCCCCACATCTGCAGGCAGCACCTCCCACATCCCCTCCAAGGCGGAAGCGGCATATTCCCGCCCAGCCTGGGGATTTCCAGGCTGGGAATTCAAACAGCTCAGCACCGAATAGGCTCAAACAGGGTCAGCTAATGGAAATAACAAGATGATAAATTATTCCAGGAAAAGAGCGATTTTCCTTATACCCTGCTTGACTCAGAAACGCAGTGATTGTGGTGGAAATTGGAGGTGTCAGAGCTGGTATCTGGGGGAAAAGAAATGAAAGCTTTCTGCCTGCTGCTCTCAGTGCAGCCCCCAGGTGTGAAAAAAGAGTGTGAGGTCAATCCCAGGCTGGCCCCAAGCAGGCCTGTCCTCCTTAGTGACCCCAAGCAGCAGGACCTGCCACCCGCTGGCTGAAGAGGCCAGGGAGTCAAGAACAGAGGCGGCGGAGGTCAGACAAACTGTTCTCCCAGCTCAGACTCTAAGCTATGTGACCTTAGGAGAGTAACTTTACCTCTCTGAGGCTCAGTATCCTGGAAATAACAACAGTGAGGGTTACTTGAAGTAATGTGAGATACTTTCTCAGAATGGTGCAGCAGTAAATGGCAGCTGTTAGCAGCCCGGTCTCACCCATCCTCCCCCATCCCTACCCACTCCCCACAATTAGTGGGGCACAAAATGGCTGCCAGGTTCTGGGTGTCAATGCAACAAGAAATGATAGAGGCTGCAATTGGATGCAGGCACCTGGGACTATTGAGAACACCAGACCAGCTCAGAGGAACAGCTCCCATAGGTGGGCTCCTGCCCTGCATGATACTGCTAATTCTGGGGTCCTGGTCTGACCCCCCCACCTCCCACCCATCCAGACACTCTCCCTGGGGTGCACTCCAGTCTCTAGATTACTGAAGTTTATCCTTTCCTTCACCTGCTTGGATTTTATTTGGCTTTATGATTGCTTTTTAACCAGTATTGTGGAAATCAGTTTTTCCTCCTGGTACTGGGAATCAAACCCAAGGCCTTGCACATAGCAAGCGAGTTGCACCCTAGCCCCTATGGAAATCTTTCCAAGATGGATTAGTAGCATTCCCTTTTCCCAGATCAACATATAAATGTCTTGTAAACCTTTTGACTTCTCTCCGAGCTCAGTGGTGCACGCCTATAATCCCAGTGGCTTGGGAGACTGAGGCAGAAGGATGGTGAGTTCAAAACCAGCCTCAGCAAAAGCAAGGCACTAAGCAACTCAGTGAGACCCTGTCTCTAAATAAAATACAAAATAGGGCTGGGGATGTGGCTCAGTGGTTGAGTGCCCCTGAGTTCAATCCCTGGTACCTCCTCCAAAAAAAACTCTGATTTCTCAGGGTGCTTTGGAAAAAACAGGGACCTCTGCCCACATGCTGAATGGCCCCAGGGAGTTAGAGCTACAGTCGTCTTCTAAATAAATACATGAAGAGATCAGCCCCAGACCGCCTCCTTTGGACTCTGCTGCCCATGCCCCTGGGGAGACCAAGCCTCCGCTGGTGGACAGAGATAAACAAGCTCCACCAAATTGTTGCTCTTCATTTGCAGGGAGACCAGAGAGACTCTGAACTGAGCTCTGTTCTAAATAGTTTTTACTGTCTAGAGGCCTTTGATCTCTCCACTTCCCAGGGACTGGCTGAGTTCCCGGGGCTGAAGTTGCCTTGAAGTTTAAATGCTGGATAAGAAAAAGAGTTTTCCTCTATTTGTTGTTGACTCAATCCAGAGTCTGAGCCAGTGGCATAAAGATTTTTTGAATCCTAGGTAGGATTTCCTCAGCTAGATTGTTTGGGCAAATACAATCATGGAACTGGAGAGAGAGAGATGTAAAAGACAAAGAACACCTGATTCCAGGCAGAGGTGGACTGAGCGAAAGTCTTAAACTTGAGGAGATCGGTAGCCTGGAAAAATCTTTCCCAGTTTTGGGGCCTGGCATATTCACATTTTTCTTTTTTCTTTGGGGGGGGGGCGGTGCGCCAGGGTGTTGAAACACTGAGCCACATTCCCAGCCCCACCCCCCTTTTTTTTTAACTTTTAATTTTGAGACAGGACCTTGCTAAGTTGCTGAGGCTGGCCTTGAACTTGCAATCCTCCTGCCTCAGCCTCCTGAGCCACTAAGATTACAGGTGTGTGCCACCCCACATTTTTATCTTGCCAAGTAAGAATACAAAAACCATAGCCATTGTATAAGATCATCCTGGGGCTGGGGTCTTGGCTCAGTGGTAGAGCACTTGCCTAGCAAGTGTATGAGGCACTGGGTTTGATTCTCAGCACATATAAATAAATGAATAAAATAAAGATCCATCAACAACTTAAAAAACAAAGATCATCTTATTTTGGGAAAGAAATGGGGAAAATTTTTTTGTTTTTGTTTTTGTTTTTGTTTTTAAGGCCATTTTTTAAATTAGGAGAATTTAACTTCGTGAAAAGTTGCCCCGTTGTCCTCTGCTTTTCTCCCTTTGTCACAGATGGGGGAAAGTTTCCCCAGGAACCTGTTAGCTTATCAGTTTTTGTAAACCACTTGGGCAGGACCAAGACATGGAGAAGGATACTCCTGAGTTCCAGGTCCGGGGTGGCCTCTGTTGCTGCATGGGCTGGGTTGGGGATCCTCTGTGCCTGTCTGTGCCACATCCAAGGAGTATAGACACACAGCCTGGGTTTGAACCTGGAGCCTCTGTCTTTGGTTTCCCCACCCCTGGGACTTGAATGAGGCCATGTGTGGACCCGGTGAGTGTGCTCAGTCCTCATGTGCTGCTGCTTTTGAGTTGGGGCTCCTACGGCCCCTGCAGCTCTGTGGAGGTTCACATGAATCCAGGGACAGGAATGATCTTCAGGGGTGGAAGCATCCAGGCCAGCGAGAAGAGGCAGTGGATTTCACTCCTGGCAACACAGTCCCCAGAGATCACACCCAGTGCCAATTCCCGGGTGCTGAAATGCTATTTTTGGAAGGCTCACAGCAGACACCTAAGTGGAAGAGGGGTATGGGGCGCAGAGGCCCGGCCCCCACAGCTGAAAGACACCCTTCAGGGAGGGACCCTGACAGAGGGGCCATAGGGGCACTCCAAAAAGCTGAGCTCCCATCCCCCACCACACATACACCTCAACACCAACTCACACACACGTCTGTATACACACACACAAACACACACATTCTCTTTAACCTGAGCAACAAAGGACCCCTGAACACCAACTCTGATTAGTTGAATGTTTGTTTAGCTAAGTGTGTACATGGGCGTATATGTGTGTGCAGATGCCTGTGTGGGTGTGGGTCTCTATAGGTGTGTATGCACACACACCCCCATGCGTACACAAGGCCACACGTATGCACATTACACACACATCTGCACACACCATTGTGGGTGCACACCCAGTATAGGTACATGTGCCCAAAGAGGTCTAGATCCACACAGGCCCTCAAACTGAGTGTGCTATGTAAGTGTATTTGTGAATGTATGTATGAACATAAACGAATTCAGAAGTCTGTCCTGATGTCCACCTCTCTCATCCATCTGCCTCCTTTCTCTCCCTGTTTCCTTCTCTGTTGTGAAGAAAGAAAGATGGCAGAAGAGATTAGCCAGGGACCCGTTGAGCTTGGGAGTCACAAGACCTGGTCCAAATCCAGCTTGGCCACTTCCCATCTCAGCAGTACTGAGCAGGTCACTTAATCTCCGGAGCCTCAGTTTCTCATCCATACTGTGGGATCACAGCGTATGCCCAACCTACCCTACAGCAGAACAATGCACAGGTCACAGTGACCATGTCTTGGGACCAAATGGCTGCTCCACACCGGGCCAGGCTGCAGGGCTCACAGTCTGTTCTGTCAGTTTCAGGCAGGGTGACCTTGGGCCGCTCCTTGTCCTCTCTGCACCTCCCTGTCATTGTCTCTAAGACTTTGTACCTTTCTGAGTTGCCAGTGAGGTGACATATTCGACATCCTCAGAGCCGTGATTCACACCTACAAGGTGCTTTCTAAGGGGTAATTTTTTAAGATGTGTATCAAAATCGTCTGAGTGTGGTGCACACCTGTAATCCCAGCACTCCGGAGGCTGAGGCAGGAGGATCACAAGTTCAAAGCCAGCCTTGGCAATTTAGCAAGGCCCTAAGCAACTTAGCAAGACCCCGTCTCTAAATAAAGTATAAAAAGGGCTGGGGATGTGGCTCAGTGGTTAAGCGCCCCTGGGTTCACTCCCCGGTACCAAAAAAAAGCATCTAGAGCCAGAGAGAAAACAAAAAGCATTTAGATTTTTTAAGAGAGATGGAAATGTTCTAAAACTGGATTGTGCTGATGGTTGCACAGCTCTGTAAATTTACTAAAAATCATTAAATTGTACATTTTGGAATGGTTGAATTTTATGGCATATAAATTATACTTCAATAAAGCTGTTTTTAAAAAAGCATTTAGAGTTGAATGGAAAAACAACTTGCAGAATAAAATATACAGCATTGCTGCCTTTTATGCAAAGTTTTAAGCTATATAAAATAAATACTTCCCTAATACAAATACATTAGTAAAACATATCACAGGCCATCGAGAATGATACAGGTAAGTGTCATAACTGGGCTTACCCCAGGAGCGGAATACAAAGAGGAAATTTTTTCTTAATCTGTAATGTATTGCTTATATTTCTGAAAGACCAAGAAAACTAGGATGTGGTATCATAAACATCAGAATATAATGGGGGGGCTGGGTGCAGTGGCGCACACCCATAATCCCAGAGGCTCAGGAGGCTGAGGCAGGAGGATCACAAGTTCAAAGGCAGCCTCAGCAATTTAGTGAGTCCCAAAGCAACTCCGTAAGACCCTGTCTCTAAATAAAAAATAAAAAAGGGCTGGGCATATGGCTCAGTGGTTATGTGCCCCTTAGTTCAATCCCCAGTACCAAAAAATATATATTTTGGGGGGCTGGGGATATAGCTCAGTTATAGAGCACTTGCCTAGCAATGCATGAAATCCTGGGTTCAATCCCCAGTACTAGCTAGCAAAAAAATTTTTAAATTATATAAATATATAAATAAAGTAGGGGCTGGGGAGACATGTGAATGAGAGAGGCAAGTGGGTAGAGTGGAGGGGAATGGCAATTTTCTTTTTCATCATCTGGGTGTGATTATGCTGGTATGTGCTATATAACTAGTCATTCATACACCATGCGTTGGCTTTTTTTTTTTTTTTTTGGTCCTGGGGATTGAACCCAGGGGTCTTAACCACTGAGCTACGTCACCAGCCTTTTTTTAGCTTTCGAGACAGATCTCACTAAATTACTGACTGAGGCTAGCCTCAAACTTGCAATCTTCCTGCCTCAGCTTCCAAAGTCACTGGGATTACAGGTGTGCACCACTGTGCCCGGTGTGCATCTGCACTTTATGCAATTTTATATGCTACAGTCACAGTTTGTGGGGGTGTGTGTGTGGGTGTGTGTGTGTGTGCGCGCGCACGCACGCTAGGGAGGGAACCCTGGGCTTTATGCATGCTAAGTATGAGCTCTACCACTGAACTACATCCCCCACCTATAGTCATAATTTTTTTTCACATTTATTTTATTTATTTATTTTTACGTGGTGCTGAGAATTGAACCCAGGGCCACGCACATACTAGGCAAGCACTCTACTGCTGAGCCACAACCCCAGCCCTAGTCATAATTTTTGAAGTTAAAAAAACTTTCTAAAAAAAAAAGGTGAAAATATTCATTCGGTGATCAGATTTGGGGACTTATTATATTATTCTCTATACTCTTATTACAATTCAAAATAATTCAAACAAAATAATGGCCTGCCTTTCAGGATGGGCTGAGGGCTGCGTGGAGAACCAGCCACTTTTAGGGGGACACATTGAAGTGCCTATCGAGAGAACAGGAGGTGGTGGGCATGGAGCACCTGCTAGCCCCCTCCTCAACCAGGTGGCCCTGGGGCTGCCTCCACTGTCCCCAGCCTCCCTGGGAGCAACCTGCCCATCAGGCTCCCAGACGACCTGAAGCGCCAGTCAGACACTCAGCAAAGGGGCCTCAGACAGCCTCCCTGATTTCCCAGGCTCTCCACGTCCTCTGGCTGATGGATGGCCCTCCACTCTCCCTCCTCCCCTCTCTAAATGCTGCTGTCTCCAAGGCCACCCGCTGGAGTGGGAGCAGCACAGGCAGGAGGAGCCAGGGTGGATGGGGCTCCGGGGCCGCTGCTGGGCCCCCTCCTCCCTCCTCCAAGCTGCCCTGCCTGCAACCCTGTGGTCTCTCCACGGCTGTCCCAGTGCTCAGAGGCCTCCCACCAAGCAGCCATGGGCCAGGCCAGTGCTAAGTCCCTGTCCCCAAGAAGCTTGCCAACAATAAACAAACAGGACACAACACAGCAACCCTTAATGGGTTCCTTGTGCCTCTCTACGAGTCTGGTCTTGAGCTGAGACCTGAAAGGTAAGAATGAACCACCTCAAAGTGATCTGGTACAAGGATACTCCAGAAGGAGGAGGTCGCTAGTGCAAAGGCCCTGAGGTAGACCCAGGCTTTAGTCTGTGAGCCTGGGCAGGCATGGGAGAAGGGAGAGTGAGGTAAAATAAATGAAACAGGTTCTTCCCAGGCACTAGTGTCCTCTGCCAAGGCCCAATGAAAGGGGGCTGAAATAACATCCCCACCAAGACTAATAGAACCCAGAAGGGGCCAGGAAACAGTCCCTAGAAAAATACCTGTCAGCTTCACTAGGGTGGACTTCAAGCTCTGAGCCAGAGGCTGTGCCCAAAGAATCTCAGGTGGAAGGAGAGGGCAGGATCACCCTCAAAGTTACTCAGAGTGCCTCAAAGTTACTGTGGGACCTAGAGCAAGTCAGGAAACCTCTCTGGGCCTCAGGTTCCCTGTTAACAGAGGTGTTCTATTACGTGGAAACCCTGCTTGGTCTCCAATTTCAAAAGGGTGGTTGATTCCAGGCCTCATTGCCACTTTCCCAAGGGGTACCAAAGCAATTAGGTTGAACTCCGTAGCCCAGAGCCCACAAAGATGGACATGTCACCTTCAGGAGGTCCTCAAGAAATTAGACACTTTTGGAAAGACAGACACTTGAGTGATGATTATGGAAAGCAGACACACTACACCAGAGGGCCGTTGTGGAAAGTTGACCTGCATGGACTTCGCAAAGGAAGCTATGCACTTGAGCAGACCGTGGAAGGCAGCTTTGGAGTGGGCCAGTGGGCCAGGGTGATGAAGGCCTCCCAGCAGGCCGTGTGGTACCAGCAGAGGCATGGAGGCCACAGGTGTGGTCTAGCCCTGTGCCCCTAAGTCTCTAGCTCTAACTGCAGAACCAACACACTGCCCACATACCCAGAAGGCAGGAGAGCCCACATCATCACCAGAGAGTGTGTGTTTTGAGCCCAAAAGCCATGGGGCCTCTACTCTCTGCCCTTTAAGCCCCCTTTGCTCCCTGAGCTCCATCCAGAACCAGCCACAAGCTGACCACCCCACCCACTCCTGCAGGGCTTCGGTGTGGCCCTTCCTTCTGCTTAGACCCCTTCTTTCTCCCTCCACCTCCTTTGTTGAGGTTTTTCTCAGCATTCATAGTTCAGGACTGAGTCCAGGGTCATGTCTCCTGAGCTGGCCAGGAAGACCTCAGGGCAGAAGAGGGGTCAGGGCCCCAGCAGGTGGGGACAGCCACACTCCTCACTTGTGCTGAGGAAGGCTGGGGGCGAGCTGTGAGGCCCAGCCTTGCAGGGAGAGCAGGGCCCAGGTCACTGTCCCATGAGTTCGAGGGAGGAGAGGGTTGGCCCAGCTCTTGCAGGGGCTATTGAGGATGTTAAGCAAACCTCAACTAAGTGCCTCCCTCCCTAGCACACCTGTAAGGAGGTAGGCTCTGCCGTCTTTGATCTAAATGTGTTTGGCAAACAGCCTGTCACAGGGGCCAGGGAACAAGTAACAGTCACAGCCCAGGTTGGCAGAACTAAACTCCCCAAAAATGATGGTGATCAAGGGGTAGATTCTGAAGCCGGATTGCCTATCCTCAAATGTTGGTTCATCTGTTTCTAGTAATGAAACCTTGGGCAATTTACTTAATTTCATTCACTTAATGCAATATATTTTATTGTAATAATTCTATGTTTATTTCAAAGTTCTACTTGAGAACCATACTATTGTTAGGATAAAGCTCTAACCTGGGTACTTTTGCTTTTTTATTTTTATTTTATTTTTATTTTTTGCAGAACTGGGCATGGAACCCAGGACCTCGTGCATGCTAAGCACGCGATCTTGCCATCTACCACTGAGCTACGTTCCCTGTCCCCAATGCATTTTTAAGTGAGTCGATTTAAAGAAACATGAGAAGTAAATCACAGCACAGGTCCAAGTGAGAACGTGGCTCAGAAGCAAGAGAGCTGAGCAAATGCCCTCTAGGGGGTCTCCCCTGTTGGCTGTGCTTTGGGTTTTCAACTGTTCCTCAGATCCTGGGACACCCAGAGGGCGTGGGGCAGAAGCAGGTGTGCCTGCTGGTGGGCTGGAGAGGAGTGAGGGCTGGACTTCAACAGCTAGGGGAGCACAAAGGAAGTTGCCCACCCCTCCCATCCCGCACGCATTTCTGGTGTCTGGTCCATCTCCCACCCCCACCCCAAAAGTGGGCTTAAGATATGATTTAAGGGGGCTGGGGTTGTGGCTCAGCGGTAGAGCACTTGCCTAGCACATGTGCGGCCCGGGTTCGATCCTCAGCACCACATAAAAATAAACGCATTGTGTACAACTAAAACAAATAATAAATAAATATTTTTTCTAAAAAGGTATGATTTAAGAAGCAGTGTGGCCATAGGGCACAGCAGGGTGCGGCTGGAATAAAGCCATTGCTGAGGTAGCTTAGGACTGAGGCCTCCACGCTGGCTGGCAAAGGCATCGGAGTGGTGTGTGGAGGCTGTGGGGGGTGTCTGTGGAGGCTGTGGTGCAGTGTCACGGGTGGAGCTTCAAAGAAAAATGGGAGGACTGCACAGCTGAAGGACATCACAGGACCTGGCTGACGCCAAATGGTGGCAAGGCCACGGTCATCTGAAGTGGAGTCTCAGGGAGGCTCTGAGGTGCATGGCCAGGGCTGAGAGTAGTGGTGGAAGGAAGTGTGGGGACCCGGGAAGCACAGTCCTGCCGGGGACAGCCAGGCCACCAGCTCAGTGGGGACAAGAGCTAAGCAATACTCAGCCGACTCAAGACCACTGGAGCTGGCGTGTCCACCTTGTGGGAGATCCCTGGGAATCCCAGCTCCCCTCCCATGGAGGGTCCTGCCTGGTCTACCTAGTGTCCCCATCCCCCACTCCCACATCCCTGCTGCCAGGATTAAGACTTGCCTCAGGAGCTGTAGATTCAGAGAGTGACAGCATGCTCAATAATTATTACTTTTCAAATGGTGCAATTAAGTTTCTTTTTTTTCTTTGTGGGCTTCATTTTTTCCTACTTAAAAAAAATTTTTTTGTAGTTGTAGATGGACAGCATGCCTTTATTTTATTTGTTTCATTTTTATTTGGTGCTAAGATGGAACCCAGTGCCTCACACATGCTAAGCTAGCACTCTGCCACTGAGCTATAGCCCAGCCCTCCTGTATATATATATATTTTTTAAAGATTTTTTAAAATATTTATTTATTTGCTTTAGCTGTACACAATGGGTTTATTTGTACGTGGTGCTGAGGATCGAACCCGAGCCGCGCACGTGCCAGGCGAGCGCTCTGCCACTGAGCCACAACCCCAGCCCTATATTTTTTCTTTAATATTTTTTTTTAGTTGTAGATGGATACAATACCTTTATTTTATTTAATTATTTTTATGTGGTGCTGAGGATCGAACCCAGGGCCTCGCATGTGCTAGGCAAACGCTCCACCACTGAGCCACAACCCCAGCCCCCTCCTATATTTTGATTGTACTAAAATAGACATAACAAAAAAAATTATCACTGTAACTATTTTTTCTTTTCTTTTCTTTTCTTTTTTTTTTTTTTTTTTGGTACCAGGGATTGAACTCAGGGGCACTCAACCACTGGGCCACATCCCCAGCCCTTTTTTGTATTTTATTAGAGACAGGGTCTCACTGAGTTGCTAAGTGCCTCGCCATTGCTGAGGCTGGCTTTGAACTCGCGATCCTCCTGCCTCAGCCTCCCAAAGTGCTGGGATTACAGGCGTGCGCTACCGCGCCCGGCTGTAACTATTTTTAAGCATACAGTGCAGCTGCATTAAGTATGTCCACAGTGTTGTACAATCATTACCACTGTCCTTTACCAGAATCCTTGCTGGAACTCCACACTTGTTAAACAATAACCCCTATCTCCCCACTCCCAGTTCTTGGTAACCTCTAGTCTACTTTCTGTCTATGGACCTGCCTATTCTAGGCCTCATTTTTGTTGCTGATAATACATGTACTCGGTGAAAATGTGCTGCAGAAAAATCTCCCTGTGCCCAGTTCCCTTCCCAATGTTGTCAGTTTCCTATTTCAGAGGTTTTCTATGCATATATTAAAAAGTATATACATGTGTCCCTTTAATTATAGACAAAGGGAACATACTGTTTTATGCCTCTTGCTTTTTATTTAATAATAAATTTGAGAGAAAGACCATTAGTACATCAGAATATCAATATATCTTTTCTATCAATCTGCAAGGAGCTGCTTCTTTTTTAAAAATATTTATTTTTTAGTTGTAGCTGGATGCAATACTGAAGGAGCCCCAATTAGAGAGATGGCTATTGCGGTCAGCTGGAAGCCATAAGTTCCACCTGATAATAAGTATGTATGTGACGCACCTGTAAATGCACGTGAGGCACCCGCAAAGCTAAAGGTATATAACCGGGTGAAAGCGGTCGGAG
Source organism: Tamias sibiricus (assembly GCA_025594165.1). NCBI lineage: Eukaryota > Metazoa > Chordata > Mammalia > Rodentia > Sciuridae > Tamias > Tamias sibiricus. Next base: position 48,931,690 of record CM046660.1, read on the forward strand.
TCAGAACGAAGGAAGAAATTCATTCAGTCAGTCGTGCAGTCGCTCGGTCGGAAGAAGAGTTCGGGTCGGAGAAGAAGAGAAGAATCAGAGCGGCCAGAACGTAGGCAGAGCGGTTACAGAAGAGAAACCAGATAGAAAAAGTAATTGCTGGTCAGAGTCAGGCAGAGGCTCCCGAGGAAGAAAGAAGAAAGAAGAAAGAAGCTCTGAAAGCTAAGCTCTCTCTCTCTCTAAAGAAGAAATCTTTCTCTTTCAAACTCTCTTTCTCTCTAAGCTCTAAGAAGAAGAAGAAAAAGCTATCTCTAATCTTTCTCTCTAAGCTCTTTCTAAGAAGAAGAAAAATCTTTCTTTCTCTCTCTAAGCTCTCTCTAAGAAAGTAAAAGTAAAAGTAGTAATAGCTTTACTCTGCCTCCGAGAGTTTTCCTCCCGCGGCGTTTGTGGCTGGCCACGACAGACAGCTTACACAATACCTTTATTTTCTTTATTTATATGTGGTGCTCAGGATTGAACCAGGGCCTCACACATTCCAGGCAAGTGCTCTGCCACTGAGCCACAACCCCAGCCCCTGCTTCATTCTTTTTAATGGCTATGTTATATTCCATCATACAGGTAGATGATGCTGTCGTTAACCAGTCCCTTGTTGATAGAATCTCTTCTATTTTCAGTTTGTTACATTTATCTATTGACTGCACATGCCTGCCTTTAGCAGCAGAAATGAATTAGCCCCTAGTTAGAAGGAGAACAAATTAAATACAAGAAGATGCTCTTTTCCCAGTGGCTTGGGAAGCTGAGGCAGGAGGATCAAAAGTTCAAAGCCAGCCTCAGTGACTTATCAAGGCCTTAAGCAACTTAATGAGCCCCTGTCCCAAAATTTAAAAAAGGGCTAGGTATATGGCTCAGTGGTTAAGTGCTCCTGGGTTCAATCCCTCGTACCAAAAAGAAAGAAAAAAAAGAAGATACTCTCTTACACTTCTCAGATTAGCAAAAGTTCAAGTCTGATAATGCCCAATGTTGGTGAGGATGTAGAGGAACTAAAGTGAAAGAGATAACTGTGAGGATGGAGATGGTTGTAATTAATTTGGGGAGCAATTTGGCAATATCTGGTCAAGCTAAAGATACATAGTCCTTTATTCAGCAATCCCCTGTTCAGGAAATGCTAAAGAAATGCTCCTATCTGTGGGCAGAAATAGGGCTGGGGATGTAACTCGTGGTAGAGCATGCAAAGGCCCTAAGATCAATCCCCAGCCTCCCAACAAAAAAAGGAGGGAGGGAGGGACCAGGAGGAGAGGGGAGAAGAGTAACCACCCCAGCATGCACAGGGGGGCTTTACCACTGAGACCCTGAGATACATCCCCAGCCCTTTTCTTTTATTATTTTGAGACAAGGTTTCAACTTGCAACCTTCCTGCCTCTGTCTCCCAAGTAGCTGAGATAATAAGAGGTTTCTGGGTTTTGTTTGTTTTTTGCATCTTGATTTTTTTTTTTTTTTTTTGGTAGTTGGACACAATACCTTTATTTTAGCTATTTATTTTTATGTGGTGCTGAGGAGTCAACCCAGGGAGGGTCTCATGCTAGGCAAGGGCTCTAACCGCTGAGCCACAACCCCAGCTCACATCTTGATCATTTTTAGTATACAATTCAGTAGCATTGATTACATCATAATATGGTACAACTCTCACCACTAGCTAGTTCTGGAAGTTTGTTCTTCATTACCCCAAACAGAAACTCCCTCCCCATTCCCTACTCCCCTCAGGCTCAGGGACCTCTTGATCTATTTTTCATCTCTATAAATAAACCTATTCTAGATATTTCATGTAAGTAGAATGATAATATTTGTGCTTTTATGTCTTATTTCACTTAATATGTTTTCAAGGTTCATCCATGTTGTGACATATATCAGAACTTCATTTCTTTTTTATGGCTAGATAATATTCAATTGTTTGATTATTACCACACTTTTTTTTATCCCTTCATTCATTGATAGGCACTTGGGTTGTGTCCATTTTTTTGGCTATTGTAAACAATGCTGCTTTGAACATTGGTACACCCTGTTTGAGTCCCTCCTTTCAATTGTAGGTATAAATCTGGGCTTTTTGTTTGGGGGGGGGGTGGCGGTTACCAGGGATTGAACTCAGGGGCATTTGACCACTGAGGCACATCTCCAGCCCTATTTTGTATTTTTTAAAAATATTTATTTATTTGCTTTTAGTTGTGCTTTATTTTTACATGGTGCTGAGGATCGAACAAGGGCCACGCACATGCTAGGGGAGCACTTTACCGCTGGGGCACAACCCCAGCCCCCCTATTTTGTATTTTATTTAGAGACAGGGTCTCACTTACTTGCTTAGCGCCTCGCTTTTTTAGCTAAGGCTGGTGTGATCCTCCTGCCTCAGCCTCCCGAGCCACTGGGATTACAGGCGTGGGCCACCAAGATGGCTGGGCTTTATTATTTATTTATTTAAAAAATATTTTATTAGTTATTGATGGACCTTTATTTATTTATTTGCTTATGTGTGGTGCTGAGAATCAAACCCAGTGCCTTACACATGCTAAGCAAGTGCTCTACCACTGAGCCACAGCCCCAGCCCTGGGCTTTATTTATTTGTTTTTTAAAATATTTATTTATTTGTTTTAGTTGTACACAATGCCTTTATTCTTTTTTTTAATATTTATTTATTTGCTTTAGTTGTACACAATGCGTTTATTTTTACATGGTGCTGAGGATCGAACCCGGGCCGTGGGCTTGCTAGGCAAGCGCCCTACAGCTGAGCCACAACCCCAACCCTGAGCCTTATTTTTTTATACTTTTTTTTTTTTTTTTTTTTGTACTGGGGATTGAACATAGTAGGGCTTAATCACTTAATCACTTGGGGTCTTGCCAAGTTGCTGAGGCTGGCTTTGAACTCACAATCCTCCTTATAATCAGCACTGAGATTATAGGCATATAGGCATTCAACACCATACCCAGCCCTTTTTTTTGGGGGGTGGGGAGGACAGGATCCCACTAAGTGATCCTGGATCAAACTGGGGATCCTCCTGCCTCAGTCTCCCAAGTTGCTGGGATTATAAGCATGTCACTGCTCCCAGCTATGCTCAGCTTTTTGAGGAACCCGGAATTATTTATTTTTTTTAAGGTCACCAATGAGTACAGACTTTCTTATATTATACCCCAGGCCTTTTTTGTATGACTGAAACATTTTATAAATTTAAGAAGTGGAACGAGTTATAATTGGAAGTTACCACTTGCATTGTTAATACCTTTGAATTGAATCATTAATTCAAAGCCATTTGCCTTAGGTTTCATTTTTTTTTTTTTTTTTTTTTTCAGTGCTGGGGACCAAATCCAGGGCCTTGCACATGCTATACAAGCACTCCATCTCCGAGCTACACCCCAGTCCCAAATGCCTGCTATTCTAATCCATTTATAATGCTGAGATGTTCATCCCATTCCTGAAAACAACACCCTGGCTCCAGTGGCCCCCGACCCTGTAAGAGAGGATGGTGTTTCATTCATGCTGTCACTTGAGCCTCAGGCTAGGCTCCTTTTCCTCCCAGAGGTCATTTCCAGAGAACTCAGGATTTTCCTTGTGGTATGTGATCTGCCAAAGGCAGCTGACCCCAGGCACCCCACGCCTGACAGATGGGCCTCCTCCCAGCCTGGAAGGCCAGATCCTGGCCTGTGTGGACACAGAGAGAGCCTAGTACCTCTACCCAGGAGGTGTGTGGCCCAGGCATCTAGAGACCTGGCTGTGAGTCTCAGGTCTGCCCCATGAGACCTGAGGCTAGGCCCTCTTTCTCTCTAGGCCTCAGGTTCCTCATCTGAAAAGCTACAGTGAATGAGGCCAGGGGCTCCCAGACCTGTGGTCTGCAGGTGCCTCAGGAGGGAAAGAAGATGAGCCCTTCCTTGGGCCATTTAACCCATCACTGCAGCTCCCAAGCGTTTGACATCTGCAAAACACCATTAGGTAAGTGTTAACTTGTCCCCACTGCCAGACCTAGTGCTTGTAAATGTACTGTGACGAATATAATGTGTTTATGAGAATGTGCATAATAAATTATCAGAAATAGCTGCACTTTTAATATCACTTAATATATCAAGTTTGCCTCGCAGCGGCTACAGCTATATTGCAAACACGTAAGTGGACTCGTTTGCGTTGATGCTCTTCCACGATTCCCGTGCTGAGGCCCCAGTGTGCAAAGGAGGTGGGGGCCCAAGAATAGATGACTCCGACATCCCATTCTGACTTCCCCTCCATCATCCAGAATCTAAAGAAAACTGGGGCTTCCTTCATCACCAGGGCCCCCTGCAGAGTGCAGCAGGGGCCTGTTGCAGAGGCACTCAGTAAACATTTGTTGAAATGTGGATTCATGAATAAATGAATGGACAAGGACCCCTGGAAGGCTCCTCTCTGCCAACCAGCAACAGTGTTTGGAATTCTTCCATTGCCTCTCCTTTGGGTTGAAATTTTCTATTAATATCAATACAAAGAAGTTTCTATCAACACAGCTTGCCAGAGCTCCCCCAGTAATCAATGGGGGGAACATGCTAGGTCAGGGCCAGGTACATGGACACCATCCAGAGGTGCCAACCAAGAACATCCAACCAACAGCTACATAAAGATCCCTCCCTCAGGCTGGGGTTGTGGCTCAACGGTAGAGCAATCGCCTAGCACGTGCGAGGCCCTGGGTTCAATCCTCAGCACCACATAAAAATAAATAAAGGGCCGGGCGCGGTGGCGCACGCCTGTAATCCCAGCACTTTGGGAGGCTGAGGCAGGAGGATCGCGAGTTCAAAGCCAGCCTCAGCAATGGCGAGGCACTTAGCAACTCAGTGAGACCCTGTCTCTAATAAAATACAAAAAAGGGCTGGGGATGTGGCCCAGTGGTCTAGTGCCGCTGAGTTCAATCCCCGGTACAAAAAAAAAAATAAAAATAAAAATAAAAATAAAAAAAAATAAATAAAGGTATTGTGTCCAACTACAACTAAAAATAAATAAAAAAAAAAAAAAAAAAAAAAAAAAAAAAAAAGATCCCTCACTCAGAAATGCATGGCACTGGGCTGGGGTTGTGGCTCAGTGGTAGAGTGCTTGCCTAGCATGAGTGAGGCACTGGTTTGATTCTCAGCACCACATACAAACAAATAAAACAAAGGTCCATCAACAACTAAAAAATACTTTAAAAAAATGCATGGGACCTACTGGAAGGAAAGGCATTAAGTGATTGTTTTCAGACAAGAAAGAGGTCATGATATCCATGGTGGGGCATTTCAGACTCCTCAGTGTGGCTTTGCCAAACCCCTTCAGAAATTCCAACATCCATCAGATGCTCACCTCCCTAGACAGGAATTGCAAAGTACTGAGAGATGCTGTGGATGGGTACAGCCAAACAGGTCGAGAATCACTGTGTCAAACCATTAGCACCTCCTAAACCAGCAATTCTCAGCCTTGGTTGTGCATTTAAAAAAAAAAAAAAATCCAAGAGGTGCTTTTTAAGACACATCTGGAGTCTACACACACATACTCTGATCTGTGGGTATGAGGTGAGAACCTGGAATCTGCATTATTTGGTGTGGGGGGGTGGTACCAGGGATTGTACTCGGGGGCACTTGACCACTGAGCCACATCCCCAGCCCTATTTTGTATTTTATTTAGAAACAGGGTTTCACTGAGTTGCTTAGCACCTTGCTTTTGCTGAGGCTGGCTTTGAATTGGCAATCATCCTGCCTCAGCTTCCCAAGCCACTGGGATTACAGGTGAGCACCACTGCACCCGGCTTGAAATCTGCATTATTAACAGACATCCCAGTGGTACAGATGTCCAGAGCATCCTTTGAGGAGTCTGCTTCTACCCAACTGGATAGGAGCCTTTGAGAGGCTCTGCAGGGAGTGGGAGTTGAGGGACAGCGCAGAAGCCTGTTTAGAGATGCAGGTGGGGGACAAAAGGGGACATGGAGCTCCCAATAGCTGTAAACAAGGGCGGACACTACTCACTTAACTTTGCCAAGAGCTGCTCCAGCTGCAGAGCTGCCCACCCCTGCAATATGATTGATGGGTCTTGGACATGTCCAGCTGCTTAAAGATCCCCACACGGCCCAGCCAGCGCTCAGCCATGGCAAATACATTCACTTCTGAACTTGTTTCCTCTCGACACTCATCTGGTCCTGGTGACAGACAAGGACAGCAACCAAATGCATTTGACCAGTAGAAAAACTGAGGCAAGCACAGGGCATACGATGAAGATTGCACCAGGAAGGGGGGAGGCGGGGCGAGAGAGCCACAATTCCTGAGCACCTGTCGCTGCCAAGCAGTGTGCCCGCCGTTTTGTATCCCTCCTCACCTTTAATCCTCACGTGATTTTTTAATTTCCCATCTCACAGATGAGACTGGGGGCTTCAGGGAAGCTACTTGCAGAAAATCAGACACAATATGGAGGAGGCCAACACTGGCTTTGGAATCCAAGCCTGTCTCACTCCCTGATCTGTGCTCTTTCTAGAAACTGGATCTCTCTCAAGATAATACCACTTCTCCCCCACCCATCATGGGGTGGTGCCCTTGCACACCCGCGTGTGTCTTGTGAGAGTGAGTGGTGCCCGGCATGTGCTGGTGCCCGCAGGAATGTGTGAGTGTGTGTCGTTCAGGTCCCTGCTGGGCTGGTTTGCCACTTGTCCTGCGAGTGTACATTCATGGAAAATGCCCTGCCCACCTGCTCACGTATGTGCATATGAGGGGTCCCAGGCCAGGATGTGGGCTAGTGTGAGTGACAGGACAGGGCCCTCCACCCCACTTCTTCCAGACCCTCCCCAAAAGCCAGCTCCTGCAGAGCCAAGAGCTGTGAACTGATCTTCCAAAAAGCAAGACCCACAAACTGTGAAGAGGTCAGGAGGAAGAAGTCAGACCCCTTTCTCCATCCCCCCGCTCTCCCTACCCATCCCCACTCCCACAGAACACAGGAGCAGAACTTTGCCATTAAAAGGGCATAGGGTCAGGGTCAGTATATCTAGGCTCTTGCTAGTCACCTGGCCATCTGAAGTCTTCAGTTTATCTATCTGCAAAATAATGACCACATCCTCCTTATGAAATGATGGTTCAGTGTCGGTATTTTAATACTCATATCATTACATAATCATTTTATGATGCAGCCACCTCTGGCACAGAAAAAGTCACGGTGTGCCTATGTAAGAATTAACCCCCTTAATTAATCCTAGAACGAGAACCTCACAGATTCCAGGCTTTTCTGTTCTTCCCTTGGCCTTTGACTCTTGGAAGACTGAAATGTGTTCCACCAGGATCCCAGGTCATCCTAGGAGTTCCTAGGCCAGGTTGTTCCACAATAATCCTTGAAGAGGACAGCAAAGTTCTGGTCCCTCTTCCCTCTCCCCCTTCTCCTCCTCAGTGTGGGCTGTCCTTGTTCAAGAAGCCTCAAGAGGAGTTTGAGGAACAAGGTTTTAACCTGTGTAACCAGCTCTGTTCTGAGCCCCTCCATCTGGGGTAGGGGGAGTGATAGAAGGGACAGCAGGAACAAAACCGTTGAAAACACTTGAATTCTAATCTCAGCTCTGCCACCAGCCAACAGTCAGAGTCCCTATTCCTGAGCACCTCCCCCTTTTTTCCATTTTTCTTATTTATATTTTCAGTACTGGGGATTGATCCCAGGGGCACTTTACTACTGAGCTACACACCCCCAACCCTTTACTTTTTATTTTGAGACAGGTCTTCCTAAATTGCCCAGGTTGGCCTCGAACTTGTGATCCTTTTGGCTCCACCTCCTGGGTAGCTGGGATTACAGGTGTGTACTGCTGCACCTTGTGAGTCTTAACTTCCTTAACAGCATGCTCCGCCTACATAGTGAGGTCATAAAAGGGATCAATAAGATGACAGCCCAGAACATTCTTGGCACAGTACATGATTTTCAAAGGTGGGTAGTGATTACCACTATCTAACTCAAGAGTAACTGTCGGGCTGGGATTGTGGCTCAGCAGCAGAGCGCTCGCCTCGCACGTGCGCGGCCCGGGTTTGATCCTCAGCACCACGTAAACATAAATGCATTGCATTGTGTACAACTAAAGTAAATAAATAAATATTTTTAAAAAAAAAAGAGTAACTGTTACCTGGTATGTTCAGCACTACTTGGGGACTCACCCCAATTCTGTGAGGATAGAATTGGCCCCATTTCACAGATGAGGAAATTGAGATACAGAGGGCTCAAATGACCTGCCTTAATGATGCAGCCAGAGGCAACAGGATCTTTCCTCTCTTCTCTGTTCCCCATCCTCCTCAGGGTTTATGGTGGGGAATAACACAGGCTTGGGGCCCCTCATTCAGACTCAAGGGAGAGACCCAGCCAAGAACATAAGCGTCTCTGACACGTCAGTGGAAACCAGAGAGTAAACAGGATTCCATCCATGCCAGGTATTTCTGAGGACACACCTGTATCAGCAGCAGCCTGTTCCCAAGAGAGCTTTGTTTTCAGAAAGCTAGGCAGCAGCAGGACTTGGGCTGTCAGGGATTTATTTAGTTATCTGACCATGTGGATGGCCTGAGTGAGTGGGCAGGTAAGACCCTGCCTTTCTACCTCTGTTTCATTGGTCATGTAATGGGAGGGCATCCTCTGCCTGTCCCCACCCTCTCATTGACCAAGCCTTGGTCCAGGTTCTCATCCAGCCTGTCTTCCTGGGTCCTTCAAACTGCTCACTGACCAAAGGAGGTCTGAGATATGTAAAAGTGTGCTCTATAAGTATAATGTGAAATGTAAAAAAAAAAAGAGAGAGAGAGAGAGAGAGAGAGAGAGATCTGATGTGAGGTTACAGAGTTTGCATGTTTGTGACCTGAAAGGAAGTGTGCCTAGATTGTGCCAGAAGTGCCCTGGGACAACTGAGAGTGTACATGTCCAGTTAGTGTATGCAGCCTGTCCCTTCACTCATAGGAGTGTGGCTGTGTGTCCTGCTAGATGAGGTACAGATTTTAGGAAGCCAGGCTCAGGTCCTCTGCTGACTTCCAAGGGTGTGTATATGTGTCCTGCCTGTTAGGTACACTTGGAGCATGGAAAACTGGGCCCTGGGTATCAGCACTGTGCGTGTGTGTGTGTGTGTGTGTGTGTGTGTGTTCGTGTGTTCTCTGGGAGTGGGTGGGGGGTGCTGAGGAGTAGTGCTGTGCCACAGTATTCTCCCCAACTCTGAATATGTGCATGTTTTAGAGTATGTGTATCTTGTAGCCGTGAGTGGGTGGAAGCTCCCACTAATACCTCTGTATACGTTTGTGTGTGCTTCGAGTGCCCCTGCACACACGCATGTGCCCTGTGAGAGTAAATGCTAGTACACGCGGGAATGTGTGAGTGTGCGTCCTGCAGGTCCACGCTCCGCTGTCTCTCCGCTTTGTCCTGCAAGTGTGCGTGAGTGAAGGCGCGCGTGAGTACGCGCGCGCGGGGTCCCGGGCCAGCGTGCGCGCCAATGTGAGTGCGAGTGAGTGTGGTGGCGCTCGACTTGCTCCGCTCGCTCCTCGCTCAGCGCCCGCCCGCCCGCGCAGCCCGCACACTCACACTGCTTGGTTGCTACCGGGTGACGCGGGCTGGGCCCGCCCCCTGCCTGCCGGCCCCTGGCACTCACTCGCGCCGGCCGCCGCGGAGCAGGCAGCAGCCGCGTCAAGGCCGTCCGGGGGCACCCCGGCGATGCCCGCAGCCCCCGCCGCGCCCCGCCGGGCCTGCTGAGCCGCCCCCGGGCCGGGGTAGTGCCGGGCCGGGCCGCGCCCGGGCGGGGCGGCGCTGCCTGTATGACCCTCCGGCGGCGCGGGGAGAAGGCGACCATCAGCATCCAGGAGCATATGGCCATCGACGTGTGCCCCGGCCCCATCCGACCCATCAAGCAGATTTCCGACTACTTCCCCCGCTTCCCGCGGGGCCTGCCCCCGGCCACCGGGCCCCGCGCTGAGGCGCCCCATGACGCCCCCGCACGTGCGGCCGCGGCTAGCCCGGGCCGCCACAGCCCCTCCGACGGCGCCCGCGACGAAGACGAGGATGTGGACCAGCTCTTCGGAGCCTATGGCGCTAGCCCCGGCCCCAGCCCCGGTCCCAGTCCTGCGCGGCCACCGGCCAAGCCGCCCGAGGATGAGCTGGACGCCGACGGCTACGAGTCGGACGACTGCAGTAAGTTTTCAACTCGCCGACTTCTCGCCCTCTCCCTTCTCCGTGGCTTGCGTGACCCACCCTTGGCCTCGCGCGTGTCCTTGGTCCCCTTCTCGTCGCTCTCCCTCTCCCTCCGCATACATCCTCCGCCCGGCCGGCCACGGCCCGGTGCCTGCTTGGTGCGCTGTCCGCGCGCCCTGCAGACCCGCTCCCGCACCTCCCCGGGCCTGGACACAAGAGGTGGGAAGTTTGGGGCGCCCTCCCTCGGTGTCCCATTTCTGAGCCCCAGCTCCCGGGAGCCGGCGCCGCGCCCCCTCTCGGTCCTCCCGCCGGGAGCCCCGGCGCGGGCGGCGGCTTTTGTTCCCGGGAAGGGCGGAGCTGCGCCCCGGGGAGACACCAGTTGCTGCTGGCCGCGCAGTCGCTCCCCGCCCGCGAGCTAGCTCCCGCAGCCTGGCGGCCGAGGGTCGAGCTGGAGCGGGTTGGGGAGAGAGCCCTAGGCTGGGGCCGATCAGACTTCCGCGGTGGGCCCGGCGGCCCGCACGGCGCAGCGGCTTTGCTGGTGCGCGCGCCGAGGACCAGGAGGACCGCGGGGCCGCTTGTCCTTTGGAAAAACCTTGGCGGTTCTCCTCCTGCGTTCATGGACCCCGCCGCCGCTCTCGCCGGGTCTGCGGACCTTTGCCCACCTGTTACACCCGCTTCCCCCCGGCAGGAAGGACCCCCAGCCCGCGCCCCCTCCTCTCCGGACTGAGCCCCAAGGAGCAAGCAAGCGCCAGGGTCCCCGGAGCCAAGGCCCGGGCGGCTGCGCTCCTGGCGCCTTGTGCTATCCTTGACTGTGCCTGCCCAGAGGGATCTGGTACTGTTGGGGAAACCGAGGCGGGAAGATACCGAGATCCCAGGCCCAATAGGTTTGCGCGGGGGTGGGGGTGGGGTAGGAACGCAGCGTGAAAGGCCCCCAACCCAGCTGTGGCCCCAGCCAAGTCCCTCAGACTTGAAAAATCAGCTTCAAAACCTCGCCCTTCCGCGGAAGTGAACCTTGCGGGGCTGGGGGTCCATGCGGGCTTCCCTAGGACCTTAGCCCCCCCCCCGCGCAGCAGTGGTGGCTGCACCCAGCATAGGGCTCACCCGGGCCTCTGGACTGGGGCCTGGAGATTCTCTGAGCTTACTATGTGCCTCTGGAAGCTGAAGGTGGGAGTTAACAGTGCCACCGGTATGCAGAGCCCACATCCCTGCACCTGGGGAAGGCCTATCAACACCATTGGGTCCAAGCACAACTCTGTGGAGAAACCACCTTCGGTGCAGTTTCTGGAAGCCATGACCACAGCTCTCTGGGCCTGCAGCATGTTAAGGCCCTGCCCCCAAGAGTGGGACTGGGGAGCAGTCCTCTGCCTCCACTTGCCTGCTGGCTTGGGGAAATTGGGTCAGGAGAGTTTTTATTGCCTGCAGGGCTGTGCCCTGGATCTGCCCACCCCCAGCCATGGAACCCTGTGCAAACTCACCTCCTCACTCACTGGCCTCTACAGAGGCCTGAACCAGGTCCCAAGTCAGTTCTTTGCCTGCCCTGGATCCAAAGCTTGGGAAAATTGTTCCTATTTCCAGTAGCTTTGGTGCCGGGCCAAGGGAGTGAGCCAGGTGGGCAGGGCTTCTGCTTGAGCTTCAGGCCACCCTCCTGCTGCCATAGAGGGCCCTCTGGATGACATATAGCCAAGAGTGGAGAAATTTGGTCATTTCTTTAGGCTGTCCCTGAACCCACAGGTGAGGAGGGAGCCAGAAAGTACAAAGCCCAGGCCAGCAGCTGGGTCTCCAGTCTATCAGCTCAGCGCTGGTCTAGCAATAGGGAGTACAGCAAAGGAGAGGAGGACTGGGTCCCTGGGCTAGAGCACACAGGTGTCCTAGCTAGGGACAGACTTACACGGGTTGGGCAGTACAAAACAGTCCTGGACACAGTATAAAACAGTACTTAGCCAGCTTGAACTGGGAGTTGACCACACCCATATCACCAGAGCTGAAAAGAAGTCTGAGAAGAGCTAAGGAGGAGGGGGTGTGGCTGAGCCAGGGTGGCTCCTGCTTAGCCTCACCCCCTTTAAGAGGAGCCCAACCTTGGCTTAAATCCCATCACTGGCTGGGAGCTCAGAAATCTTGGCTGCTGTCCATGGGGGGAAACGTTCTGGGGCAGGACCACCCTCTACCCAATACCCCTGGCAGTGCCCCCTTTGAGCTCTGACAACCAGATCCCTAGAATAAGCCTAAATGATTCAAGCCAGATGGTTCATTACGGCTTTAGCCAGGGTTATGCTATTTGCTGCCCTAATTATTGGATTATCTCTGTTCTGACAAAAAGAAATGAGGGCGGTTGCTCTGTTGTCCAAGCTGAGAGTGAACTGTTGTTTATTGGCTTGGCCTTTTTCCCCCTCCTTAAATCCCATCCTTCGTTAGTCACCTCAAAGAACACGCACAACCCACATGTTCTCTGCAGAACTCATTGAGAAAAGGCAGAGTGCTGGAATGAGAAGCTCCACACTGTGCCCTCCCCTCACAGGTGTCCTGAGCTGATTGCCACCGTGTGCTCCCTCCAGATGGGCCACCTGCCCTCCCGTGGCTGCCCATGCCGCCCCTGCCTGAGATGCTGTCCCATCCCATCTCCACCTGCAGAACCCTATTCTGTTATTCAAAGCTGTGACAACTTAAGTTGCTTTGGGTTGCAAGTAATGGAAAACCAACTCAAGGTGGCTTAAACAAGAACAGCAGAGTCTTGTGGCACCAGGGTGCATTGCTGTAGCAGCTCCTCCACACCATCAGTAGCAGTGATTCTGTCTGTTTTTTCCACTTGGCCAGCTCTTTTCCTCTTAGGCTGAAAATCAGGACAGATTTCTATTCCTGAGGGCCTATGGGTGAGGTTCTAAAGATGCTGTCAGTCTCCATCAGCTGAGCAGGATCCGCATGCCAATGTGGCTGCTGTGGGTCCAGGCATCACATAAAACAAGGTCCCAGATTTGACAAGGATCAGTTTCCTCCCCCACCTCTCTGTTTAAGATTGAGCAAACCTCTCCCAAAAGTTCCTGGGGTGTGAGGGGGAAGTAGTGGTACAGCACTTGCCTAGCATGCATGAAGCCCTGGGTTTATCCCCCGTACCACAAAAACAAAAAGTTCCCAAGAGACCTGTCCTTTTGTCTCATTGGCCAGAATTATATCACTGCCCGCGCTTAAACCTGCTCCTGTATGATTCACCCTGGGGCTGGCTCAGGACTGATGCCCCTAGAGGCCTGGAGCAAGGGTGAAGTGGAGGAGTCACTGTCAAGTCTGCTGCAAAGGCTCTCTGTGGCTGGGGCAGATCCCAGTTCCCACTGGATGTGGTTCCCCATCCTTTGAGCCATCCTGTGACCTCTTTTGGCCTCAGTCGCATTCTGCCCAGACCTGTCCATATTCAGGCACTGTGCTAGGTCATGCCTAAAACACGACCTCTGGCCTCCAGGTATTCATGGAAACCAAGACAAATGAGTGGCCCAGCAGCTAGGGACAGGGAGGCAGCAGCCCAAGTAAGAAGCTTTGACTTGTGCAGAGGGCACCTAGAGAGAGGGCTCTGCTCTGAGGCTGAGAGGAAGAAGAAAGCAGGCTGGCAGAGTGGAAGGAAGAAAAAGGACAAGTGTGTGCACACGTACTGAAGTTTTGGAAACAAGCCCAGCGGAGGTACAACAATAGAGCCAAGTGGCCGAGGCCAAGGGAGAAGACATGATGAGATCAAGGAGGTCATATCACAAAAGGTCTTGAATGCCTCACCAAGGAAGTTGAACTGAATTTGGGAGGTGATGGAGAATCTTTGAAGAATTTAAAGCAAAGGAATAAAAAGATTTATAGAAGTCCTAAACTTTTGCTTATAAGCACCTGGGATTCAGGGATGTTTAACTCATTCCTCCGTCCCCCGCTGTGGTGCCTGGCTCAGTGTCTCAGTTTCCCTGTTTCCCCAAATGTGAAAGCTTTTGACTTAGCCTTAATTTTGACTTAGCCTTGATAATTTTTTTTTTACAGTACTAGGGAATTGAAACCAGGGACACTATACAATTGAGCTATATTCCCAGCCATTTTTTTTTTTTGAAGGGTCTCATTAAGTTTCCTAGGCTGACCTCAAACTTGCAATCCTCCTGCTTCAGCCTCCCAAGTAGCTGCAATCACACACATGCACTATTGCACTCGGCATTTTCTATGGTTCTTGACAGTTTTTTTTCCCCCTGATTATTTTAGAGGCTAACATTTTCTTCAAGGAAAAAAAAAAAGACAGATTTCCTATTCCCAAGAGTGTATGGGTCAGGCAAGTTCAGGTGCAAATCAAGGTCCTAATGAGGCTGTCAGTCTTCACCGAGAAGCTGGGGAATGTTCAGCTTTAGAGGGACCAACAGGGGCTTGAGCTTGATTTTCTCTGAATTAGCCCCATTAAAGCTCTATAATTATCGACAAGCGGGTGACAACTCTCAAAGGCCCATTAGTGACCAACCCTCATTATTTTTCCAGAGATGTAAACTTTAGTCGGGGCATGTGATTTGAGTGGCTCCAAGGGCAGGACACAGCAGGATCCTGTGGCTCACAGAGAAGCACCTTCTCCTGCCCCCAGGACCCTCCTCACCCCTGCCACCATCCAGGGTGTTTCCATCTGAAGCCCTTCATGGGCAGCTGTGAGTCCCCCACCCCAATAGCAGCCCTGCTTCATCTTCCTAAAATGTTGGCCAGACAAAGTGGCAAGCAAAAATTTTCCAGAAGCCACTGGACTTTAAGATAGAAATTATCGGGGGCTGGGGTTGTGGCTCAGTGGCAGAGCACTTGCCTGGCATGTGTGAGGCACTGGGTTTGATTCTCAGCACCGCATACAAATAAATTAAATAAAGGTCTATCAACAACTAAAAAAAAAAAAAAAGATAGAAATTATGCAGCCCTACTGTGCCACACTGGCCAGGTCATTTCCCCTCTCTGAGCCTTATTTCTTAAAATGGAAAGGAAACACTTTGGACTTTATGCCCCCTAAGAGAGCTTCCCCCACTCCAGAATTGTGACTGAGCTTCTACTTATAAACTAGAATTTCTTACAGAACTTTGAGTAGAGTCAGACATGGTGGCACACACTGTAATCCCAGTGATTTGAGAGGCTGAGGCAGGAGGATCGTACATTTGAGGTCAGCCTCTACAACTTAAAAGATCTTGTCTCAAGAAATGAAAAGGGCTGGAAATGTAGCTTAGTGATAGAGCACCCCTGGTTCAATCCCTAGTACCCAGTTCTGGGGAAAAAAAAAACTTTTAGTGGAGTTCAAAGATGTTCAGCAGGGGCTGGGGTACATGTGAGGCACTGGGTTCGATCCTCAGCACCACATAAAAAATAAATAAAAATAAAGGTATTATGTCCATTAAAAAAGAAGAAGTAGTAGTAGTAGTAGTAGTTCAGCAGTCCCACCCTGCCTCCAGGGGATGCACTGGGCATGTGATTCTTTCCCAGGAAGTAGTAATAGGTATCTGGTTTTGGCAGGACAGCATCTTTAGACAGGGATGTCCACAGAGCAGTGGAAGGGGCTCTTTCCTTCTCCTGGAGCTGTGTTCCCTGTGGGGAGCAGGAGACCCCTCTCCTTCATCCTTCTCTGGGATCAGGAAACAGGTAGCAGTCACAGACTGTGTGTTTTTATGTGACACCACACCCCACCCACTGCGTCCCTGGAGAACAAGTTGGAGTGAACTGACCCACTGTGCAGATTGAACACCTGCTTCTGACCGATCTCGCAGATGTGGCCAAGGCAGGGTCCCTGTCCTGGGGACACTTATGTCTTGGGGAAACAGGTGGACCCAGCTGAATGGCAGATTGATAGACTATCGTGCCACATCAACAGGTCAGAGAATGTTACTGTAGAAGCTGGGTGAGTCTTGGGCCTGTGGCTGCATTAGTGGTTACAGGAAGGGTGACATCTGCCCCACCCACAGGTCCTTACCTGTCTACCTGCACAGATGAGAGCTAGGCTACATGCAGCAGAAGGCCAGATCCAGGTATCACTAAAGCACATATTCTTTTTTTTTTTTTTTTTTTTTTTTGGAGGAAGCGGGTAACGAGGGATTGAACCCAGAGGCGCTTAACCACTAAGCTACATCCCCAGCCCATTTTAATTTTTTATTTAGAGACAGGGTCTCACCTAAGTTGCTTAGGGCCTTGCTATGTTACTGAGGATGGCTTTGAACTTGCAATCCTCCTGCCTCAGCCTCCAAGCCACTGAGATTACAGACGTGCACCACTGTGCCTGGCAGCACATTCTTTATGTTAGGCTCACTCCAGGCTGTTGACTCTTAGTCTGGACACTGTTCTAACAAGTATTATCACTTGGTTTCATGGAGGAAACTACTGAAGAGGAGAGAGACCTGTTTGTGCTACAAGAGGCAAGTGCTCTAATAGGATTTCAGGGTCATACAAAGGAGGAAGCAGAAAAGTGAAGGACAACCTCACAAAGAGGGACCACTTGGGGTCACCAGGTGGAGGGATCGCCTCACACGGCCTCCCATGTCTGGGCTGTGACAATGACCCACAAACGAATAATCATCCTCATAGCAATGACTCGGGTTATTCAGAAAAGCTTAAATGACCATTCATATATCCTGTCCCCAAAGGCGGGGCGCAGGGGGATGTGGTGATCCAGTTTAGAACGGGTTCCTTCCAGAACGGGTCTCAGAGGGGCAAGCACAGTTATCTAGAAGTCACCTAAATGAATCTGCTCCTTCAGTAATTATCTGCCGAGCACTTGCTTTACCCCAGGCGCTGTGCGCCATGAGATGGATGCTGTTGCTGTCTCCAGTCCGTAGATGAGGAAACTGAGGCAGGAAGAGGTTAGATAAGCTGTGTCAGGTCACACAGCAAGGACGTGCCCTGCCAGGATTTGAACCTGTGCAGTCCGACATCAGGGGTTGTGCCTCACACTCCTGCAGGCAAGGACAGAGGCGTGAGCTGTGTGCCTCGCCTGGCTGGGGCCTGGTTAACAAGGCAAATCCAACTCTGTGTCCTGCTCAAAGGAAAAAGGCCAGCTCCACCCATGTGGCCCTTTATTTCCCTGCAGATTCAATAAACCTCTTGCCTGGGCCCCTGCAAAGGCTTAGCAGTCTTCAGACTTTATCTACAAGGGCCCAGATTGGAACCGTGTTCCCTTTGGAAGCCATCTGGTCTGTGGCAGTCTATGCAGATGGGTGTGGTCGGCATTGGCCAGTGGCCGCAGCTCATCTAGATCACAGCTGAGAGTCTAGGGGCATCCCCGGCCCAAAGACAGTCTTGTGCATCTGGCCCTTCCCTGGTCCCAGCATCACTCCAGCCACTGAGCCCCCGCCAGCCAGGTGGCCTGTGTTTGGAATGTTCCCTCCCCAGCCCCTTTGTGCCACTCCTCAACTCCTACTGATCCTTCATGGCTCAGGTAAAGCATCACCTCCTCCAGGAAGCCTTCCCTGATGGCCCTACTCTGCAGTGAGGCTCGGTGACCCTCGTCTCGGCTCCTTTCTGTGTTCTGACAAGTTCTTTCCTTGCGGGCAGGGACCTGTCTTATATCTCTCTTTATCCCTAGAGTCTGGCATATTATAAACACTGGGTTAATAAAGAATGAATGAATAAGACAGTTGAGGGGTTGGGGATGTAGCTCAGTTGGTAGAGTGCTTGCCTCGCATGCATCAGGCCCTGGGTTCAATCTCCGACATCACACACACACACAAAACAAACAAACAAACAAACAAAAAACACCAGTTGATCATCCCAGCAGCTTGGGAGCAGGACCAGGGCTTGTGAAGACATCAGGGAATGTGCGTCTTACTGTCTGGGGCCTGCCCCTGAGGTCTGCCGGCCTTCCTGCTGGTACTGCTTGGGCCCCAAGGGTGGCAGCTGCACCCAATTACTGCTGCACCTCCGCCTGGCCCTGGGGAATTGACTTGGGGGCAGCCACCTAAGGACCCAGGTGGCTCTTTGCAGCCCACCCAGGGCCTCAAAGGGGCCAGAGAGACTGGGATCCACAGTCCCCCTTGTTGCCCGGGGGCAGTGAGAGGATTAGCTGTCAGCCCAGGGCCTGTAGCTTTCAAAGCCCCATCACCTCTGCCTTGTCACGCAGTCCTTATGACACTTCACAAGTGAGGGAAACTGAGGCAAAGAGCCCAGGACAGCAGTTGCACATGGCAGACAGGGTGCTTAGCACAGGTGGGCACCACACTGGGCCAGGGCCAGGCAGCCCAGTGCAGCTCAGGCCTTAGAGGCCAGGCTGCAGGCCGATCCCCCTGGGTGTGACTCAGGGTACCACTTCTGGGGGCGAGGGATAAACCTAGCCTCTCTGAGTCTCAGCTCCTTATCTGAGAAGTGGGAAGAATATTATCACTTCCCAGGGTTATGTGGCATGGGAGGATGAAGAAGGGATTGGCATATAACTGGTGATCAGTTGGTGTCTGTGGTCCTTGGGACTGGCACTCTTCCATTCTTGGCTATTTGGGGGGGTGGAGATTAGTGGTATGCCTTTACACTTTTGTAAAATATTTTTTTTAGTTGTCAATGGACCTTTATTTTATTTATTTATATGCGGTGCTGAGAATTGAACCCAGTGCTTCACACATGCTTGGCAAGTGCTCTGCCACTGAGCCATGGCCCCATCCCCGCATTTACACTTTTACCTGTTACCTGGAAGCAGTAGTTTTATTGCTACTGTAGTCTTTCAATTTTCTTTTTGTGAAATTGAGGGTTATTTTTCCCCAGTGCTTAGGGATGGAACCCAGGGCCTCGTGTATGATGGGCACTGAGCTACGCCCCAGCCCTATGTGTTTGTCTTTATTCATAAGCTTTGTGGACTGCAGTGGCGCTGCTCTTCACTGTGAACGGGAGCACGTGCCTGTGCCCTCAGGGAACCAGCAGTGTGCTTCGGCACTGCAAATACGTGTAGTTCCTTAATCTCAATACCGAAACCGTTTGGGTAATTTTGAAATGTTATGAATGGTATCCTCGTATTGTTTTACTAAGCTTTGCTATGAAAGTAATACTTTGGTTGCTTTAACTAATTCCAGCCACTTAGAAATGAAAATGAAACAGGGCACAGTGGCACATGCCTGTGATTTCAGTGACTCAGGAAGTGGGGGCAGAAGGATCACAAGTTCAAGGCCAGCCTGGGCAATTTAACAAGGCCCTGTCTCAAAATTAAAAAAACAAAAAGCACTAGGCGATATAGCTCAATGGCAGAGCATCCCTGAGTTCAATCCCCAGGGGAGGGGAGAGCTGGGGGAACAAAAATGATTTTGCTTTTCAATTTGTACAGCAGCCCTGAAGACAGCATAGATGCAGCAAGGATCTGTAAGGTGTGGATAGAGCAGTGTTTGTGCTGGAGGGTTATGGGAATTTAATTTGTGTAAACCACTGATGTTCTGTGAAATTGGAGTTGATGGCCACATTTTGTATAGATTCTACATATTCAGATATCCTCAGAAGGATTATAAGGAGAGCCAGGTGCAATGGTGCACACCTATAATCCCAGCAGCTCAGGAGGCTGAGGCAGGAGGATCTCGAATTCAAAGCCAGCAATTTAGCAAGGCCCTAAGCAACTCAGTGAGACCCTGTCTCTAAATAAAATATGAAAAGGGCTGGGGATGTGGCTCAGTGGTTGAACATCTCTGGGTTTGATACTTGGTACCAAAAAAAAAGTGGCTCATTGAGCCATGCAGGGGAGGGTGTTGCTTCTCTGAGATGCCAGTGTGTGACCTGTCCCTCTGTTTGCAGCCGCGCTGGGCACACTAGACTTCAGCCTACTCTACGACCAAGAGAATAACGCCCTCCACTGCACCATCAGCAAGGCCAAGGTAGGCTCCGGCACCCCAGTGCCCCCACTCCTGCTGTGGCTGCTGGAGGACAGGCTGAGGCTGGGGAGGCCAGTCCTGCCCCTGTTCTTTCTGTCCAGGCTTCACGGTGCCTGTGCTGTGTGCAGGGAGGGAATTCTTACCTAAAGCATCGCAGCTCCCACTTCCCCAAAAAACTCTATACCATAAAGCATTTGAGGGAAGGAGCAGGAGAAGGGAGGAGAATAGGTATATGGAGGCCCTGGTGGGGCTTTCAGGGGACAGGCAGTCTGGGAGGACTGTCCAGGAAGGGAGTAAGAAGGGAAGATCTGTCCTGCCAGCAGAGAGGGCAGGAGGGTTGGACACTGATGCCACTGGGTCTCCTGGACCCCAAGTTCCCGGCTCCTGGGCTTCCTGGGCTCCCAGAGCAGTGGGTGGACTCTGCTGTCCTGCTCTGAATGCTGCAGGTGCCACCAAAGCAGCTGACACCCCAGGTAGGGGTTAACCTTTGGGTCTGACCCCGAAATGTCCCCTAGGTCCAAAGGTGCCCCCGGGCAGGCCCTTCAGTGCTCCCTGTGGCTCTGCCCCTTGAGCCAGCGTGTGTCATCTCTGGGTTCTCAACCATGCTGTTCCCTTCACCCCCCACATGGCTCCTTTTGGGGAGGAAGGTACCAAAGTTGATGTTCTCTCGCAAGGTAAGGGCCCATGTGGCCAGCAGAGCCCGCCTAATAGACCCCAGAGGGGCCTGGGCTGGCCAGCTCAGAGGGAGGGGCTTCCTGCGGAGCAGCCTGGCCCAGGCCCCTCACCCAGCATCCCAAACCTGCAGGCGCCCCTCTGCCCCTCCCTTCCACCTGCTGGCTGAGGGCCTGACCTTGGCTTTGTACCCACCAGAGGAACAGGCTGTACCCCAGCCCAGCCTGGGCCACCACCCATGAACTTCCCCGGGCAAGCATGAGTGTGTCCACATTGAGACCAGGGCCAGGCTGGGCACCTGGAGGCCCACCACTCCATCCCTTGCCCTGCCCTCTTCTGGGAACTACCCAGGTGTGGCTCAGGGCATGCCCAGACCTAGCCCGTAGGAGCAGAGCTGAGCATCTGGGGTCCCCCCAGCCTTGCCAAGGTGGAGGCCATGCTGCAGGGCCACACAGACCTTCTCCTCTCCCTCCCCCCAGCTTTGTAGAGATGGCCCAGGCTTGGGGACTAGCTGTCAGGCCACTGTAGCCAGAGACCACTCCTTCTCTTTCCCGTCTGTCACTAGAGCTCTTCCCTGCCTCCTCTGCCCAGCTCCAGTGTGTTTTGTGTGTTCTGTGAGTGTGTGCTCGTGCCTGCGTGTGTCTGTGTGGGTGCACAGATCTATGTGGAAACTGATGTGTACGCATATGGGTGTCCACTGGGGCACATTCCTGAAGGCATCGGAGGTGGGGGACAGAAAACCCCAAGCCATGGTGGCCCCCATTCTCCAGTCCCTTCTGTGAGTAAATCCAGCTCTACAGGGAAGGGGGTGCAGGCATGGGAAGAGCTGGGGATCTGGGGTGGAGAGTGGGGGTTCCCCAAATGGGAGCCTCTCAGGGTCTCCAGGGAGGCTGTACCCACACTTGACCACACCCACGCTGAGTAAGGCCCCACATCTGTGAAGGAGGGTGCGTGCTGCCCCCTAAATGGCTAACGCAGCCCCTGGCACTCATCAGGGCCTAACACTTTCCTGGAGGCTGCACACACCTGCACACTCACAGGCACACCCAAGCATACATGGACACAAGGGCACTCATGTCCCAGGAGGGGCTGGGAAAACCCCAACAGAACCACAGTCCCGGGAGACTCAGTTTCTTTCTTTTTTTTTTTTTCATTCTATTTTTTTTTGGGGGGGGGGTACCTGCGATTGAACCCAGAGACGCTTAACCACTGAACCACATCCCCAGCCCTATTTTATATTTTATTTAGAGACAGGGTTTTGCTAAGTTGCTTAAGGCCTCATTAAGTTGCTGAGACTGTCCTTTAACTTACAATCCTCCTGCCTCAGCCTCCCCAGTCACTGGGATTACAGGTGTGCATGCCAGCAGTTATTATTTTTTTAAATATTTTTTCAGTTGTAGATGGACACAATACCTTTATTTTATTTATGTCATGCTGAGGATCGAACCCAGGGCCTCACACATTTGAGGAGAGTGCTCTACCGCTGAGCCATAGCCCCAGCCCCTATTATTTTCTGATTGTGGTAAAATATACAAGCATAAAATTTGCCGTCATAACCATTTTTGACGTGTATGGTTCAGGGCTACTAAGTGATTCATGCTGTTGAGCTACATCGACAACATCCATTTCCAGAACTTTTTCATCGTGCAGTACTAAAAATGCTACCTATTCAACAGCTCCCTGCTCCCTCTCCCCTGCCACCACCGCCAGACTCTGTCTGTTTGACTCAGGAGACCTCGTGGGAGTGGACTCCTGCAGTGCATGTCCTTTTGAGCTGGCTTATTCCACTCTGCCTGATATCCCCAGGCCCATGGTGCATGTTGAACCCCTTCCTTCTTAGGGCTGAGTAATATTTGAGCCTTTGACAAGTCCTCTCCTTGGACACTGGCCGGCAGCCTCTGAGAGGCTCAGGGCCTGGGTTTGGAGCAGAACCCTCTTTTCCAAGCAAGACTCCCAGTGCCAAAAGCTGCCAGGGCCTCCCCTCAGCACCTCACCTGCCTGCCCTTCCCATAAGACTGTGGGGCCAGCTTTTTGTCTTTTGTAGGTAAGCTGGTGGGAGGCTTACCTAAAAGGCCACCCTTTTGCTCCCTGACCTGAAAACAGCTTCTTGGCCTTGCCCTTCCTGGACCAGGTCAGGCTTCGTGGGAGAGCAAATGCACAGAGGGCTGATGAAAGCCCTGCTCCTGCCCAGGTGACTGCAGGCGAAAACTTGAAAAATTTAACTCAATGGAAACATTTTAAGCTACAACAAACAAATATATAAGAATTGTAGAAATGTGTAGGATGGAGGAGGTGGCACGCGCCTGTAATTCCAGTGGCTCAGGAGGCTGAGGCAAGAGGATCAAAAGTTCAAGGCCAGCCTCAGCAACTTAGTGAGACCCTAAGCAACTTAGCAAGACCCCATCTCAAAATAAAAAGGGCTGGAGAGCCAGGCGCAGTGGCACACATCTGTAATCCCAGTGGCTCAGGAGGCTGAGATAGGAGAATTGTGAGTTCAAAGCCAGCCTTAGCAACTGCAAGGTGCTAAGCAACTCAGTGAGACCATGTCTCTAAATAAAATGCAAAATAGGGCTGGGGATGTGGTTGAGTGTCCCTGAGTTCACTTCCCAGTACCAAAAAAAAAAGAGCTAGAGATGTGGCTCAGTAGTTAAGTGCATCTGGGTTCAACCCTGGTACCCAAACAAAAGAATTGTAGAAATGTGACAGCAGCCTGTATTCAGCCATTCCCTGGTTGCAGCAGTCCTGCTCAAGCAGACCACCAGATTCCCCAGAAGAATGCCACACTTTGCTTTGGGCACTCCGTGGGAAAGGGAAGGAGGCCAGGAGTGGGGAGCTGGGTCTGCAGGCAGCCTGGTGGCCATGGGCACCCACAGAGCCTCCAAGCCAAGCCCCACCCCAGAGTTGGCCCAGTACAGGGCAGAACTGTGACCCTAACAACTCTGGGTGCAGCTCAGATGCCCCCATTCCAGCCTCTAACTGCTTCTCTGGCATCTTCCAAGGGGACTAGCATGTCAGAGAATAGAGCAGATACCACCGCAGCCCTGCTTCTGTATTACTCTCACTCAGGGAAGTTGGATTTTTTTTTTTTTTTTTTTTTTTTTTTTGGGTGGTACTGGGAATTGAACCCAAGGGCACTTAACCACTGAGCCACACCCCACCCCCCTTCATTTATTTATTTTTTTTAATATGTATTTATTTGCTTTTAGTTGTACACAACGTGTTTATTTTTACGTGGTGCTGAGGATTGAACCCGGGCCGCGCACGTGCTAGGCGAGTGCTGTACCGCTGAGCCACAATCCCAGCCCCCCCCCCCTTTATTTTTTATCTTGAGACAGAGTCTCACCAAATTACTTGGGGCCTCCTAAGTTGCTGAGGCTGGCTTTGAACTTGCAATTCTGCCTCAAACTTCCAAATTTATGGAATTACAGCCCCATGGCACCCAGGTGGAAATCAAAACTATTAACCCCTTTTACAGACCATAAAGCAGAGGACACAAAGGAATTCGTCCATTTACCCGACTAATAAGTGCAAAAGCCAAGATCTGAACTCAGGCCTGTGTGACTCTCGACCCATGCCCTTTCCCAGTAGCAGTGTGTGGAGCCCCCTTGGGCCCTCCTCCAAACCAAGGGGTCTGGGCCTGGGAGAGGAGCTCGGGGCTGCCCATGGCCATGGGCCTGACCATGAGCAGTGAGCTGCCTCTCCCCCACCCAGCTGTGTAGAAAACTTGCAGTGTGTCTACAGAAAGCCCAGGGGCAGCCGCTTAGCTGTTGCTCTACATCCCCGCGTAACACCCCAGAAGGGGTAAAGATGCAGTTTCCAGAAACAAGCACCTGCAAGAGGTCAGCTAAGCCCTCGCGTGTGGTCCTCTTGGTCTCAGACTGTGAGTTCAAAGCAAAAGGAACTGAAAGCAAAGTTAGTGAGGGGTGCCATCTTGTGGAGGGACCCTCCATGGCTGGGCAGTCTGTGACCTCTGTGGACACCAACTGGCTGTCCCTGTGACAGATGCAGAGAGAAGCTAAATCTGGTCTCGCCAGTCGCCCAGGACCTGGACACTTCCCACACCCACCAAGGGAAGCGTGTGAGCGAGCACGCGGAGGGTTATGTGGGTTTAGGATCAGGGAGGGAAGTCTCTCGGGGAGCTGTGTTTGAAAAGTGGGAAAAGAAAGTCCAGAGAGGGAAGGGCCGGACCAAAGTGGGACGATGAGGCTTGTTGGGGCAAGGTGAGTCACCTGGCTTCCGTGATAAGGATGATAGAAAGAGAAAGAGACCTGTGGCAGCTGTCCCAGGCCAGGGCAGGGAAGGTGCACTGACAGGCACTGAGTCATCCTCCTGCACCACCCCCCGGGGGTGTGGGGTCAGAGGGCTTCTGGGAAGAGGACCGTGAATGGGCCCCACCAGCAGACCCAGGGGACAGGCGATTTCTGCTGGAGGCCCCGGCTGCTCTGTGTCCTCAATGGCCAATTCACACCCTCTGCTACTCCTCTGCTCAGGGCCTGAAACCCATGGACCACAACGGGCTGGCGGACCCCTACGTCAAGCTACACCTGCTGCCAGGAGCCAGTAAGGTAAGGGGGTTCCTCCCCAGGCCTGCACGCCATGGCTGGGACACCCAGAGGCCAAGCAAGCTGAGAGGACCTCAGCCAGCACCTTCACCCAGCACCCACTCAGCCCCACACCCTGCTGGCTTTCCAGGGACTTCGAGGGTCAGCAGTACATATTTGATCAGTGGGGAAAGCTCCCACCACCACCAGAGAATTTCTAGGACAGTGTTTTGTAAGAAGCAGTCTCAGCTGGAGATTAATATCAAATGCCTAGAGCCCGGCACGTTGGTGCACGCCTGTAATCCCAGCGGCTGGGGAGGCTGAGGCAGGAGGATCACGAGTTCAAAGCCAGCCTCAGCAATTTAGTGAAGCCCTGAGAAATTTAGTGAGACCTGTCTTTAAATAAAACACAAAAAGGTCTGGGGATGTGGCTCAGTGGGTAAATGCCCCTGAGTTTAATCCCAAGTACTATATGTTAAAAAAAATTATATGCCAAGAAAAGACTCCTTGGCCAATAACATAGTAAAACATTTCCCAAGGGTTTCTTGGTTGCAGCACTTGTCAGAGCCTTTATTATACTGATGGGCTGCCCTACAGTTCTCCGTAAGGGGGACTCAGTGGCAGCATCTGCCCAATTTATTTGACCCCTGAACTCCTGTTCCCACACTGGATGACACAGCAGGCAGATGGAAGTGCAGCGGGAGTAGAGGCAATATTCCAGCGTGCCAAGCCACCCACAAGAACAGCCCAAGCAAAGACACGGAGGAGTGGGCTTCAGGGATGCGCCAGGAAGGAGGTGATCCAGCTCCCTGGCCAGGTTTCCCTCCTGCAGGACCAATCCCCCACCACTGGGGGCCTGAAGGCAGGGTCCCCCTCACATTAGCTTCCTGTCGCTGCTGCAAAAAATTGCCACAAACTTAGGGGCTCAAAGCAACACACATTTATCATGTTACCACTCTGCGGTTGGACGTCTGGCAGAGGTCTCAATGGGCTAAAAATCAAGGTGTCAGAGGGCTGCGTTCCTTTTGGAGCCCTAGAGAGCAATCTGCTTCCCAGCCCTTTCCAACTACCAGAAGCCACCCACATTCCTTGGCTCTTGAGTCCATCCTCATATTCACTACAAGGTGCAGCGGCACCTCCTTGGTCACATTTCCTTCTGAGGCTCTCCTTTGGCCCCTCTTCTGATTTTTTTTTTTTTTTTTTTTTTTTTTTTTTTGGTGGTACTGCAGATTGAACCCAGGGACACTCTACCACAAAGCTACATCCCATCTCCCATCCCTTTTTATTTTATTTTGAGACGGGATCTCCCTAAATTGCTAAGGCTGGCCTCCAGCCTGTAATCCTCCTGCCTCAGCCTCCCAAGTTGTTGCTGGGATTTCAGGTGTGTGCCACACACCAGCCTCCTTCTGCTTTTAAGGATCACCCAGATAACCTAGGATAATCTCCCTGTTTGGGTTTTGTTTTTGCACATGCTAAGCAAGCGTTCTACCCCTGAGCCAGACTCAGACCGCCCTGTTTTGAAGTCAGCTAATTAACAATCTCAGTTCCATCTGCAACCTCAGTTCACCTTTTGTGTGTCAGACAGCATGTCCACAGGGTCCCTTGGGATTAGGCTGTGGCCATCTTTGGGGCCATTATTCTGCCTCTGGCACTCCTTCAGTGCTAATAAGATCATTTTTTTTTTTTTTTCCCTTTCTCCAGGCAAATAAGCTCAGAACAAAAACTCTTCGTAACACTCTGAACCCCACGTGGAACGAGACCCTCACTTACTACGGGATCACAGACGAGGACATGATCCGCAAGACCCTGCGGTGGGTGAGGGCCCGGGTTACTGCTGCTCCCCCCTGCCCATCCATGGGGGCCGCCGTGCCCGCATACACCCCCACCACTTACAGATTCCCCCCGACCCTGGGAGCACACTGGGCGTGCACAGTGTGTCTGAGGTGCTGGCTGTGCCCATTGCCTCCAGGATCTCTGTGTGTGATGAGGACAAATTCCGCCACAACGAGTTTATCGGGGAGACGCGAGTGCCCCTGAAGAAGCTGAAACCCAACCACACCAAGACGTTCAGCATCTGCCTGGAGAAACAGCTGCCGGTGAGTGGGCCTCAGGCGCCCTCCAGCTACCAGGCTCTGCTCACCCACCCAGCGCCCTCTCTGCTGGAGCTCTGGGCCAGGAGGATTTATTAAGCACCTACTAGGCACCCAGTATGGTTGTAGGTTCCTGGGAGATGGGCAGAGTGTCCTGCCTGTTGTAGGCACCCGGTGAGGCTAATGAGCAGAGCAGAGAGAGCAAGGGAACCCAGCAGTCCCAGGACCTGAGATGGGGGGGAGCTAGCGGGTGCACAGGAGGGTGGAAAGCACAGGCATGTCTGGTGACACATTGACAGGCTCACTGCCTCCTGGGCTCAGAATGGCAGGAAGAAGAGGGAGGAGACCGTGAGGGCCAGAGACCAGTGAGATGAGCACCGAGGCTGGGGTGGGCCCGGAGGCTGGCTTCCAGACCCAGTACACCAGCAGCCGTGGGCCCTCGGTGGCCTGCGAGGACAGGGGCGGTGCTGGTGCTCTGGCCTTGAGCAGCTGGACAGATGAGGTGGCTGTTAACTAGGAGCAGCTGGGGCCACGACAACTCAGGCGCTCAATTGGACCGTGTTAGTCCTGAAGTGTCTGTGAGATACCCAGAGGAGACAGCAAATAATTTTTTTTTCCTAGAAATTGCAATTGTTTGCAAACAATGTCAGAACAGATTTTGCCCTCCGGCGGCTCCGGCAGCTGAGCCCTGCAAGTGTCTCAGCCACGGCCTCTCAGCGCACTCTCCCCCCCTCCCACCGCCCCCAGTCTCATCTGCACCCTGGTCAGAGGGCTGGAGGGGTCGTCGGGAGTCCCCAGTGTCCAGGGCCAAGAGAAACAGTTGGCCCTTGGCGGCCCAGTGTTCAGGACACTGGAGAGTGGCACAGCGTCCCCCCAGAGGCCCTGCGATAGAAGAAAGGGTGGGAGGACATGGATTCCCAGGGAGCTTAGCCCAAGCCAAGGCCGGGGAACAAGTCGTCCTGCAGCCTGAGCTTCCCACCGAAGCCCGTCCTACCTTTTTGCATAACCTGATCAAGTTTTATTCCCTTGTCACCTTCTCTCCCACTCACAGACATTCGTGTGATGGATATAACCTTTTCTATTGTATTATTAGTCACTAACCACAGGTAACCCAGTTTTTTCCAAACGATCTGCATCACCGAGGGAGGCTCTGTAACCCCCCCTCACCCGCTGCAGCAGCTGTGCTCCCCTCCTGAGTTCTGATCGTGTGCTTCAGCAACCATGTGGGTGTGGACGTGTGTGGATGTGTGTGCCCGTGTGAATCGTGTGTAGCCGTGTGTCTGCGTGTGCACATGGATGCACGGGTGTGCGTGAGTGTGTGTGTGTTTATGCCCTGAGCATGATCCAGGCCTTGCTGAGTCTTGCTTGAATTTTCTTTTTCTTTTTTTAAAAAAACTATTTCTGCACCTGGCTTTTTTATTTATTTATTTATTTATTTATTTATTTATTACACAATACCTTTTATCTTTAATTTATGTAGTGCTGAGGATCAAACCCAGGGCCTCACACATGCGAGACGAGTGCTCTACCACTGAGCCATAGTCCCAGCTGCTTGCTTGAATTTTCTACAAGCTTTTTTTTATATTTTTGTGGTGCTGGGGATTGAACCTAGGGCCTTGTGCATTCGAGGCAAGCACTCTACCAACTGAGCTATACCCCAAGCCCTCTACAAGCCTTTTTGAGCAGTTTGGGGGTCGTACAGTGACCACAGGACTGCAGTTTGGGATAACCACTCTGTTACTAAAGATGCACATTGGTGGTACATTGTAGATTTTACAGTCTGCATCCATTCTTTGTTCCAAGAAATACTGAACAAAGCCCAGTTCATTGGTCTTCATATGAAACAACCCAAATATAATATCCCACGCCTGAAAAAAATAGCAGAAAGCGTCTCTGTTCATATATCCCAGTTCATTTTCACATGTCACACAAATGCCCTCAGTCATGTGACAGTTACATCTCACTGAACCATTGGTACCGAGTGCCTGAGCGCTGGATTGAGAAGGATGCTGAGGCTGCCTTTGGGCTCGAGTGGATGCTGTGATCAGTGCTGTGGTCATGTCTGCTCTGGGTGTGGGAGCTGGAGAGAGGGGCCTGGGGGCCGTAGATGTGGCCTCCCTGCTGGCGTCCCTTCCCTTACCTCACAGAGGTCTCAGCTCTGGGAAGGTTTGGGCGTGAACCCATGGGAACTCACGTGAGAGCCAGACAGAGCACAGTGCTGAGCAGAGGCGAGGCCTGCATGATAGGAGCCTGGCAGAGTCCTGAGGAAGGGGAAGGGTCTCCGGGGCATACAGGCTCAGTTGGGTGGGCAGAGGGCAGAAAAGAGGTGGTTCCTGGTGAGCAGCAGAGGGAAGACGTGCACGGTCTCAGGATGAGGAATGGAGAAGCATCTGATGGGTCGGGGTGGGCAGATGAGATGGAGAGCCGGGGAGGTTGGGTCTGACCCCAGAGGCAGGCACTGGGCACTGCTGAGGCTCAGAGGGGGTTGGGCAGCTTCTCCACCCAGCCCCCAGCTGCCCTGAGGCTGGGAAGGGACAAAGCCCCATCTTCTGAGCCCTCCCCAAGGGTCCTTCAGCACCCTGAGAGGCTGCAGGAAGCAGCCCAGGTCTTCTGAGGCCAGGGGGACCCCTTGTTTTCTAGCCAGCGTCCTGTGACCTGGGCAGACCCTTTGGCTTCTCTCTAAGACCCTTCAGAAGGAGAGATGAGCAGAAAGGCCAGAGAGGACATGGCTGTGACCACTCAGCAGCAATGGCAGGTGGACGAAGTGAGAGGACGGAAGAAGTGAGAGGCCCCGGACGGCCTCAGTGGCAGGGGGTGGGAGCAGGCAGGGACAGCCCAGTGACTTCCCTGCCCAACAGGTGGACAAGACGGAAGACAAGTCCCTGGAGGAACGAGGCCGCATCCTCATCTCCCTTAAGTACAGCTCACAGAAGCAGGGCCTGCTGGTGGGCATCGTGCGGTGCGCACACCTGGCCGCCATGGACGCCAACGGCTACTCAGACCCCTATGTGAAAACGTGAGTGTGCGGCTGCGGCCTCCTTCCCCTCCTCGCCTCAGGGATGGGAAGCCCACGTGGCCAGCTGTGGCCAGCCTGTGGCACCTGGGGAGCCCCAAAGGGCAGTGGGCACTACTGCATCTGTCCACAGGGCCATGTCTTCTTGTGTGCTCCTTTGGCAACTTGGGAGGTAAGTGTGGCCAGCCCATTTCTCAGGTGGAAAAACTGAGGCCCAGAAAAGCTGGGGAGGCTTCCCAGGGTCACATGGAGAATAGCTGTCTCCTAATGCCATGGTCAGGCCTCTCTGTGACTGTGGGGCCAAGAGTCACGAGCAGGTTGGAGAAGAGGGCAGGAGGAGGCAGTGCTGGTGCCAGGGGTAGCCAAGAAGCTGGGAGACATGGCAGAGGAGCTGTGCCAGGCCTGCCCACGTGTGCCAGCCCCAGGCTGGCTATAGCGAAGGGCCCACCCAGCCCTACCACTAATGCTGGCACTAAGGAGAAACACTAACTGGGGGGCCGTGACCAATGACCTGGGCCCCAGAGCTGTGGACCTGGCCAGGATGGCGGCACTCTGACCTCCCAGAGTCAGGTGGAGCCAGTGGCTCTCTGGAGAGGAAAGAGCTGGGTGCCATGGTGACCACCTTCAGTGCTTGGAGCTCTTCCCAAACGGAGGGAATGTAGTCCAAGTTCTCAGGCAGACTGTCCTGAAAGGAGGGGAAGGTGCCCAGGGGGCAAAGATGCAGGAGCTTAGCCGGAGGGGACACTGAGGAGGCCCAGGGGCTGAGACCCTCCCACAGGGAGGCCAGTGTTCGTCTTGGCACAGCTCTGGGACACCATGCCCATTGGGCCACCATCAGATTTCTGTCACTTTTTAAATCATGTCAAAAATGATGCAGCCTTTTGGAGAGCAGCTAGGAGTTCCTCAAAAGTTAAACCCAGAGCTACCATGTGACCCAGAAGTTTCCCTCTTAGGTTTACACCATAGAGAACTGAAAATACACTCCACACAAAACCGTGTATATGAATATTCATAGTCGCATTATTCATAATAGCTAAAAGTAGAAATACCCCAAATGTCCCATCTACCGATGAACAGATAAATAAAATATGGTTTTAGCCATACAATGGAATACTACTCAGCTGCTGAAAGTAATAAAGTCCAAGTTGAACATCCCAAATCCAAAAATCAGAAATCCAAAATGCTTCAAAATTTGCCAGATGTAGTGGCACACACTGTAACCCCAGCAACTGGGGAGGCTGAGACAGGAGGATGGCAAATTCTAGGCCAGCCTCAGCAACTTAGTGAGGCCCTTAGCAATTTAGTGAGACCCTGTCTCAAATTTTAAAAAAGGTGGGCAGCTGGGGATATGGCTCAGTGGCTAAACACACCTGGGCCGGGCGCAGTGGCACACGCCTGTAATCCCAGCACTTGGGAGGCTGAGGCAGGAGGATCATAAGTTCAAAGCCAGCCTCAGCAACGGCAAGGCACTTAGCAACTCAGTGAGACCCTGTCTTTAATAAAATACAAAAACGGGCTGGGGATGTGGCCCAGTGGTCGAGTGCCCCTGAGTTCAATCCCTGGTACCAACAAAAAAAGAAAAAAAACAACACACCTGGGTTCAATCCCCAAGAGCACCCCCCCCAAAAAAAAAGCACCAAAATCTGAAATTTTTGAGTACTGATATGGTGCTACAAGTGGACCACATGAGATTGATTGCAGTCAAATACACTAAAAATATTGCATAAAATTACCTTCGGGCTACATATATAATAAGGAGTCTGTGAAATGTAAATAAATTTTGCGTTTAGACTTGGATCCCATCCCCAAGATATCTCATTATGTATATACAGATATTCCAAAATCCAATAAAAATGCAAAACACCCTGTTCCCAAGCATTCTGAATAGTCAACCTGTGCTGTTAAGTCCTACGATATGGACAAAACTTGATGACACTGTGCTAAATAGAAAAAGGTAGACACAAAAGGTCACAAACTGTATAATGCCATTTACCTGGAAGTCCAGAATAGGCAAATACATAGAAGCAGAAAGTAGATGAGCAACCTGGGCACAGTGGCACACACCTGTAACCCCAGCCAGCAACTCAGGAGGCTGAGGTAAGAGGAGTGTAAGTTCGAGGCCAGCCTCTGCACCTTAGTGAGACCCTGTCTTGAAATAAAAAGGACTGGGAATCAGGCTCAGTGGTAAAGTGTTCCTGGGTTCAATCCCCAGTTCCAACAAAGGAAGAAAGAAGAGCAGAGGCCCAGGGCCATGGGCAAGATGAAAATGGGGAGCAACTGCAGAAGGCACTGGCCTTCTCTTAGGGGTGATGCAAATCTTCAAAAAGTGCTTGTGATGGTCGCACAGTTCTTCAATATACTAAAAACTGTTGAATTGTATACTTTTAAAGGGTGCATTTTCAGTACATGAATTGTATTTCAATAAAGCATTGATTGGGATTTAAGCTATCAGATCACCCAAGGCTCCAGGAGCAGAGCTCATACATAAAGGGGAGCAGCTACATTGTTGGAAAAAGTCAGGCTCCCAGAAAATGGTACTGAGGACTACCACTTGAAAACCAGCGAATTGGGCCCTGGCCTCAAAAAATTAGCAGAACATTGTATTTTGGTGGATTGGGGACCCCAGTGTGAGAGGAAACTGCAATTGTTAGAAGACCACCAGACTATTTTTTTTTTTTTTTTTTTTTTTTGGTATAGGAATTGAACCCAGGGGCACTGAGCCACATAGCCACATCCCAGCTCTTTTTTTTTAGTTGTAGATGGACACACAATATATTTATTTTTATGTGGTGCTGAGGATCGAACCCAGTGCCTCACACACAAAAGACAAACACTTTACCACTGACCTACAGCTACAGACCCACATCCCAGCTCTTTTTATATATATATTTTTAAATATTTATTTATTTGCTTTAGTTGTACACAATGCGTTTATTTTTACGTGGTGCTGAGGATCGAACCTGGGCTGCACACATACTAGGCGAGCGCTCTACCACTGAGCCACAATCCCAGTCCCTCTTTTTATATTTTATTTAGAGACAAGGTCTTGCTAAATTGCTTAGGGCTTCACTAAATTGCCAAGGCTGGCTTTGAACTCTCCATCCTCCTGCCTCAGCCTCCTGAGCTGCTGGGATTCAGGGCATGCGCCACCAGGCCCGGGCCAGCAGGCTCGTTTTATGGCATTGGAGAGAAAGTTGTCAGTGTCCAATAAAATTGGAAAGTGTGTGTTCCTGATGGCCACATTATCTTCCTTCCAGGTTTATGTCCTAGATATCCATGTGCAGGTGGAAAGGTATTTGTGGCAAAATCACTTGCAATAGCTACAAACTAGAAATAGCCAGACCTTTATCAGCAGAATAGATCAATAGAATGTTGCAGATGAGTAGAATGAAGTACTATGCTGTTAAAATTAATAAATCAAGCCAGGCATGGTGGCGCACGCCTGTAATCCCAGCACTTGGGAGACTGAGATAGGAGGATCGCAAGTTCAAAGCCAGCCTCAGCAAGGCGAGGCACTTAGCAACTCAGTGAGACCCTGTCTCTAATAAAACATAAAAAAGGGCTGGGGATGTGGCCCAGTGGTCAATTGCCCTTGAGTTCAATCCCCAGTACAAAAAAAAAAATTAATAAATCAGCGCTAGATGAATTAACATGGTCAGCTGTCCAAAACGTGCTGAGCCAAAAAGCAAGCCACAGAATGGTGCACACGATGCGTCAGTTTATGTAGTTGGTTCTCCATATCCGTCGGGTCCACATCTGTGGGTTCCAGCTGTGGATTGAAAATGCTACTTGAAGGAAAAAGTGCATTTGTACTGAATGTGTACAGGCTTTTTTACATGTCACTTTTCCCTCAACAATACAGTGTAACAACTTTTTTTTTTTTTTTTTTTTTTTTTTTTTTTTTTTGTGGTGCTGGGGATCAAACCCAGGGCCTTGTGCATGCAAGGCAAGCACTCTACCAATTGAGCTATATCCCCAGCCCAATGCGTAACTACTCTTTACATAGCATTTACACTGTATTAGGTATTGTAAGGAATCTAGAGTGACAGAGTACAGAGAGGATATGCGTGGCTTATATGCAAATACTAGGTCGTTTTATCTATCTATCTATCTATCTATCTACTTATTTATTTATGAGTGCTTGGGATTGAACCCAGGGGTGCTGTACCACTGAGCTGCATCCCCAGCCCTTTTTATTTTATTTATTTATTTATTTTGTTTTGAGACAGTTTACTGTTAAGTTGCACAAGCTGGCCTCAAATTTGTAATCCTCCTGCCTCAGCCTCCCAGGCTGCTGGGATTTACAAACCTGTGCCAACTGTGCCTGACACTAGGTCATTTTATATAAGGGACCTGAGCATCCCCAGATTTTGGTATTTGAGGAATGTCCTGGAACCAATCCCCTACGGATACCCGGGAGCCACTGTATTTCTGGACAGTGGGGAAGAAGGAGAGGCCAGCAGGGTGCATCCTTTCCCTTTCCCTGTAAAACTAGATTTCTCTTCTGACAGAAATACGACCTGAAGTCAAAATGGTGTGAACATTTTAAGTCACGTTCTGTGTCCCATCTGCCTGATGGACAGGAATTCCAGGTCCTGCGCTGGGTCTCTGAAAGTGGAGTCACACCTGGTGCTGACTTCCACAGGGAAGTGGATGGCACCTGTGGCAGGGCCCATTCCCTGCCCCGGGGGCTCCTTCCTCCACAGATGGCTGGTGTGGGAGCCGCTGGACCCTTGCAGCTCTGTCCCCCACCCCCACCCCAGGCCAGATCAGCGTGGCCTTTCAGAGAGGCAGACCCGTGGGCAGCTCCCTGTATCAGAGTCACACTTCACCTGAGACTGCTAAGTCTGGTTAAAACTCCCTAGCCAGTACAGAGGGCTGCTGCCCAGGTCTCCTTGGGGTCCCCGTCTTTGAAAGGCTCCTTCCTGGACCATGGGCCTCCTCCCTCACAGCAGGGGGAGTGGGACACAGGCGAGATTTTGAGCTGGCACCCCTTAGCTCTGTCCTTGACAGGGCACAGTGACCCAGGAAGAGTGCTAGGGATGGACCAGATGAGAGCAAGCCTTACTGGGTCGAGGCTTCTGGTCTGCGTGGTCATGTTTATAACCCTCGTCCCCATGTCGCCTGCCTCAGTTTCCCCAGGCTGAAGGTTGATTCCAGGCC
This sequence comes from Tamias sibiricus, assembly GCA_025594165.1. Classification (NCBI taxonomy): domain Eukaryota; kingdom Metazoa; phylum Chordata; class Mammalia; order Rodentia; family Sciuridae; genus Tamias; species Tamias sibiricus. The sequence continues at coordinate 48,967,098 of CM046660.1, forward strand.
CAGCTCTCCAGCATGTGATGGAACACCGAGGTTCCTGATACTAACTCATAACACGTGTTGAAGAATTGCTAGGTGCGGGGCTCTGCTGTGGCCTCGTCTAACCCCCCACTATGTCCTGTGTGGTTCCTTCTGTTCATACCTCCACTTCTTACCAGAGGAAACGTGAAGCAACTTGCTGGGCCACCCTGGGCAACTCCCTTTCTGGAACCCAAAGGAGGTTCTTCTAGGAGCCCTTTGGCAAGCAGAAATGAAGGTGCAAAGGGACCAGAGGTGGCACTGCGTGTGGAGAATCCATGACCCCAGAGGTCAAAGACAGAAGGGGAAGGGTCCTAGGGCTCTGCTCAAGGGGGCCTGCACCCAGACAGGTTATGCTCAGGAAGGGCACTGAGGGCATCCCGGGAGCAGGGAGGTGGGGGGAAGGGCTCCCAACAGAGGTAATGGCACAGAGGCCTGAGGCAGCATCGAGCTGGCCCTGGAGCCCTGTCCAAGGCTGAAGGCCCCAAGGTTGGTGCCTGTCGTTGAGCCTGGTGACTTTGTGAAGGGTCACTAGATGGGCATGAGTTCTCCAGGCTGAGGGCACAGACATCCCAGAACTACCTTCCTTCCAAGGGCTTCCAAAAGCAGGGCTGAGCCACACTCCCTCTCTGTAGGACTCCCCTGGCCCTGCTCCTGCCCCCAGGGCAAACAGGCAAAGGACAATGCACTAAATCCAAAGTGAAGGGGCTGGGCTATGGCTCAGTGGTAGAGCACTTGCTTGGCATAGATTCAGTTCCCAGCACTGAAAAAAAAAAAAAATACAAAATACCAATACATATTAAAATGGGCCAAAAAGTATATGATAAGTAAAAAATTCACCATGTCTAAGACGTGGGTTTAAGGAAACCCCCTGACACTGTTTTCTCAGATTTGTTGAGGTACAACTAACATATGTTTCTCCATGTTTGACCAATATGTACAATTTTGTTACCATCACTACCACAATCAAGATAGAGAATATAAGCCAGAAAGCCGGGCACAGTGGCGCACACAGGTAATCCCAGCGGCTCAGGAGGCTGAGGTAGAAGGTGCTAAGCAACTCAGTGATACCCTGTCTCTAAATACAAAATAGGGATGGGATGTGGCTCAGTGGCCCCTCCAAAAGTAATTGCAGGTGTATGCCAGGAGTCATGGCCCGTGCCTGCAATCCCAGCTGTGCTGCCTGAGGCAGAGGCAGGAGAATCACAAATTCCACAAGTTAGTGAGACCCTGTTTCAAAAATGAAAATAGGGCTGGACCAGCCAGGCACAGTGGTGCACACCTGTAGTACCAGTAACTTGGGAGGCTGAAGCAGGAGGATTGCAAGTTTGAGGTCAGCCTCAACAATTTCGCTAGACCCTCAGCTATTTGGTGAGACCCTATCTCAAAACAAACAAACAAAAAAATGTAAAGGACTGGGAATCTCAGTGATAAAGCACCCTGAGTTTCAATCCCCAGTTTCAAAACATATAGTTGACCCCTAATGTCTACAGGAGGTTGGTTTCAGAATACTGCTCCCCTCTGATACCAAAATCCAAGGATGTTCAGGTCCCTTCTATAAAAAGGTGCATCACTTACACATAGGCTACACACATCTTGTATACTTCAGCTCATCTCCACATTATTATTAATACCTAATACAGTATAAGTGCTATGTAAAGCGTTGTTGTACTATACTGTTTAGGGAATAATGACAAGAAAAAAGTCTGTACATGTTCAGTACAGGTGCAATTTTTTGTTTTAATATTTTCAATCCTCAATGGGTTCGATCCGAGGATGCAGAACCGCAGGCTGTGGAAGGCTGACTGCATTGCCAACACCCCAGAAACCTCCCAACCCACCCACCTGTTCTCTGCCCCAATAGTGTGGCCTTTTCCAGATTTTCACAGAAAGACACCAGCCAGCCCGTGGCCCCTGAGTCTGCCTTCAACCACACCGCTCCGTGTCTGAGGTTCATCCATGCAGTTGTGTGTACTGGGAATTTAGTCTCTGTTGTTGCTAAACAGTCTTCCACTGTGTGGATGAGCCAGGAGTTTGCTAGTCAGTTTACCAGTTGAAGGGCATGTGTGTTGTTCCCAATTTGGGGTGATTATATAAAGCTGCTGCTAGCATTTGGTGTTATGGACATCTGTCCCACCCCTCTCTCCCCCACCCCAGCTTTTGGGCATTGAACCCAGGGGTACTCAACCACTGAGCCACATCCCCAGCCCTTTTTTTTTTTTTTTTTTTTTTTTTTTTTTGTGGTACTGGGGATTGAACTCAGGGGTACTCATCCACTGGGTCACATCCCCAGCCCTTTTTTGTATTTTATTTAGAGACAGGGTCTCACTGAGTTCTTAGCACCTCGCCATTGCTGAGGCTGACTTTGAACTCGTGATCCTACTGCCTCAGCCTCTTGAGCTGCTGGGATTACAGGTGTGCACCTTTGCACCCAGCTTCGACACTTACTTCCTAGTGTTTCTATAACAAACCAGTCCTATTCATGTGGTAAAAATCACCAATTTAAAATGTAAGATAAAGCAACAATGAGATTCCAGCAAGGATTCTGAAAGCCCTAGTACTCAGCTGTGCCAGGGCCCTGTGTGATGACCACATAGACTTTCTGAAGAGCAGTTTGGAGATAAGAAGCTTGACACCAACCTGCCTTTGGTGGATAATTTCACTTCCAGGAAGTCAGCCATTCATTCCTTCAACGGATTGAGCAACCCAGCCCCAACCTGAGCTGGGTCCCAGGAAGCTGGTGGCAGGTGAGACCCTTGTGGTTCACACTCCAGAGCAAATTCATCAGGGACCAGATAATTGTCAGACAATTATCTGCAGAGACAGGGCAAGAGGTTCCACAAAGGCAAGTTTGGGGACCTCCCCCACATCTTCTCCAGCCTGCACTTAACCTCCCTGTTGGGAAGCATCCCTATTTCTGCCAAAAGGCCTTTTCCATCCTCAAATCTCCAAGGAGGGAATGGCAATGGTTTTACCATCTGGGAATATACTGGGGCGGGGAAGACGCATTTTCGCTAGGCATGGTGGTGCATGCCTGAATTCCCAACGGCTCAGGGAGGGTGAGGTAGGAGGTTCACAATCTTGTAGCCAGCCTGGGGCAATTTAGTGAGACTGCATCTCAAAAATAAAAAGATCTGGGAATGTAGCTCAGTAGTAGAGCACCCCTGGGCTTAATGCCCAGTAGAGAGAAAGGGAGAGAGGGAGGCAGGAAAGAAAGTCAGTAAATTAGACTTCCAGAAACAAAGGACCTCCCCTTCCTAGATGGAGGGGCATGTTGGTTGATTCTGGGCTGGGCAGACTTAGTCAGTGAAGGACCACTGGCATCTCCCATGCTGCCCATCACTCACCTTGGCCTAAAGCAAGGGGCCTGGTGATCCCTCTCCAGGGACAAAGAGCTCCTCCTCATCCCCTGTCTCTCCCTCGGTTATGATTCCAGATACCTGAAGCCAGATGTGGACAAGAAGTCCAAACATAAGACAGCAGTGAAGAAGAAGACCCTGAACCCAGAGTTCAATGAGGTACAAGGGCCTGCTGGAACTTCATCAAGGGCACTCCTCTCCCCTGGGGTGGGTGGGCCTAGAGGGGCTGGGTTTTCAAAGGGTCACAGCAGAAGCTGGAGGGAGGTGAGAGAAGGAAGGTGGGAGCTCCAGCTGTGGGAGTGGGGGAGAAACGCCCACTGGCCGGGCTGTACCGGACACAGTGACACAGATGGGGAATTGCTGGGAACCTCTTCGGGGGATCCAGTGGGTGGAATTGCGGCCATGTTGGATGTAGGGGCGGAAAGAGGGAAGCGTTGAGGGTCCTCCTGGGTTCCTGGCTAGGTGACAGGTTTGGGGAGAGGGATATGAAGAGGATTGGGAGGAGCTTTGGGAGGGGCATGAGGATTCAAGGTGCCCTATGACCTTGGGTGGGTGGGGGGACCAGGTAGATAACTAGGTCCTCAGCACAGGGGGGTGGGTACAGCTGGAGACAGACCCAATGTCATCCCCCACCAGTGAGACAACAAAGAGTAGAGGCCCGTGGGCAGAGCATGAGCCACACCAGGGATTCTGGGCAGGCAGAAGAGACTGAGGAAGCCAGGCGCGGTGGCACACGCCTGTAATCCCAGCACTTGGGAGGCTAAGGCAGGAGGATCGCAAGTTCAAAGCCAGCCTCAGCAATGTTGAGGCACTTAGCAACTCAATGAGACCCTGTCTCTAATAAAATACAAAAAAGGGCTGGGGATGTGGCCCAGTGGTCGAGTGCCCCTGAGTTCAATCCCTGGTACCAAAAAAAAAAAAAAAAGAGGCTGAGGAGCTGCTTCCAGAGTTGGAGGGGATACCAGATTTGGAAGGTTCCAAAAGCTATCAGGAGAGAATGTTCCACAAAGAAAGGCCTGATCAGCAAAGCCAGCCTGGGTGAAGTCAGAGATGACAAGGACTCCTTTCTGTGCAATGAGGCACAGTAAGGGGGCCTGCAGGCACAGCAGAGAACAGCTTTAGGAACAGAAGGGCAGGTGGGAGCACCCCCAACCCTCCTGCTCCCTCCTCCATGCCCTTACCCCATTGCAGACCCCTCCTGGCCATGTGACCTTGGCCCTAACACTCCCCTTCTGGCCAGCAGGAGTTCTGTTACGAGATTAAGCATGGGGACCTGGCCAAAAAGACTCTGGAGGTCACCGTTTGGGATTATGACATTGGAAAGTCCAACGATTTCATTGGTAAGAAGAGGTGCAATGGAATATTGTTGAGCCCACTGCTCATCCTGGGTTTGGCCAATGGCAGTGGTTCTGAATCAGGCCACAGCCCCTCCTCACTGTCCTTGGAGAAAGCTGGGGCTGTGGACCACTTGCTCCCAATGTACGGAGCCTCAGATATTATTCAGCTTGTCCCCAAGGAACAGGAGACGGGCCCAGAGAGGGGAAGAACCCTGGGAGGGCCACAGAGCAATCTGTGAGGGAGCTGGGACAACGCTGGTCAGCACCTGAGGAAGGACTCTGAGTCCACGTGGCCCCTGGTTCCTGGTGGGTGTGACAGCTGTGCAGTGACCTTCTCTCCCCTTTCTGGTCCCCATTCCTCGCCCCTAATGCATGCTGCTGTCCCCTGCCCCAGCACTGCTCTAGTTCCCAGTCAAGGAAAGGCAGGACCTGGGTCCTAGCTGGGGTGCAGAGTGTGGATGGAAGTCACACTGTCCACACCCAGAGCCAGGTGGGCAGGGGGAGTCCAGCTCAGAGCATAGATTCTGGAAAGGAGCATCAGGTGGTCACTGACTCCCTGGCCACCCCCGACCCCTGCAGGCGGTGTGGTTCTGGGCATCAATGCCAAGGGGGAGCGCCTGAAGCACTGGTTTGACTGCCTGAAGAACAAGGACAAGCGGATTGAGCGCTGGCACACGCTCACCAACGAACTCCCAGGGGCTGTGCTCAGCGACTGACTGCCCCTCCTGCTGCCATCTGCCCCTGCCACCCGGGCCCCACACAGGCCTGGCCCTGGGCTTCCTCACATGCCACCAAGGGCTGTGGCTCCCACACTGGGCAAGATCCAGGACACCTGCTTGGACACACGGCCACTGCAGCCACTACTTGGAGGACAGAGGGAGCACCCAGCCACTCCAAGGGGCAGGGAGGACAAACCCTGGAGACCAGGGAGGACTGGGCCTGCTTTCAGCCCCCTGGGGCCTTGGAGGGCTGGCGGTGGGAGAAGGCCTGGGCCTCAGCACCTGCTAGGGCAAGGGGACAGGGCCATCCATGGACGAGGGTCCTTCAGAGGTCAGCAGCAAGGCACAGGCTGAGAGTGCAGAAGTGAGGGGCGCTAAGTAGAGCCAAAGAGAGCGGAGGAGGGAGGTCTCAGCCACATCTGTTCCTCTCTAGCATGAAGGGGCAGGTGGAGGTAGTCCGTGAGCAGAGTCTGGTAAAGTCCCCAGAGACTCCGAGAATGAACAGGGGCAAATTGGCAGGTGCTTCACTCACTGGTCTGTAAGCCCCTGGGGGTGAGTGAGACATGGGGTCTGTCTTCCAGGAGCTCCCCCATCTAGTCAGGGAGCTGGACACAAACCATTACAACAGGTGTGAGGAATGCCAAGACCAGCCCAGCCTGTGCACAAGTGCGGTGGACATTGCTGGTGGCTGGGAGGGAGGGCAGGGCAGGCTTCCTGGAGGAGGCAGTGCCTCGGTGAGGCCTTTAAAGGTGAGTGGGCCTTTGGAGGCAAAAATGAAGGGCAGTCCAGGCAGGGGCAGTGATTTGCAAAGGCTGGGAGAGGAGTAGAGGGTGATGGGACCAGGCAGGTGTGTGGACCCTGGAGTTTGTTAGGTCTGGCAGGAGCTGGGCTTGTGGCAGGTGGCGGGAAGTGGCAGAAGCACCATCCTGTTGGCTCAGAGTTATGTTCAGTCCTCAGACCCAGCTCTCCCACTCCGACCTCGTCTCCTCCTGAGGGACCTCAAAGATGGATGATGCCCTGGGTTCTTCCCACCCACCGTGTGTCCAGTTAGCCACAGAGAAGAGGGTCCCTCACACAGAAAAAGGAGTAGCATTCCTCCTGTCCTCCTCCCCTTCCGTCTCCCCGCAAGCTGGGTTCAAGCTGGGCATTGGGGCCCCTCATGGTTGCTCATGACATCTCGGTCCTACCATAGCAACGATGCCCCTTTCAGGGGTACTCTCTATAGGCCTATAGGCTCTGTCCTCCAGAAGCTGAGAGACCCTGCCAATCTTTCTCTCCAAGAAGGGGTTTAAGAGCATCTCAATCTTGGGGCCTTCAGGAATGCTGGGTGAACAAATGCAAAGCCAAGGAGTCACAAAGCCCGCTATGTTCAACCCATCAGTGTGTGACAGGCCACGAAGGCCCAGAGAGGGAAGGTAACCTGCCCAAGGACTCGCAGCCCTAGCACATCTGGAACCAGGACTCATGGCCCTTGCCCCACTCCAACCCAGAACTCTGGACATCACATTTCAGGGGATGTAGGGAGAAAAGCGCACACGTGGGAGGGCCCGCCAGCTGCCATTGCAGGGCTTGTCCCTGCCTGCTGCCCACCCACCCAGCTGCCAGGGCTCACAGGCATGAGGGCTGGACCTTGTGCTGCAGGCACAAAGCACATCGCCATCCAAAGTTCAGAGGGATGATTCAAGTCCAAGTGCCCCTCAGTCCTTTCCCAGTCAGCAGGGAAGAGAACTCCACCCTCAGTATCTGACCACCCTTGTTGCTCGTGGAGACTTGGTTTCCCCATTGTAGGGCTTTGCCTTGTGTTATGGGGTCAGCAAACATTGTCTTAATGAAATTTCACAACCCTGTGAGATGGGTGGAGTGGTCGCCACTATTTTACAGATAAAACAGATGCAGAGAAGTTGAGTAGTTTTCCCATACCAGATAGCTGGGAGGAGGTACACCAGGATTCAAACACAGACTCTCTGATTGGGGGTCAAGACTCCCCAGGTCCTTCTCTCCTAGGATTTGGGGGTTCAGTAAAGTCTCGTGCAGAATAGAGATGTGAGGCCTCGTCGCTGTCCTGCCACCTCACCCTCTAGTTGGCTTTGAAACCATCTGTGCCACTTAGGGCTCTATTTACCAAAGCCTACAACCCTGCCCTGGAATTCACCTGCCCCCTTGGCTTCTGAGTCTGTGATCAAGGGGAAAAAGACAAGGGCTCCTCTTTTCTCTATACAGCCAGAAAGGAGAATCTGTGGGGCCTAAGATGAGAAGTGGCCTACTTTTAAGGGACCCTTTGGTTGAGCTGAGTATCTTCTCAGCTTGGAGCCTCAGCAACCTATGAAGAGGTGGAAGAGCTAGAAGGGACTTTGAGACCCACCTAGTATAACTTCCTTATTAGACACATGGGAAGACTGAGGCCAGCAAAGGGAAGGAGCCCAGCTGAAACAAGAAACCAGGATTCCTGGCACCCAAGCCAGGGCCCCCCACTGCCACAGGCTATGCAGAAGTGTGCCTGCTCTTGAAAGATAGTTGTTGACCACAGGAACAGCCAGGCTAGGAGGCGGGACTTCTGGCCAGCTAGCTCAGGTGCAAGCTGGAGCATCCAGGTAGGAGGCCTCTAGGAAGTGACAGAACCTTCTCCAGGATCCTGGCGCTGTTCTAGACCCAGGCACATTACATTTGTGTTCAAGAAAAAGCACTTTGAGAAGCTGCAGAATTGGCTCTGCCTTTGACCCGGAACGGGCACCATTTTCCTAATTCATCAACCCTACAAAGATAAGAAATCTAATGCCAAAAAAAAAAAAAAAAATTCATCCCAAAGTCAGGAGTCAGTTACCGGGGGGTGTCCCGAAGCGCTGCGTCCACCTCGCGCCCTGGTCTCCGCCCCGCCCACCACCACCACTAGCCGATTCCCGACAGGCCCGTCTTCCAACCCTGAGGCGGTAACCTTCTGACCTCTAGTGGCGAGAGCGAGGAACTGCACCTTCCCGGCCCGTCCGCCCGCCCGCCGAGCCCGGGCCGTGCATGTCCTGCCCTTTGTTCTTTTTCAAACCGAGTGAACCTCCCAATGCATGGACTCTGGCTGTCGTCGACGCAGACTCTCGTGCACTGCTTAACACCGTTTTTGCTACCACGTGTCGGCTGCAGAAACGGTCCTCAAACTGCAGCCCTACAATTTTTGTACTTTCGTCTGACCTACCCAAAGGTGTCCTTTTTAAGTCTTCTTTGTTAATATTTATAATGACATATTATCTAAAGTAAATGGAACGTCATATTGCGATCACATTGACTTAGGAGATTCTCATTTTAATAGATTTGGTGGAATGAGGGGAAAAGTAACAAACTTAGCACACGGTCTCATTTACTCTACCAATAATCCATTTGAGGAGGTCGCCCAAGTTCCTGGATGGGGAGACTGAGGCTCAGAGAGCTTAAAATATGTGTGCAAATCACATAGTAGGTCAATGACAAAACCAGGATTCAAACCTGGGCTTACCAAGAATTTTGCACACCAGGACCACAGTATGTGATGTTTCTATCAAAATAATCAACAAACAGCAAAAACAATAATGATATATGAGAAAGAAAAAAGAAAAAAAATATGAGCATAAAGGAATCAGGTGGGGAGTGGAGATTGTGCTTAAGTAGGGAGGCCAGGTGAGCCTCCAGAGACTTTTGAGCTAAGACTTGGAAGAGTAGAAAGAGCTGTGGGAATACCTGGAGAAGTGTGTTCCAGGTGGAGAGAATCACCAGGGCCTCTGGAGGCAAGGGTAGACTTGGCCAGTGTGACCAGAGCAGGGCAGGGCAAGGGAAGGTGAAAGATGAGAGCAGAAGGGAACAGGGCCAGGGGGGAATGGGGTGGCGTCTCATAGGGCATTAAAAACACTGGTTTCACTCTGAGATGAGGATTGTCTTCATTTCTAACTGACCACCTTGTAGAGATCAAATGACTGCCTAGTGGAAATCAAACCTGTGATTTGGGGCATACAATCAGGCCCAGCGTCCAGAGCAGTGGTAGCTGGGTTCTAACCAGACACTGCTACCATGTGACTTTGATGGAGATTCTGGCTGCCAGCCTGCAATAGCAACCACCTATGGGCTGGCTTGATTTTCCAGGCCTCTAGCCCATTCTCTGAACTACCTGATACCCTTCCAGTGCATTCCTTTTCTATTTGTGTTAACCAGAATGGGATCTTGTTCTTTGTAATAATGTACCCTGCTCGGTGCTCTGATGTAGTCTGGACATAGAAGTCTTAACTCTAACACCATCACTTCATGAGGCTTACCCGCAACAAACCTAGTCATGTTCTCCCTGTCTCCCTGCTTTCTCTTCTTCGTGCTCTTTATCATCAAATTCATATCCTCACTCACCTTGATTTTATTTTATTATTTAAACATTTATTTATTTGCTTTAGTTGTACACAATGCCTTTATTTTTACATGGGGCTGGGGATTGAACCTGGGCCTCACACATGCTAGGCGAGCGCTCTACCGCTGAGCCACAACCCCAGCCCCCCTTGATTTTATTTTGAGACAGGGTCTCACTAAATTGCTGAGTCTGGCCTCAATTTTGATCCTCCTGCCTACAGTCTCGAGAGTTACTGGGATTACAGACATTTGCCACTGTGCCGGGCACGTACTCTTTTTAAAAACAGTTTTTATTGACATATAATTGGTATACAAAGAATTGCACGTAGTTAATATGCATAATTTGATGACTTTGGACATATGCAAACAGGCATGATAATGTTACCCCAATCACAGAAATGGACATATCCAACATCTCCCAAAGTTTCCTTGTGTCCCTTTGGATTGTGGTCACAAACACAACATGAGATGTATTCTTTTAACCAATTTGAAAGACACAATACAGTATTGGTAATCATAGGCACTGTGTTTTACAACAGACCTCTAGAATTCATTCACCCAGCAAAACTGAAAAATATTTACCTCTTGAACCATTTCCCATTTTCTCCACCTCCAGCCCCTGACAACCACTGTTGTATTCTTTACATCTATAAATTTGGCTCCCCTTCCTACCCCCAGTTCTGGGGATTTGAACACATGGGCACACTCCCACTGAGCTACATCTCTAGTCTTTTTTATTTTGAGACAGGGTCACCCAAGCTAGCCTCAAGTTTGTAATCCTCCTGCCTCAGTCCCTCCACCTCCACCCCAGTAGCTGGGATTGCAACCATGAGCCCTCATCTGCCTCACTTTGACTATTTTTGATACTTCATATAAATGGAACCATGCAGTATTTGTCTTGTGACTGATTTATTTCACTTACCATAATATCCTCCAGTCCATCCTTGTTGCTGCAAATGGCAAGATTTCCTTCTTTCTTAAAGACGAAGGGGGGAGTGGGGGGGGGGGGGGGGGGGGGTGTGGGGGGGTGGGGGGGGTTTCGAATGACATTTCATTGTCTGGCACATGGCTTTATCCATTTACCTGTCCATGGACTCTTGGGTTGCTACAGCACACTCACTTCCTCAGCTGATTCATCAGCATGGAAATGATTCAAAATGGTGGCCTCAGACCCAAGTTTGAGTGGACTTCCTATTATTTGGCTCTCCACAGCTACCTAGTAACACTGTTTCTTAGTTTATATTCTCAGGAGAGAAATGACTCAGTCCAAGTTATGACTCATTTCCTTGGGTCAAAGGGCAAGGGTTGACCTTACACGGTCAAACCATAGCTACAGGCAGCACACAAGGTCTTTCACAGGAAGTCCCTGAGTCACTAAGAGGAATGAGAAGTGCTAGCCAAGGGAAAGAAGGGACAGAAGTGAAAAGTCAGTGCCACAGTACAGAGACCATTCTAAAGACAATGAATAGGAAACAGTCAATCATTCAAACAAAGCAGTGAGGAGTGAGGGCGCACACCTGTAAGGCCCAGTGACTCAGGTAGCTGAGGCAGGAGAATCCCAAGTTCAAGGCCAGCCTGGGTAACTTAGTGAGACCCTCTCTCAAAATAAAAAATAAAAAGGATGGAGGATGTAGCTCAGCGGTACAGCATAGTTGGGTTCAATCCCAAGTACCACAAAAAAATAAACATTGAGGCTGAATGCTAGTGTTGTGGCTCAGTGGTAGAGCGCTTTGCCTAGCATGTACGAGGCCCTGAGTTCGATCCTCAGCACCACATAAAATATAAATAAAATAAAGATATTGTCTCCAACTACAAATAAAAAATAAATATTTTTTAAAAATTGAGGCTGGGCATGGTGGCACACACCTGTAATCCCAGCGGCTGGGGAGGCTGAGGAAGGAGGATCATGAGTTCAAAGCCAACTTCAGCAACAGCGAGGCGCTAAGCAACTCAGTGAGACCCTGTCTCTAAATAAAATACAAAATAGGGCTGGGGATATTGTTCAGTGATTGAGTGTCCCTGAGTTCAATGCCCAGTACCAAAAAAATAAAATAAAATAAACATTGAAAATAAAAAACAAGAAAATTACCTCAATGATTCACAGAGTGAATAAATTCCCTTATGGTCCATCTAAAGGCCGGAAACTTATGCAGCAATTTTCATTTTTAATGATGAATAATGGGTTATCTGGGAAATGTGTGATGATGTGAAGGGAAGAAAGGATTAAATTTGAGTGTAGAGTGCAATCTCTTTATTTATGTTATTGTGGTTAAATATACATAAAATTTACCATTTTAATCTCCCCACTACCCTTACTGGGGATGGGTCCCAGGGGCAATTTATCACTGACCTACATCCCCTGTCAATCCTCCCTTTTTTTTTTTTTTTTAAATCAGGGTCTCTCTGAAGCTGGCCTTGAACTTGGCTTCAGGTTTCCTCAGTTTCCAAAGTAACTGGGATTACAGAGAACTGCTATACCTCTTGTTGTTTTTATGCAAAAATGTTCTCAATTTTGATGAAGACAAATGTTATGTATCTATTTTCTTTTATTGCCTGTGCTTTGGAGATCATATCCAAGAAACTACTGTCAAATCAAATGTCACAAAGATTTTCCCATTTTCTTCTCAGAGGTTTGTAGCTTTTAGCACTTATGTTTTTTATCCATTTTGAGTTCAATTTTCTATATGGGATATGGTGAGGATCCAACTTCATTCTTTACCAGTGGATATCCAGTTTTCCCAGTATGATTTGTTGAAAAGATTTTCTTCCCCAATATTTGATGTTGGCACCCTTTTCAAAAATCAATTGAGCCGGGCGCGGTGGCGCACGCCTGTAATCCCAGCACTTTGGGAGGCTGAGGCAGGAGGATCGAGAGTTCAAAGCCAGCCTCAGCAATGGCGAGGCACTTAGCAACTCAGTGAGACCCTGTCTCTAAATAAAATACAAAAAAAAAGGGGCTGGGGATGTGGCCCAGTGGTCGAGTGCCCCTGAGTTTAATCCCCGGTACCAAAAAAATATATATATATAAAAAAATCAATTGACCATAGATGTAAGGATTTATTTCTGGGCTTTCTATTCTATTCAGTGGTCTGTATGACAGTCTTATGTCAGTATAGGCTGTTTTGATTACTGCAGCTTGCTTTTTTTTTTTTTTTCTCCTTGTATCAAGGATTGAATCCAGAGGTGCTTAATGCTTAACTGCTGAGCCACACTCCAGCCCTCTATTTTTTGAGACAGGGTCTCACTAAGTTGCTTAGGGCCATCCTAAGTTGCTGAGGCTGGCTTTGAACTCGAAATCCTCCTGCCTCAGCCTCCCAAACCACTGGGATTACAGGCGTGCGCCACTGAACCTGGCTACTGCAGCTCTTTAGTAAGTTTAAAAGACACTAGAAAATTAGTTCCCCAATTATTTTCTTCTTTTTCAGAATTGTTTGGATTATTTGAGTTGCCTTAAAATTCCATATGAATTTTAGGATAGACTTTTCTATTTCTGGGGGGAAAAAAAAAAAAACCCTTGGAATATTCAGAGATTACATTGAATCTGTAGATCACTTTGGATAACAATATAGTCTTCCAATCCATGAACATAACTTCCATTTATGTTTTTGTCAACTTCTTTCTGCAATGTTTTAAGGTTTTCAGTGTGCAAGTCTTTCACTTCCTTGGTTAAATTTATTCCTAAGGACTTTATTCTTTTTAATGCTATTGTAAAGATAACTTTTTGTAATGTTTGTTGCTAGCGTATAGAAACGCAACCGACTTCTGCTGACTTTGTGTATTGCTGAACTGGCAACTCTTAAGGGTTTTCTACATAAACATGTCACCTGTCAACAAAAACAATTTTACTTCTTGCTTTCTAATTTGGATGCCTCTTTTTTTTTTTTTTTTTTTTTTGGACCAGGCATTGAACTCAGAGGCACTCGACCACTGGGCCACATCCCCAGCCCTTTTTTTCTTTTTTTGCATTTTATTAGAGACAGGATCTCACTGAGTTGCTAAGTGCCTCGCCATTGCTGAGGCTGGCTTTGAACTCGCGATCCTCCTGCCTCAGCCTTCCAAGTGCTGGGATGACAGGCGTGTGCCACCACATCCGGCTCTGGATGCCTCTTTTTTTTTTTTTTTTTTTTCCCCTTGAATCATTGCTCTGGCTAGATCTTTTAGTATTATGTTGCATAGAAATGATAAAAGGAGAGCAAGGTGCGGTGGCGCACGCCTGTAATCCCAGCACTTGGGAGGCTGAGGCAGGAGGATCGGGAGTTCAAAGCCAGCCTCAGCAATGGCGAGGCACTTAGCAACTCAGTGAGACCCTGTCTCTAATAAAATACAAAAACGGGCTGGGGATGTGGCCCAGTGGTCGAGTGCCCCTGAGTTCAATCCCTGGTACCAAAAAAAAAAAAAAAAAGAAAGAAATGATAAAAGGCATCTTTGTCTTTTTTCTGATATTAGAGAAATATTTTCAGTCTTTCACCATTGAGACCATTGAGCAATGCTTTTTGTATATGTGTGTTCAGGAGGTACACACACACACACACACACACACACACACACACACACAGATATCCTTTATTATCTTTTATTATATGTCCTTTATTATGTTTAGGTAGTTTCCTTCTATTCCTAGTTTATTGAATGCTTTTATAATTATAGTGTATTGAATTTTTTTCAACTGTTTTGTCTGCACTAACTGAAGTGATCGCATGGTTTTCCCTTCATTCTGTTAATGGGGTATATGTGGCATTAATCTTCATCTGGTGAACCATCCTTGCATTACAGGAATAAATCCCACTTGATTGTGATATATAATCCTTTCTCTGTGTGTGTGTGTGTGTGTGTGTGTGTGTGTGTGTGGTGCTGGGGATTGAACCCAGGATCTTGTGCATTCGAACAAGCACTCTACCAACTGAACTATATATCCAGACCTATATAATCCTTTAAAAAAATTTTTTTATATTTAGTTGTAAATGGACACAGTACCTTTATTTTTTTAATATTTATTTATTTGCTTTAGTTGTACACAATATGTTTATTTTTACGTGGTGCTGAGGATCGAAACCTGGGCTGCGCACATGCTAGGCGAGTGCTCTACTGCTGAGCCACAACCCCAGCCCACCTTTATTTTATTTTTATGTGGTGCTGAGGATTGAACCCAGTGCCTCACATGTGCCAGGCAAGCGCTCTACCACTGAGCCACAACCCCAGCCCCTATAATCCTTTTAAAATGCTTTTGAGTTGTGCTTTTTAGTATTTGATATTCATAACGGATACCAGTTTGTAGTTTCCTTGTAGCATCTTTGGATTTTTGCTTTTTTTTTTTTTTTTTTTTTGCAGGGGTGGGATAAACCCAGGGCAAGTGCTCTGCCACTGAGCTACACCCCCAGCCCATAGTGTCTTTGGCATCAGGGAAATGTTGGTCCAATAGAATGAATTAGGAAGTATTGTCTCTTTTTAAAACTTTTTTAGTTGTAGATGGACACAATACTTTTATTTTTATGCAGTGCTGAGGATCAAACCCAGTGACTCATGTGCCAGGCAAGCACTCTACCACTGAGCCCCAACTCCAACCAAGTATTGTCTCTTCTTTAATTGTTTGGAAAGTGTATGAGAAAAACTGGTGCCAATTCTTTTTATTTATTTATTTTTATGTGGTGCTGATAATTGAACCCAGTGCCTCACACATGTGAAGCAAGCACTCTACCACTGAGCTACAACCCCAGCCCCACGGTGCCAATTCTTCTTGACAGTTCTGAGAGAAGTCAGACACAGTGGCTGTAAATCTGAGGTACTCAGGAGGCTGCGACAGGAAGATGGCTAATTTGAGGCCAGCCTGAGCAATTTAGCAAGACCCTGTGTCAAAATAATAATGGCTGGGGTTATAGCTCAAATGGTAGAACACTTGCCTAGCACATGAGAGGTTTGATCCTCAGCACCACATAAAAATAAAATAAAGGTGTTGTGTCCATCTATTATAAAAAATATTTTTTAAAAAATAAATGAGGGGCTGGGATTGTGGCTCAGCGGTAGAGCACTCTCCTAGCACATGCACGGCCTGGGTTTGATCCTCAGCACCACATAAAAATAAATGCATTGTGTACAACTAAATCAAATAAATATTTTTTTAAAAATAAATAAATAAATGAAGGGTTGGGTTGTGGCTCAGCGGTAGAATGCTCGCCTAGCACGTGCAAGGCCTGGGTCCCATCCTCAGCACCACGTTTAAAAATAAACACATTGGCCGGGCGCGGTGGCGCACGCCTGTAATCCCAGCACTTTGGGAGGCTGAGGCAGGAGGATCGCGAGTTCAAAGCCAGCCTCAGCAACGGCGAGGCACTTAGCAACTCAGTGAGACCCTGTCTCTAAATAAAATACAAAAAAGGTCTGGGGATGTGACCCAGTGGTCGAGTGCCCCTGAGTTCAATCTCCGGTACCACAAAAAAAAAAAAAAAAAAAAAAAAAAAAAAAAAAACACATTGTGTACAACTAAAGCAAATAAATATTTAATAAATAAATAAGTGAAATAAAATAATAAAAAGAAAAAGGACTGGGGATATGGTTCAGTAGTAGACTACCCCTGGGTTCAATCCCCAGTACTAAAAAACAAACAAAAAACCTCCCTCATCAGAATCTACATCAAACTGTTAGAATTAAAAATAATTTTGCCAGGCCGCGGTGGTGCACGCCTATGATCCCAGCACTTGGGAGGCTGAGGCAGGAGGATCGCAAGTTCAAAGCCAGCCTCAGCAGTGGCGAGGCACTTAGCAACTCAGTGAGACCCTGTCTCTAATAAAATACAAAAAAGGGCTGGGGATGTGGCCCAGTGGTCAAGTGCCCCTGAGTTCAATCCCCGGTACCAATAAGTAAATAAATAATTTTAACATCACAGAATATATAATAATCAACATTCCTATAAGTAGCAGCATTTTGAAAGTTGATACTGTTTAAGAGAAATGAAAAGAATTAAATACTTAAAAATGAAATCCAATAAGAGATACCAGACTTATACATGACAAAAATATAAAACAATCCTTTCTCCCCTCTGATATGACTCTCTCTCCCCCGCTTGAGAGTGTCTCCTTTTTCCTTATCCATTCTAATACATTCATGCTTGCTTAAAAACAAACAAACAACAACAACCAACTACAAAACACATGTCGGGCATGATGGGACACACCCGTAATCCCAGTGATGCAGGAGTCTGAGGTAGAAGGATCTTAAATTTAAGACTAACCTCAGTATGTGTCTCAGTGGTCAAGTGCCCCTGACTTCAATGCCTGCTACCAAAAAAAAAAAAAAAAAAAAAAAAAAAAAAAGACTAACCTCAGTAACTTAGCAAGACCTTCAGCAACTTGTTGAGACCCTGTCTCAAAAAGTAAAAAGGGGGCTGGGGTTGTGGCTCAGCGGTAGAGTGCTCGCCTAGTACGTGCGTGGCCCGGGGTTCGATTCTCAGCACCACGTAAAACTAAAAACACATTGTATACAACTAAAGCAAATAAATAAATATTTTAAAAAAAATAAAAAGGATTGGAAATGTAGCTCAGTGGTAAAGCACCCAGTTATCCCCAGGACCAAAACAAACAAACAAACAAAAAAGCTGGGTATGGTGGTATACACCTATAATCCCAGCCACTCAGGAGGCTGAGGCAGAAGGATCACAAGTATGAACCCAGCCTCCACAATTTAGGGAGACCCTGGTCTTATAATTAAAGGTTAAAGGCCGGGCACAGTGGCACACGCCTGTAATCACATCAGCTAGGGAGGTTGAGATAGGAGGATCACAGGTTCAAAGCTGCCCTCAGCAGGGGCAAGGCACTCAGTGAGACAGTTTCTAAACAAAATACAAAGTAGGGCTGGGGATGTGACTCAGTGGTTTAGTGCCCCTGAGTTCAATCCCTGGTACCCCCAACCCCCACCAAAATTAAAAGTTAGAAAGGGCTGGAAATGTGGCTCAGTGATTAAGCACCCCTGGGGTTCAATCCTTGGTACAAAAAAAAAAAATCTGAAAAATAAATAGTAAAAATATAAATAAATGAAGGAAATACTATGTTCATGTCCAAGGATTAGAGGACATAATTGTATAAACATGTTAATTCTCCCCAAATGGATTTATAGAATCAAGAAAATACTGCATTCTTTTAAATCTACACTGCAGAATTGGCCCTACGAATAGACTCATAGAACAATAAGTGGACTAGGGCATTTGATACCCTGTTTTTGCTTTTCCTTTTGGTACTGGGGATTAAACCCAGGGCCTTACACATGCTAGACAAGTGTACTATAAGTGAACTTTATCCCACTCCAAAAAGTTGTTTGTAACATCTCCCTCATATTGTGCACAACAGATTCTCAATGTTTCTAGATCTAGATATGATAGGTAAAATAATTTATAGAAAATAATGTAAAAGATTTGTTATCTTGGAGCAGACAAATGTTTGTAAATAGTATAGGTAAATGTTTCTTAAAGGAAAATAAGCTAGACTATATTAAAACGAAGAACTGTTTATCAAAAGACATCATTGGGGCTGGGGTTATATCTCAGTGATGGGGAGCTTACCTAGCATGCACAATGCCCTGGATTCAATCCCAAGATACACGCACACACAACACACATCAAAAACACAACACATGAAAAAGCAGGGCACAGAACACAAAAAGATAGCAATAACAACTCCAAAAACATACTCTATTCCTAAAACAATGCCTATAAGTGAATAAGAAAATGGTAATCCAACAGAAAAACAGGCAAAGTTGGGCATTGAACAAATTTTCACTATTTAAAAAGTGCTCAACCTCACTAATTATCAGGGAAATACAAACTAAATCCTGAATTCACTTACATACCTACAAATGTGATTCTAACTAACGAGTGACCACAGCAAATGCTAGAGAGGATATGGAACAACTGTAATTCTCATCACTGCAGAACTGTATGACGTAGTTTAAACACTCTGGAAAAATGTTTTGTAATCACTTACTAAAGTTGAATCTATAAGTCTTCAGTGACCTAGTAATTCTATTCATAGATATGTATATAACATAAATGTATGCATATACAAATACCAAAAGATACATTCAAGAATGTTCACATTATTTGTAACTTAAAACTTGAGGGCTGGGGCTGTAGCTCAGCAGCAGAGCACTTGCCTTGCATGTGCGAGGCGCACTGGGGTTTGATCCTCAGCACCACATAAAAATAAACAAATAAAATAAAGCCATTCTGTCCATCTATAACTACAAACAATTTATTTATTTATTTATTTATTATTATTTTTTTTTTTTGGTGGTACTGGGGATTGAACTCAGGGGCACTTGTCCACTGGGTCACATCCCCAGCCCTTTTTTTGTATTTTATTTAGAGACAGGGTCTCACTGAGTTGCTAAGTGCCTCGCTATTGCTGAGGCTGGCTTTGAACTCGCGATCCTCCTGCCTCAGCCTCCCAAAGTGCTGGGATTATAGGCGTGCGCCACTGCGCCGGCTACTACAAAAAACTAAAAAAAAAAAAAAAAAAACTTGAAAACAGGGACAGAAGTATAGCTCAATGATAGAATATTTGCCGAGCATGCATGAGGTTCTGGGTTCAATAACCAGTACACACAAAAAAAAAAAAAAAAAAACTTGAAAATAACCATCTACAGAATAATGGAACTCTAATGCAGTAAAATATCACATAAACATGAAAACATATTATTAATACAGACAATAACATGGATTAATCACACAAATATTTTGAGAAAGATTAAAAAACTGGGCTGGTATGTAGCTCAGTAGTGGAGCACTTGCCCAGCCTTCAAGGGCCTTTTTGATCCCAAAAAGGAAGGGATCCACTGGAAAGGAAATGAGAGCGGTCCAAAAAGACTCTGATTACAAAGTTCAGAAACAGGGAAAACTAGTGCTGATAAAATACTGGTTACCATTTCTGGATGAAAAATTAGTAAATTTTCAAGAATGCTGGTCCTTTTCTTTTATTTCAGTCCTGGGGTTGTTCTATTTTTTAATGTGAATGGTGGCTAAATATTGTGTTCCCTTTCAGAAAACTCACTGCTATATTGTATTTTTTTCTGTATGTTAACACTTGAATCAAAGTTAAAATACCAACAGTGAAAACGGGCACATGCCTGTAATCCCAACAACTCAGGAAGCTGAGGTAGGAGGATTAAGAGTTCAAAACAAGGCTCAGCAATTTAGCAAGGCCTTAAGCAACTCAGCAATACCCTGTCTCTAATAAAATATAAAAAAGGGCTGGGAATGTGGCTCAGTAGTTAAGCACCCCTGGGTTCAATCCCTGGTAACAAAAACAACACAAAACAAAAAAACAAACAGTATACACATAAAAGGTTTCTCTAGCTGGGCACAGTGGTTCATGTCTGTAATCCCAGCAGATTGGGAGGTTGAGGCAGGCGGATGCAAGTTCAAAGCCAGCCTCAGCTATGGGGAGGCACTAAGCAACTCAGTGAAACCCTGTCTCTAAATAAAATACAAAAAAGGTGTGGAGATGTGGCTCAGTGGTTGAGTGCCCCAGAGTTCAATCCCTGGGACCCACTTCCCAAAAAAATGTTTCTCTAAATCTTCACATCAGGGTAAAATTTTTATCTTTTGTTTTGGCTTACAGTTCCTTAATGATAGCCTGATGTTTTATAATCTGTTTGGCTCCTCAAATCATCTCAAAATTAAATTCTAAGGGACTATGGTATTTATTGTAGCCTGTGATCATGGCTACAAATGTGCCATTAATGGGAAAGATAATTTAGACACAAAATCAGCCTTATCCCAAACTTATAGCATCAGAATTTTTTGAACTGGGAATTGAACCCTGGGGTACTTAACCACTGAGCAATATCCCCAGCCCTTTCTTTTGAGACAAGGTCTCACTACATTGCTTTAGGGCCTCGTTAAGTTGCTGAAGCTGCCTTTGAACTTGTGATCTTCCTGCTTCAACCTCCCAAACTGTTGGGATTACAGGTGTGTGCCACTGTGTCCCTCTATTTTTTGAGACAAGAGTCTCGCCAAGTTGCTTTGGGCCTTGATAAATTGCCAAGGCCGATCTGGAACTTGTGATACTTCTTTTTTTTTTTTTTTTGGTACTGGGGATTGAACTCAGGGGCACTTGACCACTGGGCCACATCCCCAGGCCTTTTCTTTGTATTTTATTAGAGACAGGGTCTCACTGAGTTGCTAAGTGCCTCACCATGGCTGAGGCTGGCTTTGAACTCACGATCCTCCTGCCTCAGTTCAATCCCCGGTTCAAAAGAAAAAGAAAACAGCTTAAAAACAACCTTAAATTCATAAAAAATGTCCTTTCTTTTGTAGACAGGAGTCACCTGAGTCCTAAATAGGGCTGGGGTTGTAGCTCAGTGGTAGATCACTTCCCTAGCATGTATGAGGCAGTGGGTTTGATCCTCAGTACCACATAAAAATAAAGGTATTGAGCCCAGTGCGGTGGCGCACACCTGTAATCCCAGTACTTGGGAGGCTGAGGCAAGAGGATCACGAGTTCAAAGCCAGCCTCAGCAATGGTGAGGCACTTAGCAACTCAGTGAGACCCTGTCTCTAATAAAACACACACACACAAAGGAGTGCCCCTGAGTTCAATAAACCCCAGTACCAAAAATAAAAAATAAAAAAAATAAAGGTATTGTGTCCACCTACAACTTAAAAAAAAATTTTTAAAGAGTCCTAAATAAACTCACATTTCCCAAATTCTGATGTGCAGTCTGCTTAATACACACATTAGTGTTTCAGAAATGTTAAAATATTTTAATGATCACTCTAGATTAAAATGTTCAACAGGTTTTTTAAAAAATATTTATTTGCTTTTAGTTGTACACAATGCGTTTTTATGTGATGCTGAGGATCGAACCCGGGCCGCGCACGCGCTAGGCGAGCGCTCTACCACTGAGCCACAACCCCAGCCCCTCAACACTGAGTTTTGATAAAGAAAAGCTCGGGCCAGGCATGGTGGTGCACACCAATAATTCCAGCATCTTGAGATGCTGAGGCAGGAGGATCACAAGTTCAAAGGGCAACTTAAGTGAGACCCTGTCTCTAAATAAAATGGCTTAATGGTTGAATACAAGCTCTTGAGTCACACAAAAATCGAATCATTATCTCCATTACTTTGGGCAAGTTTTTCTCCTATTCAGCTTTCCTATTTGCAAAACGGAGGCAACAACTCAGCTAATTCTTTTTTCTTTTTGGATGTAGATGGACACAATACCTTTATTTATTTATTTATTTATTTATTTATTTATTTATTTATTTATTTATTTTTTTTTTTTGTGTGGTACTGGGGATTGAACTCAGGGGCACTTGACCACTGGGTCACATCCCCAGCCCTTTTTTGTATTTTATTTAGAGACAGGGTCTCACTGAGTTGCCAAGTGCCTCGCCATTGCTGAGGCTGGCTTTGAACTCGCGATCCTCCTGCCTCAGCCTCCCAAAGTGCTGGGATTACAGGCGTGCGCCACCGCGCCCGGCTATTTTATTTATTTTTATGTGGTGCTGAGGATTGAACCCAGTGCCTCACACATGCTAGGCAAGCGCTCTACCACTGAGCCACAACTGCAGGACTTCATCCAATTATTTCTGTGCAATGTGCTAGGTTCCTAAAACTGCTCACTGAGCTCTGTACCTGGTACATAACTGACATATTAGTTGTATCAATTACAGGCCTAGAAAAACTCAATGAAATTAGAAGATAGGATTTGATTTTCCTGATTCAGGTTAGAACTGGGGAATGCTTTTCTAAAGGTACTTGCATAGGATCCCTTTAACAACCGATTCTAGAGTTTTAACAATTATTAGTTTTCATAACAAAAGGAGTCAATTTCATCCCAATTCTTCAGTATGCTATCTACTACCCTAGGATCAGAAAAAGCAAAATTTAGGAGCTTGAAACCCTAAGGTTCGTATAAGAAGGTTAGCAAGTCTGTGGAAGTCAAGTTAAATGTTGACCTATTCCACAAATTTCCCCATTCAATGACCTAACTCAGCAGGTGCCTATAATCCCAGCAGTTTGGGAGGCTGAGATAGCAGGATCTCAAATTCAAGGTGAGCCTCAGCAACTTAGTGAGGCCCTAAGCAACTAAGTGAGACTGTCTTGAAAAGAGGAGGGCTGGACCTGTTAAATCAGTGGTAAAGAACTTGCCTACCACAGGTGAAGCACTGGGTTTGAGCCTCAGCACCACATAAAAAACAAAATATAAGGGTTAATTTTTTAAAAACAACTCCCCCCCCCCAAATAAAAATGCCTGAATCCCAGAGGATCAGGGAACTGAGGTAGGAGGATCTCACCAGTTCAAAGCCAGCCTTGGCAACTCGGCGAGGCACTAAGCAACTCAAGTGAAACCGTCTCTATTAATAAAAAGGGCTGGGGATGTGGCCCAGTGGTTGAGTGCCGCCGAGTTCAATCCCTGGTACCACACCCCCCAAAAAAACAACAACAACAACAAAAAAAACTTCCTTTTAAGGCAAAATACCTTAAGACCTGTAATTAATACAAATAAACTGTGTTCAAGTTATGACAGTATGAAATTTTTACTTAAATGATCCTGAAAGATGACTAAATAAAGCACTGAAACTTCAAGGGAAACTCCCAACTTTCCAGCCCACGGTTCTAGGCTGTGGAAGTGACCATCCTCGTATAAGACTAGGCCCTTTCTGCAGTATTCTCTGGTTGCCTACCTTACAATTTTGATAGGGATCTAAACACCAGCTGGATATGACAGCTCACACCCGTGGTGGTCCCAGCTACTCAGAAGGCTCACTTGAGTTTTGAGTTCTAAACCAGCCTGGCTAACACAGACCTTGCACAAAAAA
Organism: Tamias sibiricus; assembly: GCA_025594165.1. NCBI lineage: Eukaryota > Metazoa > Chordata > Mammalia > Rodentia > Sciuridae > Tamias > Tamias sibiricus. The sequence goes on from CM046660.1 coordinate 48,990,691, forward strand.
ACAGTACCTACCTCCTCTTCCATGCATTATTACCTTTATTGGTTTCTTTCTCTTTAGCCAAAATTGCTACCTCTTAAAAATCCTAGGGAGCCAGGCACGGTGGCACATGCCTGTGATCCCAGCACTTGGGAGGCTGAGGCAGGAGGATCACGAGTTCAAAGCCAGCCTCAGCAGCACTTAGCAACTCAGTGAGACCCTGTCTCTAATAAAATACAAAAAAGGGCTGGGGATGTGGCCCAGTGCCTCCGAGTTCAATATCCAGAAACAAACAAACAAACAAAAAAAAAAAACAAATAAAAACACCTTTTTTTTTGGGGGGGGGGGTACTAGGGATTCAGTTCAGGGGCACTCGACCACTGGGCCACATCCCCAGCCCTTTTTTGTATTTAGAGACAGGGTCTCACTGAATTGCTAAGTGCCTCACCATTGCTGAGGCTGGCTTTGAACTCGTGATCCTCCTGCCTCAGCCTCCCAAGTGCTGGGATTACAGGCGTGGGCCACCGCGTCCGGCTTCCCATCTTTTTTTAATAGCCTAAATCTTTGCTACTAAGAATTGAGGCCTGGAGTATACTTATGCCAACGTCTCATTTTAGGAAAGAAAGAAAAAAAGTCAAATGTGGTTAAGAAACATTTACCAACTAAAACATGCTTTCTAGGGGGCTGAGGATGTGGCTCAGCAGTAGAGCACTCGCCTAGCATGTGTGCAGCCCAGGTTCGATCCTCAGCACCACTTAAAAATAAAGGCTCGATCCTCAGCACCACTTAAAAATAAAGGCATTATGTACAACTAAAATATTTTTTTTTTTAAAAATGTTTTCTAGGGCTGGGATTGTGGCTCAGCGGTAGAGCACTCGCCTAGCACGTGCGCGGCCCGGGTTCGATCCTCAGCACCACGTACAAATAAACCCATTGTGTACAACTAAAGCAAATAAATAAATATTTTTAAAAAAATGTTTTCTAGGACACAGGAAAGCTAGAAATACATCTTAGAGATACAAACACTTAAGCAAAAACTATTTCAAGAGATTTACTGCAATACCTTTCATAATAGCAATGTTGGAAACAACTTGTCCAAAAGTAAAATTCAGCTGTACATCCATGTTAAAATGAGATATCTAACTGCCCAATGTAAAATGACCAATATGATACAAACACTGATGTACAAACTACTTACACAAGAGTGTTTCTGGTAAGGGATAACACAGAAAATGACTTTTCTCTTCAACTGCCAGTGATCTTTTCAGGGAGGAGTATATAGTATAAACCTCAGTCCAAAGAGAATTATTCTGGCACATTCAACCTTATTCGGTTGTATACAACCCAACCTTCCATGATAGAAAATGATCCATAATTACACCTTGTGTTAAATACTCATGTTGTACTTTAATGATCAACATAAATACTGGGTTACTAACTGGTTTGGAAGACAGGACATGTAATCAATTGGCTTAAAAGATTACTTAGTGTTCTTCAAAACCATATTACAGGCAGTATTTTCGTTTTCCAAAATATACATCTTTGGGTGACAGATAAATCATTTATGGAAGAAAAAAGGAGAAATCTTTTCACATTCAAGCAAATGTAATACTGTCAATGTGTTTGGACTACAGATTTTATTTTAGAAGTATAAAGGATGGAGGCACAATATATTTGGCATTTTTAATTTAGGTTTGTTTTATTTAAGTTTAATGTTAATTCCATGCTGTGTTTCAGTAAGAACAATACAGATTCTGTATCTGTGGCTCCAGTCAGATATCCAGTAGTACAAATTAGCTTCAAGTTACACATACTGAACAAAAGAGGTTGAGCGAGCGAAGGAGGGTACGGGAGGCAGGGGAAAAGGGAGGGAGAAGAAACAAAGAATTGAACACGCATGCAGGCTTCTCCATACCACCTTCAATGCTAACCTGCTTCAGAGGGAGAGTAAAAGTAGGCAAGAATGAGCAGCCACGGATTGTTGAACTGTTACCAGCACCACGCTTTTCAGCAACATTTCAGCACAATTTGAAACACTTTTTACAGCAAAACCATAACAACAAACCTCCCCCCAAAACAACTTTTTAACCACCTCAAGCTAACACCCAATTAAGTTTAAACATTGGTATAAAATTCAAACAATTAGAAAAAGGAAAAAAAAAATGATACCACATATGCCTCTAAAGTGTGATCAATCTCTCTCTCTGATGCATCACCTAGAAGTCTAATGGCTTTCAAATATAATTTCCATTTCTAATGGTGATCTTGCCACTTCTGGCACAAAGACAATACAGTAATGCTGAAAAAGCCTCTATACAGTCCTGTTAGTGTCTTAAAGAACCTAAAAGCTGGGACCAGTAAATCCACAGAAATTCACTCTTGCCTTTAAGAACTTTTGAAAATGGTTTAAAACAAAAACAAAAACAAAAAACAAAACAAAAAAGGGGATGGGGGAAAAAAAAAAAACAGGGCAGGAACCTAAATTCTGAGACCAAATGTAAAAGTCAGATTTGGTGGTTCTCAGTGACAATGGGGAACTTCCAAGGGGTGGGACAGGGAGGAGTGGGGTGGTCAGAGATGGTTTCTCTTGTTGGCTTTTATGTCTCACTGATTTTCATCTTCCACATCCTGCAGCGCTTCTTTATTCTGCTCTTCACCTGTGAAGAAGAAAGACATATTATTTCATGAGGCTATAAGATTCACAAAGTTGCCATTCCAAGCCAAAGACTGATATTTGCTACCATTGGTACTGAACACAGGCAAAGGACTTCTATCATCCTTGATACCTGAGTGATGCCTAAATTGAGAAGGGCTGCTGATCCTGGTTCTGAAATGGCCAATAGTCAACATGGGGGAAAAGAAATTGATGCACAAGGTCAATGATTTTATGTTTAAAGAAGCTCTTAAAAGTACACAGCCAAAGTAACCATAGTCTTTAAAACAATTTTCAAGCTTTCATGTATATCTTGGGTCAAAATACTCTTTCTCAATAACCTCACCCATTATGAAACAAGAGTATTTTGCTTTTTTTTTTTTTTTCTTTTTGCATAATCTAATTTACCCACAAGCTCAATCAGAAAATTTTCAACAAATGAAACTGAGTAATAAAATGTTCCAAAGGAGTTCTATGGTGTTTGGTGGGGGATATTCTGTTGTTGTAAATGAACACTTAATATTTTTTCTCTTGGCCAGATACACCAAACTATCATCAGATTCCTCAAACCAGAGTGAAACAGCACACTGAAAGTAAACCAGACCATTGAGGTTATTAAAGAAGGGCATTTGGACCAGTTTTCTCATGCTATTCTCTTGCCTGAGGAGTTCAACTGCATCATGACATGCAACACAAAGCCACTCTTATTCACTAGAGAAATATCTTCCTATTAATAAGCATTAAACAAATCAGGCATAATAACGAAGCATGCAGAGGCTTTTGCTTAATTTAAAAAGATAAAAACAGGTAAAAATTACATTCTTTTGTACTTTAAACAAATCACTTATAATTTCTACAGAGTTACGACTTTCAATCAAACTAAATTTTCAAAAAAAATCAATTAACCAGAGATCAGGATCTCAGTGACAGAACATGTGATTTTAACACATGCAAGGCCACGTTTGAACCCCAGCATCACATAAAAATAAATTTAAACACACCCACAAACACACACACACACTATCTAAACACCTGAGGGTGGGGTGGGGAATAGGTGGGATTGAACCTAGGACCCTGCACAAGCTAGGCAAGTATTCTACTAAGTTACGTCCCTTAGCCCTTTTTATTTTATTTATTTTGAGACAGGAGCTCACTAAATTGCCCCAGCTGGCTTTCAACTATGTGATCCTCATGCCTTAGCTTCCAAAGTAGCTGAGATGTGTGCCACCATACAGAGTTAATATTTTCTTAATCAATCTATAATCATAAAACGTTCAGATGACAATCTACCCATTTATAATGATTGTTATTTAATTAGAATGGACAAATTAACACTGGCTGTCTATAAACATGAAGTATTTATACTGAGAACATCAATTTTTTTTAAGACCTCTGTGATAAACAATAAATGCTATTATAGTATTAAGGGTTAAGTAATGGTAGTTTTGAAATCTCTTATTATAAAAACATGACTTGATAATGTGGCTCAAGTTACCTCAAGAATGTCGAGAGTTTTAGACTTGTAATATAGAAAAAGATATGCGAAGACAAAAATAACCATTTACCAAGGAAAGAATTCAAATACACCCAAGTTGTTCTGCAAAGATTTATTCTCCAAATTGTTCCTGTATTCAAAATTCAGGAAACATCATGGGAGCATTCACATTCACTCTCATTTTTAACAGAAATACGTTGCTAATATAACTAAACACTAGGACACACTCTAATTACTCATAAGCCATCATTAGATTTGTCTTGAAACTTTTCAAGTAACTTTGGCATAAAAGTCCTACACATATATAAATCACTTCCATTGTGTAAGTCACACCCAACCAGACATAGGCAAGGGTAGCAGGCCGATGAAGTCTTAGAAAGTTTAGCACCTTGAAATGTAGAACAGGCAGTTTTTAAGCAACAAGATGATAAATATGCAGGCATGATTAGTGAAGAACCAAAACTAAAAGCAAAATTCACTGTGCCATGATGATGACTTACAAAGTAGAGTTTTTAGGAAAGGAAGAGTTGGATTTTCCTTTAGGAATCTATATTGCAAGGAGAGAGGGAGGGAGACAATCATATGAAAGCAACATTACAAGAAAAATAAACCAAGAGAGCAGGACAAAGGAAAACATCAATGATACAAGGGGAATCATATTTTGATATTTCACTTTGTATAAACTGCACTCTAAGAAATAATCTGTCCAATCCTTCCCTTTTACTGATAAGAATATCCTTTTATAAGGTATTCAGAAAAATGATAGGTGGGGCTGGGGTTGTGGCTCAGTGGCAGAGCGCTTGCCTCGCACATGCACGACTAGGGTTCGATCCTCAACACCACGTAAACAAAATGCATTGCATTGTGTACGACTAAAGTAAATAAATATTTTTTTAAAAATGATAGGTATTTCTGTACCTACTCCTTATAGATTTGAGGGAGGAATAGACAGATAGCACCCACATTTTCTTTCTTTCTTTTTTTTAAACCAGGGATTGAACTCAGAGGCACTCAACCACTGGGCCACATCCCCAGCCCTTTTTGTATTTTTATTAGAGACAGGGTCTCACTGAGTTGCTAAGTGCCTCGCCATTGCTAAGGCTGGCTTTGAACTCCCGATCCTCCTGCCTCAGCCTCCCAAGTGCTGGGATTACAGGCATGCGCCACCACGCCCGGCTACCCACATATTCTTTTTTTTTTTTTAATATATATTTATTTATTTACTTTAGTTGTACACAATGCAATGAATTTATGTTTTTACGTGGTGCTAAGGATCGAACCTGGGCCGCGCACGTGCAAGGCGAGCGCTCTGCCGCTGAGCCACAACCCCAGCCCCCCACATATTCTTATAAATAAAATAGTCCTCTTAGAGAAAAGGACTGAAATCACTCTAAGAGGAAAGGGCAGTGATCCTTTGAAAGAAATGTTTCAACACACTGGGACAGACATTTATATATACTGCAGTAAGAAGACATATAAGCATATAAGTAAACCACATACATTTCATCCTTTAGAAACCCTCAATTCAAATCCTTCATGATACTATTTTGCACAGCCAGAAATAAAGGAGAAAACCACCTAAATAATCCTTAAACTAAATGCAAGTAACATTCTGGAAAATTGCAAATTTCATGATAGTAATTAGTCTATATTTAGCATGGAACCTATTACAAATCACCTAACAAAACATATAGTACTATACTTTTTTTTTTTTAAGCAAAAGTGAAGAATTTCCTAATGCCCTTAATAATTTAAGCTTACTACAATGTTAACAATCTTTTTTTCACTGTTAATACTATCATGTTCCTTAGCTATAAGCATTCTAAACAAAAATTTTTTAAAGAAATATTTATTTATTTATTTGCTTTTAGTTGTACACAATTTTTTTTTTTTTTTTAAACGTTGTGTTGAGGATCAAACCCGGGCTGCGCATGTGCTAGGGGAGCACTCTACCACCGAGCCACAACCCCAGCCCCTTAAACAAATTTTAATAACTAATGAAAATACTGTTTTAACTAAATTTAATCAACTTATAATTATACACTGAATAAGGAATTGAAACAACTGAATTTCTCTAGGTTAAAAATAACTCACTGGGCTGGGGTTGTGGCTCAGCGGCAGAGCGCTCGCCTCGCACATGCGCGGCCCAGGTTCGATCCTCAGCACCATGTAAACATAAAATGCATTGCATTGTGTACAACTAAAGTAAATAAATAGGTAAAAAAAAAAAAAAAAAAAAACTCACTTTCTGAATTCTGATCATCATATGAGCTGCTTCCCTCTACCATATTCTTCTGCCATGATGTTCAGTCTCACCTTGAGCCCAAAGGAATGCAGTATGCTGTCTATGGATTGAGACCTCTGAAACAATGAGCCCCCAAATAAAACCTTCCCTTCTCTACAATTGTTCTGGTCATTGTCTTTTTGTCTCAGGGGCAAAAAATAGAAGTTGGTACCAGGAGTGGGGTTGTTGCTGTGACAAACCTGACCAGGTTGGTTCAAAAACTTTTGGAGCTTTTTGGAAATGGCTGGAGAAATTTTGAGATGTGTAGCAGTACAAGCTGGATATGCTTTAGATCACTGTAAGCAAAGTTTATTGACCAATTCTGGTGGGAGCTCAGAAGACAGAATGCCAACAGGACCATGGACAGTGAAAACAGGGCTCAAGGGGGTTTAGAGGAAGGGGAGAACACTAGAAATAACTTTCAAGATTAAAGAAACACCTATGCTAGGAGCCGGGCGCGGTGGCGCACGCCTGTAATCCCAGCACTTTGGGAGGCTGAGGCAGGAGGATCGAGAGTTCAAAGCCAGCCTCAGCAATGGCGAGGCACTTAGGAACTCAGTGAGACCCTGTCTCCAAATAAAATACAAAAAAAAAGGGCTGGGGATGTGGCCCAGTGGTCGAGTGCCCCTGAGTTCAATCCCTGGTACCACAAAAAAAGAAACACCTATGCTAAAATATAACAAGAAATTTTTGTACAAAGAATCTTTCCTACCAGGAAAGTAAGTAGTTTAAAGAAGACATTCCTATTTTAAGACTGTCTACTTCATAAAACCATACTCAAAGGCTGGGGTTTTGGCTCAGTGGTAGAGCGCTCGCCTAGCACGTGTGCAGCCTGGGTTCGATCCTCAGCACCACATATAAATAAAGAAACGCATTGTATACAACTAAGGCAAATAAATAAACATCTTAAAAAAAAAAAAAAAAAACAAACTCAATAACCCAAGCAAAAATATGACAATTTTAGTTCTATATAAAAACGGAATGATGAGGGCTGGGATTGTGGCTCAGCAGTAGAGCACTCGCCTAGCACGCGGGCTGCCCAGGTTCGATCCTCAGCACCACATAATTTGTGTAAACACATTGTGTACAACTAAAGCAAATAAATAAATATAAAAAAAAAAAGATGCAATGATGACATATAGTCTAGATTGATTAATCAATTCATAATTATCTGTGATAATGAGCTATACGTGCATTAGAGAATATAAACTTAATCTATATTTAATTGCATAATTTAGCAACTTAGTTATTATAAGATCTGGCATCAAATATCTTCAACCCAGGTCACCTTTGTTACTTTCAGCCTTAAAAACATGTCCTCAGGTTGGAGGAGTACAGTTTACTCAGAGGAAAGCAGCAATTGTTCCTGCTCACATGCTTTTCTTTTCATTCTTCTTTCCTTTTTATTACCTCAAAGAGGCACAGAAATTCTGGGGCTGGGATTGTGGCCCAGCAGTAGAGCGCTCGCCTAGCATGTGTGCGGCCCGGGTTCGATCCTCAGCAACACGTACAAATAAAACGCATTTTGTACAACTGAGGCAAATAAATAAAAATATTACAAAAAAAAACAAAACAAGAGGCACATAAATTCTAGTAGTCACTGAACTGCAGGTGACTGTGTGGCCATTCTTTTTGATAGTTATTGTGAAAATACGGAAAGAACCTAAAGTCATTGTAGTTCAGATATGAAAAACTAGTTTGTGTTCCAAAGAACTAATAGTGGTTGTATGAAAAGTTTTGTTTGGAAAAGTACCCTTGGCTTCCTCTGAATTTGTTGTAAGTCAGTCACATTTCACATCTTATTAATCCAGATCTAGTCAAACACATTAATACAACTAGTGTATTCATAAAGCTAGTGAGCTTTAGAAGCTGAACCACCCCATTCTCATGTTAGTACCATAACATAAAGTAAGTCAGAAATTTGATTCAATCTTTCCAAAGTAAACAAACTGACAATATATATACCCCAATACATAAGTATATTTCCGATATCACAGCATGTGGGTTTGGCCAACAGAGGATATAACCATCCTCAAAGCAACACAATATATACTTCAATTTGGAAAACTAAAGCTAAAACTGCCAACAAACTTCCTGTTCTAAACCTTTACCACCATCACCAGCAACTATACAACTATCTCATAATGGACATCACACTGTCCTCTCTCCAGCCCCCTTCAATAACCTGCCCCAGAAAAAATTAAACTTGGGGGCTGGGGTTGTAATTCACTGGTAGAGCATGAGTTTAATTGCCAGCAAAACAAACATGATATATTTGGACCTCTACATTTATTTTTAAAAAATATTTATTTATTTTATTTTAGTTGTACACAATGCTTTTATTTTTATGTGATGCTGAGGATTGAACCTGGGCTGCGCACATGCTAGGCGAGCGCTCTATCACTGAGCCACAACCCCAGCCCTGGACCTCTACATTTAAAGTAAAGATTTATACATATTCCCACAAATCCCAATTAAAAATTTTGTAAAACACTCTTAATAACTGTATGGAACTGAAAACCTTCCACAAGTATTTAAAATAAAACAAAACAAAACTAAACTCCATCAGACCCCTTAAATAAAGACCCAAGGATAGAACAATTTCATTTCTATAAGGACTTCAGGAGGAAAATAAGTCCCTTTTTAGATAAAAGATTTCCAAACAAAGGTACCTCAAAAATACCTACCAATACCATCTACTTTTAAATACAATTAACCTATACCTCCCCCAAATTGAATCTGGGAAGATGAAATGAATTGTTTGCTCTCCCATCCCTCTTTTTCTCAACCTTCAAAAAACTAAGTTTAACAAAACATTTTCTTTTTAATATTTATTTATTTGCTTTAGCTGTACACAATGGGTTTATTTGTATATGGTGCTGAGGATCGAACCCAGGCTGCGCACGTGCTAGGCGAGCGCTCTACTGCTGAGCCACAACCCCAGCCCAAAACATTTTTAATTAAAGGCAAAACTTTAAAATCTTTAAATATTAACATAAGATTCCCCTCTCTAAATATATCTTTTATCATCTCTATGCTTTTCTTTGGTACCATTTCCTGTGACGGCAGTAATTAAATTGCTAGTTGGTAGCAGACAGGCTGTGGATTTATGTTGTATTTTAATATTAAAAAAAAAAAAAGAAATTTCTAAAATGAGTAGAATGAATGAGCAACTCAGATACATTTAACTAGGGAAAGTTTACTTACCATCACCCTGCATGTCTGAAGTCCATAGTGTCAGGTTATCACGTAACAACTGCATGATAAGTGTAGAGTCCTTATAGCTTTCTTCACTCAGTGTATCCAGTTCTGCAATTGCATCATCAAAAGCTGCTTTTGCCAACCTAAAATTAAATAAATGTATTACAAAAATTAACTAAAAAGTGCAAAAATATTGATATCAATGTTACCCTTCCAGTTGAATAATGGTAACAATGAATTTTTAAAAATTAATTTATAATAAGTATATTTTGAGCACTACTTCTTGCTATGCTTTCTGCAAGCATATTACCACTGACTACAATATACAGACCTAATCTATATGTGTTAACAACATGTTCACCAACTTTCAACCTAAACCATCATCAAAATATATGCATAAAATAAAAGCATTTTTGCAAGTTCTATTTAATGGTTCATTTACTTCACAAAGTTTTTTTTTTTTTTTTTAATATCTATTTATTTTAGTTGTACACAATACCTTTATTTTTACATGGTGCTGAGGATCGAACCCCACGCTGCGCAGGTGCTAGGAAAGTGTTCTACCTCTGAGCCACAACCCCAAAGTTTTAAAGCAACAGAAAGTCTCAGACAATACTGGGGAAATTTTACCGCTAGTGTACAGCGGTAAAACTGTACACTAGCATGAAAGGGACTCTGGCCTCAATTCCTAGTAGAACAGACACACACAAATCACTACTAAGTTACATTTAATTGCTCTCTCCATTCCTTATCTTTAAAACACTTTCTTTGAAATTAGAAAAAAATATTTTTACTATTATAACATTTATAATATTTGTTGTGAAAACTTTTATAAAATAAAGAAATAGAGGGCTGGGGATATAGCTCAGTTGGTAGAATGCTTGCCTTGCATGCAGAAGGCCCTGGGTTCAATCGCCAGCACCACTAAAAAAAAAAAAAAAAAAAAAGAAAGAAAGAAAGAAAGAAATAGGAAGCTGGGGGTAGAAGTGTATGCCTGTAATTCTACTAACTCCAGAGGGTGGTGCAGCAGGATCACAAAGTTCAAGGCCAGACACAGCAACTTAGGAGAACTGTTCTCAAAAAAGAAAAAGAACTGAGGAATGTAGCTCAGTGGAGAGAGCCACTGGATTCAATCACCAATACCACACAAAAAAAGTAAGGAAGCCAGCAGTGTGACTGGGGAGACTGGGGCAGGAAGATCAAAAGATTGAGGCCAGGGTCTGGGGTTGTAACTCAGCGACAGAGCACTTGCCTTGCACATGTGAGGCACTGGGTTCGATCCTCAGCACCACATAAAAATAAATAAAATAAAGATATTTAAGAAAAAAAAAGTTTGAGGCTAGCTTCAGTAATTTAGTTAGGCCCTATGCAATTTAATAAGACCCTGTCTCAAAATAAAAAATAAAAAGGACTAAGACTAGCCAGGCGCGGTGGCGCACACCTGTAATCCCAGCACTTGGGAGGCTGAGACAGGAGGATCATGAGTTCAAAGCCTGCCTCAGCAATGGTGAGGCACTTAACAACTCAGTGAGACCCTGTCTCTAATAAAATACAAAAAAAGGGCTGGGGATGTGGCCCAGTGGTCGAGTGCCCCTGAGTTCAATCCCCAGTACAAAAAAAAAAAAAAAAAAGACTTAGACAATGGTACAGTGCCCCTGGGTTCAATCCCAAGAACAAAAAAGTGGGGGAGGCTGTGGTAGAGTAACTACCATGTATGAAGCTGTGTGTATGCTTTCCAGCACCACTACCACCAATAATAAAATTTCCTAAGAAATATAATCCAAAAGACTTTACAATTATGAATATAACAAAACTATTCTTAAAATGTATGCAAAGAAGCTAACAAAATAAGCTATAAACAAAAGAACTGAGACCAGAAGAAAACTGTCATATATAAAACTGTCAGTTAACTTCCTAAAGGGTGCCAAAATCATTCAACAACAAAAAGTGACTTCAACAAATGCTATTGAGAAGACTGGATAGTCACATGCATATGAATGATGATGAACTCTTACATTATTAAAAAAAATTTTTAAAGTTAACTTTAAAAAAATGGATTAAAAGGCTGAGGATGTACAGAGTACCTGCCTGGTACACATTAAGGCCTGAGTTGGACCACCAGCAGTAGTACATGTACACACACACACACACACACACACACACAGACCAAAGACCTAGAAACTTACAAACTAAAACTATGAAATGCTGAGAGAGAGACAAAACAAAAATAGGATAAAAATATTCATGGCACTGCACCTGACTACAGCTTTTTTATTTTCTTCTTCTTTGTTTTGTTTTGCTTTGGGTGGGTGGGGAGAGTACTGGGGATTGAAAGCCAGGGCTCTTAACCACCGAACCACATCCCCTGCCCTTTTTATTTTAAGACAGAGTCTTGCTAAGGTGCTGAGGCTGATGTTGAACTTTGCATTCCTCCTGGCTCAGCCTCAATAGTCACTGGGATTACAGGTATGTGCCACCACACCCTGTGGATTTTATTTTCTTACATGACAAAAGCATGGGGGATTTTTCAAAAATTGATAAATTTGATTTCATCAGAATTAAAAACACATCAAAAACTAATATCAAGCTGGGCACAGTGGTGCACATGTATAATTCTACCTACACAAGAGACTAAAGCAGAGGAATTCTTTTTTTTTTTTCCTTTAAATATTTTTTTTAGTTGTAGATGGACGTAATATATTTTACTTAAATTTATTTTTATGTGGTGTTGGGGATCAAGCCCAGTGCCTCACACATGCAAGGAAGCACTCTACCACTGAGTTACAACCCCAGCCCAAAGCAAAGGAATTCTTAAGTTGAAGCCAGCATGGACACCTTAGTGAGATCCTGTCTCTACAAAATAAAAAAATAAAAAAAAAAGCAAGGGGTATAGCTCAACAGTACAGCACCATGTGTCCAAAATCCCCAGTGCCAAAAAAAAAAAGTAAAATAAGAAAACAACAGATGTTAGTAAAAACATAAAGAAACAGAACTCTCAAATATTGCTGATGGGAATGTGAAATGATTTAATCTCTGTAGAAAAGGTCTGGCTCCTCAAAAAGTAAAAACAGGATTACCGTGCCCATCAATCTACTTCTAGGTAGGGCTAAAAACAGGGATTCAAACAGATACTTGGTATGCTGAGGATAATAGCATTACTTAAAAAGGCAAAAAGAAACAAACACAACTACTCATCAAAAAGAAACCAAGCTGGGTGCGGTGGTGCAAGCCTGTAATCCCAGCACTTGGGAGGCTGAGACACTTAGCAACTCAGTGAGGCCCTGTCTCTTAATAAAATACAAAAAAGGACTAGGGAGGCTGGGGTTGTGGCTCAAGCGGTAGAGTGCTAGCCTAGCACGTGCGCGGACTGGGTTCGATCCTCAGCATCCACGTAAAAATAAATGCATTGTGTACAACTAAAGCAAGTAAATAAATATTTAAAAAAAAAAAAAAAAGGACTAGGAATGTGGCCCAGTGGTCCAGTGCCCTGAGTTCAATACCCAATACGGGCGGGGGGGGGGGGGGGGGGGGGGGGGGGGGGGAATAAACCAAATGTGTTATCTACATAAAATGGACACCATTCAGCCACAAAAAAGACTTTAGGGGTTTGGGGATATAGCTCAGTGGCAGAGCACTTGCCCAGGGTGCCCAAAGCCCTGGCTTTAAACCACTGGAAAAGAAAACATAAAGAGGACATTAGTTGAGGGCTGGGGTTGTGGCTCAGTGGTAGAGCACTCGCCTCACATGTGCGCTGCCCTGATTCGATCCTCAGCACCACGTAAAAATAAAATGCACTGTGTACAACTAAAGCAAATAAATAAATATTTAAAAAAAAAAAAAAAAAAAGAGGACATTAGTTGAGATACATGCTATAATGTGAATAAATCTTGAAAATATGCTATGTAAAATAAGCCATGCAGAAAAAAACAAATATAATGATTCCATGTATAGGAGGTACCCAGAACAGGCAAATTCAGAAGCAGAAAGTGAAACAGATAGGTGTGTAGTGCACACATATAATCCCTGCTAATTGGAAGGCTGAAAAAGGAGGATCGCAAAGTTCAAGGCAAGCCTGGGCAACTGGAATTGGGGAAGAGGAGAAACTGGGGAGTTACCACTGAAGTTATAGTTAGTTTGATATGTTACCCCAACAGTTTAAACAAGAACCAAAAGAATTCTTATGTGACTGAGCCTACAAAGGTAGTTCCAATGAACAAAACAAGAAACTAACTATTCTTCCAGAACCTTTTCACCTCACACTGAGAGCTTCTGTTCTCCTCCAGACTTACCTGCAGGCACGGTCAGGGGAATTAAGAATTTCATAGTAGAATACAGAAAAATTGAGAGCAAGACCTAAACGAATAGGGTGCGTTGGTGGAAGTTCTGTCATTGCAATATCACTAGCAGCTTTATAAGCCACTAGGCTGTTCTCTGCAGCCTCCTTCCTGTCATTTCCTGTGGCAAATTCAGCCAGATACCTGTGGTAGTCCCCTTTCCTAAAACAAAACAAAACCAAAATTAGAAATAATGTATTTTAAATAGAAAAACTTCAAGTTTTTTATATTATAGAAAATAAAATATATAGCAAAAGAATACATTTAAGAATCCAGGCCGGGTGCGGTGGCGCACGCCTGTAATCCCAGCACTTTGGGAGGCTGAGGCAGGAGGATCGCGAGTTCAAAGCCAGCCTCAGCAATGGCGAGGCACTTAGCAACTCAGTGAGACCCTGTCTCTAAACAAAATACAAAAAAGGTCTGGGGATGTGACCCAGTGGTCGAGTGCCCCTGAGTTCAATCCCCAGTACCACAAAAAAAAAAAAAAAAAAAAAAGAATCCAGGAATGAGGAGCTAGAAATTTGTCTCGCTGAAAGAGAGCTCTTAACCTGACATGCATGAGGTCCTGTGTTCAATCCCCAGCACCAAACAAAAATAAAACTCAAAAATGATTGGCTAAATCTAGCTTTTTTTTTTTTTTTTAATATTTATTTATTTTAAGCCGGGCGTGGTGGCGCACGCCTGTAATCCCAGCACTTTGGGAGGCTGAGGCAGGAGGATCGCGAGTTCAAAGCCAGCCTCGGCAATGGCAAGGCACTTAGCAACTCAGTGAGTCCCTGTCTCTAATAAAATACAAAAAAGGGCTGGGGATGTGGCTCAGTGGTCGAGTGCCCCTGAGTTCAATCCCTGGTACCAAAAAAAAAAAAAAAAAAGTTTATTTATTTTAGTTGTACACAATGCCTTTATTCTTATGTGGTGCTAAGGATCGAACCCGGGCTGCGCACATGCTAGGAGAGCGCTCTACCGCTGAGCCACAATCCCAGCCATTAATCTAGCTTTTCTTTCTCCTTAGAGAGTTCATATTAATAAATATAAGTAAACTCCCACAGAAATTAACAGACAGACCAAAAATAAATAAATAAAACCATTTTTAAAAAATGCCTGGTAGAGGGCTAGAGATATAGCTCAGTTGGTAGAGTGCTTTCCTGCCACGCAGAAGGCCCTGGGTTCAATCCCCAGCCCCCAGTACCCCCCCCCCCCAAAAAAAAAAAAAAAAAGAGAGAGAAAGAAAAGAAAGAAGAGCTGGGCGCACGCCTGTAATCCCAGCACTTGGGAAGCTAAGGCAGGAGGATCCTGAGTTCAAAGCCAGCCTCAGCAATGGCGAGGCACTTAGCAACTCAGTGAGACCCTGTCTCTAAATGAAATACAATAAAGGGCTGGGGATGTGGCTCAGTGGTCGAGTGTCCCTAAGTTCCATCCCTGGCACCAAAAAAAAAAGACTGCACTGTGGGCTGGGAGTGGTAGACCCTACATATAATCCCAGCTACTCAGAAGGCTGAAGCAGAAAGATAGCAGGTTTGGAGCCAGCCTAAGCAACTTAGTAAGACCCTGTCTTAAATTAAAATATAATAAAATTAAATTAAATAAAATCAAGGGTTGGGGATATAGCTCAATGCTAGAGCACTTGATGTGCACGTGAGACGCTCCCCCCAACTCTGGTTTGATTCCAGTACTACAGAGAAAGGGGGGGATGGATGGATGGATGGATAGTGAATTGTACAGCTATAGATGGAAGAAGAAACCCACAAAACCAAAAGAAGGTAAATAAAGCAAAAGCCAATGTATTTTTTATAATAGACTGATCATCTTAAATGCAACAATTCTCTACTAGTAGTGGATCTGCAAATGGATATCAAGCTATTTAAGTTTTTTTTAAATATATATTTGTTTGTTTAGTTGTACACAATGCCTTTATTCTTACGTGGTGCTGAGGATCAAACCCGGGCCGCGCACATGCTAGGTGAGCGCTCTACCGCTGAGCCACAACCCCAGCCCCCAGCCCTAAGGTTTTTTTTTTTTGTGTGTGTGTGTGTGTGTGTGTGTGTGTGTGTGTGTGGTACCGGGATTGAACTCAGGGGCACTAGACCACTGGATCACATCCCTAGCCCCCCCTTTTTTTGTATTTTTATTAGAGACAGGGTCTCACCGAGTTGCTAAGTGCCTCGCCATTGCTGAGGCTGGCTTTGAACTCGCGATCCTCCTGCCTCAGCCTCCCAAAGTGCTGGGATTACAGGTGTGCGCCACCCGCGCCCGGCCTAGCCCTAAGTTTTTTTTTAAAAAAATATTTATTCTTTTTTATTTATTTATTTATTTTTAAATATTTATTTATTTACTTTAGTTGTACACAATGCAATGCATTTATGTTTACGTGGTGCTGAGGATCAAACCCGGGCCGCACACGTGCAAGGCGAGCGCTCTGCCACTGAGCCACAATCCCAGCTCCGATTCTTTTTTATTTTTATGTGGTGCTGAGGATTGAACCCAATGCCTCATGCATGCTAGGCAAGCACTCTACCACTAGAGCCACAACCCCAGCCTGAAGCTATTTAAGGTTTTTTTTTTTTGGTACTGAAGATTGAACTCGGGGTCACTCAACCACGGGGCCACCTCCCCAGCCCTTTTTTGTATTTTCTTAGAGTCAGGGTCTCACTGAGTTGCTAAGTGCCTTGCCATTGCTGAGGCTGGCTTTGAACTCGCGATGCTCCTGCCTTAGCCTCCCAAGTGCTGGGATTACAGGCGTGCGCCACTGCTCCCAGCTGAAGCTGTTTAAGTTTTAAGAATCACTCCTCCCATATAACCTTCTCATATTAAATAACTATTATTAAATAAAAGTTGAAAACCTATGTAGAAAAATGTCATGATTCTAAGGCCAACTTTTTTTTTTTTTTAATATTTATTTATTTGCTTTAGTTGTACACAATGCCTTTATTTTTATGTGGTGCTGAGGATCGAACCCAGGCCGCGCACGTGCTAGGCCAGTGCTCTACTGCTGAGCCACAACCCCAGCCCCCTCTAAGGCCAACTTTTAATCTTACATTTTCCCTTCTAGTATGGAACCTACATTTTATAATAGAAAACCTTGGACTCGCCAGTGTTAGCTGCTGGAATGAGGTGTTTGTCCAGTACATCCAGAATGTCACAACAGATTAACTTTAGCTCGGTCTCAACCTGGAAGGGTGGGGAAAAAAACAGCAGATTAAGTCTGGAAATTCTATAAAGTATTACACATTTGACCACCTACCTCTGGCTTTAAGAAAGGAAAATCTAGGCTGGGCATGGTGGCATATGCCTGTAATCCCATTGCCTCAGGAGGCTGAGGCAGGGGATCATTAAGTTAAAAGCCAGCCTTAGCAAAAGCAAGGTGCTAAGCAACTCAGTTGAGACCCTGTCTCTAAATAAAATACAAAAAAATAGGTTTGGGGATGTGGCTCAGTGGTTGAATGCCCCTGAGTTCAATCCCCAGTACTGGGGGGGGGGGGGGGGGGGGGGGGGGGGAAGGAAGGGAAGGAGGAAGGAAGGTAGATCTAGTGTAAAATACAACACACATCCCCCCCCTCTAAACCTCCTTGTCCTTTCTTGACACAAAAGTACAGAAAGGCTATCTGTAGATTTTAAAGTATCTTTTCCTCTCTGAGTGCTATTCCTAAAGGGCTTACTTACACACACACCACACCTCGCAGTTCAGCAACAGAATTGCCATTAATAATGAAAAACTCATTGCATTTAAATGCTGGGCACTTACATGAGTTTACTACTTTCATGAAGTAGCAACTCCTACCTCCATTTACAGAGGAAAAGAGAAGTTAAGATGCCTTACTTATCCTGAAGACCACCACCACCAACAACAACAACAAAAAAATCAACTAGGCTGCAATTTGCCTAGCCCATCAAAACCTGGATATATCATATGCCTAGGATATGAACCCAGGCAGGGTGCAAGGGACAAAAATCAAAATTTCAAACCCAGTTAGTTTGTCTCCAATACTCACATTCCTAACTATATTCCAAGAACCAATCACTTTAGTGAAAGTGATCCACGAGCAGTTATGGCACCAAAAATCTGCAGAACAAAGTAAATACTGCCACTCATCTCTCATCAGCTTATAATGCCAAAAATACACAGCACCCCCCCAAATATACGTGATCATCTTGTCATCAATTGTTTACTAATTCTCAGTAATGCTGTTGAACCTTTCCAGTTTGATCTCCTTTGCATTATAAAAAATTCTCCAACTTTCTCGTCTCCTAGTCTTGGCCTTATCCTAAGTAAAACTAGCCGTCTTCTGAATAAAGTACCTCCCTGGTAATTTTCAAGTAGAGAAAGCCCTAGGAATACGAAGATTTCTAAGTACTCTTAAATCCTCACCTATTGGATATGACTGCTTTTATTACTCCAAAGCAAACCTCCAGGCCCTTTCCCACTTTCATGAAGAATATACAGCCTACTTCTCCAATAACTGATACTGCACCAAGATATTATCTTCCATGTTCCATTCAACACAGCCTATTTTTTCTGCTTGTGGTAATGGGGATTGAATCCAAGAGTGCTCTACACCAAGAGCCTCAGCCCTTTATGATAGGGGTCTAAGTCACTGAGGTTGGCCTAGAACTTGCATTCTTCCTACTTCAACCTCTAGGAGTAATTGAAATTAAAGGCATGTGCAACCCAAGCCCAGCATAAACAGTTCAATAATCTCTATCTATGACCTTTACTTGTCTTAACCTCAACTGTGTTGCTCTATCCTAGTCTTAAATTCTGATATTCCAACTCTTAGCCTGTAACTTCCTCTTTTGCCTTTTTTACTTGTTATTCCTATTTAGAGAGTTGGCAAACCTATATGGTCTCTTGATTTTATCTACTCCCAATTTATCAGTTATTGTGCTCACTTCGTACCCCCCCCCTTCACTAATTAGACAAAATCTCACAACTATCTCATGGCATTTTTCTTCACCATCTTTTCTCATTTCTTCAGCCCTCTGGTTCAAACTTGTCTACTGCCAACCCATATTCTTTGTTTCATCATATTTGAGGGTAATGATAATGCCAATCCTAACTCACTACATTCTATGTTACCCGAGTATGTTATTTAACTACTTTGAACCTGGTTTTGTCATCTGTACACTGGGATAATACCTACCTTTTTTCAGGGTTATTTATTTATTTTGGTGACACTGGGTACTAAACCCAGGAACCTAGAGAGTAGTAGGCAAATTTCTACCACTGATACATCCCAAGCCCCACCTTTATGTGCATGTATATACAAACATGGTCTGAAATAACCTCATGAAACAATTCTTAATCCAAAACCCTCTGATAACTTCTATGTTTACAAGATAACAACTAGAATAAGACTCCATAAGGAGAGTGACAATGTTTCAAATTGTGTGGCATACAAGAGCCATACAAAATTGCCTGAAATGTTGTCAATGATGATTTCATACTTATTACAATAAAAGCAACAATTAAATTTGTTCTCTAGTTGTGCTACCATGAAAACTATACAAAGCCAGGCACAGGGCACATGCATGTAGTCCTGAAATACTCTGTAGCTGTAATTTCTAATTCACGTGAATAAAAAGATGAATATTCAATGTGTGCTAGGCCATGACCGTAAATATTCAGTGTCTAAGGCCAAATTACTTACAGCTATAAGCTTGAGACTTAAGCCACTCAAAAGAAACAAGCCTCCTTTCCCTTGGAGAATTGTTTTTTTAAACTCTAAACATAAAAGGCAGAAGTTAGGACACATTCAAGCAATAACAAACCCGCTCCCATCTCTTTCTATCACATAAATTTTAAGATTATATATTCCTACCGCTTGGATAAATGCCCCCAAAAGGTCTCCTCCTCCCTGTTCCCTGGCTCATAAGTGGTTTTGTGGTCAGGCACTCCCTGCTACTACCACCCCACACACTCAGCAAAGGGCCTGGGTCCTCCTGATCATGGACTGAAATCTCTAAAACTATGAGCCAAAATAACCTTTTTATAATTTGTTATAGTAAAAGCAACTGACTAATTCAAATAAGATTTTCAAGAGAAGAATATAACAAAGTTCTACAAATTAACCCAATGTCAATTCCTACATGTAAGAAATAATAATCATTTTCCTTGAAAAATGCAGCCCTCTCACCATTTGCCGATATTCCCGAATCATTTTTAGTTTGTCTTCTCCTCCCTTGTTTTCTTCTTTCTGTTCAATGCTGCTGATTATTCTCCAGGAAGCTCTTCTAGCTCCAATCACATTTTTATATGCAACAGATAGGAGGTTTCTTTCTTCAACTGTCAGCTCCACATCCATCCCTGCTACTTTCTTCATTGATTCCACCATTTCTAAATGGGAGAAGCAAAATCAATCCATACAAACTTAAAAAGCTTTGTTAACATCCCTTTCACAGTACCCGCCACCGCCCCAAAAGTTAACAGAAAGCAAGAGCTAAAATATTTAGCAAAAATAGGGCCTGGGGCTGGGGTTGTGGCTCAGAGGTAGAGCGCTCACCTAGCACATGCACGGCCTGGGTTCTATCCTCAGCACCAAGTAAAAATAAATCAATTGTGGGCTGGGGTTGTGGCTCAGTGGCAGAGCGCTCACCTTGCACATGCGCAGCCCGGGTTAGATCCTCAGCACCACATAAACATAAATGCATTGCATTGTGTACAACTAAAGTAAATAAATATTTAAAAATAAATAAATCAATTGTGTACAACTAAAGCAAATAAATAAATACATTAAAAAAAATAGGGAAGCCGGGCGCGGTGGCGCACGCCTGTAATCCCAGCACTTTGGGAGGCTGAGGCAGGAGGATCGCGAGTTCAAAGCCAGCCTCAGCAATGGCGAGGCATTTAGCAACTCAGTGAGACCCTGTCTCTAAATAAAATACAAAAAAAAAAAAGGGCTGGGGATGTGACCCAGTGGTCAAGTGCCCCTGAGTTCAATCCCCGGTACCACAAAAAAAAAAAAAAAAAAATAGGGGGCTGGGGTTGTAGCTCAGCGGTAGAGCGCTCGCCTAGCACGTGCGCAGCCCAGGTTCGATCCTCAGCACCATGTAAACATAAAATGCGTTGCATTGTGTACAACTAAGGCAAAAAATAAATATTTTTTTAAAAAATGGGGCTATGAGTATAGATCAACAAGAGAGCACATAGGCCCTGGGATCAATCACCAGCACCTCCTTGAACTTAACAAAAAAAGAAATTTCAACAAAAATAACTTCATAATCATCAAAATTAATGGGACACCAGGGCCAGGATGGGGAAAAAAGCACACCTATAATCTCCTAAGATTGACTGAAGCAAGAGGGATCTAAGCCATGGCGACTTAGCAAGATCCTGTCTAAAAATAAATAAATAAATAAAATATACTGGGGATGTAGGTTAGTGGCAGAGCACACCTGGGTTCCATTCCTAGTATTGTGAAAATAACAAAAAACTAGAAGAGGGGCTGTGGCTGTGGCTCAGGGGTAGAGCGCATGTCTTGCATGCGTGAGGCCCTGGGTTCGATCCTCAGTACCAGTAAATACAATAAAGGTATTGTGTCCACCTACAACTGGGGGAAAACAAAAAAAAAAAAAGCTAAGAGAGTCAACAAGAGAATACAGATCCTAAATTATATGGAATCAGGGAAAACTTCATGCAATGTCTAGTATAATTTCTATTACGGTTTGGAGGCATCGCTCAGATTTAAATAAGAACACCAAGAATATATACCTATCTATTCTCCACAGTAATTAGGCTGGCAGTTTGAGAAAAACATTAAAAATTTATAGCCCAAACACAGTGGCGCACACCTGAAATCCCAATAACCGAGGGGATGAGGCAGAAGAATCACCAAGTTTGAGGCCCCAAGCAACTTAGCAAGATCCTGTCTCAAAAATAAAATAAGATCTGGGGATGTGGCTTAGAGGTAAAATGCCCGAGTTCAATTCCCAGTATCCCCATTCCCCCCCCACCCCGCCAAAAAGTTATAGGTTCTAAAACACGTTGCCTTATAAGTAAATATAAATGGAACTGCATTTAAAAAAAAAATCTCAGGAGGAAGGGGGGATTCATTCATACAACAAAAGTATGCTGAGCATATAGTCAACAACTACAAACTTGTGATTGGGATGGGGGAAGGGGATTTAACCAAGGTATACTTTACCACTGAACTCTTTCTTAATTCCTTTTCATTTTTTTAAGACAATGTCTCACTAAGTCACTTAGGGCCTTGGTAAATTGCTGAGTTTGGCCTCAAACTTGCAATCTTCCTCCCTCAGCCTCCTGAGTCACTGGAATTACAGTCATGTGCCATGGTGCCCTGCAACGTTTTGATGTTTCTAACCCTCCTTTTAGAAGAGCACACTCTACCTAAGAATTCATTCACTGTAAGTCTGATGGTTACCACTAGGTGGCAAGCAAAGAAAAGGGCCCAAATAATCTTTGAAATAGCCCAATACATAAAAAATACAATGAGAAAACAAAGAACCAAAAAAATGTATAATACAAAAAAACAAAACAAAACACAAATAAATGTATTAACAAAAATGATGCTTTTAGAAAAGACTTATTGCCAAGTGGCTCTCCATGTTTAACGATTCTGAATTTTTGGTGATGAGACCCAAGAATCTACCTTTTTTAACAAGCATACATTAATTCCTTAAGCATAATTTAACAAATAGGTTTGATACAAACAATACATTCACTGCTTAACAGAATGGTAAAAATAAGGAAGCCTTCCAAATGTGCAACCCCAGGAAAATACTTAAAAATCATCCCTTCAGTTGGGTGTGGTGGTACACACCTGTAATCCCCAGCTGCTGGGGAGATTTGAGACAGGAGGATGTCTTAGTTCAAAGCCATCTTCAGCAACTTTGCAAGGTGCTAAGCAACTCAGTGAGACCCTGTCTCTAAATAAAATACAAAAAAGGATTGGGGATTTGGCTTAGTGGTTAAGTGCCCCTGGTTTCAATCCCTGGTATCAAAAGAAAAAAAATTCCTTCAGAAATACCAGAAAAAAAAGTATTAAGATGCAACAAAGTTCTTCAGAATACAGTCCAGCAGTTTGTTTGTTTTTAATAACCATTGTGTGACTAAGCAATCCCAATTCCAGGTATTATCCAAAAAAAAAAAAAAAATGAAAACATTATTGTCACAAAGACTTTTGCATTATGTCAACAGCAACCTGATTCCTAACAGCAAAAATGTGAAAATAACTCAATGTCCATAAGGAAGTGAAATGAACTGTGGAACACACCTTTATTACAGATTATTTAAGCCGGGCGTGGTGGTGCACGCCTGTAATCCAGCACTTGGGAGGCTGACACAGGAGGATCGCGAGTTCAAAGCCAGCCTCAGCAATGGCAAGGCACTTAGCAACTCAGTGAGACCCTGTCTCTAATAAAATACAAAAAAGGGCTGGGAATGTGGCCCAGTGGTCGAGTGCCCCTGAGTTCAATCCCTGGTACCAAAAAAAAAAAAAAAAAAAAAAAAAAACAAACAAAAAAAAAAACACACACCAAACAAACAAAAAAAAAACCAGATTATTTAAAACTGAAAAAGAATTACCCTATGCCAGCAACACGGTTCAATATCAAAACACTTAGAGCCGGGCGCACGCCTGTAATCCCAGCACTTGGGAGGCTGAGGCAGGAGGATCGTGAGTTCAAAGCCAGCCTAAGCAATGGCAAGGCACTTAGCAACTCAGTGAGACCCTGGTCTCTAATGAAATACAAAAAGGGCTGGGGATGTAGCCCAGTGGTCGAGTATCCCAGAGTTCAATCCTCAGTACCCAAAAAAAAAAAAAACACTTTAAGTGAAAAAAGACACTGTATGATTCCATTTGTATCAAATTATTTATTTATATTTGGTACTGGTAATTTAACACGGAGCTACACTCCCACAGCCCTTTTAATTTTTTTAGACTGAGCCTCACTAAATTGCTGAATCTAGAACTTGCAATCTGCCTCAGCCACCTGAATTGTTTGGATTTTAGGTGTGTGCCCAGCACAAAGACTAAATTTGGAGTTCAGTTCATTTCCATTCTAGTTTATTTTCAAAAACCAACAAATTAAACATACCTCAGCAGACCAGTAATTCAATTTTCCAAAGTGGTCCAAACAAAGTATTAATAAAGTAACCCAGATATACTAGAAAGTACCATTATTTATTCCTTTCATTGTAAGGTTATGCATTATATATGAAAAAAAAAAAATAAACGCAACTAGCTAATCAAAATTTTACCAGTGATATATTTCTGGATACTATTCCAAATGATTAATCTAAATCTATTTTTCACTTTACTATGCATTACAAATTTTCAACATTTATTTGGTGGTGTTGAGGACAGAACCCAGGGCCTCGTGCACACGGAGCAAGCCATATACCACTAAGCTACAGCTCTAAACCCAACAATGAACATTTAGTATTTTATAATATAAGGGAAAATGTATTTAAAACAGTGATAAATCTATTATTCTATATTCAACTACATAATTACCTTCATTAGACACTGACAAAACAATGCAAAGAGTACTAAATGGTGAAACTACAGTAGTAGCAATTATCCCTTCATCGAATAACAGCTTTACTGAGATAAAACTTACATACTATAACCATTTACACATGTAGAGTGCACAATTCAATATTCATGTAATTCTACAACCATCACCTCACTTCTAAAAGAAAAACCCCAGAACAATCAGAAGTTACCATTTACACCCAAACCCAACTACTGGGGGCAGGGGCGTCAATCTATTTTATTTTTATATATCTGTATAACCTGGAACCGTGCATGTGGCACTTGGTGACTGCCTTCTTTCACCTTGCATATTTTCAAGGTTCATCCACACTGTATTAATACTTCATTTACCTATGTAAATATGCCACATTTTATTTACCCATTCACCAGATAATGGAACATTATTTCCACTTTGCTATTATGAATAATACTGCAATGACTACTCATGTAAAGCCTTCTGTGTGAACATAAGACTTCAGTTGTCTCTAGTACATATGTAAGAGTACAACTAATTTTTTGTGGGAGAATACACCAAACTGTTTTCTATGGGAGCTGTGCCATTTTTACATTTCTACCAAGCAATGTAGGAGGATTCTAAACTCTCCACATTCTCATCTACACTTCTACCCCTCCCCCTTTTAAAGTGATCATCATATTGTATGGGTTTTGGGGTCTTTTTATTTGGGGGGGTGGGGATTTGAACCAGGGCCTCAATCAGGCTAGGCAAGAACTCTACCACTGAGCTGCACCCACCCTCATTGTTGCTTTGATTTGCACTTCCTTGATGGCAATCATGTGGTTAAGCATGGTTAAGCACTTTCAAATGCTTATTAGCCATTTGTGTATCTTTTTTGTAAAGATGATAATTTAGATTTTTTTGCCTATTAGTTACTTAATTTGTGTTACAGTTGCAATGGCACATACCTATAATCCCAGTGAGAAGCTAAGGCAGCCTCAGCAAATTTATTCATTTGTTTTTTGGTTTTGGTACTGGAAACTGAACACAAGAGCACTTTACCATTGAGTTACATACCCAGTCCTTATTTTTTGTTTTTTTGTTTTTTAAATAAACAGTCTCATTAAATTGCCAAGACTTCACCTTAAACTTGCCATTCTCCTGTCTCAAACTCTTGAGTAGGTGGGATCACAAGCGGGTACCACCATACCCACCCAAGTGTTAAGATCCTTAACTCCCCTGCCCCACGTTTGGGAATTTATCCATTACTTTAGGTAGTGTACTAACAGAATTAGCATGAATAAGAAGCTTCTTAATCCACACTAAATTCTCAAGAGTGTCATTCTTATGCTTTTAAAACCAGCAAAAGAAATAATCCTAACCATAATATACCCCAAAACGTTATAGGAAAGCTGATTTATTCCAAACTCTAGCAACCATGTCACCCTGCTTCTAAAAACCTACAGGGCTTAGTGCCAGTGGTCAAGGCACAGTGACTAAGGAGCTGAGACAGGAGGATTCACAAGTATGAGGAGAGCCTCAACAACTCTGTGAGACCCTGTGAGACCCTGTCTCAAAATTAAAAGGGCTGGAATGTGACTCAGCGGTAAAGCTGCCCTAGGTTAAATGGAAGGAGGAAAGGAAGGAAGGGAAGGAGGGAGGGAAGGAAGGAGGGAGGGAAGGAAGGAGGGAGGGAGGGAGGGAGGAAAATCTGCATTAGAGTCAGGCAATAGCAAATAGCACAAACCTGTAATCAGCTACAAAGGAGGCTAAAGACAGGAGAACTTTTTCACACATTGGAGGCCAGCCTCAGCAACTTTTTCTCTAAATTTTGTTGTTGTACCACAAAAAAAAAAAAAAAAAACAAATAAAAAAGGCCTGAGGATGTAGCTAAGAGGTAAAACATCCCTAGGTTCATCCCCAACACCACAAGACAAACATTAAAAAAAAAAAAACCATTAGCACAAAATCAACACCACCTATTGTATTCACATAAAATGATTCAGCACAACTAGCATATCATGAAATCTTTGCTGCAAATACACACACACACACACATTTTTTTGTGTGTGTATTTTATTTAGAGACAGGGTCTCACTGAATTGTTAAGTGCCTCGGCATTGCTGAGACTGGCTTTGAACTCCTGATCCTCCTGCCTCAGCCTCCCAAGTGCTGGGATTACAGGCGTGCGCCACCGAACCCAGCTGCTGCAAATATTTTATTAATGTGACAAACATTTCTGGTGCAGAGAAAAATTGCTTTAAGTGTCTGCAGCAGGTTTGGTCATCATCTGTAGACCAGAGAACTGTAACTCAAGATTGAATCAGTATTTGTGGATGTACAGGCAGTTTGACACATGAAGTCTCGAACAATAAAAATACCTGTTGTATAAATTCTGAAACATATCATCCCAAGAGCATATTAAATCAAACACAATTAAGTCTGGGGGTTTTTTTTTTGGGGGGGTACCGGGGATTGAACTCAGGGGCACTCGACCACTGGGCCACATCCCCAGCCCTTTTTTGTATTTTATTTAGAGACAGGGTCTCACTGAGTTGCTAAGTGCCTCACCATTTGCTGAGGCTGGCTTTGAACTGGCTTTGAACTTGTGATCCTCCTGCCTCAGCCTCCCAAGTGCTGGGATTACAGGCGTGAGCCACCGCGCCCGGCTAATGAGTCTGTTTTTTCAAGGCTAACTTTCCCTTCCCTCTGACAACAATTTAGTTAGATATCTACAAAATGGAACCAGTTTATGTTACTGACAGAAGAGTCAAATATTTCTCCACCTTACCTTTAATTAACTTTGATTCTTGGTTTTGCACATTCATTCAACATACTCATAAACAAATAGAACACACCATGCTAGGTATTGCACCAAATGCTCTACTTGTATTAATGCATCCAACCATTAACAGAATTTTGGAACAAGTAACAGTACTCTCCTTTTATGTGAGGAAACTTAAAAAAAAAAAAAAAAAAAGTGGTTACATTTGTTCAAGATCACATCAGTGGAATATAACCTAGACAATCTAACCCAACTAGTGTCTTCATTTAATCACATTTGGATTTGAATTCATGTGTATGGGTATTCCATTATTTGTTCCGATAAGAACAGATAGATGTAGCCGGGCACGGAGGCACACACCTGTAATCCCAGCACTTGGGAGGCTGAGGCAGGAGGATTGCGAGTTCAAAGCCAGCCGCATCAAAAGCCAGGCACTAAGCAACTCAGCGAGACCCTGTCTCTAAATAAAATACAAAAAAGGGCTGGGGATGTGGCCCAGTGGTCCAGTGCCCCTGAGTTCAATCTCTGGTACTAAAGGGAGGTGAACAAAAAAAAAAAAAAAAAAAAAAAAAAAAAGAACAGATGTTGAGTATCTGAGAGTAAAGCTCAGTGGTAAAGCATGTGCTTAGCATGGAACCCTGGGTTCATTCCCCAGTACCAAAAATAAGAAAACGAGACATTAAATAACTGCTTTTATGACTACCAGAGGCACAAACATTTAATATAGTACAATGTGTTTGGAGGACTGAGACTGTAGCTAAGTGGTAAAGCAGTTGCCTAGAACATGCAACACACTGGGATCAATTCCCAGTACTGCAAAAACAAAACAAAAAAAAGTTTATTCCTGTTTACAACACATTTTTTCAACCTAGAAATTAACCCTCTAGGATCCTTATCTCCAAAAAGCTTACTTTCATGCTCCTAATTTATTACTCTAGAATCAACATCCCAATAAATCATGATTTTCAGGGCTGGGGTTGTGGCTCATCAGTAAGACTCGCCTAGCACGTGTGAGGCCCTGGGTTCGATCCTCACCACCATATAAAAACAAATAAGTCAAAGAAAGGCATTGTGCCCAACCACAACTAAAAAATAAATATTTTTAAAAAATTGTCCCTGCTAGCTGGTAAGACAAGGCTGATTTTTATCACATAAAGACAGCACAAAAAGAAAACTTAAAATAGTAGCACACACCTGTAATCCCACCTACTTGAGAAACTGAGGAAGGAGGATCAAAATCTCCACAACAACCCCAGCAACTTAGCAAAACTCAAAATTTAAAAAGGACTAGGAGTGTAGCTCAATAGTAGAGCACCTACCTATCATGCAGGAAGCCCTGGGTTCAATTCACAGTACCACCCAAAAAAAAAAAACAAAAACAAAAAACACCCAATTCTACAGTTTCTTTTTTGGTACTTGGGATTGAACTGAGGGGCACTCAACCACTGGGCCACATCCCCAGCCCTTTTTTTTTTGTATTTTATTATGAGACAGGGTCTCACTGAGTTGCTAAGTGCCTGGCTTTTGCTGAGGCTGGCTTTGAACTCACGATCCTCCTGCCTCAGCCTCCCAAGTACTGGGGTTACAGGCGTGCACCACTGCGTGCCTGGCTTCAATTCTACAGTTTCTCATGAGATTTAGGTCAGGATGGAAGTAAACCGTTCAGAATCAGTCATGGGAAAAACCAGAACCTTTTGTACTGGTTTACAGGATTAATGTACCTCATACCAAAGCTTACAGGGTCATAACCCATCTTCTCACAATGTGGAAAAAATTTTGTCCACTATTAGAATTATAAATCCTAATTTTAAATACAAAAAACTGAAGCCAGGGGTAATTCGCCTTAATTCACAAAACAGCAAAACCAAAATTCAAACCTAGACAATGTAACTTAAGCATCTGGAATCCTAACAACCACTCTGACTTTCTGAACAAAGTATTTATTATGGTTTGAATAAGAGAGGTTCCCCAATGCCTGTAAATCCCTGTAATCCCAGAGGCTCAGGCAGCTGAGGCAGGAAGATCTTGAGTTCAAAGCCAGCCTCAGCAATAGTGAGATGTTAAGCAACTCAGTGAGACCCTGTCTCCAAATAAAATACAAAATAGGGCTGGGGATGTGGCTCAGTGGCCAAGTGCCCGTGAGTTCATTCCCCGGGACCCACCCCCACAAAAGCTCCTGTGTTAATATAGCAATATTCAGAGGTAAAGTGATAAATTATGGGAGTTCCAGCCTAATCAGTCAATTCTAGTTTAAATGGACTAATGTGTGGTAACTTTAGACAGGTGGGGCATGGGGGCATGCCCTGGAAAGGTTCACCTTCCCTGCAAACCCTTTCCCTCCTCTGCTCCCAGATGACCATAAGCGAAGCAGAGCTCCTTCACACCACACCTTCTACCATGATGTTCTGCCTCACCTTGGGCCCAAAGCAATGGCAGGCCAACCAGAGACTGAATCTCAAACAGTTATGCAAAATAAACCTTTTTTCCTTTAAGTTGTTTCTGTGAGGTATTTTGGTCACAACAAAAAGCTAACACAGTGCTCATGGATCAATAAAGTCTTTAGCCCAAGAACATGTGAGATACACACATCAAGGGGAAAAAAGATACTGCCTTAAAAAATTTTGTCACTCACTGAGCACAGTGGCACACTCCTGTAATCCCAATGGCTTGGGAAAATTGCAAGTTCAAAGCTAGCCTCAGCTACTTAGTAAGCCACTAAGCAACTCAGTGAGACCCTGTCTCTAAATAAAATACAAAAAAGGACTGGGGATGTGACTCAGTGGTTTAAGCGCCCCTGAGTTCAATCCTAAGTACAAAAAAAGAAAAAATTTCACTTAAGTTTCTGAAGAGCTGTTCAGTTTTTAAGTTAACTGACCAATGACCCATTGCAGAGGAAACTACTCATCCTGGCCCTCTGGATCAAATTTAAAAGTCGTACTATGTGAAGCCTTCTTGCACTTTCTTCTTATTGAGGTTCACAATTCTGTGTTGAAGATTATTAGTATTGTCTTCCTATCAAATATTATCTTTCCGGGCTGGGGTTGTGGCTCAGCAACAGAGTGCTCGCCTCGCACGTCCAGGGCCCGGGTTCGATCCTCAGCACCAAGTAAACATAAATGCATTGCATTGTGTACAACTAAAAAGCAAATAAATAAATATTTTTTAAAAAAAATATTATCTTTCTACAAAGGCATGAACTATATTTTCATCCCTACATTCCTAGAAGAGCATAATATCTAATGACAGAAAAGGCACACAAGTATTTCATGAAAGAATGAAGAGGCTAGATGAATGTGTTAGAATGGAATATATTTTAAGACAGGTGCAGGGATGAACACCTGTTATCCCAGCTATTTGGGAGACTGAGGCAAGAGGATTCAAAGATCAAGGCCCGCCTGGGCAACTTAATGAGACCCTGTCTCAAAATAAAATAACATAACATAGCCGGGCGCGGTGGCGCACGCCTGTAATCCCAGCACTTTGGGAGGCTGAGGCAGGAGGATCGCGAGTTCAAAGCCAGCCTCAGCAATGGTGAGGCACTTAGCAACTCAGTGAGACCCTGTCTCTAATAAAATACAAAAAAGGGCTGGGGATGTGGCCCAGTGGTCGAGTGCCCCTGAGTTCAATCCCCGGTACCACCAAAAAAAAAAAAAAAAAAAAAAAAAAAAAAAAAAAAAAAAAAAAAAAAAAAAAAAAAAAAAACATAAAATAAAATAAAATAAAATAGAGCTGGCATAGCTAACTGGTAGAATACCCAAGGATACAATCCCCAGCGCCACCAAAATAAATAAATAAATAGATAGATATTAAATAGATAAATAAATAATAATTAAAACACACACACATTTATTTACTGGCTTAACTAAATATGTCCTAAGTAATTAAAGCCTATGTAAGGATCTCTCTACATAAAGACAGAATTCTAATACTTTCTGGGCAATATCAACAGACCCTACACTTCTACAGTCCATTTTATTTTCTGGGAAATTTAATTGTATCTGTCCCTAACATCTCTAAGACCCCAAAAATCATTTGAAGGGTTGAGGTCTGTTCACCAACTATGTAGTTTCAGTAAAATTTAATGTTTCCTATGTTACCAGTTTAGCAAAAGTGCACAGTCATAATTCCAATTAACATGATTACCACATCTACAAAGACATACAAAATATCTAATATTACATAAATCTTATCTTAAATCCTATACATGGAGTAACTAAAATAAAACCAAGAATATTTCCCAAAAGAAGAAATCAAGGCATCTGGGGATATTCTTTTCTTTTTAAAATATTTTATTAGTTGCAGGTGGACACAATACCTTTATCTTATTTATATGTTGCTGAGAATCGAACCCAGGGCCTCACATATGCAAGATGAGCACTGTACCGCTGAGCCATAGCCCCACCCCCATCTGGGGATATTTCTGAGACCTAATAAGTGTATATCTAGAAGCCTTCCTGATTTGTCTGATAATATCTTATCAAAAAAAATATTATGTAGAGTTATAACTTGTCTTCACACAGAAGAGTGACTAGAGTAAAAAGGGGAAGAGAGACATGAACAAGCCCATCAACAAAATTGAAAAGAGACAATTGAGCTGGGAATGCTAGCGCACACCTGTAATTCCAGCAACTTGGGAGACTAAGGCAGGAGGATTCAAAGTTTGAGGTCATCCTCAACAACTTAGCAAGGCCCTGCCTCAAAATAAAAAATAAGAAGGGCTACAGATGTGGCTCATTAGGTAAGAATCCCTGAGTTCAATCCCCAGTATCATAAAAATAAAAAATAACTATCATGTCAAATGAAAGAACTCAAAATTATTTTAGAAATGGTGCAGAACTATCATGTGAAGAGCCAGGAAAAATAACAGAATACCAGCCAGGCATGGTGGCGCACACCTGTAATCCCAGCACTTGGGAGGCTGAGGCAGGAGGATCGGGAGTTCAAAGCCAGCCTCAGCAATGGCGAGGCACTTAGCAACTCAGTGAGACCCTGAATCTAATAATATACAAAAGAGGGCTGGGGATGTGTCCCAGTGCTCAAATGCCCGAGTTCAATTCCCGGTACCAAAAAACTAAAAATAAAAATAAAAAGTAACAGAATACCACTGGGCATAGTGATGCACTCCTGTAATCCCAGCAAATAGGAAGGCTGAAGACAGGACGATTGCCAAGTTAGAGGCCAACCTCAGTCACTTACCAAGGCTTTTAGCAATTTAACAAGACCCTGTCTCAAAAATCAAAAGGGGGGCTGGGGTTGTGACTCACCAGTAGAATGCTCACCTAGCACGTGAGCGGCCCGGGTTCGATCCTCAGAACCATGTAACAATAAATGCATTGTGTACAACTAAAGCAAATAAATAAATCGTTTTTAAAAAAAAAAATCAAAAAGACTGGGGACAAAGGGCCCCTGGGTTAAATCTCCAGTACCAAGCCAGGCGGGGTGGTGCACGCCTGTAATCCCAACACTTAAGAGGCTGAGACAGGAGGATTGCAAGTTTATAGCCAGCCTCAGCAATGGAGAGGTACTTAGCAACTCAGTGAGACTCTGCCTCTAATAAAATACAAATAAGGGCTTGGGGATGTGGCACAGTGGTCAAGCACCCCCGAGTTCAATCCCCAGTACCAGGGGGGAAAACAAAACAAAACAAAACCTCCAGTACCAAATTTTAAAAAAAATCTGTGTAAATTATAAAACTGTAAAATTCACCACTTTGCAAAAATCACCTCAGAGCCAGGCGTGGTGGCACAAGCCTATAATCCCAGCCCAGCGGTTTGGGAGGTAAAAGCAGGAGGATCACAAGTTAACAAAAGTCAGCCTCAGTAATTTAGCAAGGTCTTAAGCAATTTAATAGGACTCTTCCTCTAAATAAAATAGAAACAAAGGCTGAGGATGTTGCTCAGTGGTTAAGAGCCCCTAGGTTCAATCCTGGTACAAAAAATAAATAAATAAAAATCATCTGGATATAAAACTGACATCAGTTTTATGGCTATTTGAAATTGTGACTTTTAAATCTAGTGTTTTGGGCTGGCTTTGTGGCTCAATGGTAGAACACTTGCCTGGCACATGTGAGGCACTGGGTTCAATCCTCAGCACCACATAAAAATAAATAAATAAAACAAAGGTATTGTGTCCATATACAACTTTAAAAAAAAATCTAGTACTTTACATGCACATGATAACAAATGAAGGAGTGTATCCCTGAGAAAAAATTTAAGAGTAACTCAGTGAAACAGAAGCTCTACAAAGAGCTAAGTAAATCCACTGTTGAAATAGAAATGTTAGCATTAAGACCTTCATCTTTTATAAAATGTCAGTCATGTATAATTAGAAAAAAATTTAATAAGTCATTGTCATTCCCTCACACTGAGTTTCCTTTATATCATGATAGTTACTACTTTTTAGACACTTCACAAAATAAGCCTCAAAATATTACATAAACATGCGATTATATAAACATACATGAATGGACTGCACATGTAGTGCAACTCTACATCATGTACAACCAGAGAAATGATAAGTTGTGCTCCATTTGTGTACAATGACTTGAAATGCACTCTGCTATCATGCATAACTAATTAGAACAAAAAAAATTATAAACAGCAAAAATTCCATAAGAGAAAGCTATTCCTCAAGTAGAAAAGAATAAGAGGAAGGAGATGAAATAGCCTTAAAGCCTTTTCCTAGTTGCTGCATAATTAAGAAAAAAGAATTTGGTCCTTTGATGAAAATGAAAAGTAAACTGAGGATAGAAGGAATATCAATAGTCTACATTTTAGGAATGTTTCAAGCTTATGCTTATCAGAGAAAATCTGCTAACACTGAGAACTAGGATCACTGGATGAAGAGGAAAGACTTTTTACACTGTAGAAGAATGTTTCAGGGGCCAGGCACGGTGGCACTAGCCTGTAATCCCAGCACTTGGGAGGCTGAGGCAGGAGGATCGCGAGTTCAAAGCCAGCCTCAGCAATGGTGAGGCACTTAGCAACTCAGTGAGACCCTGTCTCTAATAAAAATACAAAAAAGGGCTGGGGATGTGGCCCAGTGGTCGAGTGCCCCCAAGTTCAATCCCTGGTAGCAAAATGAATGTTTCAAGGAAAAAAGGCACAACAGATAATGAAATCTGATCTATAATGGGGGCAGGGGAGATCTCGAATGACCAAAAAAAAAAAAAAAAAAAAAAATCTGTGAAGTTGCAAGTTTGAAAATAAGTGGTTTAGAAAGGGATACAAAGGAACTCCACAAGAGAACCAGGCTGCACCAGGGGAGTTTATGATTCACTCAGAAGCAAGCCATGAAATACAAATGTCCTTTATATAGCATGCATATATTTAACGTACCAGCCAAAGAAATTTTATTCATTCTTAGAGAAACTGGCACATAATTTGGAACAGCTTTACCTCCCCGAAGATTCTAGAAGGCAAGGAAGCCTGAATGTATTCTACTTGGAACCTCAATATTGAAAGCATAGAAGAGACAGTTAACATGTTTTAAACATTTCTAAAGAACTGATAGTTGGGCTGGGGTTGTGGCTCAGCGGCAGAGCGCTCGCTTCGCACGTGCGCGGCCCGGGTTCGATCCTCAGCACCACGTAAACATAAATGCATTGCATTGTGTACAACTAAAGTAAATAAATAAATATTAAAAAAAAAAAAAAAAGAACTGATAGTTCAGGTTGGGGGTGTGTCCCAGTGGTAAAGCATTTGCCCAGCATGTGCAAGACCCTGGGGTTCAATTCCTACAGGGGTAGGGGTGGGGGTGGGGTGGGATGAACTAAAAGTTCTGATTTGCAAATAAGAATTGTATATTCCCGGCCTGGCGCGGTGGCGCACGCCTGTAATCCCAGCACTTTGGGAGGCTGAGGCAGGAGGAGCACGAGTTCAAAGCCAGCCTCAGCAATGGCGAGGCACTTAATAACTCAGTGAGACCCTGTCTCTAAATAAAATACAAAAAAGGGCTGGGGATGTAACCCAGTGGTCGAGTGCCCCTGAGTTCAACCCCCAGTACAAAAAAAAAAAAAAAAAAAAAAAAAAAAAAAAAAAAAAATCTATATTCCCCCCCAAAAAACAACTAAGGTTTACTTTTCCCTCAACATGTTTAAGGTTCCACAATTTTGTAGCTATAGCTGCACCATCTGCTACTTGAGACCACCCTGGTCAAAAAAGCAAAAGAACACAGAATAATCGGGCAACTTTCAACCACTTCTGCATACACTTTCTGCTCATATTTTACTGGCCAAACAGCTCACATGATCCTGTCAATTAAGTAAAAGAGGCTGGGAATTGGGGACACCACAATGTTGCTATGTGCCCCCTCAAAAACCAATTAAACCATATTTTAAAAGTCTGTCAGTTGGGCATGGTGGTAGATATTTGCAATTCCAGCTACTCAGGAGGCTGAGGCAAGCAAATCTTAAATCGGAGGACAGCCTGAGCAATTTATGAGACCCTGTTTCAAAAAACAAAAAGAGGGCTTGGGATGTAGCTCAGTGGTAGAGCATTTGCTTAGCATGCACAAAACCCTGGGTTCAATCGCCAGTACCACAAAAAAGGCTGGCAAATCAGACATCATTTAAAAGGAGACAGACATGAACTATGATTATTTAATAAAAGCCAAATTTTCTATACAATTAATTTTAATTAAAGCAACAACTTCAAGACTGGGGCTCAGTGGTAGAGCACTTGCCTAGCATATGTGAGGCACTAGGTTTAATTCTCAGCACCACATAAAAATAGTGTGTGTGTGTGTGTGTGTGTGTGTGTGTATGCGCAACAACTTGAAACAACCCAAGTAAAATTGTTTATATTGTAAGGGGGAATATAAATTTGTCAGGGAAAAAAATTTCCAAGATACTAAATTCTAAGTAATTTACTTAAAAAGGAGTAGTCAAAAGAAAACATTGGAATATAAATTTGTCAGGGAAAAAATTTCCAAGATACTAAATTCTAAGTAATTTACTTAAAAAGGAGTAGTCAAAAGAAAACATTTAGCCGGGCACGGTGGCGCACACCTGTAATCCCAGCACTTTGGGAGGCTGAGGCAGGAGGATTGCGAGTTCAAAGCCAGCCTCAGCAACGGCGAGGTACTTAGCAACTCAGTGAGACCCTGTCTCTAAATAAAATACAAAAAAGGGCTGGGGATGTGACCCAGTGGTCAAGTGGCCCTGAGTTCAATCCCCGGTACCACAAAAAAAAAAAAAAAAAAAAAAAAAAAAAAAAAAAAGAAAGAAAGAAAGAAAACATTTGACAACACCAGCAGTCTTTGAATGAATACTTCTGACCTCATGAAGTCAGGCCATTTATGCAGAAAACTGACGTGAGAGTCCAGGTGGTAAATTGCTTTTAATATCATTGAGTTCATATAACCTCCAAGGAATGAATGCAATTATCAGGCAAAATTTTGACACTTAATATAATCAATTAACAGATAATTAAATGGCAATTAATAGTCTTCTTTGTGGAGTTCTAAAAGATCCAAATACCTTGATAATGAAGAAGCTACTCGGCTGTTAATAATATTTAGAAACAAAGATAGGGGAAAATACCACACAATTCTTCTAACACCCTGACAAACACTCTATAGGAGGTATCAGTTCTGCACCATCAATCATATTTTTAAAAATCCAATTTGGACACTAATAAGTGCAAGTATTATCAGTTAACTATTAAAGACATACAGTATGACCCCTATGGAGTTAACAGCCGCACTCATTCAAGTTAATAAGCTAGTTAAAAAACAAATTCTCAGAGGGTAAAACAAAAATATTGATATTCTAGGGACTGGGACTATGGCTTAGTGGTAAAGCGCTCATCTCACATGTGTGAGGCCCTCAGTTTGATCCTCAGGACCACATAAATAAAATAAAGGTATTGTGTCCACCTTCAACTAAAAAAATACAAATGAAAAAAAAAAAAAATTAAACTCTACAAGATGCAAAGACACACAGCATTTCACATCACTCAAAATGTAATTCAAAATATGAGAAAAAAACTACATCAATCATGAGTTCTACTCAATTAAAACTAGTAAAATATGATATATATACTAGTATGTTAAGAAGAATACAAGAAAGGGGATGCTGAAAACAAAATAATGGAAGGTATGGGGAGCTCCTCTGAAGATATTTTATTCAATCTATTAACATTTTCATTAATTCTGTAGTATCTATACACCACTTGTACTATTGTTTATTAGGTGGAACAAGTAATACATTTTGGGAAAATACTACCATAGCCTAGGAAATACTTTCTTTACAACCAAAAAGATGCAAATTAGATTTTCATTCTCACTTAACATGTTGTTTTGTTGTTTTTTGTGGTACTGAGGATTAAACCCATGGGCACTCTACCACTAAACTACCTCCCTGAGCCCTTTTTATTTTTGAAACAGGGTCCCCCTAAATTCCCAGAATGGCCTCCAACTTGCCATACTTTTGCCTCAGCCTCCAGAGCCACTGGGATTACAGGCATGCTACCACACCTGCCTAGTTTAATTCTTTTTTAAAAAATATTTATTTATTTGTTCTAGTTGTACACAATGCCTTTATTTTTATGTGGTGCTGAGGATCGAACCCAGACCGCACCCGGGCCACGCACATGCTAGGCGAGCGCTCTACCCCTGAGCCACAACCCCAGCCCCCTAGTTTAATTCTTAAGTTTAAAAAACCTGGATGGGAACTGAAGGTGTAGTTCAAGTGGTATAGCACTGGCTGGTCGTCATGGAGCATGCCTGTAATCCCAGCACCTGGGAGACTGAGGCAGGAGGATCCAGAGTTCAAAGCCAGCCTCAGCAATGGCAAGGCAATTAGCAACTCGGTGAGACCCTGTCTCTATATAAATTACAAAAATGGCTGGGGATGTGGCCCAATGGTCGAGTGCCCCCGAGTTCAATCCCCAGTACCCCCCCCCAAAAAAGTGGTATAGCACTGGCCTAGAGCAAAAAAATATATATATATATTTTTAAATATTTATTTATTTGCTTTAGTTGTATACAATGGGTTTATTTGTATGTGGTGCTTGAGGATCGAACCCGGGCCGCGCACGTGCTAGGCGAGCGCTCTACCGCTGAGCCACAATCCCAGCCCCCCCAAAAAATATATATTTTAACACTTTTAAATCACATATGCAGGGCTGGGGTCGTGGCTCAGTGGCAGAGCGCTCGCCTCGCACGTGCGCGGCCCGGGTTCGATCCTCAGCCCCACATAAACATAAATGCATTGCATTGTGTACAACTAAAGTAAATAAATAAATATCTTTAAAAAATCACATATTCATTAGTGAAGTAAATCTATTTGCTAAAGTTTCCAGACTTGATACAAGGGCTTCTAAGATAGATGCCAATCAAATAGTGTCCTATCTTTAAGTCATACAAAAGTAAAACAGCTAAACAGTACTACTAATGCACCAATTCTTTCAGCTCTTAAAAGAACAGTGGAAAGAAAATTGAGAAATACTGTGTAGTTGTGACAGACAAGGAAAAGAGGTAAAAGAATCAAAGAGAAACGTGGGCCTCACTCTAAAATGAAAGGTCAAGGTCACAAGAAGCAGTGAGGGGAATACCCCAAGGTGACATTTCCCAGCTCATGTCCTAATCCCCCAAAATAAAACAAATTCTCTCTCACACACATACACACATGTAAGCAAGCAGCAGTATGATGATATAGTGACCAATTTTAGTTGTAGGTAAGAAAAGAAAGACAGTAAGTAAACCTGGTGAGGTGCCTTAATCTCACAACCCTAGAAGCTGAGCCAGCATTGTAAGACCAGCTTCAGCAATTTAGCACATAAGCAATTTAATTTACAGAGACCCTATTTCAAAATAAAAAATAGAAAAGGACTGGGGATATACAGCTCAATGGCAAAGCTCCCTGTGTTCAATCCCTAGCACCACCCCCCCAAAACAAAACACAGGCGGGTGTGGTGGCGCATGCCTGTAATCCCAGCACTTGGGAGGCTGAGGCACTTATCAACTCAGTGAGACCCTGTCTCTAATCAAATACGAAAAAGGGCTGGGGATGTGGCCCAGTGGTCAAATGCCTGAGTTAAATCCCCCCGTGCGGCACCCCCCCAAAAGCCAACCCCAATATTAGCTAATTTAGAGGAAAGCCCATTTTCCCACATCCCTGAAAATTCATCTATAAAGTAGAGGATTAGGGAGGGCTGGGGCTGTAGCTGAGTGGCAGTGGCAGAGTGCTTTTCCAGCAAGTGTGAGGCACTGGGTTAAGATTCTCAGCACCACATATAAATAAAAAATAAAGGCATTAGCCGGGCGTGGTGGCGCACGCCTGTAATCCCAGCACTTTGGGAGGCTGAGGCAGGAGGACCGCGAGTTCAAAGCCAGCCTCAGCAATATCGAGGCACTTAGCAACTCAGTGAGACCCTATCTCTAATAAAATACAAAAAAAGGGTTGGGGATGTGACCCAGTGGTCGAGTGCCCCCGAGTTCAATCCCCAGTACCACAAAAAAAATAAATAAATAAATAAAGGCATTCTGTCCATCTACAACTACTAAATAAATAAACAGAGGATCATACTGCTGTATTGCTAAGTTCCAAATCTTCTTGTTGTTTTGTTATTGACTTTTTTTTTTAGTTGTAGATGAACACAACACCTTTATTTATTTATTTATTTATTTTGGTGCTGGGGAACTCAGGGCACTTGACCACTGGGCCACATTCCCAGCCCTTTTTTGTATATT
Source organism: Tamias sibiricus (assembly GCA_025594165.1). Classification (NCBI taxonomy): domain Eukaryota; kingdom Metazoa; phylum Chordata; class Mammalia; order Rodentia; family Sciuridae; genus Tamias; species Tamias sibiricus. The sequence goes on from CM046660.1 coordinate 49,030,561, forward strand.
ATTAGAAACAGGGTCTCACTGAGTTGCTAAGTGCCTCTCCATTGCTGAGGGTGGCTTGGAACTTGCCAGCCTCCTGCCTTAGCTTCCCAAGTGCTGGGATTACAGACGTGCGCCACTGCGCCTGCCCCCCCCCCCCCTTTTTTTTGAGACAGAGTCTCACTAATTTGTTTAGGGCCTTGCTAAGTAACTAAGGCTGGTCTTGACCTTGCAACCCTCCTGCCTCAGCCTCAGCAGTGGCTAAGATTACAGGAATGCACCACTACCATAACCAGAGCTCTCCTGCTGCCATCTCCACCCACACACACACACACACACACCATTTTTGAGACAGGGTCTCAATAAATTGCCTAAACTGGCCTGGAACTTGTAATCTTCCTGCCTAGCCTCCTTAGTAGCTGGAAATATAATTGTGCACTACCATGCCCAGCAAAGCACAATAATTTAATACCAATAATACACAATTTTTCTTCGGGTACTGGCCTATTAACTGATTCATTCCCTATAAAGAGGAAAATGTAAATTGTTTAGCCAATTTACATTTAAAGAATCATCTTGAAGAACTTTTAAGACCTCCTTCCCCTGCCCCTCCACAATCTTCTACCAAGATTCTACAATTTTGGAGGGGGAGGGGGCGGAAATCCCTCTTACTCCATTGAAACAGATATCTCCTCTCAGAATTTAAGAGAATACTCCCTGCAAGGAAGCTAGTTGGCTGCAGTAGAACCAAAAAGCTGAGGCTCCAACAGAAGTTAGAGATACAAAGTAGAGCCTAAGAAAATAAATGACCCGGGCTGGGGTTGTGGCTCATCGGTGGGGCGCTTGCCTAGCATGTGCGCAGCCCGGGTTCGAACCTCAGCGCCACGTAAAAACGCATTGTGTACAACTAAAAGCAAATGAATAAATAAATAAATATAAAAAGAAGAAGAAGAAAATAAATGACCCAAAAAACTGAAGAATGGAGAAAACGAAGAGAGCAAAGTAAGCTTTTTTTTTCCTTCACAATTCTTATTCAATTACAGTGTCAAAAAGGTAGGTTTTGGGCTGGGGTTGTGGCTCAGCGGCAGAGCGCTCGCCTCCCACGTGCGCGGCCTGGGTTCGATCCTCAGCACCATGTAAACATAAATACATTGCATTGTGTACAACTAAAGTAAATAAATAAATATTTTAAAAAAAAAAAAGGTAGGTTTTATCACAGAGTTGGGCATGGTGGCACAAACCTGTAATCCCAGCAACCTGGGAGATAGAAGTGGAAGACCTCAAGTACAAGGTCAGCCTCACCAACCCAAGAACCTGTCTTGAAATTTTTTTAAGGGGAAGGGGAACAGGGGATATAGTTCAGTGGTAAAGCACCCATGGGTTCATTCCCCAATACCACCTCCGCCTCAAAAATTTAAAAAAAGGCTATCTTCTAATATGATCCTAGTAGTTCAGTATCAAAAATAATTATTTGACTTTTCACAATGAATAAAAAATGTTTCATAAAATACAATAAGTACGGGGGGAGGTAGTTGTGGCTCAGTGGTAGAGCGCTTGTAAACGCATTGTGTACAACTAAAGCAAATAAATAAATACCTTAAAAAGTGAAGAAAAAGTTCTGATCTTAGCACATTTTTGCTAACATCTGGATCTGTTACATTTTTAAACACAAAACTACCTCAAGGTAGACATAAAGAAACCAGCCAACTTGTCTTTGACACCATCACACTGACTGCATGCCAGTCAGTAAGTACTATTTTCAGCTACTACCATATCTTTGACTTATTCCATTCCCCTTCTGATGAGTAAGGGTACAAGGATGAAGAAATCTTTCACTTTTCCTTTATCTTGTGTTATGCTAAATACTATTCTTTTTTTTAATATTTATTTATTTACTTTAGTTGTACACAATGCAATGCATTTATGTTTACGTGGTGCTGAGGATAGAACCTGGGCCGCGCACATGTGAGGCCAGCGCTCTGCCACTGAGCCACAACCCCAGCCCCTGCTAATCTTATTTGAAGAATAAAACCAAACTTCTGGGGATGAAGAGCTAAGATATCTTTATGCTAGAGAGATGGACAAAGTTTAGGAAACTTGTCCAATTAGGAGACAACTAGTGTAAGAAAACACATGGCAATAAGTAGGATGACTTAGGGCAAGTTTGCGGCCCAGGATGATCCCAGTTTTTATGCCAGCTGTTCCAGAACAATTATGAATTGGTATCCCCTCTTTTCAAGGTGTTCTGATTTGGAAGGAAAATTAATTCTTGTATTATTAGTTGGTACTATTTAGTATATTTAGATGAGCTTCTGAAACTGTTCCTAGGGGTGTGATTAAGCACAGACATTTGGTTAATGAGGTCAAACCACAATGTTATATTGACAAGTATTTAACTGTATCCAAGTGCTAAATGCCCATTTCAAAAACACTAATAAAAAAAAAAAAAAAAAGAACTGAAGATGTAGCTTAGTCGTACAAGCGCCACCGAGTTCATTTCCTACTACCCCAGCCAAAAAAAAAATATATATCATTGTTTTTGTTGCTGTTCCTCAGTGCTCCTTTTTTTTTTTTTTTTGGTACTGGGGACTGAACTCAGGGGCACTCGACCACTGGGCCACATCACCAGCCCTTTTTTTATTTTTTGTATTTTATTTAGAGACAGGGTCTCACTGAGTTGCTAAGTGCCTCGCCATTGCTGAGGCTGGCTTTGAACTCGCGATCCTCCTGTCTCAGCCTCCCAAAGTGCTGGGATCCTCAGTGCTCCTTAATGGATTGTTTTACAGATCTACAGAACTTGCAACAACATTTATGAATCATATATATGTCAATCTTATCCCCTCCTCAAAGTTCTGGCATCTTTTAAGAGTATTTGTTAATACAAAAGTGAGGGGGTGGGCTGGGGTTGTGGCTCAGCGGCAGAGCGCTCGCCTAGCACATGCACGACCCGGGTTCGATCCTCAGCACCACATAAAACATAAATACACGGCATTGTGTACAACTAAAGTAAATAAATAAATATTTAAGAAAAAAAAGTGAGGGGGAAGGGGCTGGGATATAGCTTAGTTGGTAGAGTGCTTGCCTAGCATTCACAAGGCCCTGAGTTTAATCCCCAGTACCACCACCACCACCACCAACACCAAAAAAAAGTGAGGCAAATATATTTTTTAAATATATATATATATTTATTTGTTTTAGTTGTACACAATGCCTTTATTATTACGTGGTGCTGAGGATCAAACCGGGCCCACACACATGCTAGGCGAGAGCTCTACCCCAGCCCCAGGAGGCAAATATTTTAAAAGTACTTTACAGGAAGTCATGGCACCAGCCATATTCCAGTAAAAACACTACAATAAACCATGGTTTTTAAGAAGGTAGGGGTTATGGAACCTGCATGTGAACACACACATTCACTCTAACTTCATTCACTGTGCTTTGGGATAGAATTTTTTTTTGGGGGGTGGGGGTGCTGGGGATTGAACCCAGGGCCTTGTGCATGAGGCAAGCACTCCACCAACCAAGCTATATCTCCAGTCCCTTTGGGGCAGAATTTTGTGTTCTCAGAGACAGCACACTTTCTTTAGAAAAAAGTGCGAAAATATTTTATCTATAATTGCAGTGGATACTAGACAAGTCATAAACATCAAGACACTATTTGAAGTAATCACTAAAATGAACATAACTCTCTCCCAGAAGGCACTACCTTACTTGGTTACTAATAGGACTTTTATCAGTGGCTGAAAGAGTGCTGGTCTGAAGGTCAGCAGACAAATTCTGACTTTACCATTTAATAGCTGCCTGCCAACAAAAAAAATCTTGATTTCAAATTCAATTTCCTGAACCATAAAAGGAAAGTAACAACTCTACCTTAGTTCAATATTGTTACATTAATTAAGTAAAAACTTTTGTGAAAATGGTCTGTGAGTTATGATGCTCTATATAAATGTGATATTTATCCAGGCACAGTGGCACATGCCAGTAATCTCAATGACTCAGTAAAATCTCAAGTTTGAGGACAGCCTCAGCAGCGTGGCAAGACCCTGTCTCAAAAACTAAATAAAGGAGGCTGGGGTTGTGGCTCAGTGATAGAGAGCTTGCCTCACAGGTATAAAGCACTGGTTCAATTCTCAGCACCACATAGAAATAAATATGAAGGTCCATCAACAACAAAAAATTTAAAAAATAAATGGGGATCGTGGCTCACTGGTAGAGCGCCTGTCTACCATGTGTGAGGCACTGGCTTCCATTTTCAGCACCGCATAAAATAAGGTCCACTGACCACTAAAAAATATTTTAAGAAATAAATATATATATGGATTTTGGTACTGGGGATTGAACTCAGGGGTACTCGACCACTCAGCCACATCCCCAGACCATTTTTGTATTTTATTTAGAGATAAGGGTCTCACCGGGTTGCTTTTAGCACCTCGCCATTGCTGAGGCTGGCTTTGATCCTCCTGTCTCAGCCTCCAGAGGTGCTGGGATTACAGGCATGTGCCATTGTGCCAGGCTAATAAGTAAAAATTTAAAAAGGGCTGGGGATATGGTTCAGTGGTAATGGATTCCTGGGTTAAATCTCCAGTACAAAATAAAATAATATTTAATAAATACACATAACGTAAAGTTTTAAAATTTAGCCTTTATCTTATGCCTATCATCACTGTTTGTATATACACAAGTACTTAATTTTCTTCCCTGCAAAGTTAGCCTTATAGCCTTTTACAAAAATCATACTTCAGAGATCACCTTCTGAAAGTATTAAAGCATACTTATAAAATTAGATACATTAATTTACTGGGCTGAAGTTTCACTTATCAGAATCAGATTAAAAACAAGAAACTTTAAAGTATTTTGCAGGGCTGGGGATGTATGCAGCTCAGTGGTAGAGTGCTGCAACACCCTGGTTCAATCCATACAACTGTTCAAATAAATAAATAATGCTATGCCTTTGACCAAGCTATAAAACAATTATGAAAAGCCTGTTTGTAAGGATTTTCAATGTTTGCTTGGACTTAACTGATTCCAAAATTCGCTCAGCTTAAATACTTGTCATAAATGTTCTTCCTGTACCAGAGTTCAAATTCAGACCATTTTATAGAAAGGTACAGTATTTAAAATGTACTCATCACCTCGAATTGCAATGTTTAATGATTTCATTATAATCCAAAATTGTGTAAACCAGAATAAAATGAAGTATGCACAATACTGTACAAAAACCTAAAATACACAAAAGAGCAATCCTTCTATGCAGTCTAAAAACACCTGTAGAATGGATTCTTAAAATTGTGTTCTCAATTATTCTTCCGTAGTTAGGCAGGGGGAAAATAAAATGTATTCAATATACCTCATTAACTGAAACAGCAATGAAAAAATTATTAGTGACCTATATTCAAAGAATTGGTAGTTTTCTTTTAAATTCATTAATAAAATTCATGTTTTTAAATTCATTAATAAAAGTTAACACTATATTTTCCCCTAACAAGACATGTATTAAGGAGTTCATTCAAAACGTGCTCCCATTTTTCACCTACTAGCAGAATAAGCTGGTAAGGCTTTGGAGTTCATTTTTTTTTTTTAATTTTTTTTAGTAGTAGGTGGACACAATACCTTCACTTTATCTTATTTATATGTGATGCTGAGGATCGAACCCAGGGCCTCACACGTGCTAGGGGAGTGCTCTACTGCTGAGCCACAACCTCACAACCCCAGCCCAGAGGCTTTGGGGTTCTTACAACTCAAAAGTTTCTCAGAACAGACTCATTATGGTGTTGATATATTCAGTGAGCCAAAATCTCCACCAAGCTGTGCACGATGGCGTACACCTGTAATCCCAGCAGCTTGTGAGAATGAGGCAGGAGGATCAAAAGTTTAAAGCTAGCCTCAGCAAAAGTGAGGCACTAAGCAACTCAGTGAGACCCTGTCTCTAAATAAAATACAAGATAGGACTGGGGATGTGGTTCAGTAGCTGAGTGCCCAGCCCCCTCGCGCAAAAAAAAAAAAAAAAAAACACCACCCTTGACCTTTGACAAGTGAAGTGAAGAAAGAGTAGGAAAGGACAAGAACAGCAACTGCCATACAAGCCCAAATGTAGTATGTGTGAAAATCTTTACCTCCCCGCCCCTCCCCCCACCCCTGCCAAAAATGGAGGAAGTATTCATCCCCCCTATTGTTCTTACTTTCCTATAATAGTATGTTTCATATATATAGGAAGGTAAGATTGGTTTCTGGAAAGATGAGATTTGCTTAATGTGGCTACAAATGATTAAAAAACTATTTCTTAAGACTGCTGACTTATGGGGGCTGGGGTTGTGGCTCAATGGCAGAGCGCTTGCCTCTCACATGTGAGGGACTGGGTTCGATCCTCAGCGCCCCATAAAAAAATAAACAAACAAAATAAAGATATTGTGTCCATGTATGAATAAAAAAAAATTAAAGACGACTGACATCTCTGCAAGCATGTATAACAAATTAAAATAAATAAATATTTTTTAAAAACCTACTGACTTATGAGGGGATGCTAGATTTAATCAAAGCCCTAGCCCCAAACTTCAATATTACCTATATGCAATCCTAAATCATCTCATTCCTGAACACAGCTTAGCTCTTTCTGAAGTACCATTAGTTTATTTATATATATATGTAAATTTCAATTCTCCATATTAATTTAAATTCTCCAGGATAGAATTAAATGAGAATTAAGTTTAGGACTAGGTTCTACAAGATGCAAAATAATAAAAGATAGCCGGGCGCGGTGGCGCACGCCTGTAATCCCAGCACTTTGGGAGGCTGAGGCAGGAGGATCGCGAGTTCAAAGCCACCCTCAGCAATGGGGAGGCACTTAGCAACTCGGTGAGACCCTGTCTCTAAATAAAATACAAAAAAGGTCTGGGGATGTGACCCAGTGGTTGAGTGCCCCTGAGTTCAATCCCCGGTACCACAAAAAAAAATAATAATAATAATAATAATAAAAGATAAGCCTAGGGCAGTAACAAAGGGAAGGAGCTAATGGAAAGCCAAAATTTATAACCAAGTACCCAAAATCCAAATCACTGCAATGCACTCTCACTCCCCACACCTGATAAGTTCTTAAGTAGCTAGTTATTAGTACCCTTTTTGTCAAACAAAACAAATTATTGCACTCAATAAAGTAGTGAACAGAGACCAATTTCTAGTGACTGTCTTCCTCTACTACTTTTCCATTGAATTCCTTCCTTATGCCCCAAGTCACAGGAGTACCTTGTAAACCCTGTAGATTCTATTTTATCTTCCCTGTTCAAACCCTGATGGGGTCAAAACAAATATATGGTTTTATCTAAAGAGTAGAATCCTATGAAGAGCTTTGGTCAAAAATACTCAGCACTCAAATCACAAACATGATGATCTATCATTTATTTAGAAGATAGTATCATGGGCTTCCAAATCAGTGTTTTTAAAAAACAAATAAATGGGGGGGGGGGGGGGGGCGCACCAGACTTCTCCTACCTCCTTTTTGGTTACCATAGCAAGTTTATTCAGAGCCCAAATCCCCCCAAATCAGAAAGCGTGCAAATATAACTTCAAGTTTTCCTCCCAAGAGTAGGAGATTATCAGGGGAAGTTATGTGCAGCATTGGGGGGAAGGGGGCCCTTCCATACAAGAACACCTACACTTGTTTGATTTTTAAACATTTTGAAATAAAAACAAAGCTGACCTTGAGCTGTACTTCCCCATATTATTCCCCTCCTCCTGCCAACTGGGACCTCCTTCAATATAAAGAGCAATTTAAAAATCTACAACACAAAATTTCGTTAACTTTCCTAAATTTGAGTTTTGGAGCTCTTTTCTCCTCCTCTTCAAATTCCCTAACGCTAATTTCTGATGATATACACCAAGACTGGCCCTGAAGCTATTCACATGACCAAACTGGCACTCAAGGGAAAAGCACTACATAATATTTAAGCCACTTTACAAAATGTTAAGAAAAACCTAAGAATCAACGGTTCTTGATTCCAACTATGTCTCATCCCATCCCACCCCTCCTCACAAATGCATTAAAATCCAGATCCACATATGTGATTTTTTTGCCTTTTTAGTGCTAGTTTAACAAGGGTGGGGATAGCTCAGATACCTAGATCCAAAACGTGGTGGACCATGGGGGGAGTGGGGGTTAAAAAAATAAAACTGCCTATAACTGACTAGACAGATACAATGGATATTTCAATAAAGTTCTAAAAAAACGACTAAAAAAAAAAAAATCAAATGAATAGGGAGTGGGGGTGTTAGCTCAGTGGTAGAGAATGCTGGGTTAGAGTTCAAAACCAAATGAACAAAGAACTTTGTGGGTAAAATCATGTACTTAAAATGAAAACAAGAAAATAGAAAGATCTCCTACATTCATAATCCCAAAACCCCAAACCTCAGCTGACTGCCTGGAATATGTCAGATCCCAACGCTAAGTAGGAACACGCATTCCAAGCCTGGGGAGTCAACCAAAATACAGTAACCGAACATTATTTGAAATAACGTTATTTCTCCACGGGTCTTTCCGTGTGTCATAATGACGCGTACAGTTAAGTCAACATTTTTACAAATGGGTAGACTGAGGCACGGGCGTTACAAAGGCTACAACTAAGTCATAGTCTCCTTGTCTCCTGTTCTATCCATCAGAACCCAGTGCTCATCAAGCATGAAAAATACTACAGAAACTTCGGCCTCTTCTATTTAGTCCGAGGAAAGAGTGCACGAGTGAGGTTTTTCAGGACATTGCTGAAAAGCCCCAAACACCACACTACAAGGTGTGCCGGCCTAAGGGAAGAAATCTGATCGCACCATCTCGGCTTGCCTCCACCCAAGGATGATCTGCAGTGATTCCCACTCTCCCACAAGACTACCCACCACAATAAGCCCAAAGAAGCCCTCCGCTCGGAAGGATTCTCCTTTGTGAGACTCCACAGCCGCCGCCCCACACTGGGCCTCCGGGGAAAAGCCACCGCCCCCACCCGCCATATTTCCCTGAAAGGCGCCCGCGCTACAGCTCCCAGTCTCCGCTCTCTTCCATGTGGCGAGTGTTTCTTTACCCTTCATCCCACCCAACTGTTCACCATATCTCAAGGCTGTCCCAGAAGCTCCCTTGGGGATTGCTCGCCCGGAGACAGCACCCGCCATCTCCTCCCCCTCCCCCGCCCGGGGACTCGCCCTCCCCCCCCCAGCCGCCATTTTACAACCAACACCTCCACCCTATCACCGCGGCCTCCCGCCTCAAGAGTGTCTGCAATTGAAGACATAGAAGGGGTCAAGTCCCTGGGCCTGAAGCCTCCCATCGCTCCGGGAGCGCACAGGCCATTTCCTACTTCCCGAATCCACGTCCCCAGGCCAAGCTTGGAGACGATGCCGCCATTTTGTCTCCTGTTCCCGGCCTCTGTGGGCGGCGGCAGAGGGTCCGAGAATTCCAGTTCCCCGTTGCCCCCCCAACTCACCGTCGTATCGCTCAGCCTGCTCGGCCAGCTTCGCCTGATACACCAGATCCTCCCGATCATCCATAGCGGCAGCGGCTCCGGAAGGGTCTGCGCGACGGATGGAAGCGGATAGCGTCTCCGACTCTCTCAGCCTCTCGCTCCGCGTCCAGGCAGCAAAAATGGCGGCGCCTCAATCCGGGACTTCCGCCTGCGCACGCGGACAACTGCTCAGCTCTATGGCAACCGCTTCCTGGCAACTGGCGCGGGGGCGGGTCCTGGAGCTCCGCGCCAGAAGAGGCTGGGACCAGTGAAAAGTTCCTCCTCTGCGAGTTCAACGAGCTCTCCAACAGCAAAGCGGGAACTGCAACTTCGGTAAGGGAGAACCCTCCCGAGGGAGAAAGGGAGGTTGGAGAAAAGGTTGGCCTAGGCTTCGCCTGAAGAGGAGGAGCGAAAGAGCCTGGACCACGATTGAGGGCCGAGTCCTGGCCTGCGGGAAGAGAAAGCTAGAGGCTGTAATGGTTTTTCCTTACGGCAGGCCTTTCTCACTGAAATCAGCTTACTGTGCTCTATTTCGCCCCCTTTTCTCAGCCTAATTCCTGGGACATTTTGAACCCATTTAAACCTGGAGTAAAAAATTGGGCCTGTGGAAGGAGATACAGCTAAGTAGTAGAGCTCTTGCCCAGTAGGCATGAGGCCCTAAGTTGGATGCCCAACACTTTAGAAATCGCCATGGATAGTAGCAGGGAATTTCTTAGAAGTGCCTGGTCTAGAGTAAACGGGGCCGAAGAGTTGGACCAAGATCAAGTTGAGATAAGGGAAACAGAAACAACTCTTGAAAAGGCATTGCTTCACAAGTTAATGACCTTGTCTGTTTTGTTTCCCAATGGATTCCCAGCACCCTGTGCTCTCTAAATATCTGTTGCCAAACTTGGGGATGGAGATGACGGTAGGAACAGATGTGGAATTAAAAAATTGGAAGCAAATTATGAAAAGCATTGGATGGCCATGAGTAGGGCACACTTCTATAGTCAGTGAATAGGGAGGCTGAGGCAGGATTACAAATTCAAGGCCAACCTGGACAAGTTAGCGAAAACCTGTTTCAAAATTTTAAAAATTTGGGGAGGGGGTTGGGGAGGGGAGAAGGTATTGGATGACAAGATAAAGGTTTGCCTTATATTGTGTGAGCACGAGGTAGTTATTTTGTTTTGGTTCTAGGGACTGAACCCATGCTTGCTCTGCCAGTGAACTACACCCTCAGACTAGGGGGCTATTTTTTTTTTTTTTTTTTTTTTTTTTTTTTTTTTGATGATGTTGCATGAAGGATGACACCATCATGGTTATACTTAGAAAGACTAATAAGTGCCAGGATTGTTGGTGCACACCTGTAATACCAGTGACTCAGGAGGCAGAGGCAAGAGATTCCAAAGTTCAAGAGAGACCCTATCTCAAAATAAAAAGGGCTTGGGATGTGGCTCAGTAGTTTAGTAGTTAAGTGCCCTTGGGTTTAACCCCAGGGACAAAAAAAAAAAAAAAGACTAGGGGGCTGGGGATATAGCTCAGTATGTAGATTTCTTGCCTTGCATGCACAAGACCCTGGGTTCAATCCCCAGCACTGCCAAAAAAAATAAATAAGTAATAAAAGACTAATAAGTATTATATTGCCTAGCAATGATTAAAGAGGAGGTAAATTATGGTAGCAGTGTGAATAGAAAGAAAAGGACAAATAGGAATGGCACTACAGAGAAAAGCCACAAACTTGTTTGCAGCGGAACAAATGTGGAAATCTTGTGAGGGGGAATTTTTAAAAAAAATGATTTTCCATCTTCTCCCTCTAAGTCATTAACAGAAAAACAGGAATGCTAGGAAGAGTTGCTGATAGAATGCAAAGACATGAGTCTCTTTTAGCACATGTCCGTTCTAAAGTCCCCAAGGATCACCCAGGTAGAAATAACTAGCATGGAATTGGAAACAGAGACTGGCATTCCAAACAAGGGAGTCTAGCCTGGTGCAATGAGGTGCACCTGGTGTCCCAATTGCTTGGGAGGCTTAAATAGAATTCCTTGAGCCCAAGAATTCCAGGCTTGCCTGGGCAACATAATGACACCTTGTCCCCACCAAAAAAGAGGCTGCCATGGAAGCAGCTAGAAAGTACGTGAAGATTAAAAAAAAAATGAGCCAGGCGCAATGGCGCACTCCTGTAATCCCAGCGTTTTCTGGCAGCTGAGGCAGGAAGATTGCCAGTTCAAAGTCAGCCTCAGCAATTTATTAAGGCTCTCAGCAACTTAGCAAAATCCTATCTCTACATATAAAATGGTCTGGGGATGTGGCTCAGATAAGCGACCCTGGGTTCAATCCTCAGTACAAAAAAAAAAAGTTGCAAAACATCAGGACATGCCTATTTTAAGAGGCAGGTAAATGTTCAGACCATGTAATCTGGCAATTGCATTCTTGGTGTTTATTCAAAAAAAAAAAAAAAAAAAAAGAAAGTTGAAAACACAGTATCTACACAGAGATGTGTTATAACAGATTGATTGCATGGATTCAGTTTGACATGACTGAAGCCATCTTGAGCTGTAACTGCCATGATCTCCCTTGTGTGACCCTAGTCAGTTTTCCCTGTATAGTTTTCCAGCAGACCATAAATAGAGAAAAGCATTAGAGTGGTATGTGGAGCTTTATTACTAGACTATGGTACCCTGTATGTTCCTAACTTTGATATGAATATACATTGGGGACTGGAGTTATGGCTCAGTGGTAGAGCACTTGCCTGGCATGTGTAACGCATTGGGTTCAATTCTCAGCACCACATATAAATAAATAAAATAAAGGTTCATTGACAACTAAAATATATGTATACATACAAAATTTTTTTTTAAAAAAAGATAAATTGGGCTGGGATTGTGGCTCAGCGGTAGAGCGCTCGCCTAGCACGTGCGCGGCGCGGCCCGGGTTCGATCCTCAGCACCACATACAAATAAACCCATTAGTAATACAACTAAAGCAAATAAATAAATATTAAAAAAAAGAAAAATTGGAGCCGGGCGCAGTGGCGCACGCCTGTAATCCCAGCACTTTGGGAGGCTGAGGCAGGAGGATCGCGAGTTCAAAGCCAGCCTCAGGGGCTGGGGTTGTGGCTCAGCAGCAGAGCGCTCGCCTTGCACGTGCGCGGCCCGGGTTCGATCCTCAGCACCACATAAACATAAATGCATTGCATTGTGTACAACTAAAGCAAATAAATAAATATTTAAAAAAAAAAAAAAAAAGCCAGCCTCAGCAATGGCGAGGCACTTAGCAACTCAGTGAGACCCTGTCTCTAAATAAAATACAAAAAAGGGCTGGGGATGTGGCCCAGTGGTTGAGTGCCCCTGAGTTCAATCCCCGGTACCACAAAAAAAAAAGATAAATTGGGTACATTCCAGCATAGATGAAATAATTTTCTTCCTGCCTAATATACCTACCCCGGTGGAAAGCAGTGATTTGAATCATGGTCTTTCTGACTCCCTCATTGCTGCATTTGCACTGGGAAGTTCCTATGAGAAGGTATAGGTCAAGAAGGCCCAGTTGCTATGGTGATGCCAGCCCAAAAAATTCTCTGCAAAGGCGCAGCTATATCAGTCGGGACCTTGAGCTCAGACACGAACTCCCTCCCTGGGATAGAGAATTCTAAGCATAACAAGATAACCCTAATGTGTCACCAGTCCTGCACCCTTCAAATTGCTGCTTTGCTAAAACTTTCCCACAAATAACCTTTTGATGAAACCTCTATAATAAACATGCTGATCGTTAAAAAGAGAGAGAGAGAGAGAGAGAGACAGGTAAAAACAAAAGCCAGACAAGAAGACTGGTTGGCTCCCTATTCCATTCTTACAATAATTTATCAAATTTCAGTGGTAAAAGACTAAGAGTCAAGGAGGCACATTGGCACACACCTATAATCCCAGCTACTTAGGAGGCTGAAGCAGGAGCATCTCAAGTTTGAGGTCAGCCTCTGCAATTTAGCAAGACCCTATCTCAAAAAAAAAAAAAAGAAAAATGGGGGGGGTACTAAGGATTGAGCCCAAGCCGGGCGTGGTGGCGCACGCCTGTAATCCCAGCACTTGGGAGGCTGAGGCAGGAGGATCGCGAGTTCAAAGCCAGCCTCAGCAATGACGAGGCACTTAGCAACTCAGTGAGACCCTGTCTCTAAATAAAATACAAAAAAGGGCTGGGGATGTGACCCAGTGGTCCAGTGCCCCTGAGTTCAATCCCCGGTACAAAAAAAAAAAAGGATTGAGCCCAGAGGTACTCAACCACTGAGCCACATCCCCAGCCCTTTTTTTTTTTCTTTGTTGGTACCAGGGATTGAACTCAGGGGCACTTGACAACCCCAACCCTGCACTGTTCATTTTCTACTGCATGATCATTTCTTATGATTTTATAGGACTCCTTTTCTTTTCTTTGGTACCAGGGATTGAACTTAGGGGCACTCAACCACGGAGCCACATCGCTAGCCGTATTTTGTATTTTATTTAGAGACAGAGTCTCACCAAGTTGCTTAATGCCTTGCATTCCTGAGGCTGGCTTTGGACTTCTGATCCTACTGTCTCAGCCTCCCCAGCTGCTGGGATTGTAGGTATGCACCACCTTAACCTGACTGGAATCCTTTAGATTTTAAGAATGTTAACTTTTTTTTTTTTTGTACCAGAGATTGAACTCAGGGGCACTCCACCACTGGGCCAAATCCCCAGCCCTTTTTTTGTATTTTATTAGAGACAGGGTCTCACTGAGTTGCTAAGTGCCTCTCCATTGCTGAGGCTGGCTTTGAACTTGCAATCCTCCTGCCTCAGCCTCCCAAGTGCTGGGATTACAGGCGTGCGCCACCACACCCAGCTCCCAGCTATTTTTTATATTTTATTTACAGACAGGGTATCACTGAGTCACTAAGTGCCTCACTAAATTGCTGAGGCTGGGTTTGAACTCAAAATCCTCCGGCCTCAGCTTCCCTAGCCGCTAGAATTATGGGTTTGTGCCACTGCACCTGGCCCTATATCAAAATATTTAAAAAATGAAAAGGACTGAGATGTAGCCCAGTGGTAGAGCACTCCTCACTACTTTAAAAAAAATAAATTTAAAAATCCTCAGTACCAAAAAAAAAAAAAAAAAAAAAAAAAAAAAAAAAAAAAAAGCCAAGAGTCAAAACACCTTGGTTCCCCCGCTTTTTTAAATATTTTTATTTATTTGCTTTAGTTGTACACAATGCTTTTTTTTTTTTTTTTTTTTTTTTTTTTTTGGTACCGGGGATTGAACTCAGGGGCACTCGACCACTGGGTCACATCCCCAGCCCTTTTTGTATTTTATTAGAGACAGGGTCTCACTGAGTTGCTAAGTGCCTCGACATTGCTGAGGCTGGTGCATTTTTTATTCAATGCATTTTATTGTACATGGTGATGAGGATCGAACCTGGGTCGCCCACGTGCTAGGCGAGCGCTCTACCGCTGAACCACAATCCCAGCTCCCCCCTTTTTAAAAATTTTTATTTATTTACTTTTGTGCGAGCATGTGTGTGGGGGGAGAGGGGGTGCTAGGGATTGAACCCAGGGCCTTGTGCATGCCAGGCAAGCACTCTACCACCTGAGCTATAGCCCTAGCACAAAAGACCTATGTTCTAATCCTAAATTTTCTTGTTTTTTTCAATTAATTTTTTGTAGTTATAGATAGATAGAATGCCTTTATTTTATTTTATTTATTTTTCTGATATGTTATAGATGGAACCCAGCGCCCAACACTCTGCCATTGAGCTACAGCCCCAGGTCTAATCCTAAATTTTTTACTCAATGACCTTCAACAAGTCATTTGACTTCTTTTTTTTTTTTTTTTTTTTTTTAATATTCATCCATTTACTTTAGTTGTACACAATGGAATGCATTTATGTTTATGTGGTGCTGAGGATCGAACCCGGGCTGCGCACGTGCAAGGCGAGCGCTCTGCTGCTGAGCCACACCCCCAGCCCAAGTCATTTGACTTCTGTTCATCTCTCAAGTAAAGGAACTTAGGTAAGCCAAAAAACAGGTCTTAATAGCGTTAAAAAGATTAAAATAATACAAAATGTTTTTTTCTACCATATTGAATGAAACTAAAAATAACAGAAAGGCAGGTACAGTGGTGCTGCCTGTAATCCCAGTGACTTGGGAGGCTGGGGCAGTAGGATCAAAAGTTCAAGGCCAGTCTCAGCATCTTAGCAAGACCCTTTCTCAAAATAAAAAATTTTTAAAAAGTGGGGAAGAATATAAGTTCAGTAGATTAATTAAAGGAGAATGAAGGAAAGGGAAGGGAGATAGGAAAAGGAAAGAAAAGACTGTGGAATGAATCTGACTTGACTTTCCTGTTTACATATGTGAATATACCACATATATAAATCTTATCATCATGTACATCCACAAGACTAGGGTCCTAATTAGAAAAATATATTCCATGCTTGTGTAATTATATCAAAATGAATTATACTTTCATGAATAACTAAAAAGAACCAAAAAAGGGGGAAAGGGGACTAGGGATGTAACTCAGTGATGAAGCACCCCTGGGTTCAATCCCTGCCCCCAAACCTAAATAAATAAAAATAACAGAAGGAAAACTGAATATTCACAGATATGTGAAAATTAAATAATGCATGCTTAAGTAATCAGTAGGTTAAAGAAAGAATCACAGGGAAATTATAAAATATACTAAGATGAATTTTTTTTCTTTTTTCTTTTTCTGGTACCAGGGATTGAACTCATGGGCACTCAACCACTGGGCCACATCCCAGCCCTTTTTTGTATTTTATTAGAGACAGTGTCTCACTGAGTTGCTAATTGCCTTGCCATTGCTGAGGCTGGCTTTGAAGTCATGATCCTCCTGCCTCAGCCTCCCAAGTGCTGGGATTACAGGCTTGCACCACCACGTCCGGCTTATACTAAGATTAATTTAAAGATAAAAACCAACATACCAGAAGTTTTAGGAAGCTAGGCATGGTGTCACACACCTATAATCCTAGTAATTCAGGAGGCTGAGGCAGGAAGATTGCAAATTCAAGGCCAGCCTGGGCAATTTAGCAAGACCCTATCTAAAAAAAGAAAAAGAAAAGGAAAGGGGGAAAAAAAAACAGGCATAATGGCACACTCCTGTAATCCCAGCAGCTCAGGAAGCTGAAGCAGGAGGATCTCTAGTTCAAAGCCAGCCTCAGCAATGTATCTAGGCCTTAAGCAACTAAGTGAGGCCCTAAGTAACTCAGTGAGACCCTGCTTCTAAATAAAATACAAAAAGACAGAGGGGGATCTGACTCAGTGGTTAATGGCCCCTTAGCTTAACCCCTGATACTGGGAAAGAAAAAAAGGTCTATGTCATGGGTAGAATGATTGTAGGTACTATCCCCAGTACCATGAAAAAAAAAAAAAAGAATGAAAGATACCTCTTGATAACCTAATTCCATACCTCAACAAACTATAAAAAGAAGAGTGAATTAAAACCATAGCTAGCAAAAGGAAACAAAGATGAGAACACAGATAAAATAGAGAATAGGAAAAAAATAGAGAAAAATCACCAAAATAAAAAATTAATTATTTGACAAAAAACTGTAAAACCTTTAGCTAGATTGCCTAAGGGGGAAAAAAAAAAAAAAAAAAGATGACAACTCAAGCCATGCACCGTGGTGCACACCTGTAATCCCAACAGCCTGGGAGGCTGAGACCACTAGTTCAAAGCCAGCCTCAGCAACTTTGAGGCAATAAGCAACTCAGTAAGACCCTGTCTCTAAATTTAAAAATGCAAAATAGAGCTGGGGATGTGGCTCAGTGATCAAGTACCCCTGAGTTTAATCCCCAGTACAAAACAAAAAAAGGGGCTGGGAGTATACCTCAGTGATTAAGTTCTGCTGTGTTCAATCCCCAATACAAAAAAAAAAAAAAAAAATTAAAAAGATGACTCAATTACTAAAATGAGAAATTAAATAGACATAACTGCTGACCTCACACAAACAAAAGGGACTATAAGAGAGTACTTAGAGCCGACGCGATGGCGCAAGCTTATAATCCCAGCACTTGGGAGGCTGAGGCAGGAGGATCGTGAATTCAAAGCCAGCCTCAGCAATGGGGAGGCACTTAGCAACTCAGTGAGACCCTGTCTCTAATAAAATACAAAAAAAGGGCTGGAGATGTGGCCCAGTGGTCCAGTGCCCCTGAGTTCAATCCCTGGTACAAAAAAAAAAAAAAAAAAAAAAAAAAAGAGAGAGAGAGAGAGAGTACTTAGAGTTTTCCAGAGAAACAGAACTAATAGGAAATAATAGGATATAGAGAGAGAGAAAGAGGGGAGGGGTGGGGGAGAGGAAGGGAGGGAGTGGTTGTATTATGGAAATTGGTTCATTCCTCCATGAGAAATCCTATGATATACATCTGCAAGGTGGAGACACAGGATATCTGATAATATAAGCTGATGAGTCTGAGTGCCTCAGAACCAGAAGTTCTCATGTCCAAGGGCAGAACATGGACATCCCTGCTCAAATAGAATTTACCCTTCCTCCACTTTTTATTTCATCTTGCTCTTCAACAAATTGGGTGATTCCCACCTATATTGGTGAAAGTAGACCTTTACTCAGTCTACTGATTCAAATTATCATCCCTTCCAGAAACACCCTTACAGACACACCAGAAATAATGTTTTATCAACTATCAGCTATCTGGGCATCCCATAGTCTAGTCAAGTTGATGGGTGAAATTAACCATCACAGGGCTGGGGCTATACTCTGTGGTCGAACACTTGCCTAGCATGAGCAAGGCCCTAGGCTTTATTACCAGCACCACAAAAACAAACAAGAAAAGAATTAATCAACACCAACAATATGCCAACAAATTGGATAGCAAATGAAATGAATAAATTCCTAAAATAAAACATCAATACTGACTTAAGAAACAAGTAGAGTCAGGTACGGTGGTACACCACCTATAATCCCAGCACTTGGGAGGCTGAGGCAGGAGGATTGCAAGTTCAAAGCTAGCCTCAGCAGTGGTGAGGCACCTAGCAGCTCAGGAGACCCTATCTCTAAATAAAATGCAAAAACAGGGGCTGGGGATGTGGCCCAGTGGTTGAGTACCCCTGAGTTCAATCCTCGGTACCAAAAAAAAGAAAAAAAGAAACAAATAGAAAGTCTGAATAGACATATATAACAAGAAGGTTGAATTAGTAATCAAAAAACTCCCAACAGCCCAACAATGAATATATTTAATGTCATTGACTGTACTCTTAAAAAATAACTAAATGGAGCCGGGCACCGTGGCGCATGCCTATAATACCAGCACTTTGGGAGGCTGAGGCAGGAGGATCGCGAGTTCAAAGCCAGCCTCAGCAATGGTGAGGCACTTAGCAACTCAGTGAGACCCTGTCTCTAATAAAATACAAAAAAGGGCTGGGGATGTGGCCCAGTGGTCGAGTGCCCCTGAGTCCTGAGTTCAATCCCCATTAAAAAAAAAAAAAAGCTAAATGGTAAATTTTATGTTATATGTATCTTACTTTGGGGGAACAAAAAGGGGAGGACACCTTCCACTTGACACAAGTTGTGGCACAGGCCTGTAATCTCTGTATCTGGGGTGTCTAGGCAAGAGAATCAAGTTTGAGTCCAGCCTCAGCAATTTAGCAAGACCCTACTTGAAAATAGAATGTAGCCCAGTAGCAGAGCACTCCTGTATTCCCCAGTACTGCAAAAAAATTAATAAACAAAAGAGGGCTGGGTGTGTACCTTAGTGATAGAATACTTGGCTAGCATGCATGTGGCCCTGGATTTAATCCCAAGTATGGCAAAAATAATAATTCTATCTACAATAGCATCAGAAAGAATGAAATGTTTAGGAATAAATTTAACCAAGGAGGTGAAAGACTTGTGCATTGAAAACTAAACATTGCTGAAAGAAATTAAATACCTGGAAATTGAAAGACACTCTGTATTCATTGATTAGAAGATTTTTAAAAAATATTTTTATTAGTTCATAATTTGTTGTTGTTATTTTATTTACTTATTTATATGTGGTGCTGAGAATCGAACCCAGTGCCTCGCACATGCTAGACAAGTGTTCTACCACTGAGCCACAACCCCAGCCCCAGACAATTTGATGTTAAGATAACAATACTGCTCTCTTAGCCTTAGCATCATCTTAGAAATCTCTGCACCATGAGAGCCAAGATGAGGAAAAAGTGAATGTGCAGCCTGAAGCACAAAAGAAGAAAGACAAAGCAGATATTCAAGCTAACTTGTGCACCCATGGAGGCCAAAGGAGCAAAAATAGGGAATGCTGGAGGACTAGGAAGCTGGTATAAATTGTTGGACAGCATGCTACTGTCCAGATTGGTCTCTCAATGATCTAGAATTTTCATCACCATCAGATCACCAAGACCACCTATAAGAGAATCCCACCTTGCTCATGACCAAAACAGTCTCTGTTGATCCTTTGCCCTGAACCTGTGGCATTTTGGACTAGTTCTGTTATCATTTGTGTCCATGTGTAACATGTGCCTAGTAAATCATCTCTTCTGCTATTTTACTGAAGAATCAAATTTAAAAAAAAAAAAAGTTGACAGTACTACACAAAGTGATCAATAGCTGGGAGTGGTGGCATGCCTGTTATCTCAGTGGCTCAGGAGGCTGAAGCAAGAGGATCACAAGTTCAAAGCCAGCCTCAGCAATTTATGGAGGCCCTAAAGCAATTTAGCAGGGCCCTGAAGCAATTTAGCAAGACCCTGACTCAAAAAAAGGACCAGGGATGTGCCCCTGGGTTCAATCCCCAGTACCAAACAGGCATATATACATAAAAAATAAAAGAACTGGAAGCTGAATTAGTTGACCTCTCAAAATCCCTTCCAGCTCTGTAGGACACATTAAAACAGTTAAGGTCATGGGTTCTGTTCTTCAACTCCTTTAAGCCTCAGTTTTCTCCCCTATAAGACAGGAATGAGGTGGGCGCATGACTGTAATCCCAGCAGCTTGGGAGGCTGAGGCAGGAGGATGGAGAGTTCAAAGCCAGCCTCAGCAAAAAGCAAGGCACTAAGCAACTCAGTGAGATCCTGTCTCTAAATAAAATACAAAATAGGTCTGGGGACGTGGCTCAGTGGTTGAGTGCCCGGACCAAAAAAAGACAGGAATGAAATTTTCCTTACACAAAGGAGAATTAAGTGAGAGGTGCCTTACACTCAATGAATGTTAGGTATATTTACTAATGTTTTTTTGGTCCAACCTTTAGTGAGCATCAGAAATGTAAGTGTGAAAAGAGTTTCAAAAATAAAGGGGGTGGTCAGACATTAAATTCTGCAGCAACATCAAGTAAGATTAGAGCCAGAAGAAAGCTATTGGATCTAGCAGTTAGGTCATTAGTGACCTTCAAGAGCAGTTTCGAAAGGGTGTTGGGAGCCAGTCTGCATTTGACTAAAGGCACTGGGAAAGTGGAAGTAGTAAATGCAGAGGTTTCATGAAAATAAGAATGAAGAGAGAGAGGGTGGTAATTAATAACAAATGAGTAACTAATGGGGATGGACAAATAATAAATTTGATTCTCCTGGTTCACAAAACTCGCCCTGCTCTAAAAAAACTGGCTCTGCCAGGCTGACTACAGGACTGTCACAGACCTGCGGATATGAGGAGTAACCTCCTTCCACCTACTGGGTCTTCTTTTCCTCTCCTGTGGGGCTGGGGAGTATGACTCAGTAGTGGAGTGCTTACCTAGCAGATTCCAGGCCCTGGGTTCGATCTCTAGCAACCACAGGGAAAAGAGGGGAAAAAATCAACAAAAAATCTCCTGAACAGCATCTCCCAAGACTAGCTGAAGTGTATCCAAAGGTGCTGCTTCCTAAGAAACTGCTGAGAAGGCAGAAATCTTAAACCTAGATTGATTCTCTGTACAAGCTGTTCTCTCAATAAACAGAACTAAAAGGGACAGAGATTGTTGATAGGGCACCAAATTATAAACAAACATTTTTGATATAGCATTATAGCATCTGGGATTATAAACAGAAATTTTTAAATCCCAGTAGTGCACTGAAGTGACTCATTATAGGATACTACATTTCTCACCATTGAAAATCCTTTAAAATAATCAGTACTTCATTAGGTTGCACATTTAACTATTTATTTATTGAAGTTTCCATTTATGAAGAATTCACTTTAATAGAAACAAGAACTCACTTGACCCATCCTGAGCAGATACAGGGCAGTTTGCTAAGCACTGTGAGATGGAAATAAGATGTTAAAAAATATATATATAGCTGGGCGCGGTGGCGCACGCCTGTAATCCCAGCACTTTGGGAGGCTGAGGCAGGAGGATCGCGAGTTCAAAGCCAGCCTCAGCAATGGCGAGGCACTTAGCAACTCAGTGAGACCCTGTCTCTAATAAAATACAAAAAAGGGCTGGGTATGTGGCCCAGTGGTCGAGTGCCCCTGAGTTCAATCCCTGGTGCAAAAAAAAAAAAAAAAAAAAAAAATATATATATATATATATATATATATATGATTAGTCATTGCCTCCAGGAATTTGCATTTAGTGCTTTTTCAAAAAAGTCATTATCACTATTTTGTTGTAACTTTTAAAAATATGCTAATTATTTTAATTTTGTGTGCATTAAATTTTGTTTATTTTCAAACTATGTATACTGCCTTTTTATGTAGATTCATTTATGAACATTGTCACAGGAAAATTTCTCATAATGTATGAATAAGTATAAAAATGAGAAATAAAACGACATTCAGTATTATTGCAAGCTAAAAATATAATCATACTTAGAAAAAAGGTCATAAAAATACATCAAGAAAAGGCTAAGGACTCAGTAGTAGAGTGATTCCCAAATCCTTTCCAACAAAGGGCATTAACCTATATAAAAATTTGCAACAATTTGATGAGTGAAATAAGAATTATGTCTCATTAATAATATGCATTTCTTTGGTTTTTAAGAAGGATGAGAGGATTTTATTATTCATTTATGTTTTTCTGTAACCTGTATTTTATTACCATTGTTCATTTTTTTTTTTTTTTTTTTTATCTTTTTACACATTTTTTTAGTTGTAGATAAACACAATACCTTTACTTGTTTTATGTGGTGCTGAGGATCAAACCCAGTGCCTTACACTTGCAAGGCAAGCTCTTCACCACTAAGCCACAACCCCAGACCTGCATTGTTCGTTTTCTACTGCATGGTCATTTTTCATGGTTTTATAGGAATCCTTTTCTTTTCATTTCTTTGGTACCAGGGATTGAACTCAGATGCATTCAACCACTGAGCCACATCTCCAGCACTATTGGGTATTTTATTTAGAGACAGAGTCTCACCAAGTTGCTTAAAATGCCTTGCCTTGCTGAGGCTGGCTTTGAACTTGTGATGCTACTGTCTCAGCCTCCCCAGCTGCTGGGATTGTAGGTGTGCACCACCTTAACCTGACTGGAATCCTTTAGATTTTAAGAATGTTAACTTTTTTTTTTTTTTTTTTTTTTTTTGGTACCAGGACTTGAACTCAGGGGCACTCAACCACTGAACCACATCCCCAGCCCTTTTTTGTATTTTATTAGAGACAGGGTCTCACTGAGTTGATAAGTGCCTCGCCATTGCTGAAGCTGGCTTTGAACTCACGATTCTCCTGCCTAAGCCTCCCAAGTGCTGGGATTACAGGCGTGTGCTCACCGCGCCTGGCTCAAGAATGTTAACTCTTTAGCTGTTTTTTATATGATGACTTTTACTTTTTTTTTTTTAATATTTATTTATTTGCTTTTAGTTGTACACAATGCATTTATTTGTACGTGGTGCTGAGGATCGAACCTGGGTCGCGCAAGGCGAGCGCTGTACCGCTGAGCCACAACTCCATCCCCTACTTTTTTTTTTTTTAATATTTATTTATTTACTTTAGTTGTACACAATGCAATGCATTTATGTTTACGTGGTGTTGAGGATCGAACCCGGGCCGCGCACATGCAAGGCGAGCGCTCTGCCACTGAGCCACAATCCCAGCCCCACTTTTTTTTTTTTTTTTAACGAAGGATTAAACCCAGGGTACTTAGCTACTGCACACATCCCAGCCCTTCTTTTGTTTTGTTTTGAGACAGGGTCACCTAAATCCTTAAACTGGCTTTGAACGTGCAATCCTCCTGCCTCAGCCTCCCAAGTCAGTGAGTCACTGGAATTACGGGCGTCTGCCACCATGCCCAGTGACTTATAACTTTCTGGTGACTTTCAAATTAAAGAAGCTACAAATATTTTGTAGTTGATTCCTTCAATCTTTTCCTTTTCAGACTCTCAGTTTTGTGTCAGGCTTCAAAAGTCTTCCAGATGTTTGGCACCAGGCAGATGTACACACCTGCAATCCCAGAAATTTGGGAGGCAATAGCACGAGTATGGCAAATTTGAGATCAGCCTGGGCAATTTACTGAAGTCCTCAGCAACTTAATGAGACCCTGTCTCAAAAAAGGGATAGGGATGTAATTCAGTGGTACAGTGTCCCTAGATTTAATCACCAGCACCACACACACCAAAAAATCATTTTCAGACAAAATAGAAAGTACTGGGGATGTGGCTCATTGGTAAAGTCCCCTGGGTCCAATCCCCAGTACCATCAAGAAAAAAGTATTCCAGATCCTCAACAGTATAAAAATGTCTGCCTATGCTTCATTCTTGCTCTATTCTAGTTTTAATTTTAAATTTAGATATTTTAGTATATTTAAAATAGTGTATGTTGGAAAGGTCAAGAGTTTTTAAACAATCAATAGACAGCTGGGTGGTGTGTGCCCATAATCCCAGTGACTCAGGAAGATTGCAAGTTTAAGGTCAGCCTCGGTAAGTTGATGAGACCTGTCTCAAAATTAAAAAAAAATAAAATGGGGTCTGGGGACATAGCACAGTTGATAGAATGCTTGCCTTGTATGTAGAAGGCCCTGGGTTCAATCCCCAGCACTACAAAATAAATAAATAGGGCTGGGGATGTGGCTCAGTGGTAAAGCATCCCTGGGTTCAATCCCTGGTCCCAAAAAAAGAGAGAGAGAGAAAATCAATATGCATGATGCCACTTTAAGAAATCCATCATAATCTAGCCAGGAGCAATGGCAATGCCTATAATCCCAGCAACTCAGGAGGCTGAGGCAGGAGGATTGAAAGTTCAAAGCTAGCCTCAGCAATTTAGCAAGGCCCTTTAGTGAGAGCATATCTCAAAATAAAACATTAAAAAAGCTTTACCCCTGGGTTCAATTCGCAATACCAAAAAAAAAAAATCTTAACTGATTTAAGATGGTATCTTCACTCTACTAAATTTTCTTATGCCTGGAAATGAAAAAGGACTAAGGATGTAGTTCAATGGCAAAGCACCGCTGGGTTCCATCCCCAGTACTAGAAACAAAAATTCACTGATACTATACTTTTATTCTTCCAAATGAACTTGAGGGGCCAGGGTTTTGGCTTAGTGGTAGAGCGCTTGCCTAGCATGTGTGAGGCACTGGGTTCTATCCCCAGCACCACATAAAAATAAATAAAATAAAGGTATTGTGTCCATCTACAATTAAAAAAGTCTTTTTTTAAAAAATCAACTTGAAGGGCCGGGAGCGGTAGCGCATGCCTGTAATCCCAGCACTTGGGAGGCTGAGGTAGGAGGATCGCAAGTTCAAAGCCAGCCTCAGCAATGGCAAGGCACTTAGCAACTCAGTGAGACCCTGTCTCTAATAAAATACAAAAAAAGGGCTGGGGATGTTGACCAGTGGTCAAGTGCCCCTGAGTTCAATCCCCGGCACCAAAAAAAAAAAAAATCAACTTGAAAAGTTCTCACCCAGATTCATTTGGATTTTGATTGGGTTGCCCTGAATTTCCAGATTAATTGGATAAAATTGGAAATCTTTCCACTCAGAAATACATTTTTCAAATTTCTTTTCAAATATTGCTTATGTAACCTTTTCTTTCCTTTCTTTCTGCCCCCTCTCTTCCCCCCCCCCCCAGGCAGGCTGTTGCTGTTTATTTATTTTATTTATTTAAGTAGTACACAATGCCTTTATTTATTTTTACGTGGTGCTGAGGATCGAACCCGGGCTGTGCACATGCTAGGCAAGCGCTCTGCCGCTGAGCCACAATCACAGCCCTGCCCCCTCTCCTTTTTGGTACCAGGGATGGAACCCAGGAATGCTTAACCACTGGGCCACATCCTCAGCCCTTTTTTTGTATTTTATTAGAGACAGGGTCTCACTGAGTTGCTAAGTGCCTCGCCATTGCTGAAGCTGGCTTTGAACGCGTGATCCTCCTGCCTCAGCCTCCCAAGTGCTGGGATTACAGGCGTGCACCACCACACCCAGCTCTGAATTGTCTTATAAAAGTTAAATGGTGGGCTGGGAATGTGGCTCAGTGGTAGAGCGCTTGCCTAGCATGTGTGAGGCACTGGGTTTGATTCTCAGCGCCACATATAAAAAATTAAAATAAAGGTCCATTGATGACTAAAAAATATTTTTAAAAAAGTTAAATGATGGGCTGGCTACATTCCCAGCCCTTTTATACTTTTTATTTTGGGACAGGATCTTGCTGAGTTGCTTTGGGTCTTACTAAGACTGGCCTCGAACTTGCGATCCTCCTGTCTTACTCAGCCTGCTGGGTTATTGGAATTACAGGTGTAAGCCACTGTGCCTGATTCAAGGTTCTTAATTTAATCTCATCTTCCAAATCCCTGTGGCCTGTAAGAGAACATATACACAGATTCCAGGAATTATAATGTGGACATCTTTGGGAATCATTATTCTATCTACCACAGTATCACTAGCAGATTGTTTTTTAAATATTTATTTATTTATTTATTTATTTTTGGTACCGGGGATTGAACTCAGGGGCACTCGACCACTGGGCCACATCCCCAGCCCTTTTTTGTATTTTATTAGAGACAGAGTCTCACTGAGTTGCTAAGTGCCTCGCTATTGCTGAGGCTGGCTTTGAACTCGCGATCCTCCTGCCTCAGCCTCCCAGGTGCTGGGATTACAGGCGTGCGCCACTGTGCCTGGCTTATTTATTTATATATTAGTTGTACACAATGTCTTTATTTTTACATGGTGCTGAGGATTGAACCCAGGCCATGCACGTGCTAGGCAAGCGCTCTACTGCTGAGCCACAACCCCAGCCCCCACAGATTTTGTTAATATAGCTAACAACATAATAATATCATTACACCCAAGATCTTTTTTTTCAGGGGGGGTACCAGGGATTGAACTCAGAGCACTTGACCATTGGGCCACATCCCCAGCCCTTTTTTGTATTTCTTATTAGAGACAGGGTCTCACTGAGTTGCTAAGGTCCTCGCCATTGCTGAGGCTGCCTTTGAACTCGCAATCCTCCTGCCTCAGCCTCCCTAGTGCTAGGATTACAGGCGTGTGCCACCACGCCCGGCCCAAGATCATTCTTCCTTCTTTCTTTCTTTTTTGTACTGGGGATTGAACTCTGGGTGCTTTACCACTAAGCTAAGTCCACAGCCCTCTTTATTTTTTATTTTGAGACAGGGTCTCCCTGAGCTGTTGGGATCTGAGACTGGTCTCGAACTTGTGATCCTGCTGCCTCAGCCTTCTGAGTTGCTGGGATTACAGGTATGTGCCATCACACCTCACAACATTTACTTCTTTAATCATGTAATATCCAGTTCATGATCAATTCTCCATCTCAAGTGTCTTTTTCCAGCTGCTTTGCTTGAATCTGGATACAAATAAGTTCCCACAAGTGTATCACTTAAGAGGTCTCCATAGTCTCTTTTTTATCCATGACAGAGCTTCCTTTCTGTTCATTTTTCCCCCTTCATTCATTTGTATTTTTCTTTCTTTTTCTTTTGGTTTTGATTATTGAGATGGGGTCTTGCTATGTTTCCCAGGCTGGTCTCAAACAAGGCTCAAAGGATTCTTCCTTCTCAGCCTCCTCAGTAGGAAACAAATATTTTTTGTGTGTGCTTCACTGTTCTGATCTTTCTGTTAAACTCTTAGTTGTCTTCTCAATTCCATTCAGATATATTAACCTCACTGTTTTTGGCTTTTTTTCTCTCACTCACATTTCTCTCATTAATTTATTTGATCCATTTATGAGAACTGTGTGTCTACTTTCATGCTTACTTTTTTACTGTGTGTGTGTGTGTGTGTGTGTGTGTGTGTGTGTGTGTCGTGGTTGGTTTTTTTTGCAACTGGGATTGAACCCAGGGGTACTTAATCATTGAGACACTTCCCCAGACCTTATGTTTTAGTTTAAGACAGGGTCTCATTAAGTTACTTAGGGCCTTACAAAGTTGCTGAGGTTGGCTTTGAACTTGCCATCCTCCTGCCTCATCCTCCAGAGTCACTGGAATTATAGGCGAGAGCCACCATGCCTGGCCTTCGTTTATTTTCTTGCTGCACACACTCAGTGCTGCCTTATATTCCTTAGTAACCAGATCCCTATTGCCCTTATATTGAATACCAGGGTCCTGCTAGTCCATAGGGAACTTTTGTGAGACTCATAAACAAGGTACCCCTTCCAAGCAGATGCAGCCCTGTGGGTTTGCTGCTTGGTAAACAAAATATGTTCTTTTTTTTTTTCAATGTTTATTTATTTGCTTTAGTTGTACACAATGCAATGCATTTATGTTTACATGGTGCTGAGGATCGAACCCAGGCCGCGCACATGCTAGGCGAGCGCTCTACCGCTGAGCCATAATCCCAGCCCCCAAAATATGTTCTTGTTTGAATAAAAAAATGAGCCTCCAAGCAGTCAAAGCCAGGGAAGTTCCTGCTTGGAGAGCAGAGGGCAGGCCAGATTTCACTCCACTCCTTTCTCTCTATGTGTCCTTGAGTGGGACCCACCTTGCACATCCACAAGCAGCAGCACTGCCAATAAGATGAAGCATTTGGTCCTTTACAATCTCCTTTACAACACTAAAGAGAGGCTTACTATCATTCATGCTTTCCTTCAACATGTGTGAATCATGTGGGATGCAGTCCTTGCCCTTAGGAAGCTTACTGTCAAGAGCCTTTTCGTGGCCAAGGATGTACTTGAGTGGTAAAGTGTTTGCCTGTTATGTGTGAGGCCCTGGGTTCAATCCCCAGCTCCTCATACATACACATAAAAAGTCTTCATTCACAGTAACATTGTCTTCTGTCTCAAACAGTCCCGTGACCCAGTTCTAAACATTTACTTTGAAAGATACTAAAAATGATACTTCTAGGAGCTGGGGTTGTGGCTCAGTGGTAGAGCATATGCCTAGCATGTGTGAGGCACTGGGTTCAATTCTCAATACTGCAGCATATGAATAAATGAATAAAATAAAGGTCTGTCAACAACTAAAATATATATATGTATATATATACATATCTGCATATGTATATATATAAAGATACTTCCACATGCAAAATTTTGAAGTATAAAATAAAAACTATGAGCATTTGTATATTAACTTATCCAGTGAAAACACTTCTCAGAAATCTGTGCTTCTTCACACATTTTATTCAGTTTCTTTGCTTATTATGGGGTATCTGTGCACATTGCTAAAATGGCCTCAATCTTTCACTCTTCTTATATCCACACCATTTTCAATATGATTTTACAGTCCCTCCCTTCAATAGGTGGAGTTTAGCCAGGCGTGGTGGTATACACCTGTAATCCCAGAAGCTTGAGAGGCTGAGGCAGGAGGATCTCCGAGTTCAAAGCCAGACTCAGCAACTTAGCGAGGCCCTAAGCAACTCAGTGAGACCCGAGTGGTTAAGTGGCTCAGTGGTTAAGTGCCCCTGGGTTCAATCCCTGATACCAAATAAATAAACAAATAAGAAAAAATACATGGCCCATGTAAATCAGTGGTAACGCACTTGACTATCATTTGCAGGTCCTTTTGTACCCCTACAACCCCCCACATCCCTGTCACACACAAAATACTCTATCTGATATGTATCACATGGGCTGGATGTCATATATACAACAATGAACAGAGCCTCGGTATTGTGATGGATGCATGCACAGGCAATTTCACTTCAGTGTGAAGTTACAATAGTAAGAATATATCAGCAAGAAAGGATGTGGGCACATGGTATATACCTGTAATCCCAATGACTCAGGAGGCTGTGGCAGGAAAATTGCAAGTTTAAGGCCAGCCTGTGTAACTTAGCAACATGCTGTCTCAAACTAAAAAATAAAAAGGGCTGGCAATGTAGCTCAGTGGTTTCAGTGCTCATCTAGCATGTGTGAAGCCCTAGGTTCAATCCCTAGCACCAACGGAGAGAGTGCTCATGCATAGGACAATCACCTAATCCAAACTAGGGCATCAAATAAGACTGACATTTGAAGCCAGCTAGAAGTACAGAGTGTACAAGAGCCTTCAGGGGAGAGCAGGTAGATCAGGAAAAGAAAGGGCAAGAAATTCAGTATGGCTGGAGCCTAGAGTACAGGAAGGAGAGTAAGGAAGGATGAAGCTGAAGAGGAAACAGGAACGAGAGCACAAATAACTCAGTCTCCCTTTACAGGGAGTTTAAATATGTGCTGAAGGAGAACTGTAATCTCAAATAACATGAATTATAGGATGCTCATGAGGGTTGCAGTACGGAGGGGCCAGATGACCAGTTAGGTGGCTTGTCAAGGTCATCTAATGAAATTGGCAGTTTGAATTAAGGTGGCAGCAGTAGGTATGGAAGGAAATGAACTGACTTTAGATGGTCAGGACTTAGAACCTGATAAGTGACTAGATATGCAATGAAGAATTAGGGGAAAGAATAAAGGATGGTCTCTAGTTTTAGGCTTTGGCCAAATGGTGATAGATATTGAGATGGGGAAAGTGGAAGAGGAACAGATGATGAGGAACAGATGAGGAAAGGGATGATAAATTCAGCTTGGAATATGGTGCTTTCAGGACTTCTAAATGGAGCCATCTATCCAGTAATACCTGACAATGTTTTACATATTTGCTTATTATCCAACTTTTAAAAGGCAAGGAAGGATAGGAAGTGCTGATAGTTGAGAAGTCAGGTAACTAGAAGCCTCCCTGGAATTGAAGAACAAGAATAATGGTAAAACAATGACAGAAATGGAAGGCCAGTGGTAGAAGTCACAGAGTAGGGCATTTAGTATTGAAGGAGTATAATAATACTAGAAAATAGAGTTTGGAATGGTCCAAGAGGGCTGTGGTTGTGGCTCAGTGGTAGAGCAGTTGCCTAGCATGTGTGAGGCACTGGGTTTGATTCTCAGCACTGCATATAAATAAATTAATGAAATAAAGTTTCAACAACTATATAAATTTTTTTCAATAAATTTTTTCATTAACAATATATATTTTATATATGTATATATTTATATATGTGTGTGTGTATATATATATATATATATTTTTTTTTTTTTTTTTTTAATGGTCCAAGAGGATGAGAGGGCCAAGCCAGGGGCAGTGGCACATGCTCACAATCCTAGGAACTCAGGAGGCTGAGGGAAGAGGATCATGAATTTGAGGCCAGCATGGACAATTTACCAAGAACCTGTCCAAAATTAAGAATAAAATGGATTGGAGGGGCTGGGGTTGTGGCTCAGAGGTAGAGCACTCACCTAGCACGTGTGCAACCAGGGTTCAATCCTCAGCACCACGTAAGAATAAACACATTGTGTACAACTAAAGCAAATAAATAAATATTAAATAAATAAAATGGATTGGGGTGTAGCTTAGTGGTAGAGTATACCGGTATGCAATCCCAAGCAACACACAAAAAAAAGGAACAAGATGCTGGGGAGATTGTTGGATCCCATCATATGATAAGCAGACTCTGGGGTGAAGAAAGACTCTGAGGCAGATATCAGAATCTTAAAAATAAGTGAGGAAGGTTGCCTGATGACAGTAGAGGGAGGGTAGTGACCACAACAGGATTGCAAGAGTTTCCAAGATGGAGTAAAGTACAAAATGGGGTTTGTATGGCCAAGAAATAGGAAACCCAGATCAGTTTAAGGATGCCAACAAAAAGAGGAGAGATGACAAGGACTTATACTCTTGGTAAAGATGAGGGGATGTGAGCTATAAAATGTGCTGGCTGGCCCCAGCTGTTCTGATATGGATTGCTTATGCTTTGGAGGGAATTCAGTTCCTTTGCAAGAAAGAACAACACTCCTGTGCAGAGGTTGACAGGTTTACCTAATTAAAATACAGGGTGCCAAGTTAAATTTTAAATAAAATGGATTAGGGGGTGTACCTTTCAGATATTACATGAGACACCTATACAAAAAATTATTCTTGGTTATTTGAGGTGCCTCAGACACAGGCACCTTACCAGTTTCTACAAAGCTTTGGCACTATTGTGGTCATTAGAGCCCGCCAGTTGGTTAACTTCTTAACTTCTTACCTATCCAATTCAATTCCCTTCTATCGGCCTAAGTAGAATTGTTGTAACCATTGGACCTTAATACTCAATAGCAGTACAGTCTATTTCTTTTTCTTTTCTTGGTGGTGCTAGGGATTGAACCCATGACCTTGTGCATGGGAGGGAAGCACTTTACCAACTGAGCTATAACCCCAGCCCTCCTGTACAGTTCATTTCTTGCTAACTAACTAGTCACTAAGCTGAAGAGGCCCTTCTCCATGCAGTCATTTAGGGCTTAGGTGAATGAAGACTTTGCCCTGGGTGTCATCTGATTTCCAGTCTGATGGAAGAGCAGAGCAAGAAGCAGCAACTGTGGGGGTTTCTACAGGCCAGTCCTGACAGTGATGAAGGCAATTCTGCACATAGTCCATTGGCAGAAACACAGTCCCATAGCAGTATATGACAGCAAGGAAGCCTGGGAAATGTAGTTGAGCAGTGTGCACGAAAAGAACTTGGTTCTTTGGGTTTGGGCTGGGGATATACCTCAGTTAGTAGAGTGCTTGCCTTGCATGCACAAGGCCCTGGGTTCAATCCCCAGCACTAAAAACACACACACACACACACACACACACACACACACACACAGAACTTGGGTTTGAGTGAGCAATCTCAGTCACATCCCTTATGAGGTCTATCTGTGCATAAGGGTCTAAATGTTCTGGATTAGCTGGGAGTGGTGGTGCACACCTGTAATCCCAGCAACTCTGGAGGCTGACACAGTAAGATCACAAATTCAAGACCAGCCTCAGCAATTTAGCAAGGCCCTAAGCAATTTAGTGGTACCCTGGACCCTGTCAAAATAAAACATTAGGGGGCTGGGGTTGTGGCTCAGTGGTAGAGTGCCCGCCTAGCACGTGTGCGACCTGGGTTCGATCGTCAGCACCACATGAAAACAAAGGCATTGTGTACAACTAAAACAAACAAACAAATAAAAAACAGGGCTGGGGTTGTAGCCTAGTGGTAGAGCACTTGCCTAGCATGTGTGAGGCACTGGGTTCGATTCTCAGCACTACATATAAATAAATGAATAAAATAAAGGTCCATCAACAATTCAAAAATATATATATATAAAATAAAACATAAAATGGGCTGGGATGTGGCTTAGTGCTAGAGCACCCCTGGATTCAATCCCCAGTGCCAAAAAAACAAAACAAAAAACTGAATTAATAACCTTTGTTTTAAAAGCCCAGTCACATATACCACACATACTAATTGCTCCTGGAAAAATGGTTTAAAACAAAGAACAGCCAGGGATGGTGGCAAATGCCTGTAATCCCAGCAGCTCTGGAGGCTGAGGCAAGGAGGATCATGAGTTCAAATCCAACCTCAGCAAAAACGAGACACTAAGAACTCATTGAGACCCTGTCTCTGAATAAAATACAAAATAGGGCTGGGGATGTAGCTCAGTGGTCAAGTGCCCCTGAGTTCAATCCCTAGTACCCCCCCCCCAAAAAAAAAAATAAATAAATAAAATCACAGCCTGACACAGTGGCACGTGCCTATAATCCCAGCATTATTTGGGAAGCTGAGTTGGGAGGCTCATAAATTATAGGCCTAGTTTCAGCAACTTAGTGAGGATGTCTCTCAAAAAATAAAAAGGACTGGGATGATTCTCAGCAGTAGAGTACCCTCAGTTTCAATCCTTATTACTGAAACAAAATCATATTCATGGGTTGGGGTTGTGGCTCAGTGGGTAGAGTGCTTGCCTAGCACGTGTGAGGCACTGGGTTTGATTCTCAGCACCACCTATAAACAAATAAAATAAAGGCCCATTGACAACTAAAAAATAAAAATAAATTGTATTCATTCCATTTTTTCTGGGCATTTTTGTACTTTAAGTATTTTTGTATGTATGTGTGCGCATGTGGTACCTGTTAAACAAAAAAATGTTTTCTCTCAGTTCTTGTTTATGTAAATGTCAGACACTATGACAACAACAACAAAAAAGATTTCCCTTCATCAAATGGCAAAGCCTGTGCTAAGGAACAAGCAACTAGCTAGTTAATCTAATCCCACAGTCATGCCTAACTAGGGAGAAACTGGGGCAATTTTTTTATTCAAATGAAAAAGTGAAAGTAGAGAAAGCACTTTGATTCTAGTGGAAGAAAAGAAATGTGAAAGAAATAATTTAGCCGGGCGCAGTGGCACACGCCTGTAATCCCAGCACTTTGGGAGGCTGAGGCAGGAGGATCTCGAGTTCAAGGCCAGCCTCAGCAATGGCGAGGCATTTAGCAACTCAGTGAGACCCTGTCTCTAAATAAAATACAAAAAAGGGCTGGGGATGTGACCCAGTGGTTGAGTGCCCCTGAGTTCAATCCCCGGTACCACAAGAAAAAAAAAAATGAAAGAAAGAAATAATTTAAATAAATAATTTCCTCGTTATACTTTTATTTGGAGGGGAGGATTGAACCCAGAGATGCTTTACCACTGAGTTGCTGGGATTACATGGAATTACAGGCATGTGCCCCCATGCCCATGCCCAGATACACTGTTTGTTGTTGTTGTTGTTGTTGTTACCTGCCTCCTAAAAGGACTTGTCCCCAGATTCGTGAGGTGCATTTTATTTTAAATCCACCTTGACATTAGAATGAGGACAGAACCTTAATCTTTATGCATAGAGAGAATTCACAAGGACCCTGCCCTTGTGAATTGCTTTCTTTCTTTCTTTTCTTTTTTGGTACTGGGGATTGAACCCAGGGATACTTAACCACTGAGCCATATCCCCATCCTTTTCTATTTTGAGATAGGGCATTGATAAATTGCTGAGGCTGGCTTCAAATTTGTAATCCTCCTGTGTCAGATTCCTGAGCTGCTGGGATTATAGGTGTGTGCCACTGCGTCCAGCAGAGTTCATGTTTTTGCAACAGAAAGACATTCCTTATTGGGGTTTACTCTGACCAATATTAAAATGATCCTAGTATTTGAATATACATAAGACCAGAGAGGCTAGGGAAAGTGGCTGAGAGGTGACCTGCTGCGTTCCTATTTCCCAGCCCCACACCATGTTAAAGAAAACAGTATTCAGGGCTTGGTGTGGCTCAGTGGTAGAGCAGCCCTGGGTTTGATCCTCAGCACCACGTAAAAATAAATAAATAAATGTATAATGTCCAACTACAACTAAAAAAAAAAAAAATTTAAAAAAGAAAGAAAAAAAAAAAAAAAAAAACAAATCAGTATTCATTCAACACAATTTCTTGTCTGCTGAGCCAGGCTCTGTGCTGGGCTCTGTAGATGTAATGAGTAAAATTAGATGTTGCTGTTGCCTCACTAGCGATACAGTTGAATAGAAGAGCTAGAATTAAATAATCATGGAAATATATGATTAAATTCTGTGATGAACACCTTGAAGGTAATGTGATGATTATAAATGAGATTCAGACATCTCTAATCAAGTGTCATTCAAGTTGTAACCAAGAGAATAAGAGTTGCAGGGAAAAGGGAGGTATTTTTTGGAATGGGAAAGAGTTTTCCAGTCTGAAAAACTGAAGGAAAAACGTGCCAGGAACTCACAGAAAACAATTGACTGGAAGAAAAAAAAAAATGTCAGCACAAAGAAGTAGACCATTTTAGAGAACACAGATGGTTTCTTATGATCAACAGGTTGAAATAAGGGAGTGCCGTGATCAAATAGGCTTGTAGAAAGATTATACTGGTTACTCTGTAATGAACCACTTGGGGAAAGAGGATAAGTCTGTTTGTAGAAAGATTATCCTGGTTACTCTGTAATGAACCACTTGGGGAAAGAGGATAAGGAAGAAGATTGTTAAAGTAGTCCAGAGAAAAGATGGTAGCTACTTGGATGGTGGTGGGAGGGGCATAAAAATGAGTGACAGAGAATATTTTGGAGGTGGAGCTGACAGGACTTGGAGATGAGCTGGACATGGGGGAGAAGGAAGTCTATAAGTAGCCAGCCAAGTGGAACAATGAAGCACAATAACAAAGCTAATATTTGCTGAGTGTCATGTACAGTTGTGCACTGTACAAGGAGACTCAGCTGAAGTGCCAAGGAAGGTTTGAAATCCAAACCAGCTGGCCGTGGTTGCGTACATTCGTGATCCTATCAATTTAGGAGGCTGAGGTAGGAGGATCAAAAGTTCAAAGCCAGCCTCATCAACTTTGCAAAGCCCAATTAGCGAGACACTGTCTCAAAATGAAAAATAAAAAGGGTCAGGGATGTGGCTCAGTGTTTAAGTGCCCCTGGGTTCAATCTTCGGTACCAATACCAAAGAGAGAGAGAAATCCAAATCACAATCTTGCCTGCCTTTGTGATGCCCTGAGCCTAGCTAAGCATTTACTTTTGTAAACCACCAGAGGCTGGAGGGGGGCAGGTTATAGATGTGGGTTTTGTCCCTTCTCTTAGAATGTAAGATTCACAAGGGCAGTCTATTCCATAGGAGCTACCACACTTAGGATACTGTAATTTGATAAAATTCCTGGTCAGTGAAGTACCCAGCCATCCCAGACAATCAACATAATATGAAGTCAAACCCTTCTGGTGATAAAGGATTATTTTTTTTTCCCAGTACCAGAGATTGAAACCCAGGGGCTTGCACATGATAGGCAAAGTGCCCTACTACTATGCTACATCTCCAGCCCTTTTTACTTTTTGAGAGGATCTCACTAAGTTGCCCAAGTTGCCTCCAAATTGCAATCTTCCTGCCTCAAAGGTAGAATGCCTACCAAGCATGCCCTGAAGCCCTGGGTTCAATCTCCAACACCACAGGGAAAAGATTTTTAAAAAGATAAATGTTAGGAGTTGGGGCTGTAGCTTAGTGGTAAAGTGCTTGCCTTGCACATGTGAGGTACTGGTTCAATCCTCAGCACCATATAAAAATAAATACATAAGGGGCTGGGATTGTGGCTCAGCGGTAGAGCACTCACCTAGCACATGCACGGCCCGGGTTCGATCCTCAGCACCACGTAAACATAAATGCATTGCATTGTGTACAACTAAAGCAAATAAATAAACATTTTAAATACATACATACATACATACATACATAAAAAGATATTGTGTCCATTTACAACCAAAAAAAAAGATTTAAAAAGATGTTAGTAAATACTCGAGTGCTTACTTGTCTAGGATTCAAGTCAGGTTAATCAGGGCAACCACAGAAACACTAATGGCATTCTCTTGACCAAAAGCCACATGAATGTGCAATATTTCTGCTAGAATCCCTGGAGGATTCTTCAGCACTATTCTTCCTTTTTGCAGTATAGGAAAACAAACCCAGAGCCTTGCACATATTAAGCAATTGCTCTACTACCACTGAGTTACACACCCAGCCCAGCAGGGAACTTTTTTTTTAATTGTAGATGGACACAATACCTTTATTTCATTTGTTTATTTTTATGTGGTGCTGAGGATCAAACCCAGAGCCTCATAAGTGCGAGGCAAGTGCTCTGCCACTGAACTACAATTCCAGCTCCAATGACAGAGATCTTTTTTTTTTTTAATATTTATTTATTTGCTTTTAGTTGTACACAATGCGGTTTTTTTTTTTTTTTTTTTTTTTTTTTTTTTTTTTTTTTTTTTGTGGTACCAGGGATTGAACTCAGGGGCACTCGTCCACTGGGTCACATCCCCAGCCCTTTTTTGTATTTTTATTTAGAGACAGGGTCTCACTGAGTTGCTAAGTGCCTCGCCATTGCTGAGGCTGGCTTTGAACTCGCAATCCTCCTGCCTCAGCCTCCCAAAGTGCTGGGATTACAGGCGTGCGCCACCGCGCCCGGCACACAATGCGTTTTTATGTGGTGCTAAGGATAGAACCCGGGCCGTGCACGTGCTAGACGAGCGCTCTACTGCTGAGCCACAACCCCAGCCCCAAGCAGGGATCTTTTTGAATCTCAGTTCTTGTTGACTTGCCCTCCCAAACCCCAATCTTTTCACTGTTTTCTTCAGAACATGGGTGGCTGAGCCGGGCGCAGTGGCGCATGCCTGTAATCCCAGCACTTGGGAGGCTGAGGCAGGAGGATCAAGAGTTCAAGGCCAGGGCTGGGGTTCTGGCTCAGCGGTAAAGCGCTCGCCTAGCACGTGCGCAACCCGGGTTCGAGCCTCAGCACCACGTAAACATAAATGCATTGCAAAAGAGTTCAAGGCCAGCCTCAGCAGTGGCGAGGCACTTAGCAACTCAGTGAGACCCTGTCTCTAATAAAATACAAAAAAGGGCTGGGGATGTGGCCCAGTGGTCGAGTACCCCTGAGTTCAATCCCCAGTACAAAAAAAAAAAAAAAGAACAAGGGTGGCAGTAGAGTTCCAAATTCTTAGCCTCCCCCACCCCAAACTTGGGACTTTTACTTTTACATTTTTTTTTTTTTTCCAATAGAGGCACCTTCTCTCTTCACATCTTCAAGAGGAATAAAAAGTAATCTGAAAGCTAGGGTCATAAAATGTGAATTGATATGAGCACTCCAGATTCTAAAGGAACCCAACATTCAACACATTAAAACAAGATTTTGACAGGGTTTTTTTTTTTTTTTTGGTCATACTAGGGACTGGACTCAGAGGTGCTTTAACATTAAGCTACATCCTTTTTTTTTTGAATCAGGGTGTTCCTAAGTTAATAAGGTTGGCCTCAAAACGTGAGATACTCCTCTTGCATCAGCCTCCTGAGTCACTGATATTACCGGTGTGATACCACACCTGGCTGGCAGTACTTTTTATTGACAAAAAATTTAATCATACCTAGATGGTGTGTATACCTATAGAATCAGTGTGCAGTGTTACATACCTGTAATTCCAGCAAATCAGGAGGCTAAGGCAGGAAAAACCCAAGTATGAGGCTAGCCTCAGTAACTTTTTTTTTTTTAAATATTTATTTGCTTTAGTTGTACACTATGTTTTTATTTTTACGTGGTGCTAAGGATCAAACCCGGGCCAAGCTCGTGCTAGGCGAGTGCTCTACCACTGAGCCACAACCCCAGCCCTAGCCTCAGTAACTTAATGATACCTTGTCTCAAAATAAACTATAAATAGGACTAGGGATGTAGCTCAGTGGAATAGTGCTTGCTCTAGGCCCTGGGTTCAATCTCTACCCCATACACAAATTAAACACACTTAAATCTAAACTCATGCACGTTGAAGTTGGATCCTGTTTTTTTTTTTTGCTTTAGTTGTACATAATGCAATGCATTTATGTTTACGTGGTGCTGAGGATTGAACCCGGGTCGCGTACGTGCTAGGCGAACGCTCTACTGCTGAGCCACAACCCCAGCCCCAAGGTGGATCCTTTTAGAGGACTTGCCTTTATCTCTGGGTTGACATAGTGCTATTTCTTTTTTCTGGTACCAGGGATTGAACTCAGGGGCACTTGACCACTGGTCCACATCCCCAGCCCTTTTTTGTATTTTGTTAGAGACAGGGTCTCACTGAGTTACTAAATGCCTCACCATTGCTGAGGCTGGCTTTGAACTCACAATCCTCATGCTTCTGCCTCCCAAGTGCTGGGATTACAGGCGTGCGCCACCACACCCAGCTTGACATAGTGCTATTTCTATGCAGTAACTTGATATTGTGTTTTAAGTCTAACATAGAATACTGCATAATAGGCAAAGTTTGTCCTTATTTTAAAATATCACCAACAGGTCACAAAACTATAGTGTATGAGTCAACCTTTTAGATATACAAATTTACACAATATGTGTTTCTGTATACATGTTTTGAGAAGGATGGCAAGAACATAATTAATGTTTAATCTTCTTGTTATTTTCCTATATTACCCACCCTGAGCATGTATTACTTACATAAAAAAAAGAAGAAAATAGATATCTACACTAACATTTTAAAGACATGTTGTTTTAACACCAAATTTCTCTTTTGCCCTACAAAGCCCTCTAACATCCACATATATCCATCTCTGGACAAATATGGTGTTCTTGGGGCTGGGATTGTGGCTCAGTGGTGGAGTGCTCGCCTAGTGCGTGCGCGGCCCGGGCTCGATCCTCAGCACCATGTAAAAACAAAAAACGCATTGTGTACAGCTAAAGCAAATAAATACAATTTAAAAAAATATATATGGTGTTCTTTCTACAACAGTCCAGCTTCTAGATCTTTATATATATGATTCTTTTTATGCTCCCTTTGAATCAGTATTTCACAACTTCTGGAAACCCTTTAAGCCTATCACCAATGATTAATCCAAAATAATTTTTTTTTTTTTAACTAGAAATTGAACCTCCACATCCCCAGTCCTCTTTACTTTTTGAGACAGGGTCTCACTAAGTTGCTTAGGGCTTCACTTAGTTGCTGAAGCCAATTTGAATTCGAGATCCTCCTGACTCAGCCTCCTGAGCTGCTGGGATTACAATCTTGCACCATAGCATTCGGTTTAATCCTATCTTTAATAAGCATCCACAGTGTGTATGATAGATGTGACTGCTCATGGGCTGCTGAGGACATACACCTCTTATTCCCTAAGCATATAACGATTTAACTCATTTGTGACAAATATTCAAAGATACTTTCTCCAAAAGATCACCAAGCCAAACATTTGGCCATATTTTTATTTACTACATATACTATAAACATATACAATACATGCTACAAAAAAACATTTTTTAAAATTTAACTGTCAAGAAAGTGTATAGTGTTATAATACAATGGCAAATGTTCATATTTTATTTCAAATTGGTTTGCTTATCACCCATTTCAAACCATTAATAGTGAAATGTTACTTGTGGAAAATTAACAATAATCTATTTGCATTATTAACAATAAAGAAGTCCAACAAATTAATAAGAATTAACCATGTCAAACATTAGTATCCAAAAAATGGGCTTTTGCAGAAACAATTATATAAAATATAGCAGCCAATTTCAGTTTATTTTGTGACAATGAATATGCACTTGAATGGGATTCTACCATGTTTTTTGGAAGATATCTCTAAAAAGTCCTTTGAGTTCTTGATATCCAATAACTGCCATACCCAGCCAAATCCAACCCAACACTTTATGTAATGGCTCCAGACAATTGATCATTGAGAAATTCTTATGATTTGGGTAAAGTTGCATATTCCACTAATATTACATGATGGAAAGAAACATTACAAGCCAATATCAAAGGCAAAGGAAAATATAAACACTCAAATCAGTTGTAACAATGTTCTTCTACCAATATTTTAGATGCCATACTTCCAAGGAAAACAAGATTTAATGTGCTTTTGGATTTTACAGTATGAATGCTAACTGAAAATTTAATAAAAGTAGTCAGATGGAATTGAGTATGCAAATTTGTTCATTCAACATTATTGAGCACCCACTATGTGCGTAGCACTGTGCTGATATTTTAAAAGTTGAGTATTAATATCTTCATCAAGCATTACCTTAGTGTGAGGTAAAAAATACATTAAATTAGCGTCAACTCATAAGTTTGCTTGTGGTAATGTATGTACTCCTATGCCAGCTGGCTTCCCTGGGACATGTAACAAGCTCCTGCATTCCCCTCATTCACTCACACAAGCATTGGCACACTGTGTGCCAGGCAATGTGCACTGAAATAACCATGATTTGGTATATATTCAAGAATGAAAATTTATCATATTAACCTATGTAGGGCAATTAGAAAGGTACACATTATTTTTCTAAAATGAGGTCCAAAGCAAAGTATAAGGTGTTTCTATGTCACACCACACCAGAGACCACTAAGTGCCTTTAACAACTGGGAACTAACTTTGAAAGTTTCATGTTGTAGTCTAAAATAGCTTAGATTATTTTTGGTCTCAATAGTTCTATTCTTTGGAGCACCTGACCCAATATAAACCATTCTATATTTAAAAGGGTGTTTATAAACTAAACCTGAACATAAAAAAAAAAAAAAGAGACAGAGAGAGAGAGAAATCCATTTAAAAAAAAAAAAAATGAAGGCAGTACTTCAAGCACTGTTCTGGCCATGTAAAATGAATAATACATAAGTAATTCATGATTGGTTCAAACATATCTTTCAAAGGACTAATCCTATCCCCAAACTCACTTGTCTTTTATACAAATTGCCCAGAATGCTGAGGGCAGAATTTGACCCTGAAACCTTCCATGGAATATTGTAAGTGATTGGTCCTTCCACTCCAAGTAGAATCTGAGAATTCAGGGTCTCCTTCTAGGATACTGGTACTCAGGAGAAATGGCCCTGTTGATACCCATCAGGCAGGAGTCTCTTTAGCTGCTCCAGCAGGGTGAATCTAATATGACCCCCTAGGGGAAGGCAGAGAGCTGGGAGTTTGGCTGTCAACTTAATGAATCCAATACTGGCTTAAAGCTATGCACTGAATAAAGTGCTCTGCACATCCTGCTCCTCATCTGGAATGAAAATATACATTATCTTAAGAATCAGCCTACTTATGGGTCTGGGGGAAAAGAATAACAAGGGTTGAAAGAATCCCAAGAAAAAGTATGAAGCATTGACTGGGAAGGAAGACAAATGCCTCTAGTAGTGTTCTCAGAATTCTCAGGATTTGAAATGTCAGAATGAGTCATACAATGGTCATGTTCCATAAATGAAAAAGCAATCCCACTGGGTACTATTCACACGGTGCATGATTACTTCAAAGGGGTAGAAGGGAACAGTCTACTGCCATTTGATAGGATGGTTTCAGAATGAAAACAAAACCACTGGATAAGTCAGGGTAACCAGTGTGTTAACACTCCTCTCTTGTCCATCAGCATCCCAGGTTGTTCTGCACTGCCTGAGAGAAAGGAGGTAAGATACCTATCCCTTCTGATACAGGCAAAGCCACTACCACCTAAAACTGCCAATTCACAAGTCAACCACACAAGCCCTCCAGTTTCGTACCCTGGATATGGTAAATGAGACTAGGAATGGAGTAGTTCAATCTAAAAAAGATCACAGGTAACAGAATGCTTATATAAACTAGACTGCTTTTGACACCTGTAAGAAAATTATATAGATGGTAATTGGAAGGAATTAAAAAAAAAAAAAAAAAAAAGATTGTTCCCATCTGTCAGCAAAACTTGTTTGTTGAGCTATACTCAGCTGAAGTCCTCATCGGGATTCTGTTGATCCAGCAGACGGACATGTGTGAATGGGAAGTGACCTCGTTTGCCATTACACTCCCCTTCCCACTGACCACTCACATTAATCTTCGTAACCTTTACCAGCTCACCGACCTGCAGGAGGAGAATAAGGAGAGTACTTTATTTCCAGTTAAGAATGCAAGCTGAAAAAAACTCCATTCTCTCTGGTTAGGCAAACCCTGCCCATGTGATTGCTCTAGGGCTGTTACAGAAATGGCTCTTCACTACCTCCCCAACCCCAGCCACCAGAATGATTATTTGTGGTTAATGCAGACAGAAGGAAGAAGCGATTTTAGCAGTATAGAAAGAGAACACAGAAAAGTAGAAAAAGATCCTAGAAAATTATACTTTT
Source organism: Tamias sibiricus (assembly GCA_025594165.1). Taxonomy (NCBI): domain Eukaryota; kingdom Metazoa; phylum Chordata; class Mammalia; order Rodentia; family Sciuridae; genus Tamias; species Tamias sibiricus. Next base: position 49,073,682 of record CM046660.1, read on the forward strand.
CGGAAATCTCAGCGTCTCTGAATGAGCAATATCAACTTAAGAGAATATTCCTTTTCTTTATACATGCTACGCTGGGCTTCCTGCCTGTTCCAGGCCCTGACCTAGGAAAGAAGTCCTGACTCTCCATGGCACAGAGTAGCACAATCTCCCAGCTTACTCACACACACACATCCTGGCCTGGTATTGCTTGCATAGTATAAAGCAATCATGGCAAGTTCACTTCACTTGACCCCAGAAAATGAAATTTTCTATTACCTTCTCACCAAGGCAAGCCACTTTCCACTAGGGCAAGCACAGGCCCAAATTCCAAGTCCTGTCAGCTCCCTGCTCATCCCTACCTTCTTCCTCATCTACAAACAGATTTTTTTTTTTTTTTTTTTTTGCTCCCTCAATGCCACTTGGCACTGTTCATTGGTCCCCAATGAGGGGACCAAAAGAAAAAAAAAAAAAAAAAAACAGAAAACAAAAACAAAGTCTCTTTCTTCTCTCTCTCTTTTGTTTACAGTGCTAGGGATCAAACACAAAGCCTCACACATGCTAGGCAAGTGATAAAACACTGAGGTAAAACCCCAGCCCCAATATAAAAAGTCTCATAACATTAAAGATAAAATTTTAATAATATGATATATCTCTAGCCTACCATGAAACTTAAGACAAAAATCAGTCTGATGAATGGATTCACCCTATGATAAAATATTGAATAATGGTGAGATAAAACCCTTGAACTACAGAACTCCATGACTTAAATGTTAATTATTAACATTTAAGTTTTGAGCACACAAGTGGTTTCTAATTATTACTGTTCATTTGGTTTTATGAAATTAATAACTACTACTGATTTAATTATATAGTACAGTGGAGGTTTTTATTGGGGGAGGGGAACAGGGGAGTGTGTTTGATAGTATTAGGGATTGAACCCAGGGCTTTGTACATGCTAGAAAAGCATTATACCACTGAGCTATATCCCAACCCTTTTTATGTTTTGAGAGATGGTATTGCTAAGTTGATGAGGCTGGCTTTGAATTTTCAATCCTCCTGCTTCAACTGCCTGAGCCACTGGGATTACAGGCGAGTGCCACAAGCTTGGCTGACATGCCCATTCTTGCATATAGATCCAAGCCCTATAGGCTGCTAGTACCAGGGTTCTGTCATCCTAACAATTTTCCAGCTCAACTTCCTGACACCCAAGTAAGGTAATTAACTATGACAACCAAAGATTTTCACACTGTTTTTGGAGACCACGACAAAGTGAAGTTTTGTTAGTAAAAATAATCTAAAAGATGTATTCCTTTAACCTTAATCCTAGTTCTCAATTTATCTCACTTGTTCCCTTCTTTTAAAAAAATGTGGCAGGACTGGAGGTGTGGTTCAGTGGTACAGCAATGGCTTTGTATGCACAAGGCCCTAGGTTTGTTCCTCAGCACAAATAACAAAACAAAAACATTCTTTGCAGGGCTGGGATTGTGGCTCAGCGGTAGAGCGCTCACCTGGCATGTGCACGGCCCAGGTTCGATCCTCAGAACCACGTAAAAATAAACGCATTGTGTACAACTAAAGCAAATAAATAAATATTAAAAAAAAAAACATTATTTGCACTATCCCCTAATATCAAACTATTTTAGTGAATTTGTCTTGTTTGTGACCCGTCAGCTACCCTTGACTATCTACGCTTCACACACATAACACAGTTACTCAAATTAAAGCCAGGACGCTTCTAGTTACTTGGTATGGTAAAGTCCATTACATCAAATGCAGCAGTTCTTTCCCCCATTTTTAGTATTTTTTTGTACTGTCTATTAAACACTCTATATTAAAGTGTTATTCTGGTAGCTATATTCAGACTAACATAAGTCCCTGACCTTATGAAGGGAACTTATAGGCTGCTGCAGTGGCACACATTTATGATCTCAGCAATTCAAGGCTCAGTCACGAGTTCAAGGCCAACAGGGGCAACTTAGTGAGATCCTCTCTCAAAAAAAAAATTTTAAAAAGGGCTGGGAGCCAGGCTTGGTGGCACATGACTGTAATCCCAGCACTTGGGAGGCTGAGGCAGGAGGATTGCGAGTTCAAAGCCAGCCTCAGCAATGGCAAGGCAGTTAGCAACTTAGACCCTGTCTCTAAATAAAATACAAAAAAGGGCTGGGGACGTGGACCAGTGGTTGAGGGCCCCTGAGTTCAATCCCCAGTACCATAAATAAATAAATAAATAAATAAATAAGGCTGGGGATGTAGCTCTGTTATAGAACTCAGGGCTGTGGGTAGAATCCCCAGTATAGGACCTAAGAAAAAAAGTATGTGTGTGTGAGTGTACAATGTTTGTTTAATATTTTACTCAGGGCTGGGGTTGTGGCTCAGCGGTATCGTGTCCAGCTACAACTAAAAATTTTTTTTTTAATTTACTTACTTTTCTAGGTATTTGAGAAGACAGCTCTTTAGGATATAGCCTTAAATCAAGCATTCTACTGCATAACAAAATTCAGATGCAAACTCCTCTCGTCTCTCAATATTACATTATCTTTATTTTTAAACATTCAAAAGTGTAGTCTCAAGTGACAGTTCACAGAGCTCTAAGAAGGGAAGGATGCATTGAAGTGTAGGTTAGGCTGGTCTACGCTTTTTTTTTTTTTTTTTTTTTTTTTTTTTAACAGTTGAAGAAGTTCTTGGCAGAAAGATCCAAACATCTGAAGTGAAAGAAAAGCTATGCCATGATGGAAATTATTCTGATTTTAAATGAATAAAAGAGTAAAGTTGTAACTGGTCAACTGGGCTAATTAACCTGCCCAAAGTTGTACAGGAGTAACAAATAATTCAAAGGAAGACCTTGTTAAGAAAGGGTACCTGTCAACCCTGGGAGAATATGAATAGGTTGCTCTAAGAAAATCAAAAGAGACTTGGGAGGCTAAAGCAAGAGGACTGCAAATTCAAGGCCAACCTCAGAAACTTAATTAAACCTAATCTCAAAATTAAAAAAAGCCGGATATGGTGTCACATGCCTATAATCCCAGAGGCTTGGGAGGCTGAGGAAGGACTGGAAGTTCAAAGCTAGTCTCAGCAACTCAGTGAGACCCTGTTTCTAAATAAAATATTAAAAAGGGCTGGGGATGGGCTGGGGTTGTGGCTCAGCAGTAGAGCACTCACCTAGCACATGTGTAGCCCGGGTTCGATCCTTAGCACCACGTAAAAATAAAGGCATTGTGTAAAAATAAAGCAAATAAATTAAAAAAAAAAAAAAAAAAAGGTTGGGGATATGGCTCAATGGTTGAGCACACCTCTGGGTTTAATCCCCAGTCCAAAAATTAAAATAAAAAATGGGATGGGAATATGGCTCAGTGGTAGAGAGCCCCTGGGTTCAATCCCCAGTACCCCCGACCACACCACCACAAAGTTGCTCCACTAAGTGAAGTTATTTAATTCAGAAAGAAAGCCAGAATTGTGCCCCTCTTCCTATTATACATCAACTCACTAAAGCCTACTTCCAAAGACTTTATCAGAAAAGATGAGGTCTGAAACTTGGCATACTGCTTCAAACAAACAAAAAAAAAAAAGCAAACTGAATATATGCCTCAGAAATGTTACAGTAACATTAGTTCCAACACTAGTGATTTCAAAATTCAAGTTATAAAAAGGAAAGAAAAATCCTAATATAACATTACCAGTGGACAAGAAAGACAAAAGGGCTTGATGTATCACAAAGCATTTACTTCATTTTCATGAGGTAGACCTCAGTAGTGCCTTGTAAAGAAAAAAGGCTGATAATTCTACTTATCACTGAGGAATTGTTTTATTGTCCAGTCTGGTACTCAGCCTCCTGATCCTACAACACATCCTCAGGAGCAAGTATGCATGTATTTATGGAATCATAAAGGGGAATAAATGTGGTTACTCTGATTTCTTCGCTCCTAGAAAACTTACTGAACACTGGTTTATTCCCTAGCTCTGTATAGTTTCCAAAGTCAGCCAGGATCCTGGTGCAGATATAATCAAATCTAAAACTGGTTCAGGAGCAAAAAGACTACCCAAGCCAGGTGCAGTGGCACACACCTGTAATCCCAGCACTTGGGAGGCTAAGGCAGGAGGATCGCGAGTTCAAAGCCAGCCTCAGCAATGGTGAGGCACTTAACAACTCAGTGAAACCCTGTTTCTAATAAAATACAAAAATGGGCTGGGGATGTGGCCCGGTGGTCGAGTGCCCCTAAATTCAATCCCTGGTACCGAAAAAAAAAAAAAAAAAAAAAAAAACTACCCAGTTGATCTCCACCAGTGAGTACCAGTGATAATAATAAGAAGAGAACCCAACAGCACTGATTTCTGGAACCCACTATATAGGAGCTGGAACCCACTATATAGGAGACATAGCAAACTGAGTGACCTCCTTTGCAGCTGTTTTTCTAGTTTCTGTTCCTATCTAACAGGAAAGATAACAACTGTCAGCATTCCTTTGATCCAGACTTGCTGCATATATTTACTGAGCTTGATGAAGAAGCGAACAAAGGGCTGGGGGTGTGACTTCATGGTAGAGCACTTGCCTAACAAGTCAGTGTTTGAACCTCAGCACTGCAAAACAGAAAAAAAATGCATGTAAAAGAAAGCCATGGAAAAGCAAGTACAGAGAAGCAGTACAGGGAGCCTTGTATCCAAACATTTTTAAATAATAATAATAAAAAAAGACATTTAGTAAATATTCCAAGATTTGGCTAGGGGGAAAACAGTTAAGGAAACTACAGCAATCTAAGGCAGGGGGTCAGTGAACTGTGGCCCATGAGCCAATTCAGTTTGCTGTTTGTGTAAATAGTTTTTACTGGAACATCACAAGCTCATCTGTTGTTTTGTCTGGCTGCCTTCTACTACCATGGCAGAGTGAGGGTTGTGGCACAGACTATATGGCTCCAGGCATTTATAGAAAAAGTCTGCAGACTCTTGATCTAAAGAATAGGTAAGCCAGGGGCTGGGGTTGTGGCTCAGCGGTACAGCGCTCGCCTAGCACATGTGCAGCCCAGGTTCGATCCTTAGCACCACGTAAAATGCATTGTGTACAACTAAAAAGCAAACAAATAAATATTTAAAAAACAACAACAACAAAAAAAGAATAGGTAAGCCAGATACAAGGGCACACACTTGAAATCCCAGCTACTCAGGAGGCTGACAGGAGGCTGGCGAGTTCAAGGCCAGCCTGGGCAATTTAGAAACCATCTCTCAAAATAAAATTTTAAAAAGATTGGGGATAGGGCTGGGGTTGTGGCTCAGCAGTAGAGCACTTGCCTAGCACGTGTGCGGCCCGGGTTCGATCCTCAGCACCATGTAAAAATAAAAAATAAAAACACATGGTGGCAGGAGGATCGCAAGTTCAAAGCCAGCCTCAGCAATGGTGAGGCACTTAGCAACTCAGTGAGACCCTGTCTCTAAATAAAATACAAAAAAGGTCTGGGGATGTGACCCAGTGGTCGAATGCCCCTGAGTTCAATCCCTGGTACCACAAAAACAAAACAAAACAAAACAAAAAAAACACATTGTGTACAACTAAAGCAAATAAATAAATATTAAAAAAGAAAAAAAAAAAAGGGTTGGGGATATATCTCAGTGGTAGCTTTTGTCTAGCATGCACAAGGCCCTGAGAGAAAGACAGAGTAGGCAATATATAGGACCCATCTAGAGTCTTTCAAATCAGTGAAAACAAGTAAGGACAATTCAGCTTTAATGATTCACTTGCCTTAGAGGTGGACTGAAATGGGCATGGTTTGTACTGGTGTTAAATAATTAGATTTAACTGACTAAAACTATTGGTGAGAGGTGAATTGACCACTAGTAGTATATACATTTTAGTTCAATATAAAGTATTTTCTAAAATTTAATACAATGAATTAGACCTGAAGTTCCCCAACTATATAGTGTTAAAGGCATCACAGTCAACTCACAGGTATGCAACGAAGTCTTTTACAATATTTAAAAAAAATATTTATTTGCTTTTAGTTGTACACAATGCGTTTATTTTTACGTGGTGCTGAGGATTGAACCCAGGCTGCGCACGTGCTAGGTGAGCGCTCTACAACTAAGCCACAACCCCAGCCCCTCTTTTAAATTTTTGAGAGAAACAGAATAATGCTTGATTTGTTATGTCATAATACTAGGCTTAAGACAGCATGCAATCTATTTTTGTTTTTGGACTGGGGATTGAATTCGGGGTGCTTTACCACTGAGCCACACCCCAGCCTTTTTTATTTTGAGAAAGGTCTTGCTGAGTTGCTCCAGCTAGCCTTGAACTTATGAATCTTCAAGGTAGTAGACAATTTGGACATATGTCATGCTATATTTATTTTGTTTTATTTTTTAATTAAAAAAAAATTTAGCTGTAGATGGATGTAATAACTTTATTTTATTTACTTATTTTTATGTGGTACTGAGGATCAAACCCAGTGCCTTCCACATTCTAGGCAAGCGCTCTACCACTGAGCTACAATCCCAGTCCCATGCTATATTTCTTTCAAAGAACACTGTATCTTTAAAAGGCTGGCTTTTGAAAGTTGCTATGATAAACAAATAAGTAACTCATGAAAATAAATGTGAAATAGGAAACAAGGGTGGCAATGTTCAATATGATCCCAAGGTTGGAGGAACTGCAGTGACCAGATATACACATCTCATTAGTTAAGTAATTACAGTCCTTTAATACTAAACTAAAACATTTTCTTCTCATTGTTTATTAATAGTATATATATTTTTTCTAGTATATATATAATATATATAGTATAATATATATAGTATATAGTATATATATTATAGTATATATATATAATATATATATATATAGTATATATATATATATATAGTATATAGTATAATATATAGTATAATATATATAGTATATAGTATATATATTAATAGTATATATATTTTTTTGCATGGTATTGGGAATTGAATCCAGGTCTTACCATTTATGTGTTCTACCACTAAGCTACATCCTTGCCCATCCCCCTTAATTATTTTGATATTTGATCTTCTTTCTTTTTCTTTTTTGGAACCAGGGATTGAACTCAGGGGCACTTGACCACTGAACCACATCCCTAGCCCTATTTTGTATTTTATTTAGAGACAGGGTCTCACTGAGTTGCTTAGCACCTCACTTTTGCTGAGGCTGGCTTTGAACTCTATTTTTTTTTAATATTTATTTATTTGTTTTACTTGTATACAATGCCTTTATTTTTAGGTGGTGCTGAGGATGGAATCCGGGCCATGCACGTGCTAGGTGAGTGCTCTACCTGAGTCACAACCCCAGCCCTGGCTTTGAACTCTTTTTTTTTTTTCTTCTTGGTACCGGGGATTGAACTCAGGGGCACTCGACCACTGAGCCACATCCCCAGCCCTTTTTTGTATTTTATTAAAAACAGGGTCTCAGTGAGTTGCTAAGTGCCTTGCCATTGCTGAGGCTGGCTTTGAACTCGCGGTCCTCCTGCCTCAACCTCCCAAATGCTGGGATTACAGGTGTGAGCCACCATGCCCGGCTTGAACTCTTGATTCTCCTGCCTCAGCCACCCCAGCCGCTGGGATTACAGGTGTGCGCCATGTTGCCCCATTTTAATTTTGATATTTGGTAACTGGATTACAGGTATACACCACCACTGTACCCAGTTTATGTTTACCCAGTTTATGGTACTAGAGATTAAACCCAAGGGCACTCTATCACTGTGCTACATATATCCCCAGTCCTTTTTTTTTTTTTTTTTTAAGTTCTAGATGGACGCAATCTCTTTTATTTTGTTTATTTATTTTTATGTGGTGATGAGGATAGAACCCAGTACCTCACATGTGCGAGGCAAGCGCTCTGCCACTGAGCCATAAACCCAGCCCCCCAGTCCTTTTTATTTTTTATTTTGCGACAAGGTCTTGCTGAGGGTCTCACTATGTTGCTGAGGCTGGCCTCAAACTTGTAGTCCTCCTGCCTCAGCTTCATAATTATTATTAAACATACTTCAGGGGCTGGGGTTGTGGCTCAGCGGCAGAGCGATCGCCTCGCACGTGCGCGGCCCGTGTTCTATCCTCAACACCACATAAACATAAATGCATTGCATTGTGTACAACTAAAGTAAATAAATAAATACTTTTTAAAAATTTAAAAAAAAAAAAAAAAACATACTCAGGCATGGGATTTGGGATATAGATTAGTTGGCAGAGTGCTTGCCTCGCATGTATAAGGCCCTGGGTTCAATCCAAATAACACAAAAAAATGAAATAGGGGATAGGGTTGTGGCTCAGCGGTAGAGCGCTCGCCTAGCATGTGCACGGTCCGGGTTAGATTCTCAGTACCACATAAAGATAAAAGGCATTGTAGCCAGGCGCGGTGGCGCACGCCTGTAATCCCAGCACTTTGGGAGGCTGAGGCAGGAGGATCGCGAGTTCAAAGCCAGCCTCAGCAATGGCGAGGCACTTAGCAACTCAGTGAGACCCTGTCTCTAAATAAAAATACAAAAAAGGTCTGGGGATGTGACCCAGTGGTCGAGTGCCCCTGAGTTCAATCCCTGGTACCACAAAAAAAAAGGCATTGTGTACAACTAAAACAAATAAATATATATTTAAAAAAAGAAAGAAAGAGAAAAATACCCAGGCATGGTGGTATACGACTATAATCCCAAATAATTGAGAGGCTGAGGCAGAAGAATCCCAAACTTCAAGGCCAGGCTAGGTAATTCAACAAGACCTTGCCTCAATGTAAAAATTTAAAACGGGAGTCAGGTGCTGAGGATGTAGCTTAGGGGTAGAGTGCTTGCCTAGCACTGAGGGCCTGGGTTTAATTCTCAGCACCATAAAGGAAAAAAAAAACAAACAAAAAAAAACTATTAAGGCTATTAAGTTATTAGGAAGGATATAAATACTTAAGATATTTGGACCTACCTACTTAATAAGTGGAACTGTTAGGTATTTGTTTTAGCCTAGGGAAACTGAAACACTAAGGGTGGTATGAATGAAAAAAGTTCAGGACCAAAAGCCTACATTGTGGGGCTCACAGTGAGTTCCTGAAAAGTAGAGATATTCAAAGAGATGTTAAAAAATCATTGTGATGATACCAAAGAGTCTGCCTTTAACATCTGATAACTGGATCTGTTACATGATTTAAAATGAAGCAGACATCCAAGAGGATGAAAGAAGGGCAAGAGAAACTAGACACCTGTCTCAATGAACAGTACAGAGGTCTAATGCTATGGTTCCACAAAAAGAAACTGGATACATAAAGGGCTTGCCTCTCATATTCTCATACCTTCCAATCTCATTTTTCCCCCTCTATCAGATATGTCAGATTGGCCTTTCCTCCAATATTCCATACACAGGTCAAAAGGCCTTAATAATTTACATTATCATAGATAATAATATCATATCATATACCCCACATGCAGAAATGTGCAAGTTATAGTCACTGATGCATCAACAAGAATCCAAAGAAGGCCGGGGCACGGTGGCGCACGCCTGTAATCCCAGCACTTAGGAGCCTGAGGCAGGAGGATCGCGAGTTCAAAGCCAGCCCCAGCAATGGCAAGGCACTTTAGCAACTCAGTGAGACCCTGTCTCTAATAAAATACAAAAAAGGGCTGGGGATGTGGCCCAGTGGTTGAGTGCCCCTTAGTTCAATCTCCACTACCAAAAAAAAACAAACAAACAAAAAAAAACAAAGAACCATGTTACACCTTACACTTTTCACATCTGAACCATGAAAAAAAAGTCCAAGCCTGAGAGTACCCAAGTATTCTAAAGTCTTACTTATTGAAAGCAAAATGCCAGGCTGAATATGGAATAGAAGTTTAACACAAGTAGCAAATTTAAAGAAAGTATGATTGTTCTGCATAGTCCACAAAGGCATAAAATAAACATCTACATTTATAAGATTTATCACGACAGCTGGGTGCAGTGGTGCATGCCTGTAATCCCAGTGGCTCAGGAGGCTAAGGCAGAAGGATTGGGAGTTCAAAGCCAGCCTCAGCAAAAGTGAGGAGTTAAACAACTCAGTGAGACCCTGTCTCTAAACAAGATACAAAATAGGGCTGAGCATGTGGCTTAGTGGTTGAGAGCCCCTGAGTTCAACCCGTTACCACTGCGCCCACCACCCAACATGACAAAAGCCCTCTGCACTATTCTAGAGTTATTTTTATCATTTCTCATTCAACACACTTGGTATGTCTGCATTTTATTTAATCTCTGTTTCATTCGCTGATATATTCCCAGAATATGACTGACTGATCAACCCACAGATCTATAGTGGGCAGAGGAACACCCCTACTACCTTGGTTGTTTGCTACAGTTAACCCCTTTTTTCTAACACCTTCATTCCTATTAGAGAAATCTGGGTAAAGAAAGAAAATATCTAATAACTCATATTCTAGTGAGAGACTTCAGTCACAACAAATATACCATGCAGGAAACTTACATTTGTAAAATGAGGAGAGGTGATTCTTGAACACTTTTAAAAATTTATTTTTTAAAACACAGAAACAGAACAAAACCATAAAAAGGCACAGAAACTCTTTCTTCAAAGAAAATCTTACAGAGATACGATATAGAACATAGTTAAAAAACAGCTGCTTTAGCTGGAGCACAGTGACGCACAGCTACTCTGGAGGCTGAGCCGGGAGCATTATAAGTTCAAGGCCAGCCTTGGTGATTTAATGAGACCCTGTCTCAAAATAAAAAAAAAAAAAATACAAAGGTCTAGGAATACATCTCAGTGGTAGAGCCCCTTGGATTCAATCACCAGTACAACAGGAAAAAAAAAAAAAAAAAAAAAAAAAAAGCAGCTGCTTTAGCTGGGGTACCCTGTGGCACATGCCTGTAATTCCAGTGATTCAGAAGAGTGAGGTAGCAGGAAAGTTTAAGGCCAGGCTCTGCAACATAATGAGACCCTGTCTCAAAATAAAAAATAAAAAGGGCTTGGGAGGGGATGGGGATATAGCTCAGTTGGATGAGTGCTTGTCTTGTATGCACAAGGCCTTGGGTTCGATCCCCAGTACCAAAAAAAAAAAAAAAAAAAAAAAAAAAAAAAAAAAAGAAGAAAACAAAGGGGGGGGGGGCTGGGGTCTAGCACGCATGAGGCCCGGGTTTAATCCTCAGCACCAAGTAAAAATAAAGGCATTATGTACAACTAAAACAAAGAAATAAGCCAGGCACGGTGGCGCACGCCTGTAATCCCAGCACTTTGGGAGGCTGAGGCAGGAGGATGGTGAGTTCAAAGCCAGCCTCAGCAATGGCGAGGCACTTAGCAACTCAGTGGGACCCTGTCTCTAAATAAAATACAAAAAAGGGCTGGGGATGTGGCCCAGTGGTCGAATGCCCCTGAGTTCAATCCCTGGTAACGACAAAAAAAAAAAAAAAAAAAAAAAAAGTCTTGGGATGTAGCTGATGTAGCTCAGTAGTAGAGCACTTGCCAAGCATGTACAAGGCCCTGAGTTTAATCCCCAGTACTACAAAAATTAATAATTGAAGAGAAAGAAACCCAAGATCTTGCAATCTCAGCTTCACCCTTTCCCTAGGCACTTCCTGGGAACTCTTAGGGTACTGAAAAGTAGTCCGAAAATGTGGGTCTAATATATTACCTCCAAGTCTTGACCAAATCTAAAAGTAAATAAATCTACCCCTGGGATATAGCTCAGTGGTAGAGCACTAGTCTAACATGTGCAAGGCTCTGAGTTCAATCCCAGTATTAATAACTAAATAAATAAGCAAGTAAAATATAAAATGCCACCAAAATGAGCCGGGCACAGTGGCGCACACCTGTAATCCCAGCACTTGGGAGGCTAAGACAGGAGGATCGCGAGTTCAAAGCCAGCCTCAGCAATGGCAAGGCTCTTAGCAACTCAGTGAGACCCTGTCTCTAATAAAATAGAAAAAAGGGCTGGGGATGTGGCCCAGTGGTCAAGTGCCCCCGAGTTCAATCCCTGGTACCAAAAAAAAAAAAAAAAAAAAGCGCCACCAAAATGTACCTAGCTTGTTTATAGATCTAGATTTATAGTAGGTCAAATTATGTTTCATATATATGAGATACATATGGAAAGACTGATCTATGTCAAAATAAGTAGTAGGCATTAGTTTCTATGAAAACCAGAAATGGAGCCAGGCGCAGTGGCACACAACTGTAATCCCAGCAGCTCAGGAGGCTAAGTCAAGAAAGGAGAACTATATCTCCCTACATAGATAATATAAATGAGGACATGCTTGCTGTCAATGAAGCCACACAAAACCTGCACGGAGGAGGGCAGGACTACTGTTATAAAAGGAAGGAACCAGAGACTGAATCTGGGTTTGGTAGAAAGGTGCCAAGGTTGGGGCTGGGATTGTGGCTCAGCGGTAGAGCGCTCGCCTAGCACGTGGGCGACCTGGGTTCGATCCTCAGCACCACGTACAAATAAAACGCATTGAATAAAACACATTGTGTACAACCAAAAGCAAATAAATAAAAATATTTAAAAAAAAAAAAAAAAAAAAAAGAAAGGTGCCAAGGTAGATTTAGGTTTGTCACATTTCCTTAATAAATCAGTCTGCATGATCCATTCAACCAGTCTTTTTTTTTTTCTAAATATTTTATTTTTTTTTTTTTTTTTTTTTTTTAAATATTTATTTATTTACTTTAGTTGTACACAATACAATGCATTTATGTTTACGTGGTGCAGAGGATCGAACCCGGGCCGCGCACGTGCGAGGCGAGCGCCCTGCCGCTGAGCCACAACCCCAGCCCAATATTTTTATTTTTTAGTTGTAGTTGGACACAATCTTTATTTATTTTTACGTGGTACTGAGGGCCACGCACATGCTAGGCGAGTGCTCTACCAATGAGCCACAACCCCAGCCCTCAATCAGTCTTAACATCAATTTTGAATGAGGATATTTAAGGTATTTTCCAACTCTAGAGTTCTATTGATGCTAAATGAACAACCATTTTTTTTCATTTAAAAAAAAAAAGTATTTTAAAGCTACTAGTTAGGCTATTTGTTTTAACTCAAAAGAGGCCCTCTTTAGCAATAAACATATGTGGCTCAAAAACCAATATCCAAACCAAAATTTAAACTAGTTTTCTACACAAATCTTTATTTTACAAGATTGTATTTGATAGCAGGGAGATTAGCTCAACCATTTTTTAGTATTAAAAACCCTACTTAGGGCTGGGGTTGTGGCTCAGCGGCAGAGCGCTCGCCTCGCACGTGCGCGGCCCAGGTTCGATCCTCAGCACCACGTAAACACAAATGTATTGCATTGTATACAACTAAAGTAAATAAATAAATATTTAAAAAAAAAAAACCCTACTTAGTCAAGGCAGACATCACTTTGTTTGAGGATTTTTATTTTGTTTTGTTATGGTTTTTGTTTTTTGTTTTGTTTTGTTTTGTCTTTTTGTGAAGGGGTCTTACTTTGTTTCCCAAGATGCTCTTGAACTCAGGAATTCAAGTGATCCTCTTGCCTCAACCTCTTGAACAGCTGGAATTACAGGCAAGGAACCATGATCATATGCCACTGCCACCAATGTTCAACCAAGGCATACATTATTAAAAAATAATTCTCTTTGAGGAAGGAAATGGAAGCAAAATTAATATGATAACTATCCTCGCCTGTATGTTAGCTGACTTGTTCCGTGAATACTGTTTTCACACTCTAGCCCTGTGCTAATAAGGTCTGCAATAAATGTCTAGAGTCACATCTATCATATGCACAGCAACAAGTTAGAATGTCATCATCATCTGAACATAAATGAAAACATGAAGCTGGAATCTAGTTTTTCTTATCTCCAAACTCTAAATGGGGAAAAAGAAGTGGTGCATGCCTGTAATCCCAGCTACCCAGGAGGTTGAAGTAGGAGGATCGTGAGTTTGAAGCTAACCTGAGCAACACAGTGAGACTTCCCATCTCAAAATTAAAGAAAAAGACAAAAATGAAGAAACAAAAACAACAAAAAATAGTGTGACTTAGCAACATAGGTTTCATTTCTCATCAGGCAGAAACAAGAAAGTCACAAACATCCTCTTAAAACATACAAACTTTAAAAACACATTTTCAGGGGCTGGGGTTGTAGCTCAGTGGTAGACAGCTTGCCTTGTGAGGCACTGGGTTCAATCCTCAGCACCACATAAAAATAAATAAATAAAATAAAGATATTGTGTCCATTTACAACTAAAAAATATTAAAAAACAAACACATTTTCAGTCAAACCTAGAAAACTAACCCTCCTTCTACTAGATCAAAAACTAAAAGAAAAATTTCAAATCTAGTAATATCAGAGAGTAGTTCAAATAAATTCTAACCCATTCTGTGGACTAACACGCCCCCTTAAACAGAGAGCAGCTCCAACTCCTATGACTCCTATGACCCAAAGAAAACAAAGAGGAGGGCTGGGGATGTAGTTCAGTGGTAAAGCACTCTGCCAGCATGTGAGAGGCCCTGGGTTCAATCCCTAGCACTGGAAGGAAGGAAGGAAGGAAGGAAGGAAGGAAGGAAGGAAGGAAGGAAGGAAGGAAGGAAGGAGAAAAAGAACACTTCAGTTTATAAGAATGTACTTTTACTCTTTCTCTGTATAACTTCAGCCTGTGCTTAAGAAAGTTAGCTACCCATTTACATTCAAATCATCTTATCAGTCTCTGAAACACAGGAATAGGATGCCTCTTCTGTAGCATTTTTTTTTTCTCCCTGTAGCAGCTTTTATGTTCAACTACTAGCTCTATATAACTCAGGATAAAAGGAAGGGGGGGGGGCTGGGATTGTGGCTCAGCGGTAGAGCGCTCGCCTAGCACTTGCGCGGCCCGGGTTCGATCCTCAGCACCACGTATAAATAAACCCATCGTGTACAACTAAAGCAAAATAAATAAAATATTAAAAAAAAAAAAAACATTAAAAAAAAAGGAAGGGAGGGGAGGAGAAAAGAAGGAGGTAAGAGGCAAAACAGTGCTAAACAAAGAAGGAATAAAAACAATGTCATGGTTGATCAGAAGGAGATAAGTTACCAACAATAACTATTCACCAGTAAAAGGCTAAAAATTAATTCCTTAAGAACTGGCTTCTTGGGCTGGGGTTGTGGCTCAGCAGCAGAGTGCTCGCCTGGCACGTGTGCGGCCCAGGTTCGATCCTCAGCACCACATACAAATAAACCCACTGTGTACAGCTAAAGCAAATAATTAAAAAAAAAAAAAAAAGAACTGGCTTCTTGACTATAAAATGCATTAAACAACAACGACGAAGTAAATTTGCCACTTCTTGGAATTATCACTTTTAGGTATAGCTCCCTTCCCACCTATACTACTCTTTACTGTTTCCTCCTGATGCTTTCTTTCAGTAGTGTTGGGGGTTGAACCCAGAGCCTAATGCATGTTGGGAAAGCACTCTTACTACTGAGCTACATCCCCAGCCCTACTCTTGATTCTTGGCAAACACAATCAATAGTAAGGAACTTCATATCTCCTAAAGTAAAAACATTTTGTTTTTGTGGGAAAATTCTATTTAAATGCTATGCTAAAGACCATTTATTACACTCAAATCTGTGTAAACCCACCTTCTTTTAAACAATGCCAAACAGAAAGCAAGAAAGATTAGAATATAGATAGGAGAAAATATTTTAGGTTAATTCCTGTGAATTCAGGTAGTATTATTAATCAAAATATGCTTAGTAGATAAATCAGAACATTCAGTTATACAGTTTTAAGCTTACTCATTGCAAAATAGGTTTTCAATGTAAAAGAGAAAACCCAACATTAAATGCCAAAATCAGTACTTAATGGTTCAACAACTACAACATCACAATGCTGGAGCTTGTATTCAGCATTCCTACAAAGCTCTAAGAGGTCTGAAAGGGAGACCCTATATAGCAGATCTCTTCTTTCTACATTTTACACATTATGTACCTCCAAAGCCAAGGCTGTCTTGTCGTAGGCATTAGGGACTCGCTTCTGGATAACCCTGGCATAAATGGGCCCATTCTGGAGGTTAGGGAGCGGAGTGTTGACGCTGGGTTGGGCATAGGGCCCGGGCTCCGGCCCACCCAGTGGCTGTGGGTGGGAACCCTCCTGGTTACCTCCAATCAGAGCCGATACTGGGGCGGAGGCAGGTCTATACTTCTCCACGTAAGGGACTGGAATCATCCCCCTCTTGCCTTCGCTGTCCTCGGCATTCCACCATTGCTCTTCAGGCTTATCCCGGATTCTCAAGATGTCTCCTTTCTTAAAGGGAAGATCTTCTTCATCATTCCCATTAAAGTCAAAGAGGGCTCGCACATACTCTGCCTCCTCCTGCCTGAGAATCACTCCACTACCCTGCCTGGATCTGGAAACTGGTTCTATCAATGTTGTAGTGTCCAAATAGTGAATTTTGTAGAATTCCAGTAAAGCAGGCAATGAATCAAACTCTTGATCTCCTATTCGGAGTCTGGAGGGGCTCACCCCTGGAAAAAACAGAGCAGAGTGTTATTTAAAGATGTACTATAATGAAGATGAAATGAAGATTTTAAGCACTTCTCACAACACACTTTAGTCAACATTTAATCAACAGAAAAACTATCTTAAAAAACCTCTTCTAGCCGGCCGCGGTGGCGCACGCCTGTAATCCCAGCACTTGGGAGGCTGAGGCAGGAGGATCGCGAGTTCAAAGCCAGCCTCAGCAATGGCGAGGCACTTAGCAACTCAGTGAGACCCTGTCTCTAATAAAATACAAAATAGGGCTGGGGATGTAGCCCAGTGGTCAAGTGCCCCTGAGGTCAATCCCCAGTACCCCCCCCCAAAAAAAAAAAAAAAAAAAAAATCTCTTCTCCTCATAACAAACCAACATCACACACTGAACATGAAACATCCTGTGAGATTAAGATGTCCAGCACCACTGGCCTCACAGGAGGCCAGGACAGACCAGGCCAATTGAGCTTGCTCCCATATTAGATCAAAGACAGTGCAACATGGCATCTTTTTGTTCATTCTCTCAATATATTCTATTGCTACACCAGTAAAGGTTCTAAGTTTTGCTGCAATCTTTTTCCCTTCTTCCGTCCAGGAGCACTTTATCACTAAGCTACATCCCTACACCTTTTTATTCTTTGAGATAGCTTAGGGCCTAAGCTGCTGAGGCTGGCCTTGAACTTGTGATTGTCCTGCCTCAGCCTCCCAAGGTGGGGTAACCATGCCCAGCTTGTTGCAATCTTCTATTCAACTTAAGGAAATGTAGCAGGCTCTCCTTTTCAATAGGTCCCCACAATTGTTCCAGAAAGAAGTAGGGAGACACTTGGGAGGCTGAGGCAGGAGGATCGCGAGTTCAAAGCCAGCCTCAGCAATGAGAGGCACTTAGCAACTCAGGAGACCCTGTCTCTAATAAAATACAAAAAAGGACTGGGGTGTGGCCCAGTGGTCGAGTGCCCCTGAGTTCAATCTCCAGTACCACAAAAAAAAAAAAAAAAAAAAAAAAAGAAGTAGGGAGAGCTTGGAATCTACATTGAGCTCATACATTTATTTTCTTCACATCTAGAACATTCAATTCCAAAAAAGAAAAATATTTTTAAGACTATCTTTTTTGATCTTAGAATGCTGAATGCTGACCTCAATTTCATCTCTGAAAGCTTAAAAAAAATTTTTTTTTAATTAGGCAAAAGAACCAAAGAACTAAAAAACTAAGTTAGCTGCTTAAAAAATCAACTCCTAAGATCTTCACTTAAATAAAACATGGAAACCATGAAGCAAACCTGTGAAGCAAACAGGTCATGGAGATAAACAAGGATGGTTGGGAAAATAAGCATTAAAATATTCAAGCTCTGAGAACATACTGAGGATCCAAGACAAAGGACATATGAGGAATGCTCACACAAATATGTGTGATCTTTTTTAATATTTATTTATTTGCTTTTAGTTGTACATAATGTGTTTATTTTTACGTGGTGCTAAGGATCAAACCTGGGCCGCACACATACTAGGTGAGCGCTCCACGTTGAGCCACAACCCCAGCCCCATTATGTGTGATCTTAATATGGGGAATGCTTCTATCCTGAGATTCTAGAATTCAAGTATAATAAATGAACACATATCACTTCAAATAAGAGTTTCCTGTGCTTTTCTGGTACTAGGGACTGAACCCAGGAGTGCTTTACCACTGAGTTACATCCCCAATCTTTTTTCTACTTTATAGGGCCTCCCTAAATTGCCAAGGCTGGCCCCCAACTTGGATCCTCCTGCTTTGGTCTCCCAATTAACTGTGATTACAGGTGTGCCACACGCCTACGCCTGTTTTACAAACTGTTTCTTACTGACGTGGTACACACTCTGCTAAGCAACCAAAATAACAAATTATCTTCATTGGGTATTTTTTTACCTTTTGGTTTCCTGATAAATTAATAGCTCTGTAGATATCTGAGCTTTTTTTTTTTTTTTTTTTTTTTGGTACCGGGGATTGAACTCAGGGGCACTCGACCACTGGGCCACATCCCCGGCCCTTTTTGTATTTTTATTAGAGACAGGGTCTCACTGAGTTACTAAGTGCCTCGCCATTGCTGAGGCTGGCTTTGAACTCGCGATCCTCCTGCCTCAGCCTCCCAAAGTGCTGGGATTACAGGCGTGCGCCACCGCGCCCGGCTGATATCTGAGCTTTTTAAATTTTTTTTAGTTGCAGATATACCTGTACCTTTATTTTATTTATTTATTTATTTATTTATTTATTTATTTATATGTAGTGCCGAGAATAAAACCCAGTGTCTCACACATGCTAGGTAAGCACTGTGCCACTGAGCCACAACCCCAGCCCAGAAATCTGAGCTTTGTAGCAGAGGTAGAGGCGAAATTTTTTTTTTTTTTTTTTTTTTTTGGGGGGGTACTGAGGATTGAACTCTGGGGCACTCGACCACTGGGCCACATCCCCAGTCCTTTTTTTGTATTTTATTAGAGACAGGGTCTCACTGAGTTGCTAAGTGCCTCGCCATTGCTGAGGCTGGCTTTGAACTCGCGATCCTCCTGCCTCAGCCTCCCAAGTGCTAGGATTACAGGCGTGCGCCACCGCGCCCGGCTAGAAATTGTTTTTTTTACTAAGCCTTAATCCTGCCACAGGACCACTGAGCATTTTAGATTATAACCCACCAGATTTTTGAGTATGTATAAAACACATATTTGAAAGTATTTTTTAATTGAGTTATTACATGTTTGTTTTTGTTTTTGTTTTTTTTGGTACTGGGGATTGAACAACTCAGGGGACTGGGCCACATCCCCAGCCCTGTTTTAGGTATTTTATTCAGAGACAGGGTCTCACTGAGGTGCTAAGTGCCTCGCCATTGCTGTATATGTAATTTTACACCCTGCCTTTTTTTCCCCCCTATTATACTTCAAGAACATGACTGGGTACGTACTGAAGTTAAAGCCTAGGGCCTTGGGCATGCTAAGCGTGAGCTTTAATGCCAAGATACACACCATGAGCTACATGGCTCCAAGAACATAACTATTATTTTTATGGTACTGTAGACCAAACCCAGGGCCTTGCACATGCTAGACAAGAGCTCTAACAATTTTAGCTTTCCCCCCACCAAGGAAACCACTTAAAAAAAAAAAAAAAAGATACTGGGAATTAAACCCAGGGGCATTCTACAACCAAGCTACATCCATAGTCCTTTTTACTTTATTTGTTGCTGAGGGTCTTGCTAAATTGCTGAGGTTGGCCTTGAATTTGTGATCCTTCTGCCTCAGCCTCTTGAGTGGCTAGAGATTACAGGCAAATGTCCCTACACCCAGCTAAGAACATAATGTCGGAGAGAGAGGAGAATACTGGGGAATGAACCCTGGGGTGCCCTACCACCACCTACAGCCCCAGTCCTTATTTTTGTGAGTCTTGCTAAAATTACCCAGGCTGAACTTGAACTTGTGATCCTTCTGCTTCAATCTCCCAAATTGCTGAGATTAAAGGATTATACAAACATGCTCAGCTATAAGAACATGACTATTAATGGCCATTAAATATTCCTAAATTGTCACAAGGATAAACAATGCTGTTATGAGTGTTTTGTTCTTATCTATTAATGAACTTTTTAATTTCCTTAGGATAAACTCCTTCAAATGCAATCTTGGATCAGAGGGCAAGCCTTTCAAAGTTTGTGCAATTTTACACTCCTACCAGTGGCTGGTGAGTTTTCATCCGCCCCCCTCCCCCGCCATATTCTTGCCAAAACAGTATTTTTAAACCAGTAGCCATGGTGCACGCCTATAATCCCAGCACTTGGGAGGCTGAGGCAGGAGGATCAAGAGTTCAAAGCCAGCCTCAGCAATAGCGAGGCACTTAGCAACTCAGTGAGACCCTGTCTCTAATAAAATAGAAAAAAGGGCTGGTGATGTGGCGCAGTGGTCAAGTGCCCCCGAGTTCAATCCCCGGTACCATTGGGGGAAAAAAAAAAAAAACAGCATTTTATTTTTTTGAGGTACTGGGGATTGAATCCAGGGCACCACACATGCTAGGCAAGCATTCTACCATTAGGCAATATCCCCAGCTGCTCTCCCCTTTTAAATTTTGAGACAGGAACTCACTAAATCACCTAGGCTGGTAGTTAAAATAGTTTGGATCTGGAATGCATGTACCCCAAAGGCTCATCTGTTGGAAGACTTGATCCCCAATGCAGCAATGTTCAGAGGTAGGACTTCTGGGAAGGAACTGGATCATGAGGGCTCTAAACCCATCAATGGATTCATGGCTGTAATCCCCAATGATGGATTCATAGCTGATTCGACTACTGGGATGTGGATGTGGTGTAAATTGTAGGAGGTGGGACCTACCTAGTGTAAGGCCATAAATCTTGGGGGTCTGCCCTTGGGGGCTGTCTTGTCCCTACCCCTTCCCTCTTTTTCTGCTTCCTGGCTGAGGTGAGCAGCCTTCCTCTACCATGTTCTGCCTTGCCTTAGGTCCAAATCGATGAAGCCAAGTGACCATGAACTGAAACTGTGAGCCAAAATAAACTTTCTTCATCTAAGTTGATTTTCTC
Source organism: Tamias sibiricus (assembly GCA_025594165.1). NCBI lineage: Eukaryota > Metazoa > Chordata > Mammalia > Rodentia > Sciuridae > Tamias > Tamias sibiricus. The sequence continues at coordinate 49,094,620 of CM046660.1, forward strand.
AGGTATTTTGTCACAGAACAGAAAGCTGATTAACATGTGGGCTTGAATTTACGCTCCTCATGCCCCAGTTTCCCAAGTAGCCACTATAACCAACTCAAAACAGCATTTTAAAAACCATCATCAATTTAACAAGGAGAATTGATATTTTTTTTTAAATATCACCGTTAGCCATTTGATGTTTTTCATGTTTACTGACCCTTTGTACTTCGTTGAAATAAGTACTTTGAAAGTTATTTGTTCAAGTCCTTTATTATAGGATAGCGGCTGATATCCAATCCTAATGATCCATTAGTATAAACAAGATGGCACTGTCCTACCCAGCTAAAAGCCATATTGAATGAGCCTTCTCCTTAACACCCACAAGAGTTGAAAGACCAAAACACGATTTAAAGTTGCATGGTTTTTATATTGCAAACAGGCCGTCTGTAAATTTCATGGTTACGAGCTAAAACTGGTTAATAGCCCAAGTGCAGGACTGCTGGCTGTCTTTCCAACTTAAGATGCTGAAAGAGATGCCCAAAGCAAGTAACGTCCATCTATGACAAACATTCAATGCAGAATGTGACCCCAATAGCTTGTCAATGCAGGATAGAAAGATGATTCTGGTTATGACTGTAACAGAGTGTGGCAGTGCTGTATTCTCTTCACTGAGGTGGAATTGTTCCTAATCAATCTGATGGGCAAAGAGATGCATGACCACCTTCTGTATTACCACTAGCCTAATTCAGGATGATCTTTCAGGACTGCAGAATAACTGTTAAGGCCAGGGTCACCATGAGCATACAGATCTACTCAGTGCTCCCTGGTCAAGAAAGCTCCAGGGTGGGAGAATTGCAAGTTCAAGGCCAGCCTCATGAACTTAGCAAGACCATGTCTCCAAATAAAAATTTTTAAAAAGGCTGGGCATGGTGGCACATGACTATAATCCTGGCGATTCAGGAGGTTGAGGCATGAAGATTGCCAAGTTCAACACCAGCCTCAGCAATTGAGCAAAGCTCTAAGCAATTTATCATGACCCTGTCTCAAAATAAAATAAAGAGGGCTGGGGATGGGGCTCACTGAGGAAGCACCCTGGGTTCAATTCTTGGTACCAAAAAATAAAAATATAAAAATTCAAAAAGGGGGCTGGGGTTGTGGCTCAGTGGTAGAGCGCTTGCCTAGCATGTGTGAGGCAGTGGGTTCAATTTTCAGCACCACGTATAAATAAATAAAATAAAGGTCCACTGACAACTAAAAAAATATTTTAAAAAAATTTTAAAAAGAACAGGGGATGTGACTCAGCTTAATCCCCAGTATCAAAGAGAGCTCCAGGGTAGAGTAGTAGGAAGTCTACCTCACACCAACAGGGCATCTATGGCTTAGAAATTGGTCCTGTGGGAGGCTGAGGCAGGAGGATCGCGAGTTCAAAGCCAGCCTCAGCAATGGCGAGGCACTTAGCAACTCAGTGAGACCCTGTCTCTAATAAAATACAAAAAAGGGCTGGAGATGTGGCCCAGTGGTCAAGTGCCCCTGAGTTCAATCCCCGGTACCCCAAAAAAAAAAAAAAAAAAAAAAAAGTAAGGCTGGAGTTGTGGCTCAGTGGTAGAGCACTTGCCTTGAATGTGTGAGGTACTGAGTTAAGATTCTCAGTACTGCATATAAGTGAATGAATAAAATAAGGGTCCATGAACAACTAAAAAAAAAAAAAAGTTTTTTAAAAATTAAAAGTAGTTAGCCGGAGCCGGGCGCGGTGGCGCACGCCTGTAATCCCAGCACTTTGGGAGGCTGAGGCAGGAGGATCGTGAGTTCAAAGCCAGCCTCAGCAATGGTGAAGCACTTAGCAACTCAGTGAGACCCTGTCTCTAATAAAATACAAAAAAGGTCTGGGGATGTGACCCAGTGGTCGAGTGCCCCTGAGTTCAATCCCTGGTACCCACAAAAAAAAAAAAAAAAAAAAAGTAGTTAGCCGGGCGTGGTGGCGCACGCCTGTAATCCCAGCACTTTGGGAGGCTGAGGCAGGAGGATCGCGAGTTCAAAGCCAGCCTCAGCAATATCGAGGCACTTAGCAACTCAGTGAGACCCTGTCTCTAATAAAATACAAAAAAAGGGCTGGGGATGTGACCCAGTGGTCGAGTGCCCCTGAGTTCAATCCCCGGTACCCCCCCCCCAAAAAAAAAAATTAAAAGTAGTAACAAACTATTCCTTGACATACAAAATCACAATGGAAGAGCAACTCTGACTATCCCTAAACATTTCCAAGGCACTCTTTTCACTCTAAGAAGGAAGATAACCACTCCCCACTATCCATTGTTAATAGTTCCTCTATTACTACACTAGGCCAAATAAAATGTGATTGGGGTGGAAATGAGGAGAGGGGGCTAAAAGAACAAGCCAAGACCCTTTGCAAGATCAGTGGAAGAAAATCTGCAGGCCATCTGGCACAAAGGTATGAAGGAGATTTAATTCATTTCTTATTCTAGTATCACAGTGTGAACTTAGCTTGCCTATGACTTTTTGGCTTAGCAATCCCAACAAATACAGAAATACAATAAACAAAACACCAAGAGAAACCTTGACATGCTTTACCTATAAATTATTCTTATATGCTAATAACACTATAATAATTTCACAGAGGAATGCCTGGTTTGGGGTAATGTTGGGCAGTTAAAATAAATAGGATGCCGGGCGCGGTGGCGCACGCCTGTAATCCCAGCACTTTGGGAGGCTGAGGCAGGAGGATCGCGAGTTCAAAGCCAGCCTCAGCAATGGCGAGGCACTTAGTAACTCAGTGAGACCCTGTCTCTAATAAAAAAAAATACAAAAAGGGCCGGGGATGTGGCCCAGTGGTCGAGTGCCCCTGAGTTCAATCCCCGGTACAAAAAAAAAATAAAAAAAAAAAATAAATAAATAGGACAACCAAGTTTCACCGACCCAAACTCCAGAAGGGAAGGAGAAAAGAACATACATGAGGGGCTGGGGTTGTGGCTCAGTAGTAGAGTGCTCGCCTAGCGTGTGCGCGGCCCGGGTTCGATCCTCAGCACCACGTAAACATAAATGCATTGCATTGTGTACAACTAAAGCAAATAAATAAATATTTAAAAAAAAAAAAAAAAAAAAAAGAACATACATGAGTCCCAGATAAGCATAAACCTTACCACAGCTATGTGTTCCGGCTCCTTTTCCCTCCTTGTCTCCTTCCAACTACAAATAGCCAAAGGCAGGAAATAAGAGGGCAGGAAAGGAAGGAGATACAGTCGGCCAGTCTAGAGGACAAAGCTAATGCAAGAATTCTCATAGATATCTGGGACTTGGAAAACCTCAGTGACTTACTCTACATCAAACCTGGGCTGGATTCTGAATATGCCATTATGAATTAACACATTTGGAAATTAAAATCAATGCAAATGGTTGGATATTTTTTTTTTTTTTTTTTTTTTGGTACCAGGGATTGAACTCAGCAGCACTAGACCACTGGGCCACATCCCCAGCCCTTTTTTGTATTTTATTAGAGACAGGGTCTCACTGAGTTGCTAAGTGCCTCACCATTGCTGAGGCTGGCTTTGAACTCGCGATCCTCCTGCCTCAGCCTCCCAAAGTGCTGGGATTACAGGCGTGCGCCACCGCGCCCGGCTAGTTGAATATTCTTTTGGGTTCTCTGTACCTTCTCAATCTATTACTTGTAAGCATTTTGGCCCTCGGGCTATGTTTTTTACAATGACACTCATGTAAAGGTTTCATGAAGAACACCATAGGGCTCTTTAGCCTAAAACAGTCCAGGTTACATCTGGCAAGGTACCACCACAGTTGCCCCAGCATCAGCCTCTCCTGGACCCCACAGCACTTTCTTTTTACCTTTCTCTTCCCTTCATTTCCAGTCCCTCTCTTCCTTCTCTGCCTGTGGAATTTAAAGAGGTTGCTAAAATAAATACCCACAACCAATTCAAAGGTCTAAAAGGCCAACGATTTCCATCTGAGAAAGGAGCCTGAAGACACACTGGAATATAGTCTCTGAGGCAAAAAGAACTTTTCTAAAAACAGTGGATATCAGCATGTTACCCTGCAGACTGAGACTGACTAGACTGATGGACTGTTGACTCTCATTTAGTAGCTATATGAGCTATTACTTAACTTCTCTGTGCCTCAGCCTCTCATTCTGCTAAATGGGGCCAATGACATTTCTAACAAGTTTCTAGAAGTGGCTATGGCTGAAAACAACCAGGCACAGTGGCACAGGCCTCTAATCCTAGCCAACTCTGGAGGCTGAAGCAGGAGGATTGCAAGTTCAAGACCAGCCTTAGCAACTTAGTGAGACCCTGTCTCAAAAAAAAAAAAAAAAATGCTCAGTGTAACTGAGTGGTATCAGTGGTAGAGCTGCCTCCCTGGGTTCAATCCCTAGTAACAAACAAAACGGAAAAAAAATAAATAAAACAAAACACCAGGACCTTGTCATGTTGTAATTCACATGTACACAGTAAAGATTTGGAGAAGTCCTGTAGTAAATACATATTTCATTTTGTCATATGATTTCTGGGATGTTAACACTTCTAAGTAACCCACTGAAGAACTTCTCCAGAAGCACTAGATGAGGGGAATATTCTGACACTGAAGAGTAACACAAGAAAACCAGGTTTGTGAACTGTAAAGATAACATAAAAGAGCTGAAGGTGACAAAAGGCGCAGTGGATAATCAGTAGTCCCATACAATCACCAGAGAAGTGGCTTGATCCAGCACTACCTATCTTGAAGAGGAATCACTTCAAAATAAGGCAAGCTTTTATGCTGTCCTCACTCACTAGAGTAATAGGTTAAGAGGCTTTAGTTGAGCTGTTAACAATGAGCACCATTCTATTTCCATGTACTGGACCCAAGATCTTTTCACACTATTTCATATGCTCCATCTCTCCTATCCCAGCCCTATTCCCTAAAGCATGCTGTTTCATCAGTGCCTACCATCCCACACTATGCAAGCCATGAACCTCTTAAAGCTGAGAATGGTTTTCCCATTCCACCGCATTTATGTTTACAATATTAGACTATGTATGTATGTGTATACATCTTCTTGAGTACTTATTCAACATGCCAGACACATTCCTAAGTATTTAATACATTTAAGTTCATTTAATTGACTATGAAGTCAGTGTTACTATTTTCCCTCTTTCACAGATGAGGAAAACTGAAGCAGAAAAAAGTTAAATAACTTGCCCCAAGTTACACAAGGAGTAAGTGGCAGATTAAAAAGATTCAAATCCAGAATCCAGAAATCAAGCTTGTAACTCCAAGTAGTGACAATGTACAACTCACACTCATTCAGTTTTGTGGACTCTACTGGTCAAGGTCCAGTAGTTCCTCATTGTTCCAAGAGGAAGAAATTAGTGGATCAATTGTTGCAAGTCTTCTCAAGAGGTTCATCTTGAAACTCACCCTGAAAGAATATGACCAGTAGACTTATCAAACCCTTCCATATAGCCTTGGAGGACAGCGAGGGTGATCCTAGGCTATGGCAGCAGAGGACTGTGAGAGCTAAAGATCTAAGACTTTAGATCTTAGTTCACTGCAAAGGTTTGAGAATCACTAGACTATTCTATCCCTATGCCTCTAAAAACTATATCTAAGGCTGGGGTTATAACTCGGTCATATAGTGCTTGCCTAGCATGTATAGGTTTGATCCCCAGCACTGCAAAAAACAAAACCTAAAACTATGCCTAAGCCTCCACACAAATTTTTTTAATATTTATTTGTTTTAGTTGTACACAATGCCTTTTGTTCTTTTTTTTAATATTTATTTATTTACTTTAGTTGTACACAATGCAATGCATTTATGTTTACGTGGTGCTGAGGATCGAACCCGGGCCACACACATGGCACATGCTAGGCGAGTGCTCTACTGCTGAGCCACAATCCCAGCCCCTCCACACAAATTTTACCTAAGGTTATGTACAAAAAATACACTATGTAATTCTAAGCACAAAGTGCATCTTCCATATTCAATGTGCCAAGTAGGTTTTTAAAGCCTATTTATCATTGACTGAGGTAGACAATGTGTACTGTCCAGGTGCTAAAGCCAGTTTTTTTTGCCATCTTTTCCTTTTGGTCTTTAAACAGAACCTGAGACTCCCATGGCAAAGTAAAAGTTTTGAGGACAGTCCTCTATGTGCACTACTGGGATCCAAAAAAGGTTATACAGAAAAGAGACAGAATGCATAAGTTCAAATTCTGTCACAGTCACTTACTAGCTGTGTGACCTTAGCCAAATTACTGAATGTTTCCTTCTCTGCAAAATTAAAATATTTTAATGAATGGAGATCACAGTACTTCACTCACTAGGTCATTGGAGAATAAATGAGATGAAGCAAATAAAGGTACTCAGCAAAGTACCTGGTATAGAATAACCAGTCAATAAATGTTAGCTATTAATAATGTATACACTTCTCAAAAATTCAAGAAAGTTCTCTGTGTGGCTTCAAAAGAAAAAGCTTAATGGGGAGGAGATTAAGTAATCATTATAAAGACAATAATTGAACCAACTGCCCTATACAAAAAATGGGACACAAAGCATGTGAAAAATGGGGGTACACACTATCCATGAACTTTCCACACCCCATCCACAAACTCTGGCAATCTTTACCTTCTCTCCTAGGCTAAGGATATGAATTCTTATCTATTTTGAAAAGGTGGAGCTCAATAATAAGGTAAACAATGAGATATAAAATCACAAAGCCAAGGTACGAAGAAATACTAAGTTAACAAACCTGTCTGCTATCATTTCCAAATTCTGCAACCAAAATACACAATACACAAGCTACTGAGAAATTAATTTCAATGATAGTTTACCATCATGTTATTGTAATTAACTCAAAACCCTAGATTTTGCATATGGCATCAAAGTAGGATTTATCTGGGTTAGGGCAATATATGTTGCATCAACATGCTTATCTCATGTTATAATAGTTATAACCATTATAATGGTATTAAACTGACCAGACTGATAAAGATCTTGGATAATCAGTTAACTTAAAGACACCACACTCATTAATATGATTAACAACAGACTGCCCATCTCCCCATTTCTGGACAGAGGGTGTTAAAATCTAAATTAGGACTATCCTCAAAGGGCAAGTCTGCAAGGACTGGTGCAGACACCTCCTAATTCATAAGAGACTGGCCTGGATCTAATCTCAGCTGGTTAGGAAGAAACTACTTCTGCTTGGGAACAATGAGAAGGCACTAAGGACTCTTGGTGCTATTAACAGACAATGGTAACCTCAGAATTACCGTGTATCTCACACATCTTAAGTACTAAGAGCATATATTTCCTTGATATTCCCCAAATAATTCCAATTACATCAGTAAGACAGTCACATCTCAATGATCATTGACAAGAAAGACACAGTGGGATAATTTAAATTCCTGGAGGATCTGCCCCAGAAGGGTTTGTTTCTAGTACCCAGTTGGGCCACAAACCCAACTTACTTAACAAGAGGCCTAGAAGTACGAGACAATGTTTAAGCTCAAGGAAAATGAAGTTCCATTCACTTCCAGGGAGGGAATTGTTCCCTTGGCTAATTTTTGAGATATTCTGGGGGTGGGAGAGAGCGGCTCTTTCTTCACACTAAACACTTTGAAAACTAGAACTCCCTAATTGTGGTGGACAGTCTTCCAGACACTAAGATATCCTTGATACAGGCAGGCATGAACTTATTCTGGGCTAGTCATACAAGGCTTTCTTCTATCACCAAGGCACTTAGCTCACCACCTTCGTCCTCCACAGGGGAAGAGGACGGTAAAAGCATTTTGGAAAAATGCCCAAGAAAGGAAAAAGCTGACCGGTTTCCTGAGGGTGTCTCCATCCCTCCCGGCCAGTATGTGGTGACTTCCTATCAAAGGCCACCAGGGGAGTATGGCCAAACCCAGTTCTCCAACACTGCAGGAAATGTTTCAAGCCTAGAAGCCACTTGTAGGATTATCGGATTCATTCTGGGCACTGCTGCCAAGTGATGCCCCCGCAGTACCAACATCCCCCTCAGCTCTTTGTCCCCACGTTGCCCGGCCCTGCCCTACTGCTTGGCCGGGAGCCGGCCCCACCCTGGGGCCGAAGCAGTTCCCCTTCCCTGGGCAGTCCTCCCAAGGCACACCCAGAGGCCTGGGTCAGCGGCTCCTCCTCCCCCACACACCACCCTACGTCGGTGGGAACAATCCTGGACAGCAGGTTACCCCCTGACAGGACCACTTCAGCCCTTTGCCCGTGTCCCTCGTGAGGGTCAGCGCGACTGGAGCAGCCGGCTAGGCTGGGAGTTCCGCGGCCCTCACCCCCGCCCCGGGCCTCCCATTCCCTCCATCCCTCACCGGGCGGAGGCTGTGCGGGCGATGGTGGCACCGGTGGGCGCGGGCCGCTGCTATTGATGATGTAGTGTGAGACGCGCGAGTTCTCGGAGACGCTGAGCACATAGTCCCCGGGGCTGGTGCTCGAGTCCCGCACCAGGAACACCCCGTGCCGCTGGCCCTGCAACAGTGTCACTGCCTCCTGCCGGCTCAACCGCCCCCAGTACCAGCTACTCCGCTCCTCAGAGTCGAAATTGCCCGCCATGGCCACCTCCGCGCCAACACGCTCGGCCGCCGCCGCCACGCGCGCCACTCCAGCCCCGGCGCCCGCCGCCCAGCGGACCGGCTCGGGTCTCACCCTCACAGCAGCGCCCGAAATGGCGGCGGCGGCCGCGGGCCTTCCCCACCGGAAATGACGCGCTCTCTGCCCAAGGGAGGCTGCCGGGAAGGGAACCACAGCCCGCCATTGGGAGAAGGGAAAAGGAGACTTCGCGCTCATATTGCGCATGCGGCCTCGTGGGCGTCGCCGCCTGGCTCGAACCGGGACTGCAGATGGGGAGGCGGAGTCTAGACGAAGGGGCGGAGCGTCAGCCCGCAGTCTGCCGAGGTTAGTGTTTGCTGGGTTGGCAGAGGGGTTGTTCTTTCCATCAGGCTTCAAGTTTTTAAAGGCCTAGGACTTAGAGGTAGCCGCTCTCATACAAGAATTGGAGTAGAATAGGTGGATGAGGCCCCAGGGCCTGAGTTCTCGGCAAGGCTCCCAGACAAATTGGTTTTTTTCTACCCCGCTAGGCCAGCTAAAGTTCTTGTTTTCACTGATTCATTCAGCAGTTATTGACACCTCATTAGCCTGTAGATGCAAATTCCGAATTCACAGACTAGTGAGAGGAACCAGGACACAGTAACGAAGGAATGACAAATGTTGTGATGACAAGGATACTGAGAAGCCCCCTAATTCAAAAGGGCTTTCCAAAAGAGGTGGCTCAAGTTGAATGTCACAGGGCAAGCTGGGAAGGGTAGTCAAGGCAAAGGGAACAAAGTGTGCCGATCCAGGTGGAAGAATGAAGTTCTTCTCTCTATTGCGCCTCTCAGGTCAATATTCAGACTCCTGTAAGCTATAAATCGTGCCATAGGTATCTCCTACACTCTCTGCCTTCATGACCATCTCTTGACTATATTTCTGTGAACAGCCCACCTGCTGTTGCTCTTTAGTCTGGCTCTTTAGTCTGCCCCTAATTGCAGTGCACACAGCTGGCAATGAGAGTTTTCAAAAATATAAATCTGTTGTTACCCTGCATAAAACTTTTTAAAAAAATATTTTATTAGTTGTAGGTGGACACAATAGCTTTATTTTATTTATGTGGTTCTGAGGATCGAACCCAGGGCTTCACACATGCAAGAGGAGTGCTCTATCACTGAGCCATAGCCCCAGCCCCTGCATAAAACTTTTAACAGCTTTCAGGTGTTAAAATTCCCAGTTTGCCGGGTGTGGTGGCGCACGCCTGTAATCCCAGCACTTTGGGAGGCTGAGGCAGGAGGATCGCGAGTTCAAAGCCAGCCTCAGCAATGGTGAGGCACTTAGCAACTCAGTGAGACCCTGTCTCCAAACAAAATACAAAAAAGGGCTGGGGATATGGCCCAGTGGGTGAGTGCCCCTGAGTTCAATCCCTGGTACCACAAAAAAAAAAAAAAAAAAAAAAAAAAAAAAAAATCCCAGTTTGGCTCACAGCATAGAAATGGGTCACAATCCCATCTTAATTGCTCCTACATGAGCCCTGTGTTTTTTCCTGGGATGCTCGTTGATCCCCTTCAGGATCTCACACTCAATTACTGTCTTCCTTTCCTAACCCACCCTATCATACCCTCTCTGCACCCACAGTACTATGTCCATCCATATCATTTCCATTATAACTCTTACCCTTCTACAAAGGCCAAGCATATAGCTAGGTGTGTGCTGGCACAGACTCACTTGAGACCTGGAGTCAGAGGCCAGCCTGGGCAATGTAACCAGACCCTATGTTAAAAAAAAAAAAGCCGGGCGCGGTGGCGCACGCCTGTAATCCCAGCACTTTGGGAGGCTGAGGCAGGAGGATCACGAATTCAAAGCCAGCCTCAGCAATGGCAAGGCACTTAGCAACTCAGTGAGACCCTGTCTCTAATAAAATACAAAAAAGGGCTGGGGATGTGACCCAGTGGTCGAGTGCCGCTGGGTTCAATGCCCGGTACCAAAAAAAAAAAAAAAAAAAAAGAAAGAAAGAAAGAAAAGAAAAAGCCAAGAATCTAATCTAAGAGGTGCTTCATAAATGTTTCATAACATTGTTATAAATTGTTGCATAACAGCAACAATTTATTCCTGGATTACTAGGACCAGGCATAAAGCTAACTGCCTTCTATGTATTATCTCATTTAACTTTTCAGAATATTATGAGCCAGCATTTTATAACTATCCCCATTTCACAGATGAAGAAAATGAAATTCAGAGAGTTTAAGTAACTTATCTGGAGAAAAATCCTGGAAGAAGAGAGAGCTCTGATCACTCTACTGTGTCCTCAAATTTCTGGGATTAGGAGGGCAGAAATCTACATTAAAAGGTAAGTCGGGCTGGGGTTGTGGCTCAGCGGCAGAGCGCTCACCTCGCATGTGCGCGGCCCGGGTTCGATCCTCAGCACCACGGAAACATAAATGCATTGCATTGTGTACAACTAAAGTAAATAAATAAATATTAAAAAAAAAAAAGGTCAGTCATTCTGGGCTGGGATTGTGGCTCAGCGGTAGAGCGCTGGCCTAGCGCGCGGGCGACCCGGTTCGCTCTTCAGCACCACGTGCAAATAAAATGCATTGAATAAAACGCATTGTGTACAAATAAATAAAAATATTAAAAAAAAAAAAAAGTCAGTCACAAGCCAGGCATGGTGGCGCACACCTGTAATCCTAGCACTTGGGAGGCTGAGGCAGGAGGATCTCAAGTTCAAAGCCAGCCTCAGCAATGGCGAGGCACTTAGCAACTCAGTGAGACTCTGTTTCTAATAAAATACAAAAAAGGACTGGGGATGTGGCCCAGGGGTCAAGTGCCCCTGAGTTCAATCCCCGGCACCAAAAAAAAAAAAAAAAAAAGTCATTCTGGGATTATGATCTAATGAATAACAGATCTTTGGGACCCACCTCACACACCCCTGTACCTGCTCTGGGAAATGGGGGCAGGGAAAAGGGCACCTTCCCTTCTGTAGATGACTCATCCTGACCCTGGTTTAGTCGTTTAGTCACAAAGTGTCACAGGAGCAGAAGCCATCCCAATGTGAATTCTGGTTCTTTGGGAAATAGGAGCTCCTGACTTCATTTCCCAGAATTTTTTTTTTTTTTTTTTTTGTGGTACTGGGGATTGAACTCAGGGGCACTCGACCACTGGGCCACATCCCCAGCCCTTTTTTGTATTTTATTAGAGACAGGGTCTCACTGAGTTAAGTGCCTCGCCATTGCTGAGGCTGGCTTTGAACTCGAGATCCTCCTGCCTCAGCCTCCCAAAGTGCTGGGATTACAGGCGTGCGCCACCGCGCCCGGCTGCATTTCCCAGATTTAAAGCACGACCTCATCCAGAGGCTGCCTGTGAAGTTCCAAGCCACCTCCCTAGAACAAGGAAAAGGACAAGACAAAATATTATAAAAAGAAAAATGAAAAGAAGCTGGGCATGGTAGTGCATGCCTGTTCTGTAATCCCAGCAGCATAGGAGGCTGAGATAGGAGGATCTTGAGTTCAAAGCCAGCCTCAGCAATGGTGAAGCGTTTAGCAACTCAGTGAGACCCTGTCTATAAATAAAATACAAAATAGGGCTGGAGCTGGATGCGGTGGCGCAGGCCTGTAATCCCAGCACTTGGGAGGCTGAGGCAGGAGGATCGCAAGTTCAAAGCCAGCCTCAGCAGTGGCGAGGCACTTATCAACTCAGTGAGACCCTGTCTCTAAATAAAATACAAAAAAGGGCTGGGGATGTGGCCCAATGGTTGAGTGCCCCTGAGTTCAATCCCCGGTACCAAAAAAAAAAAAAAAGGTGTGGGGATGTGGCTCAGTGGTTAAGTGCTCCTAGGTTCAATCCCCACTATCAAAAAAATAAATAAATAAATAAAAAGGAAGAAGCCAGGCATGGTGGCACACACCTATAATCCTGGAGACCTGGGAGGCTGACCTAGGAAAATCACAAGTTGGAGACCTGCCTCAGCAATTTAGTGAGGCCCTAAGCAATTTAGTGAGACCATGTTTCAAGATAAAAAAATAAAAAGGGCTGGGATGTAGCTGAGTGGTAAAGGACTCCTGAGTTCAATCCCCATACCACTACCACCCAAAAATAAAAATAAAATAGTTGTAACTGAGTTAGGAACCCAGCCACTAAAACGTGTCCCTTTTTTTTTTCTCCTTTGTGGGGGGTGGTACTGGGGATTTAACCCAGGGGGTGCTTTACCAGTGAGCTATATCCCCAGCCCTTTTTTTTCATTAATATTTATTTATTTGCTTTAGTTGTACACAATGCATTAATTTTTACGTGGTGCTGAGGATCGAACCCGGGCCACGCACATGATAGGCGAGCGCTCTACCACTGAGCCACAACCCCACCTCCCCTGGCCCTTTTCATTTAGAGACAGGGTCTTATGAAGTTGCTTAGGGCCTTACTAAATTGATGAGTCTATCTTTGAACTTGTGATCCCCCTACCTCAGGATTATAGGCATGTGCCACCATGTTCAGCTGTGTCCCTGCTTGGGGCAGAGAGAGTCTACAAATCCAGAGGCCAATGATACAGGATCAGAAGTGGTCTTGGGACAAGAAGTTAACAGGTCCACCCTGTCCCTTCTTCCTTTATTTTCTCTTTTCCCTCCCCTTTCCTTCATACCTAAGGATTTTAGCTATAATTGCTTTTGTTCCCTGATAAATCTGAGACCTGCCCTACAAAGTAAGTGACTTCTTTCAGTCCCAGTTCCTAACAGAGAGCCTAGCACATAGTAGGCATTCTGTAAATATTGGCTGAATGAAGGAATGAATGCAGAGCCAAAATGAGCTTCTTACAATTGGCAGAGATCCCCTAGATTTCTCTCAGAATGTCCGCTGGGGCCAAAATTCATCCTTGGTTACCTTTCAAAAGGACAGAGTCACTGGACACAGCAATACATGCCTACAGTCCCAGATAGATACTCAAGAGGCTAAGGCAGGAGGATCACTTGAAACCAGGAGTTCAAGGCCAGCTTCGGCAACATAACAAGACAGTATTAAAAAAAAAAAAAATACAGAAACCAGGCATGGTGGTGCACACCTGTAATCTTAGACATATTTGAGGTTGAGGCAGGAGGATTGTAAGTTCAAGGCCAGCCTCAACAACTTAGTGAGACCCTGTCTCAAAATTAAAAGGATTAGCCGGGCGCGGTGGCGCACGCCTGTAATCCCAGCACTTTGGGATGCTGAGTCAGGAGGATCATGAGTTCAAAGCCAGCCTCAGCAATGGCGAGGCACTTAGCAACTCAGTGAGACCCTGTCTCTAATAAAATACAAAAAAGGGCTGGGGATGTGGCCCAGTGGTCTAGTGCCGCTGAGTTCAATCCCCGGTACCAAAAAAAAAAAAAAAAAAAAAAAAAAAAAAAAAAAAAATTAAAAGGACTGCGGGTGTAGTGTAGCTCAGTGGTAAAACACCCCTAGGTTCAATCCCCATACCACCAGAAAAAGGAAAAAGAGTCAACTCAGCTGACCTCTGCCTTATGTGTGTGACATCAATCATTTGCAGGTGCTCCAATTTGCTAGAGAAGGAAGTGTTGTTACAGCTATAAAGTTGTAATTGCACAGAACTCAATGTCTATCTTATCTATGTGCTTCTTAGAGCTACTGTTACTACTGATAAGAATGGATAAATTATTGTGGTGATTTCATTTTTCTGTAAATAAAATTTAGTGGAAGGTATCAAATATATGTGTGCTCACAGGATGACATCAGATACCAAATAGTCATATATTGTATGATACCTCATTGAGAACTTCTACCCTAAACTGGCACAGTGTTTTTTTTTTAAATATTTATTTATTTGCTTCAGATGTACACAATGCCTTTATTTTTACATTGTGCTGAGGATCGAACCCTGGCCGCGCAATCTGCTAGGCGAGTGCTCCACCGCTGAGCCACAACCCCAGCCCCTGTCACAGTGGTTTTGTGCACACCTGTGATCCCAGTGACTTGGGAGGTGAAGGCAGGAAGATTACAATTTCAAGACCAGCGTAAGCAACTCAGTAAGACCCTGTCTTAAAATAAAAAAATAAGGGCCTGGCGCGGTGGCGCACACCCATAAACCCAGCACTTGGAAGGCTGAGGCAGGAGGATCGCAAGTTCAAAGCCAGCCTCAGCAATGGCGAGGCACTTAGCAACTCAGTGAGACCCTGTCTCTAATAAAATACAAAAAAGGGCTGGGGATATGGCCCAGTGGTCGAGTGCCCCTGAGTTCAATCCCCGGTACCAAAAAAAAAAGGGGGCGGGGTTGTAACTCAGCGGTAGAGTGCTCGCCTCGCACGTGCAAGGCCTGGGTTCGATCCTCAGCACCACGTAAACATAAATGCATTGTATACAACTAAAGCAAATAAATAAATATTTCAAAAAATAATAAGAAGGGCTAGGGATATAACTCAGTGGTAGAAACTCCCTGGGTTCAATCCTCAGAACTTCCAAATAAATAAATAAGACTGAAGATGTAGCTCCTGGGTTCAATCCCCACTACGAAAAAAAAAAAAGAGAGAGAGAGAGAAAGAAAACCCTAGGTGAGGAATCTAAACATTCTAGGCCGATAGCCTGAAGCCCTGCTCTATACCAAATCTTTTCCTTGCCTCTAAGGCCTACATGTGCCATTTCTTCTGCCCACAATGTGTCTCCCCTTGGGAAAGCTCTTAGCTGCCTGCTGATGAGCTGTGGTTGCAGCCTGCAGCACTCACTCCCTTGCTTCTTGGCCAACACTGTTTTTCCTTTGGAGAGTCATCTACTTCCCTCCCACTCTTGGTCCTCGCGGTTGGGTGTGGTTCTGGTAGCTTCCAGCTACAGGGCAGGCACATGACCCAAGTCTGGCCAATCAGAATACAGTCTTCTAACTTCAGGGACCAGATCAGGGCCTAGCATCTCATTCAAGTTGGTCCACCGATTTTCACCTTCCAGAGGCACTTTCTTTTTCTATCCTCCAAGGCTGGAGCCACTGGCAGCTGTTGCTGTCATTTTGCCATGAGGGGAGTTCCTGCTCCCATCACCATAGAGAAAAACTGAGCCAAGAGCTGATTCCAAATACATTCCTGACAATGTCCTTTGTACATGCAAGGCAAGCACGCTACCAACTGAGCTACATCCCCAACCCATAACAATGTCCTTTGAACACCTACCTAGAAGTAGTCCCCTACCCCGGATTGTTATTGCTAATGCTAACAAATTTCCTTTTCTGTTTAGGTCAGTTTGGATTGGTTTTGTCCCTTGTGACAGAATTGGGACTAGAGGACCTGCCTCAAATTTCATCTTCTCTATAAAATGTGTACTGCTCTTGCCCACATGAGCCGATCTCTCATCAGTGTACCCTTGATGGCTGCACCACCACACTGGACTGGGCCTCTGTCCGGCAGCTCGGCTTGCCCTGCCAAACCGTTCAGTCAGGGCCTCTGAGTTTCTTCTTTGTTCCCAGTCCACAGCACTGGGCAGTGAATGCACAGTGCAGCCACTGGTGACTCTTGCTCTTGCCCCTAGGGAGGAAGCCCTGTCCCATTTTTATCTGGAAGTGAGACAAAAATTGCATTACAAAGTCCCTGATTGCCCTCTTTCTTTCCTAATATTCACAAGGAGACCATGTTGGCAAATACATATTGCTTTATTTAGTGTTTCTCTGGATTGCAAAAGTGTCGGCAGTGGGCTGAGACCCCTGGAGGGCACAGAGGCAGCTGGGCAGCCCCCAGGCCCTCTGAGGCAGAGGGGAAGCAGCAGAAAGAAGTGATGCCCCTGCCAGTCCTTTCTCAAGGTCAGCCCCTTCCCCATGCACACAAGCCAGGCAGGAGCCAGGGCCAGTAATAATCCTAAATCCTTGAATTGGGTCCAAAGTGTATGGGAGGAGATTGTCATCCTAAGGCATGAACTCAGGCAGACGTGTTCCTCCCAACTGTTGCCCCCCAAGGGTGATTGCTGGTCAGGGAGCCAGATACACACTTAAGACATGACCCATGTTTTATGGGGTTCCCTGTCCCTGGGAGTGGCAGTGAAGTGTGCTGAGGATGGGGCTGCAGTCCTAGTTTTACCCCATCCTAGATTATAACCTTGGTCAAGTCCCTTTTCCTCTTTGGGCCTCTGTCTCTAGCTCTGTCACCCCAGGTGGCTAGACTACATAATCTGAGTCTTCCAAATTTTATGGTTTAAGACTTCTTTTCCCACCCCAAGATGCCCTCAGACTGGGGATGATAATATTAAAAGGGCACTTTTTTATTTATACTGGGGCTTAAACCCAGGGCCTCACATATGCTAAGCATGGGCTCTAACATTGAGCTACACCTTCAGACCCTAAAAGGGCATTCTTAAGGCAGGAAGAAGGCAGGCAAAGGTGATCTCAGTCCCCAGGTGGAGGTCAGAGAGGGCTGCAGAAGGTATATGTGGACAGACAGGCAGGCAGACAAACAGACAAGGTGCCAAGGGAACAAGGAGAGAGGGTGGCCTGGCCAGGGGAGGGGGCCCACAGCCCAGCCCACCCACCCTCTCAGCTACATTCCTTGCCCTGTTTGAGTCAGGAAAAACACATCCAGTGTGTCTTGGGATAGGAAAATGGCTTTTTTTAAAAAATAGTTTCCTATAAAGCATCAAAAAATCTCAGAGAAAAATCTCAGCAAAAATTCCCTTCTCTCACCTATTTGGCATCAGCATTGGGCTGGCATGGCTTGCTCTGGCCCTGGCTTTCCTATTGCTGTGGCCCGGCCTGGCCCACTTCTGGGGTAGCTCCATGGCCCCTGCTGCTTCCTCGAGAGAGGAGTGAGCAGGAGGCAGGAAGCTGCAGGTGGGCTTTGAGGTGTCCCTGGGTCCCTGTCTGGAAGCTCGAGTCTTTGGTAATTGGGAAGGGGAGAATGGGATAAGCAAAGCATTGAGAGTTGGGAGGGGGTCCAGTGGGCACCTTCATCACCGAGAATTCAGCCGTGGGGCCACCTGTGGGGGTGTGGGAAAAGTCAAGTGGTGAGTGGGCAGCAGTAGGTACTTGTCCCAGGTTAGATAAAGGCAGTAGCAGACTGGGGGGGTCTAGTGGCCTCACTTCTTAAGATTCTAGTCCTACTCCCATAGGAATACCTGCTCCCTTAGTCACAAGGGAGACTCTCCTCCCATCTAGCCCACCGTCAATCAGCCTAGATCTCCCCTACAACCTCATACTGTTGGTTTTTTTTTTTTTTTTTAATATTTATTTATTTGCTTTAGTACACAATACGTTTATTTGTACGTGGTGCTGAGGATCAAACCCAGGCCAAACAGGTGCTAGGCAAGCGCTCTACCACTGAGCCACAACCCCAGACCTGTTGGGGTTTTTTGTTTGTTTGTTTGTTTTGTTTGCAGTACTGGGGATTGAACCCAGGCCAGGGGTACTGTACCACTGAGCTATATCACCAGCCCTTTTTATTTTTTGAGACAGGGTCTTGCTAAGTTGCCAAGACTGGCATCAAACTTGCAATTCTCCTGCCTCAGCCTCCCAAGTTGCTGGAATTATAGGTGTATGCCACAGCATCCAGCCCTCTGTTGCCATTTTTATGACCCTCTACATCATGGGAGCTCTCAGATGGCCCCTCTGTCTGGCCCTTCATGGATGGGCAATGGGATAAAAGGGATGGTGATATGGTATCCTTTGGATTGAGACCATAAGTGAAATGCCCAAGCTCTGCCCAGCACTGCCAAGGAAAGCTTGGCCACTGGAGGCTCTACCCTAGCCCAAGGACCATCAGCAGGAAGTAGGGTGTTGCCTGCTAGCCTTACCACAGCCAGGTGCCCATTCTTGGCCTTGGTGATAAGCAGCTCTGAGCCAGGTGTGAAGTCAATGATGCCATCCCTGCCAGGTCCCCCTGCAAATGTGATGCTAGAGGGAAAGGAACACATAAGGACTTTTTCACAGAGACAGACTCCCCAGGGTGGGTCTCTGCCCTTTCCTCAGGTTCAGAAACAGCCTACTCACCACCCCCCATCTGCCTTACCTGCCCTGGTTGATGTTGATGTTGTTCACACGATCTGCACTGAGGGCTGTCTTGGTGAGTGTTTCAATCACATGGTCACTCTGTAGTACCACATCCCCCTGAATGGCCAAGACATATTTAGGAATCAAGCCTTGTCCCGAGCTAGAGGACCCCTCCAACCTCCCAAGCCCTGGAGGGGCACCTTCTGCTTATTGTCCTCACGCTGCACATGAAGCACAAAGAGGCTATCACTCAGGCTGCTGACAGAGATTCCTAATGAGGGAGGGCAGAGGTCAGGGATCAAAGGTCAGAGCAGGGTCCCTCCCTATGCAGCCCTGGACTCTGGCTGACCAGTCAGGTTGGCGTAATCGATCCTCTGCTTGACTTTGGCATCCTCCACGATGACCACGGCGCTGGGTGTGAGTAGTAGCTAGCTGCCGGGAGCGAGGCTTGTAGCCCTTGCGGTCATATTTCACTACTGGCACAGCATACTGAAGACAGAGAGCAGGGTGAGGGGTAGGGAAGGGACGGAGCGGCTCCAGGGATGACCTTATTTTTTTTTTTGGAGGGGTACTGGGGATTGAACTCAGGGACACTCAACCACTGAGCCACATCCCCAGCCCTATTTTGTATTTTATGTAGAGACAGGGTCTCACTGAGTTGCTTAGCTGCTCACTGTTGCTCAGGCTGGCTTTGAACCTGTGATCAGCCTGCCTCAGTTCCCCAAGCTGCTTGCACCACTGCGCCCAGCTATGGAATGACCTTCTTATCCTCTACCTGTTCCCTGACTCACCTGCTTCCAGATCTTGGGCAACAGAATTGTGCCGGGCTAGGGACTGCATGCAGGGTCTCACCTGGATGGATTCAGAGCCTAGGGCCTGCAGCACTTTTGGACTGATCTCATCTGTGCCTGCAACCCAGATGGGGGAGAAGGTAGTCAGAGAAGATGAGAGGGGAACAGGATGGTTTTGTTTATTTGTTTGTTTGTGGTACTGGGGATTAACCCAGGAGTGCTTAATCACTGAGCCACATTCTCAGACCTTTTTATTTTTGAGATAGAGTCTCACTAAATTGCCCAGGCTAGCCTTGAACTTGTGATCCTCCTACCTCAGCCTTCCAAGTCACTGGGATTACAGGCATGCACCACCACCACACCTGGCCATGATGGGAAGGTTGAGGACTGGGAAATCAGGGGCTCACCAAGCCGTGTGCTGATGAAGAGTCTAGGGACACTCTGGGGGTAATTATCCTTCTTGCCTTTGAAGATCTCACTTGCCACTGCCTTTTGCTGAAGCTGAGGAGACAAGGGGAGTGGAGGAGTATTATAAGGGGTGGGGCACATGGGGGGCAGGGAGGCCCAGCCTCAGAAACCAGGAGAGCCTCCCTTACCTGCTCTCAGGTCCCAGCCACCAATACTCTCATAAGCCCTTCTCTTTGTCTTCTCCCCTACCAACCAAGGCAGAGAGCTCCCCAGAAGGGTCACAACAGCACTGTCAGCATCCAGGCCTGACTTTGGGAATGATTCTCCAAAACAAATACCTGTTAGGCTCTGGAGCCCCCAAGATTCAGCTTTGGCTTGGGATCTTGTAGAGGACTGATTGCTAAATATTCAAAGCTATTACAGGTTATCTGAGTTGGGTGGGTGCTTTATTATCACCCAAGACTGTGTATGCAAACACAAGGCACATTACCCATCAGTTTCTGACTACATGACTATGGCAGACATTACCAACTGATCACAGTGAATCTGTGATCTTTACAACATGGGACACTGGGAAGCCTCCACTACTCAAGTTGAAATGACCCACAAGAAGAACACTATTTGCCTCCAGCCTCCACTTCATGAGGCTATAGAGGCCTGGGGTCCATCTGAGGTTATAGGGTAAATCAGAAGTAAAATGCTTCCCCAGGCCTTTTTATTTAGAGACAGGGTCTTGTGAAGTTGCTTAGGGCCTGGTCCTTGCTGCCTCTAGCTCCCCACACCTGCTGCTTCCACTCAGGGCTGATACTCCGGCAGTATTTCCACACCATGTTCTTCATGCACAATTCCCGTAGAAGCTCTGAGGCCTGTGGGAAAGAGAAAAGTCAGAGTATTTACCTAGCCTGGCTCCCTTCCCTCTGAAGACCTCCAACATATACCCACTAACAAGTCTTTGTACAAGCAATGCCTCCTCAACTTGACAGCCCTTCTGGTCCTGAGTACTTTATCTCTAAAAACTCATTCTTCATATCCCTGCTCCACTTCCTTTCCCCCTTTGGGCCCTCCCTAATCACCCCTCTGCCAAGTGTTTTGATGGTCCGTAACTCAGCTGGGAGGACCCACTGACCTCACGCAAGGCAGGTGGAGGAGTGGGCCAGGAACTGTCCAGGACATTCCGGGGCAGCTGCCGCCGCAGGTTAAGCAAAAATGACGTGCGTACATGATCCAGGAAGAAGGCGTTCTCAGGACAACGGGGTGCATGGCGCAGGATGAAGCCACGGATGAACCTGGGAGTGGCAGACGAGGCAGGATTGGGGTGAGACGCCTGGCAACGGAGCCCCCACCATCCATCCCTTTTTTCTGCAGCCCTATCATGTGTGGTGTCCCTATACTTACCGCCGGATGGTCTGTGCTGCCCACTTCCTCTTGGCTGCCTTCCTTCGGCCCAGTGTCCCACGCCACCACGACTGGATGCAAATGGCTGTGGGGACCACAGATAGCTGACCTCTTAGCTCCTCATCACAGTGGCCGACCCTAACCCAAGACCCTGCCACTACAAATACCCCTGGGCCCCCGAACCTGATCGTTTCACCCGGAGGAATTTCTGCCGCCAGTGAAAACCCTTCCAGGCTGCTTGGATCTTCGTGGCTATGGTTGGGAAAGAAATTCAACTGGCTGGAGGTCAGGGTCACCAACTGGAAGCCTGGCACTGTCAGAACTCAATGAGTGGCATGAATGAGGGAGTGGCTGAACAAGCTACTGTGTGAAAGGCCAAATGAGTTAAATGAGAGTAAACGAAGAAACCCAAATGAATGTGGGAATATGCTCAGAGTTTCTATCCAGAGGCCAGGCTGCAGGCTGGATAGTGGGCATTGGGGCTGGAGCTGGTAAGGAGGTTGGGGGGCTGGATGTAGGTGGGGCAGACTTCCTAGAGAAGGAATCCAAATGCAGTGACTTATTCCCTGTTCCCCAGAAGGGAATCCAATGGGGCAGGAAGGGTGGATCTCCCTCTCACCAAGGCTCTGCCGCCGGACCTCCAGGGCATCCTCTGTGGCAAACAGGGTCTTGGGGAAGCGTATGAAGATCTTGGTCCTGGGAGAGCAGCACTAATCAGCCCTTTGTTGCTACCTCTTATGTTTACCCAGCCACCAGGAATGGGGATCACTTACCTGCCCATCTTGTACTCTTCTGGTTTGTAGCCAAGGTGTCTGACCAGCACAGCCACACCATCCTGGGGTCGTCCTGCCCATGTGGGCCACGTCTCTGGGCACAGTGATTTGTACCTGGAGATAGGAGAAGTAACATGCACCTAACTACACCCCAGCCAACACTCTTCTCTGGAGCTCCCTGCCAGGTTTCCCTGGGTACCTCCTGGGTATTCCTACTGACTTGTTCACAGCTTACAAAGGCTGGCAGGGCAGGGAGAGGGTGCATTGTAAAGGTGAGGAAACCAAGGTATCCCCATCAACCTAAGACGAAGGGATAGAAAGTGGCAGAGATGGGCTGAGCACAGTGACACATGCCTGTAACCCCAGCTACTTGAGAGGCTGAGGAAGAGAGGATCATAAGTTAGGGGCTAGATTAGATGAGTTAGGGAGACTGTCCAAAACAAAACTGGGCTGGGGATGTACTCAATGTTAGACCACTTGCCTAGCATGTGGGGCCATAGGGGTGGGGAGGAGAAAAAGAAAAAAGAAAGAAGTTGCAGAGATGGAATTCACTGATCAATTCCCCAGGCCCTTAACTCAGAATAACCAAACTGCTTTATTCTCTGAGTTCCCTGTGAACTCTGGCCCCACACGTTTCCATCTGTTTTCGTGATAGGCTTGTGGATGCATGCCTCCTGCACCCTCATCAGGTACTTTGGGAGGACAGGCCTATGGGAAGCCTGGTGTTGTCTCTTCCAGGGATTACACTGGGCCTGCAGCATGAAGTAGTTCTCGGCATGGGTCCCACAGCAGCTCAGAACCTCTGGGACCTCATCTCTAAAACCTGACTCTGAAGGCCTACACTTCCTTCCTCATGGAGCTCCGAGCCTCCGAGTTCCCTCCCGCCCCTTTCCACGCTGTGAGAGGGCCCTGCCCACCTCTGCAGGAAAGCCTCATATTTGCGGCGATAGGCAAAGCCGGCTCTGCGCACACGCAGGTTCTCCATCAGCCCCAGGTACTTCACCTGGTGCCGGATCAGCACCTCGTCAAAGCGGCCTGGGGGGAGGGTAAAGGGATGGTTAGTGGCTGGTCATCCCTTTAGGGGAGGCCCAGACCCCGCAACCCCGTGGGGGCGGGAGGGCCTACCGGGCTGTTTGGCATCATTGGGCTTGATGCAGCGGATATAGGCAGGCTCCTTAGACTTCAGAATCTCTACCAGCTGCAGGAGGCTCATCTTGAATTGGGTGGCCACCTGGCGAGTTGGGGTGGGGGGGGAGGATGGAAGGTTGGTCTCAGTGGGGACTAAGGCCGCTCAACTCTGTGTGTACCCACCCTATCCCTGCAAAGCTACTGACCCCTGCAGTGGCCCTCATCTCTGCTTGGGCCTCACCCCTGCAGTGGCCCTCCTCTCTGCTTGGACCTTACTTCTTCCCACTACTCTCCCTCACAATAAAGGAAGGGGTCAGACCCTGTACGTATCTCTCTGACTGGGCTAAACACCTTAGGAATCTCACAAAAATCCTGCTCAGGTCCCTGGCAACCTCCATTCTGTATCTCCCTTTTGCAACCACTCTTCCCAGAACTTCAGAGTTACATTCCTAAACAGCAAGTCTTATACCTATGCATTCAATTATTATCTCTATATGTTGCTCTGCAGGGCCTTCAAGGACCTCAGGCCTGCAAAGAAGCAGATTCCTTAGCAAAAATTTGCAATCTCTTGTGGTTATATTAACAACAGGGGTGAACCAATCACAGTGATGCATGCCTATAATCCCAGCAAATCAGGAAGTTGAAGCAGGAGGATTATGAGTTTGAGGTTAGCCTGGGTAACTTAGTGAGATCGTGTCTCAAACAAAACAAAACAAAACAAGGGATGTAGCTCAGTGGTAGAATACTTGCCTAGCATATGCAAGACCCTGGGTTCAATTCTAGTACCAGAAAATAAATAAACAAATAAATAAATAACAGGGGTGTGTGCCTGGAGGTTCTGGGAACACCAATTAGGGACAACTCATTAGTCTGTGGGGGTAAAAAGAATCTGGAAAGATCTTCTGGCAATGACCTTAAAATGAGATTAAAAGGATAAGTAGGAAATGGCTGGACAGAAGTCAGACCAGGCAGTGGTCCGTGTCAGCACATCAAGGCTTAAACAGGAAGATCTCAAGTTGAAGGCCAGCCTAGGCAACTTAGTGAGACCCTGCCACAAAATAAAAAATAAAAAGGCATGGTGGTGTGGCTCAGTCGTAGAGTACCACTGGGTTCAATTCTCAGTACTTCAAATAAAAAGAAAAAGGTAAGAATGGCAGTCTAGGAAGAGCAATGGCCTTAGCAAAGAGTTGATATATACAGGGAGCTACAAGCATACAAGGATCCAAATGAGGTTATAGAGGCAAGCAGTGGTAGTATTATCAGAAAGTTATACTGGAAATATTGGATTTTATCCTGAGGGAAGTAGGAAGCCAATGAGAATTTGGAGTGAGGGAGTGAAAAAAGATATGCATTTTGGAATATCTCTACAGATGTGTTTCCACATGGATTGGTAAGGAAAATGGGAAGCCAGGAAACCAGGGAGGAGGCTGGCTGGCATAGAGGAGAGAGAATGATCATTAATCTGGATCAGTGGTTATATGGAAGGGACCAAGAGGAAGGAGTTGAGAAGTACTCAGGCAATAGACAAGATCCAGTGGTTGGATGGGGGAGAGTGAAAAACATGGGATGATGGCTAGGTCCCTGGCCTGGAGGATCACGTAGAGGGTGATGCCTGTCCTGAGTTAGGGACACAGAATGAGAAAGGCTTGGGGACTGGGCAACCAAGGGCCTGTTTGTGTATGTTGTAGGGAATCATTGGATGCATGAATTTGTGGTTTCCTGGAGAGGCCTGGGCAGAAGTAGGTAGGCAAGCAACCTGAATGGGAGACAATGGGGAAAGAAGGATGAGGGTACACAGAGTGAGGGAGGGTGAACAGCAGCAGGGAGCAGGCAGGGTCCCCGGAGGGCAACACAGTGCCTTGGTGCCCACCCTGGCAAGCATGTCTCTGCCTTCAGCACTCTGGCTTCTACTTCCCTCCTGACCTCTTTACTAACTGGGCCCACCCTGACCCTCCTCTGCAAGCTCAACAGTCATGTCTCTGCACTCAGCTCCACAGAGCTCTTCTTATATCCAGCACCACTGGCCACACCTGCCATCTAGCCCTTCTCCTGTGACATTCCTTTCCTGCTGACCTCCATTTTTGGCCTGTGTGTGTCTGTGTTGGACCCTTTTGCTGCCTATAGTACCCCCTCCTGCTACAAGTCCATCAGACTGAAAAGCACTTCCTCATTCAGAAGTTATCTCAAACACTTCCACTTCCAGGGAGCCTTCCCTGACCAGCCCTCACCCCCTATAGTTGGCTACTCCCTCTCCTGTGCATATTTCTGTAAGAATACCTATTTTTTTTTCTTTTTTGCTTGTCTGTATGTGTTTCTGGGGATGGAACCCTGGGCCTCCCAGGTGCTAGGCAAGCACTCTACTACTGAATTACATGCCCAGCTGCACATTTTTGCATCCTCAGTGCTTAACAATGTCTGATAGGTGAACATTCACAAGCACCCACATGGAAAGGTGTACACACACGGATTCCCCCCACAGTAACAGGCATACACAAACAGGTCCACACCTAAGAGACAGGTGGACACTCAGGCATACAATTCTAAGTAGGCGAAGATGCTCCAATGGGCAGCCTCCTAGAGACACACACAGATGTGCACATAGGCACCAACAAACATGCTCACATGCACAATGCCAACTCCAGGCCCAAGTGGGCACTCATCCATGCTCAGGTACACACACACCCCCTCAGGTCCCACAGCCTCCGCACCGTCTCTGGACGCTTCTTATCACTGAGTTCACTCCGGTCGAAGCACTGGCTCATAATGGGATTCTTTGAGCTGCACATGGTCTGTGGGGACAGAACAGGGGGTTAAGGCAGGAGCAGAGGCAGACACAACAGATTCCTGGGCACAGAGGCATACAGAGCTGGCCCCCAACCTGTCACCCCCATGTCCTTTCCTCACCTCCTTCAGGTTCCGGAAGAGAAGGTCATTGTTTTTATCCAGAAACCCTGGAAGGAGATGGCAGATGAGGGGTGAAGAGAGCCCCTCCCAGTCCCCAGGGGTATCCAGCCTCAAGATCCTCACCAGTCACGCTGTAGGTCACCTCCCCAGCATAGTGTAAAAGGCGGAACTCCCCACGGCCCAGGGATTTCCTGGTCCGCTGGTCAGCCAACTTGTGCCTGGGGGTGACAAGAACATGAAGCTACAAATTGCTGACCCAAGCCATGCCCCTACTTGCTGAAGAGACTTTGAGAGTAGGAACCAGCACCCAGGAGGGAGCAGGCATGCCCTGGGGCTGCTCCACAACCACAAGTCATGTGGCAGACAGGGCAGGGCATCAGACACCCTATATGATCTCTGAGATTCAGGGAGGTGGACTGCCTTGCCCAGGGTCACACAGTGCCAGGACCTAGGCCTCTGGTCTGCCATGCACACAGGGCAGAAGGCTAATTTCATTGCCTCCAGCTGCTGCTTTACTATGCCCATAGTGAACTGCCCACTATATTTTCAGAATGGAATCTACCAAGATATTACTTAAACTTTAGGTATGTTTTATATCCTTTAGCCTATTTTCTGCTTTTTTTTTTTTTTTTTTTTTTTTTGGGGGGGGGGGGATTGAACTCAGGGGCACTCGACCACTGGTCCACATCCCCAGCCATATTTTTGTATTTTATTAGAGACAGGGTCTCACTGAGTTGCTTACTGCCTTGCCATTGCTGAGGCTGGGTTTGAACTCGTGATCCTCCTGCCTCAGCCTCCCAAGTGCTGGGATTACAGGCGTGCGCCACCACGCCCGGCTACCCAGCTTTTTTTAATGCGCAATATTATTTTTACAATTAGAAGCAGGTTTTCTAAATTTTTTTTTTAACTTCTATTTTTTTCTTAGGGCAGCTCTACTACTGAGCTACTGAGCTATACCTCCAGTCCTTTTTATTTTTATTTTTTTGGTTGTAGATGGACACAATATCTTTATTTATTTTCTTTTATGTGATGCAATCCTCAGCACCAGACATGCAAAGCATGCTCTACCACTGAGCTGCACCCCAGCCCCTTTTTTAATTTTTTAACTATTTATTTTTATGGCACTAGAAATTAAACCCAGGGTACTCGACCGCCAAGCTATACCCCATAACTTTTTTTTTTTTTTTTTTTTTTTGGTAGTAGGGATTGAACCCAGCGTTAGTTTACCACTAAGCTATGTCCTCAGCCCTTTTTAAAATTTGAGACAGCGTCTTGCTAAGTTGTTTAGGGCTTAGCTAAATTGCTGAGGCTGGTCTTGAATGTGTGATCCTGCTGCTTCAGCCTCCCGAGCTGCTGGGATTACAGGTATGTGTCACCACACCCAGCAACACCCTGTCTTTTTTATTTTGGGGCAGGGTCTCGCTGAATTGCATAAAGCCTCACTAAGTTGCTGAGGCTGGTCTTGAACTTGAGATCCTCCTGCCTCAGCCTTCTGAGTTGCTGGGATTACAGGCGTGCACCATGGCACCCAGACCTCTTTATTATTTATTTTTTTATTTATTTTATTTTATTTTATTTTTTTGTGGTACCGGGGATTGAACTCAGGGGCACTCGACCACTGGGCCACATCCCCAGCCCTTTTTTGTATTTTTTTATTTAGAGACAGGGTCTCACTGAGCTGCTAAGTGCCTCGCCATTGCTGAGGCTGGCTTTGAACTCACGATCCTCCTGCCTCAGCCTCCCAAAGTGCTGGGATTACAGGCGTGCGCCACCGCGCCTGGCTCTTTATTATTTTTTTGAAATAGGGTCTTGCTAAATTGCCCAGGCTGATCTCAAACTTCTGATCCTCCAGAGTAGCTGGCATTATAGGCATGTACTACTGTGCCTAACAGAAGCAAGTTTTTAATATGTTATTAAGCAAACAGTGGTCAAGGCTTTGGCATTCAATAGCCCCAGGGCTCAGTTTCAGCTATGCAAGCTAGCTGTGAGATAACCTTGGGCACTTCACTGGAGTCCCATTATAAAATAGGGAAAACACCAAGAATCCTTTCTTAAAAGATAGGTTAAGAGATGATGTGCACAAAGTACAAGGACAAATTGAGACAAAGGTGCTTGCTTCTGTTTCTGACCCTCCTTTTAAATAAAAAGCAAAGCGGCCGCGGTGGCACACACCTGTAATCCCAGCACTTTGGGAGGCTGAGGCAGGAGGATCGCGAGTTCAAAGCCAGCCTCAGCAATGGCGAGGCACTTAGCAACTCAATGAGACCCTGTCTCTAAATAAAATATTAAAAAAGGGCTGGGGATGTGACCCAATGGTTAAGTGCCCCTGAGTTCAATCCCGGGTACCACAAAAAAAAAAGGATTGTGGCTCAGCTGTAGAGCGCTCGCCTAGCACGTGCGCGGCCCAGTTTGATTCTCAGCACCACGTCAAACTAAAAACACATTGTATACAACTAAAGCAAATAAATAAAAAAAAAAAGCAAGTCCCAGCAAGGCATGATGCTGAATGCCTGTAATCCCAGCAACTCAGGAAGCTGAGGCAGGAGGATTGCAAGTTCAAAGCCATTCTCAGCAACTTAGCAAAGCCCTGGACAATTTAGCAAGACCCTGTCTCTAAGTAAACATAAAAAGAGCTAGGGATGTGGCGTATTGGTTAAGCACCCCTGAGTTCAATCCCTGGTACCAAAAACAAACAAACAAACAAACAACCTAAATAAGGAAGCTGAAAAACAAAAACCAAAAATATTAGCAAGTTCATTCTCAAAAAAAAAAAAAAAAAAAGGGAGAAGCCATGCTCTAGAAATGGTGGCTTTGTGCAACTGTCCCTAACTTACTACTTTCCCTATGACTGGTGTGTTTGTGTGTGTGTGTGTGTGTGTGTGAGTGTGTGTGTGTGTGTGTGTGTGAGATGAACCCCAGGGTCTGGTAGGCATGTGCTCTACCGTTTGGACTATGTCCCCAGACCTATAGCAGAAGTTAACCACTATGAACCCAGTCTTCCACAGGCTTTTCCCCAAGTGAGCCCTTGCCCCAGCAACCCTGCCACCCTACTCACGTGAGGAAGTGTGGATGGTGCTTGACAGTGTCCTCCAGCTTCTCCAGGAAGGTCAGGTCAGTGGCCTCCCCAGGGCGCAAACACTCCTCATCCTAGAGGAGGGGACAATGTGAGGGACATACTAGGGGAGAGACTGGAGAGCACAGAAGCTTCCAGGGTACTGTGAGGGGAAACAAAGATGCAGGGGGAAGGAGCAGAGAATAGGGAGCCCCCACAGGGAGCTTCCAGATCAGGCCAACATCCATCCACCTTACCCTGCCCATCCCCACACCCTGGCCCTCTGTGGACCAGCCTGGAGAGAAAGGGAAGGGGAAGATGTTCTCCCATCTGGCCCATAACAGGAGCAGAGGACTCACCAAAATGGAGATGATGCCCTTGAACTTCTCCTCTACCAGGTCACAGATAATCTTATTGTTGAAGTACTGAACAGGTTCCCACTGCAGGGAAAGGGAAGGTGTACATCATCGTGGGGTCCCACACCTTTTCCCAGAGTCCTGATGCCTGACTTCCTGTGGCACAGGGGCACCTCAGGCTCACACGCACCGCGATTCCCTCTGCCTCGTACTCTTCCTGTTCTGACTTGAGTGTCAGTTCAATGAAGAGCTGCTGCAGTTTCTCATTGCAGTAGTTGATGCAGAACTGCTCAAAACTGGGGAAACAGAAGAACCCGTAGTAGCATCAGGGGTCACAGGGCCAGGGCCAGGGGAAGGACAGGACAAGGCCCCTGAGCAGTCAGGTAAGAGATGCAGAGCCAGACCCAGGCTGACTGGGGCATCATCAGGCAGGAATGACAGGCACTGGGACAGAGGAGAGGGACCAGGACAGGAAGACTAAGTGGCTGGCAAGGGGTAAGGGTGATGCTGACCTGTTATGTTGAAACACCTCAAAGCCATAAATGTCCAGGAGCCCAAGAACCGTGGTACTCCGCCAGCTGGGGCTCTCAGCATCCTAGGGCCAGTCATTCAACCAAGAGCATGGGTCTTGGTGTCTGCCACCCCAGCTCCCAGCTCTAGCCCTCCCTGACAAGCCTCCCTGACTTCCTTGGAAGCAGCGTGAACCAAGTCTTCACCTTGGAAGCCAGTGACCTATTGATCTTCCCAACCAGCCAGGTGAAAGTGCGACTATACACAGCCTTGGCAAGAGCATCCCGTGCGTATGCAGCCTGCTCCAGGTTCAGGGGGCTCAGGAGCTGTAGCAAAGAGTGAGACTAGGATGAGTGCCACAGACACCCTTCCATTCCACTTCCCCTTTGGACTCGGGAAGAAGACCAGGAAGCCCTGACCTGCCTGTCCTCCCACCTCTAGTGAGTCTGGGTGTGGACAGTGGTGGTGGTATTGGGACAACAGTGGGGGACTAAGTAACCACACCAGAGGAAAGGTGGTATAGGAAGAAGTGGTCATTCCTGGAGCTGGGAGTCTTGATCTAAGCCTGACTTTGTCACCCTCTTCCTATGTGACTTTGGCCAGCTCACTGTGCCTCTCTGAGCCACCCATCTTATATCCCTCCAGCACTGCTGAGAGGACCACTGAGCAGAACAGGAGGAGGGAGAACGATGGGAATGGGAGCTTCCTTAGAGCACATGAATCTCCCCCCAGTGACAAAGGCTTGACTTACCTCTTCTCCCTTGGCGATGATCTTCCTGTGCGTTAGAGCTTCCCGCAGTGTTGAGCCCTCCACACCGAGGAGCTGCCAAGGGAGACTGGGCACAGTGAAGGTGCAACCCCCCTGCCCCTGCTGCTGTCTCCTGCCCTCTACCCACCACACATACCCTGGTTATGTACTTGAGCTGGTTCTCAGTGGTGACCTGGGCATTGCTCTCCTCATCAGCAGCAAAGTGGATGTTGCCTAAATGCAGGACACTAGCCACAATGCTCAGCAGGTCCTGAGGGAACAGAAAGGTGGTGATTATAGAGAGGAAAGGAAACCCCATGAGGGGGACTAGAGATGGTCAGATGGAACAAGGGGTATATGAAAAAGCGTCTGGGAAGAGGAAGGGATTAGAGGCAGAAATGGGTTTTAAAAATGTAAGTTGGTTTTGGGGGTATTATAGGAGGAAAGAGAGGGTCCCCAGAGGAGCCCTCACCTCCACTTCATCCTCGGTGAAGTCGATGACTGTCAGTGCCTTCCTGACAACCTTCCAGTCACTCTTGTCATTGATGGAAGAAACTTTGGCGCACTGGCCCTGAAAAAAGGGCATAGCTGGGTTGTCAAGCCCTGGCAATGTGCCCCCTGGGTGGCATCTGTCTTGTCAGCCTGCCAGCCACTCACCTTTACCAGGTACAGGTAGTTCTGGGGGTTTCGTTCCAAGCCCAGCCTGCGCAATGTCTCCTCCTCACCTCCCTCCAGCAGCTGGTAGAAGACATGGAAATTCCGCTCCCCGTGATTCTGGTGTACAACTCGGGACTTCTCCAGGAGGTAACTGAGGATGTGGCCACCTATGGGGGCACCCTGTGGACAGGGCATGGCAAGGGGATTAGTCAAAGGGACTGAGGAATAGAGCCTATCTTTCCCTTACTCCCCTGCAGACCTGGGCTCTACTTATAGCTTGCCACTAGCTGTCTGGACTCAGGCACATCAACCTCTCTGGCCTCAGTTTCTTCATCTAAGAAATGGGGAGATTCAGCTACATGTATTTGGCAACTCTACTTGGGTACCTAACAGGTATCTCAAGCTCAACAGGCTTAACATTGAACTCCTTTCTCCCCACTCCTCAAATTAGCTTTTTTTGTCTCCCCATCTTAGTCAAGGGTAACTATATCCTGCTAGTTGTTCAGGCCAAGAAGCTTGTGGTCCTCTTGGATGCCTCTTTTTTTTTTTTTTTTTTTTTTTTGGTACCGGGGATTGAACTCAGGGGCACTCGACCACTGGGTCACATCCCCAGCCCTTTTTTGTATTTTATTAGAGACAGGATCTCACTGAGTTACTAAGTGCCTCGCCATTGCTGAGGCTGGCTTTGAACTCGCGATCCTCCTTCCTCAGCCTCCCAAAGTGCTGGGATTACAGACATGCACCACTGCGCCCGGCTCTTGGATGCCTCTTTTATTCCATTTCCTCGATTCAGTCATATTCATTCCTGCTGCCTTAACCATTTTTTTTTTTTTTTTTGTACTGGGGATTGAACTCAGCGGCACTCGACCACTGGGTCACATCCCCAGCCTTTTTTTGTATTTTATTAGAGACAGGGTCTCACTGAGTTGCTAAGTGCCTTGCCATTGCTGAGGCTGGCTTTGAACTCGTGATCCTCCTGCCTCAGCTTCCCAAAGTGCTGGGATTACAGGCGTGCGCCACCGCGCCCGGCTCTGCCTTAACCTTTAAAACATCCAGAATCCGGGCTGGGGTTGTAGCTCAGTGGTAGAACACTAACTTAGTATGTGTGAGGTGCTGGGTTCAATCCTCAGCACCACATAAAAATAAATAAGTAAATAAAGGTATTGTGTTAAAAAAAAAAAAAAAAAAAGACACCCAGAATCCGACCACTGTTTACCACCTCCACTGCTACCACACTGGTCTGAGCCACTATCATCTGTCACCTCCATTATTACATCAGCCTCCTAACCAGTTTCCCTGCTTGGCATAGTTCCCTTACCATCTAGTCCCAACAAAGCAGCCAGAGTGACCTTTTCAGTAAGAAAGTTGGATCATGACATGCTTCTATTCAAAACCCTCTGATAAACCCTTCCACTCAGACTTAAAGAAGTTCTCGTAGGGCTAGGGGTGTAGTTCAGTGGTAGAGCACGTGCTTAGCACACATGAGGCCCTGGGTTCAATTCCCAGCACACCACACACACACACACACACACACACACACACACACACACGTCTTACAAAGATCCAAAAAGGACTATACCATATGCCCCCCCCATCCCGCCCCCTCCCCGTTCCTTGGCCTCTTGCTCTCTTCTCTGGCCACATGTCTGGCCTCCTTGCTAACCTTGAGCACACCAAACACCCTCCCTCCCACTGTGAGGCCTCTGCACTGGTTGTTCTGGCTGCCTGCACACTCTCCTCCAGGTAGCTGCCCGACTTGCTCCCATCTCTGTCGAGCATTTACTAAACCACCACCTCTCAGAGAGGCCTACTCTATCTGCCTTATTTAAAATTGCAACTGCCACTCACCCTTGACCTCATTTTATTTTTCGCCATGTCCTAAATTATTATTTTTCCGTTTATTGCCTCTTACCCCAGGCAGCAGGATTTTTGTCTGTTTGGTTTCACTGCTGTACCAGTAGTACCTGGAACAGTGCCTGGCACACAGTAGGTATCAACAAATATTGAGCCTACTGATTCGGAAATCCCATACTCTGCTGTGATAACACCAACAGATACCTTAAAGTCAAACTGCACATCCATATACTTTCCAAATCGGCTGGAGTTATCATTCCGAAGGGTCTTGGCATTTCCAAAGGCCTAGGAGTGGATGGTGGAATTAGGAACACCTGGCATTCTCTCCCTGTCCCTCCCTCCCTTCAGATGCTGCTGTCCACTCACCTCTAGCACTGGGTTGCTCTGTAGCAACCGGTCCCTCACAGCACCCCCTCGCTCAGGGGCTGGGCAGGTCTCTGCATAGAACTGTAGTAGCCGCTTGGTGGCCTCTGTCTTGCCTGACCCACTCTCCCCAGAGATCATCACTGCTTGGTCCCGGCGTTCCGTGCGCAGTGCCCGATACACAGTGTCAGCCACTGCAAACCTGGAGCAGAGACTCATCAGAGAAGTCAGGGGGTGGAAGATTAAGTGGCTGCAGGTGAAGCCCCATGGATGGATAGGGGGTGCAAGAGTACTCCCATATTGGATTGGAGTTTACTTATGGGTAGAAGTAGGAGATACTCTTGAGGTTGGGATCTGGGGGTCCCTCATGGGTGTGGACCAAGGGAGATCCTTCACAGTAAAGGATGGGGGCCACTGTCAGGTGGAGGATTGATTTTTTTTTTAATTTATTTTTTATTCTAAGTTGTTATAAATGACAGCAGAATGCATTACATTTCATATTACACATATAGAGCACATTTTTACATATCTCTGGTTGTATGCAAAGTATATTCACACCATTCATGACTTCATACACGCACTTAGGGAAATGATATCCATCTCATTCTACCATCTTTTTTTTTTTTTTTTTTCTTCACCCTTTTGCCCCTTCCTTATCCTCCCTCTCCAAGGATTGATTTTTTTTTTCCCTTTGGTACTGGGGATTGAACTCAGGGGCACTCAACCACTGGGCCACATCCACAGCCCTTTTTTGTATTTTATTAGAGACAGGGTCTCACTGAGTTGCTAAGTGCCTTGCCATTGCTGAGGCTGGCTTTGAACTCGCGATCTTCCTGCCTCAGCCTCCCAAGTGCTGGGATTACAGATGTGCACCACCACAGGTGGAAGATTGAGAGGATCATTCTACCCCAAGTGGGAGTGTTGGAGGTCACTCAGGTGGAGGTTGGGAACCTCAGGCAGAGCTAGAAGGTCCTCATGAGTGGAGATCAGAGGGTCATTAGGGTTGAGAGGCCATGTCCAGGTAGAATTGGAAGAATAAGTTATGAGTGTGAGCTGGGGTTGGATTTAGGGGTCCCACTCGTTTGGAGTTCAGTGATTCAACTCTGGGTGAGGACTGGGTTAACTCTAGGGTGAGCAATTGTGGGGTTCCTCACAGATGTGAACAGTGATTCACACAAGGGGGAGGCCAGAGATCATTTCAAAGTGAGGGTTAGTGGGGATGTCTCACATGAGGATGGCAGGGGAGGGGGAGGTCACTGCTGAAGGGTAAGGAGTCACTTACAGGTGGGGTGGCACTTCATAGAAACTGACGCCGCGGTAACGCTCCATATGCTGCCGGCTGTAAATCTGTAGGTCTCGGTAGGGGTTGACAGACACCAGGACAGGGCCAATGTAGGTCTAGGGGTAGGGGAGGAGAGTCAGAAGTTTGTCTCAGAGATCCCTGGTACCTCCTTCCCCCCTCAGCCCTGCCTCTGTGCCCCCAGCATCTCCCCCACCTCCCATCTTCCCATTTGGCCTCACGTAAATAAGGTTCTCCCGGAAGCGCCGCCGCAAGTTCTCAATGAAGGCAGCCTCGCTGGTGAAGTTCTCCAGCAGCACAAAATCTTGCACCCCTACCCGGTCACGGGCAGTCAGGGCACTCTCCATGGTTACCCGCACCCCGTCACTGCCCAGGGCCTGCAGGGAATGGGCCATGGGAGAGGGTCAGAGCCAGCAGTTAAAGCTACTCTCCTACCATGCCTGTGGGCCCAAGAGGGAGGGTAGGGGCATGTGGACACAGAGGGTCCAGGTAACAGGAGTCTAGCACACAGAAGACATGGGACCAGGGACCAGCAGACTTGGGAACGAGACCACAGATTTCAGGAAGGCACTGGTTTTGTGTGGAGAGAGGTGGGTCCTGAGAAGGAACTCCTTGGAAAAGCAGAAAGAATGCTATGTTGATTTTGGACAAACACCCTCCTCTCTCGGGTTGCTTCCTTCTCAAGGAGGAGTTAGACCAGGTGACCTCAGGTCCCTTAGCTCAGGGCCACGTGTGACAGGTGCTTTGGAGGACAAACTCTCAGAGTGAATTCTGCAGTCAGGGTGGGGCCACTTCTCAGCTCCTACTCCTCAAAGCTCCAGGAGTTGAGTGTTGCTTAGGGACTAAGCAAGAGTTCCTCCCTAAAGGAGAGGGATTTCCCCAGGGGCCTCCAGCCCTAGCGGGACTTAACACCCACCCCAGGAGGGGTGGCTCTCCCTCCCATAGCTGGGACCACTCCCTCCCCTCCAGCTGCTGGGCTCCACAGAAACCTCCTCCACTGGGAGTACTAAGAAGCCTCAGGAGGCCGGGTTTTACCAGGGAAAGCCCAGCTGCCACAGTTGGGCGGGGGTGGGACAGGCTTAGCAAGACCCTCATTTCACACCCAGAGCTGAGATCCCTCTTCAAACAGAGTCTGGGGTCTCAGAAATTGACACAAAGAGTGCCAAGGGTCAGAGAAGAGTAAGGTGGTGGTGGGGTGGGTGTAGATCCCAGAGAGGTCAGCAGGTCTATTCTAACCACAGATGGCCCAGATCTCCGGCTGCGGGCACCCCTCCTCTGAGGCCTGGCACTCCCAGACTTATCCCTCATTGCCCCACTCCAATCCCGCCCGAAGTTGCAGCCAAATACGGCCACAGTCCCCGCCCCTTTGCCCGAGGGTGAGGGGGTCTCAGTGCTCTCATCCGTCCCAAGGAACTATTCGCCTGGCCCCGGGTCCGATCGTCCCGCGGCCCTCCCCGCCTCGGCCTCCTCTCCCTGCAACTTTCTGGGACGTTTTTCCACCCGAAATTCCTGGGCCGCGCCCGCTTCCTGGCAGGGCCGAGGCGGCGCCGCTAGGCAGGGAGGCCCGGGACCCCCCGCCCTGCCCGCCACCCCAGCTCACCGACGCCCGGTAGCGCATCCTGCTAGACCAGCCCGGCGCCCGGCTCCTCTGCCCGCGCTCTGGGTCAGGGGATCGACCGCGGAGGTGGCGGCGGCGTCGTCAGGGAGGGAGGGACAGGCCCGCCCCCCGCGCCGCCCCCTCGCTGGCCTCTGAAGCGCGGGACTGGGACCTCGCCGGCCTCCCTCGGAGCCCGGACTCCGGGGTCCCTCTCCAGCTGGCGGGGGCGGGGTAGGGGCGAAAGGGGACCTCGGAACTGGAACCGAGGTGGGCGGGGGCGGGCGGGAGAGGGGGCGGGGCCCCCCTGGGGCCGCTCCGCCTGAGTCAGGTTTTCCAGGAGGGACGTCGTTGGTTCCAGGGTGGGGCCCGGAACCCGCGCGGCAGCCGCGTCTGTACAGACCCGGAACTCACTTCCGGGCTCGTGTCTACACTACACGGCCAGGCCAGGCGCGGGACAAGGGTCGCGGCCCGTGGGTCCCGGAGGAAACAGGATTTCCCTCCCCCCAGTACCAACCCTGAGTCCCGGGAAAGTTAAAAATAGAACGAAATGTCCAAATACGGCTGGCTCGCCTAGGCGGGCGGAGCCTGGGTGCGGGACCTTGTCCACACCCGTACACACTCTGGGAGGCGGGCCCCGAGGCTTTAAGCCCAGGGAAAATTTCTTTAGGTCCTTTCGTTAGCGTGGATCGCACGACCCAGAGACAGGACGGCCACAGGGTGCTCCCTTTCCTTGAGCAGTGTCCCTGGCTCTTCTGGAGGCCTCAGTTTCCCTCTTGGGAAACCTGCATCCGACATCTGACACTTGAACCCTTCTGCAACCTGGACATCCCACTCAGGCCTCTGTGCCCCAGGGATTCCTCCCTTTCTCCCTCTAGAGGGGACCTTTCTGTCTTATCTTTCAGGATCTCTGCATTCCCTGTCCTTTTTCTCCCCAAATCAGCCCCCAGCATCTGCACCCTCTCTGGAGGCATCAGCCCTCCTTTGGCGTGGTGTGGGGGGCGGACTCTTGCTCAGATTCCATCAGTGGTGGAGATGGTGATGGCTAGAGCTTTTGACTGTCCCCCCACCACTACCAGTGCTGGAGATGGAATTCAGGGCCTCCTGTATGGCAGGCAAGGGCTCTAACGCTAAGCTACATTTCCATCCCCTCGGAAAATGTTCTTCATCCTTAAAATGAGGTTAATACCTGCCATAAGTGTTGGAATAGGCTGTGATAAAGCGCTAAGGCATTTCCCAGGCACTCAACACCATTACCCTCTTCCCCTTCCTTCTATCTGCCACAGTCATTTCACACATGCTTGGAGACAGAGCGTCATACTTCTTATTTTGTGGGGAAAGCCGCTCTTAAGCACTTTACCCGTCCCTTGCCTGCCAGATAAGGAACCTGAGGCGCACACAGCGGACACCCACTTGTCCTAGGGAGGAAAGGCGGAGCCAGGACCCAAACTCCCTGCACTCCCCACAGCCTGACCTGGGCTCCCTGGAGAGGGGTTAAGGCTGCGGCAGGTGCGGGCTGCAGCCTCGAGGGGAAGGCTCATTACTCGAAAACAACAGCCTGGCCAGAGCTAAGGCCGGGGGGTGAGGGGGCGGGGGAGGAGGCCCGCGAGGGGGCACCAGCTGGGAGATGGGGCCCTCTAGAGGGGGCAAGGGGACTGGGTGCCGCCGGCCACAGCTGGGAGATGGGTGAGAGGAAGATTCAGGGCGGGAGGTGGCGCTCTCCGCGGTTCCCCCAGGTCTACAATCCAGAAAGGAACCGGGAGACAATCTAGCCTGAAGCCCACCCAGGAGGGCGAGTGTCTTAAAAGAGCCTGCGGGAAAGGGTCCAGAGATCCTCTAACAGAAAGTGGGCTCTGCCTAGGGCGAAGAGGAGGGGCTGACGGAGGCGGAGCTTCGCGGCCGCAGTGCCAGTCCCGCCCCACCGCGTCAAGAGGCTGGAATGAGGAGAATCCTCGAGCGGAGGGGTCCGGCGGGCTTCCCCCCATTGCAGGCAGCGCTGCCGCATTCTCTGGATGCCCGCTCCCGCCCCCGCAGCCACTACCCGGCTGTGGAAGGAGGGGGCGTCGCCGACGCCCTGCGGGCGGGAGCCGGCCACAACCCCGGCAACCCCACTGGCCTGCTGCACCTCTCTGGGCAGAGGCGTGAGTCCAGAGGAAGGGTAGGGAAGAGAAGAAGTTAGGGTGCAGGAGGTGCCGCGACTAAGGCGACAGCGCCTGGCTCTTTCTGCGTCTTTAGCACGTTCTTATTACCCGCTTCATGAGGTCTGTATTACTTCATTTTAGAAGGGGAAACTGAGGCTGGGTAGGTGAAGTGACTTGTTCAATGTCTCTAGACTTGTAAAGGAGAATTGGAACCTGGGAACCAGAACACACTACTTCTGAAGGGCTGCTCTAATGCCTACATTCGGTTTACAGGGATGCCCTGCCTGGTTGTGACTTTCCTCAGGCGCCCCTGTCAGTGTGATGTGACTTTATTGACGTGTAGACCATAAGGTTGGCAACTAGGGAACAGTTATGGCCCCCACAGCACGGCTCTGGGCCTACGGGCTAGCAGCAGGCTGGGGTGCAGCTATGGTCTGAGTGTCCTTATTTTCCAAAGGCATCTCCGAATCTCCTCCCACCTGGGGACGTGTTTGTCACCACAGGGGATGGAGCCAACAGGAGACCTAGGTCAACAAATACACTTTAGCTAGTGTGGGCCAGGCACCTCCAAGCCTAACCTCGGTGGAAATAGGGGAGAGTGGGCAGATGCAAATGTTCCCTCTATCCACTCAGGGCCATGCAGTCTGGAGGGACTGCTTTGAAGAGCCCCAAACTTATATCTACTGAGGCAGCCTTATGGCTTTTGGACAGTGGAAAGACAACCACAGACTATCTCACTGGCAGCTTGGTGTTGGGCACAGAGAAGGCACTATATTTAGATTTATCATGTAAATCTTCAATCTGGGCCCAGGCTGCTCCACCAAGGACTGTACCAGCCTGTTGTGAGGGGAAATGGGAAGGAGAAAGTAGGGACATTAGGGCTCTACTCTGCTCAAAGGGCACTGTAGCTCCAGAACCAGGTATTTGCCCTGCCAGATTATCTCTGCCTGGGGATCCAGCCAAAGTAAACAGAGCATCTTGCCTCCTAACAGAGTGCTGATCACCTGGTATTAAAACCCTTGGTCTCCTCTCTCACTCATCCTTACATTAGTTACAATCTGCTAAAACCTCATTCTGGTCTTTTATGACTGCTTCTGTTCTAGACCAAGATAGCAGCTTCCTAACTGATCTCCCTGCCTGTGCTATTTATAAATGCACATCTGACAATTAACATCTCATGTTAATGGAGTAAAGGTTTATGGGTCACCCCCCACGTGCAAAGCCTGTTCTTCACACCAACTTCAAGTCCCAGCATATGAATTCCTGAGGTTGGCACTGTCCTTAGTTTACCCTACTGCTTCTGCATTCCTGTATGATTGCAGTCCCTTCCCTCACTGCCTCCCCTACCATTTCACACAGCCAGGAGGAGCTGCTGTTGCCCTGCCAGCCATCAGCCACACGTGGCTTTCTGAGCTGTGGCTTTGCACCTGCAGTTTCCTTGGCCCAGTACACTCTGCCTCACCACCTCACTGACTCTCAGTCATCCCTGAAGAAAGCTCAGGTATCACCTCCAGAACCCCTTCCTGACTTCCCCCAACACAGCCCCCTCTTTATCGCATTCAGCACTAATCATCTGTTTACTTTTCCAGTCTCTTCCAGGAGACTGCCCCAGTTCTAGACACACTCAGCCAGGCACCCAGTGAGGGACTCAATATGCCCCTCGTGGGCGCCTGAATTAATGAATATCAGAACCCAGAAGTCTGAGTGAGTGGTCCCAGAATCCGGAGTTGAATAAATGGGTCACTCATTCATTCTTTCATTCATCTTTTGAGCCCCCCACCCGCCACAGTCACCAACCGTCACACACGGTCTCTGGCGCTGCTAGCCCGGGGGAGGCGGTGGACGGGAAGGGGCGGGGCTCGGGTGACTTCTCCGGAACTCAGAGGCAGAGAGGGCTGCGGGAGAGGCCCAAAGGGCGCTCTAGGTGCCCGGGTCCCGCGACCCAAGTCGGTCTTCCCCGCCCTCACACTCTCCACAAGTAATCTTAAATCCACACTAAGCTGAGCCCCGGCGCCTCCGGACCCTGGACCCGCAAGGGCCAGGCCGAGCGGATCTTAAGTCACAACTGTGCCAGAGACCCCCGCCTCCCTCACCGCATCTCTGGGCCGGCTCGGCGCCCGGTCCCCTGCACGTTCCCCCAATTCATTAGCCAGCGGAGACCTTCCGGGACCACCCACGCGGCCCATGCCCTGTCCAGCGTACCCACCGGCTTGGCTCTTCGGGTGCGCGGGCCGGGGCCGGGACACCCGGCTTGGCCGCCTCGGGAGTCCGTGGCCCGGGCACGCTTTCCCCGCCCAGGGCCCTCCAGGGGCCGGGCCGCCGCCTGTCGTCATCCCGGGCAAGGACCAGACCCAGGCACGCGCGCGCGCGCCCTCGGGCCCCGCCCCGCCCTAGCTGGCCCTGGCCTAAGCCCCAGCCCGCATCCACTGAGGTTTGGTGCCGCACTCCTCAAACAAACCAGCGGGATGAGACGCGTCTCAGTCACAAGCGCACACGCTCACACCCTACTCCGGCAGAAGATCCGGCTCCCTCTGCAATGCTGGGTGGCAGGGTGCGTCAGCCCCTTCTCATGCTAAGGGCTCTTCACATCCCGAGAGCAAACCAGACCCTCCTTTGTGTACTAGGCTAGGGCAGTACTCCCCCCATTTCTAACTACCTTTTCTGCCTTCACCCAATTCCCCTTCCATCCTATTTGCATTGAATCCCGCAGTCCCAGTTCCGCGGGCCGGGCGGGAAAGGGGAGGCATTAATTGTACTACGCACCTGTTTACATGCGCTACTCCTTTGACCTCAGAGTAGCAGCCTCAGCTGCTTGTTTTGCTCAGTTCTTAGTCCAGCCCACGAGGTATAGGGAGCTGAAGAAGTATGCAAACTCAGATGTCTGCTTTGAAAAATACTGCTTCTAGTGGCCCTTAATACTTTATCCCCTGCTTCCACTCACTCCCTTTTCAGTTTCTTCACCCACCAAGGATCAGAACCCATCCTTACTGCTCTTGTCTTTTCTTAGGGTGTGTTTAAGAAAGAGAACTGACCCGGCCCAGGGGAGACACTGCCACCCTTCCTCCCAGCCCAGAGCATCCCATCTTACAAGCTTGCATGGTCTGTGGGGATGCACCACGCGGATGATCTCCCCCGTGGGTATCAGCTCCACTTGCAGCGCCATTCTGCTTTGTGGAGAGCCAGTGCGCTGATTGCTGAGCACTGGAGCTGAGCAAATCTGCCTGCTCCCCTACTGGTGCTGGCCGATCAGAGGCCAGGAATCTACACTCTCACGCTGGGATGGCCACTTGGTTCTGCTTCAACTCCAGCCCCAAGGGATATGGTTGGTCCAGCTCCTCAGGACACAGCTGGAGCAGTCCAGTGCAGGTCTGATTGGGAGGCCTGTTGGCCGGGAGGGTTGGGGCAGGAAGAGGAGGGGCTGAACAATGGAGGAAATGCCTGTTGTCCCAGGTAACCAGGGGAGTTGATGCAGCCACCCGTGGGGACCTGGAGCTCCAGGTCAAATGGTAGGAGGCCTTTCCCCTTTCTCCCAGCAGCTCCTTGGCTGGGCTTCTCCCACTACCCACTCTCTGGTATTAGCTGGAAAGTCCAGTGACCACTCCCCTAACTAGAGGCTATCTTTCCCTAAGCCAAGAGGATCCCTTAGTAGGCACTGCCCCTCTTGTATGTCCCTGCAACTTTGCTTTCTCTGCAAGCAACAGGTAAGCCACTAGTTTTGTTTTTCAGATGGGGGTCTTGCTATGTTAGTCTAGGCTGCGCAAGCTTGACTGCTTCCCCAACTTGACTGCGCCCCCAACTGGGGACCTAACCTAGGGCCTCACTTAGTGCTCAACCACTGACCTACAGCCCCAATCCCAGCATCTCTTACTCCTGGGCTCAAGTGATCCTTCCGACTTAGCCTTCTGAGTAGCTAAAATGTGAGACTACAGGTATGCATCACTGTGCTGTCTGGCTACTCCTTGGTTTTATTAGAGGCAGGGCTGGCCATCCTGGGCAGAAGGGGCAGGAGGGCACTGTGGGCAGGCTCCTGTTCTACCCTCCTCTGTCACCCAAACAGGTTACTTTGGAAGGTTAGTTCCTGGGTTTCTAGGATATGTGAAACTTCTAGCTGTTTGCTTCTTACTCTACCACAGTACCCTCTTGCCCCCAGTGTTCCTGTTTTTTTTTATCTTTATTGTTGCTAAATCACAGCTGACACTTTCCTGGCCTGGGACTGGACCCTCCAGCCTCCAGCCATTCCTTATAGGAAGTGAGAATGGGGAAGTTGATGGGGGAAACAGACCTTTCCAGAGGAAGAGGCTGGCATGGGAGGGGCTGGTATGCATTGGGC
This sequence comes from Tamias sibiricus, assembly GCA_025594165.1. Lineage (NCBI taxonomy): Eukaryota > Metazoa > Chordata > Mammalia > Rodentia > Sciuridae > Tamias > Tamias sibiricus. Next base: position 49,137,400 of record CM046660.1, read on the forward strand.
CTGTGCTGACACCAATAGCCCCATGCAGGGATCTTTCCCTAGGCACTTTTCCCTTACCTCCCCACAGCTTGCCCCACTCAGGAAAGGCCTGCAAAGCTTCCTTCCTTCCTTTGGGAAGCACATCTATCCAGGGCAGGCTCATCCCTGGTGGTCACACAAAGGCCCTTATCAGCCATGGAGCCAGGAGCAGAGACCCAGCACACACCAAGTCTCACATATTTCCTGTTTCCACCCAGCGGGTCAGGGGTGGGCCCAAAGCAGCCATATCCTGACTGGAGCCAAGAGGAGGGAAAGCAATCCCCTTCCCTTTTCCGCCTCTCAATCACTGTTGGCCTGACCCATCCCAGTCAAGGGGGGGTTCCACAAAAGGAGGCCAGAACAGGAATATATGAAGTACTAAGTGCAGGAAGGGGAGAGTGAGCAAGTGGAGAAAAGGAACTCTTGGGAACAGCAGGCCCTGGAGTCAGTCCCAGGGTTACATGAATTTGAGTGGGGAGGTGAGTATACTGCTTTTTTTTTTTTTTTTTTTTTTTTTTTTTTGTGGCAACTGCTCTCTCACAATAATCTTGTAAACAAGTTTATCATTTGTATTTTACAGAAAACTGAGACTCCTTTATGTGGCTAGGGTAGGACTGAATATGGAACACTGATTCAAACCCAGACCCCATTCTTGTATTTCTGGTCCACTCCCCCCATCATCAAGGAATCACACATGTTAAAAGCAACATTTCTTATTATCCTCCAATAGAACAGACAGAACATGGCTCATTAGAAGCTGGGGAACAATTTTTAATACACATGGCTCCTGGGGTAGAGTATAGAATGTAGAACAACTGGAATGACTGTCTCAGGTTATGGTATGGATATTACAGTCACAGAGCAAACTCCCTGAGGTATCTTCTGGGAGAACTATTGAATCACCAGCAGCAGAAGACATTTGGCAGGAGTGGGAATAGGCTATGTCCACATGGGACCTGTAGAATGTTCTCTGAAGCCCTTGGGTTGGGTCCTCCAAAAATAAAAAATTTCTTTTTTTCTCTTTTTTGTACCTGGGGTTTGAACTTAGGGGCACTTAACCACTGATACATATCCCCAGACCTTTTTATTTTTTATTTTGGGGCAGGGTCTAAGTTACCTAGGGCCTCACTAAGCTGCTGAGGCTGGCTTTGAACTCACAATCCTCCTGCCTCAAGCTTCCAAGTTGCTGGAATTACAGGCATGAGCCACCATGCCTTGACTACAGAATTTCTCAATCCCAGCTCTCCCTTGTATCTGCCTGCTTCCATTTCTAGGTCTCAGAGGGTCCAGACAGAGAAGAATTTTCTTGCTGAGGATTCATGACAAGATGAGCTTGATCTGTCAAGGATCACCCTGGAAATCTGTGGCTTCAGCTCGTTTGTCATTTGTCAACCTTTCATAAGAGGGTAGTAGTTGAGGTCATGGGCCTAATCGGCCTGCAGAAGCTAACCTAGAGTCTAACAGTTCTCTCTGCTCAAGCCCTGGAGTTTTCTGGGTCAGACTCCATGCAGGGGGTAGGTTGTGCTGGTAAGAGGACCCTCACTGACCCATTTACAACCACTACATAAGAGCCTGAGTAGAGGGGACCCTCCATACTCTCCATTTGGTCATACTTCTTCTATTGAAAGCAGGGATCCCAGATCCTCTGATCATCTCCCAAGGGGACAAGCTATGAGATGCCATGACTTCTGAAACTCAATGTTGCTTGTGCCAACCAGTCTATGGAGCCTGTACAAATGTGAGCATCTCCTCCTCCCAGGTAGCCTGAGGGCCAAGATAGTGTGACAAGAATGCAGGCCTGTGCCAGATGGGGCATGTGCCTGGCAAGACTGCTTGGGTGGGACTGGAAGTGTATTTGTGGGAAATCAAGAAATGAGATGCAGGCTGGAGGATCCTTCTCATATCCGGTGGACTGTCTCCAAGTCTTTGCTGTTGACAAACTAGTTGGTTTCACTCACAACTCAGCAACAAAAACCTGTATTTAAGTACCAATACTAGAGCTCTGGCCTGGAGAGAACAAGTCTGGCTAGAGGCTCACTTTGGGAGGTGGGTAGGTGGAAGATACTTGGTTGGCTGAGGCTCAGGGGTTGGGCCCAGTCCACAGCACCCCTGGCAGTGGTAAGGCAGAGCTGGCTGCCAGCTCAAGCCTCCACCCTGGATTCACTCACTCCCATCTTGGCTCAGGACTTGCTGGGCCTCACCCAGCGGTTCCTCTTCCTTCAAAAAGAAGCGAAGTGGAATCTGTAGGGATAAAACAGGTAGCAAAAGATGGAATACAGGCCTTCTTCCATACCTTGCCATCATTCCCACTCCCCAATGGAGGCAGCCCCACAGGAATAGGTTGGTTCCTGGGCCTGTGGCCTCTGGGAACCCAATGATGGGCTCAAATCCTTTGTAATAATACCCTTTCCTTTCCTCCACCAGCATCTCTTACCTTGAAGGGTTTGCTTATCCCCACCACAGAATTCAGATTGTTGCTATAATAACAGAGAAGAAACTGATCCTCAGTCTCAGGGATATTGCTGATGTTGATGTATACCTGAAGGGAAGGATGGATAGGAATGGTAAGTTCTAGGGCCCTTCCCAGCTCTCAGTGATAATTTATCCAGCACTCTGTTCTTTCCAGAAGGCAGGACTGTTTAGGCAAGCCTACCTGCTGAAAATGTACCTGGTTGTTGTGGACAATGTGTCAAAATGCATTCTACTGTCATGTATAATGAATTAGAACAAATTAAAAAAAACATAAATAAAAAACGTACCTGGTTGAGGTTGTCACTGAAGGAGATCTGGTTGTCCCTGGCCCAGACATAGGACACGTAGTCATTAATGTGGCGCATCCCCACCTATAGGGGAGGGAATTGGGTGGTCAGTGGTGTGGAAGGACATAGGACCTATAGAAAGTTCTGAGGGGAAGATGGTCTCACTGATTATACTATGTTTCTTCCTCCCTTCCCTGCCAGCTCTTAGGTAGGTAAGGACCTGTGAGATGGAAGACTAAGTTCTTCAGTGTCTCTGCCCAGTTCCCATGAGCCATCAGGAAGGATAGACCAGGGGCTATGGCTGGTAAACTCCCTAATTTGCTCACACGTCACCTTATACAGTCCAATCCAGTCCCAGGAGCTGCTGAGGAAGTTGGGGGTCGAGGAGTAGCTGACCAACATGTCATTCTCCATGGTGCACAGGCCATTAGGCATCATGGTGATCAGTGGGACAGACATCAATGGCTTCAGCTACAACAGGGATGCAAAGCTCGTTAAAATGCAGTCACACCGTTCCCTCCTCTAAGGCAACTGTTCCTCACTGTGCCCTTCCAATGCAGTGCAGGAAGCAGGGATACCAGAGGCGGTGGGCACAGCAGGAAAGAGAAAGGGCCAAAAACTTGTCAGGGGAGTAGCTGGCCCTGCCAAGGAGAATGGGGTTGAGCACCAGGTGGGTGACACAAGGTGACCAGTGCTGAGGGTGAGAGTGGAGGGAGGGGGGATTTGCTGGGGAGGTTTAAGAAAGAAGCCAGGCAGCTGTTCTCAAGCCTCCAAAAGTTCTGACCTAGAGGTCCAAATCCAATTTTGAGGTAGGGATGCCCTGATAAGAACAGCTATAAAAGCATGGAAGTGCACAATGATGTAGGAAAGAGAAACCAATATGAAAGCTTGAAGGCTGAGGGGGCAGCCAGCAGCTTGGAGATCAACACTGTTTTGGTCATTTGTGGGATGGCAAGATACAGGGATGGAGGGAGCTCCTTCTGCAACGTGATCCAGATAGGTTTAAGACAAATAAAAGGAAGTCCTACTTCACACAGTAGGTAATAAGTGTAATGGAACTCATTAGCCCCAAGGGAGAGTACCAAGAGGAAATGGAAACCTATTCACAAAGGGCTTGAACATGTTTTTTTTTTTTTTTTTTTTTTTTGGTACCGGGGATTGAACTCAGGGGCACTCGACCACTGGGTCACATCCCCAGCCCTTTTTTGTATTTTATTTAGAGACAGGGTCTCACTGAGTTGCTAAGTGCCTCGCCATTGCTGAGGCTGGCTTTGAACTCGCGATCCTCCTGCCTCAGCCTCCCAAAGTGCTGGGATTACAGGTGTGCGCCACCGCGCCGGCACTTGAACATGTTTTTGACAGAGCCATCAACGGCTCCGAAGCAGAGCTAGGATACCTGACCTGGGAGGAAGGGCAATCATGTCCTCCTACAGGTCTCCCCTGGGGGATTGGCTGACATTAGAATCCAGGCATGGAGGGTTTGGGGATGTGGCCCAGCACAGTTTTTCCTCTGTTGAGTGTAGGGCAGTCCAAGGACTCACCTCCAAGTCAAAGGTGCCAGTGACAGGCTTATGGTCACTGATGCTGTACATCATATGGCTGACATAGCTCTTCAGAGACAGACAGAAGTGGGTGACTGGCAGATTGGGGGTAAAAGGTCTGGTCTGCCGTTTCAGCCTCCACAGAATGCGGTCAGTCCATGCAGGCTTGCGTTTTTTTCTCACTGGAGGTGGAGAAGAATGGGGAGAGAAGAAAGGGTTAGCATGACAACAGGAATATGCCTCCATAAGCTTGCTGGAGCCCCTAACTCCAGGGTCTACCACAAGCCACAAGACCCCTTAGCTATTGACCCTCTGAATAGGCCACATTTTTATGAATCAGATTGTGACTCAGAAACATTCCATTTCTTTTTTGTTTTGTTTTGTTTTGTTTTGTTTGGTACAGGGGATTGAACCCAGGGATGCTTAACCACTGAGCAACATCCCTAGCCCTTTTTCTATTTTTACTTAGAGACAGGGTCTCACTGAGTTGCTTAGGGCCTCACTAAATTGCTGAGGCTGGCTTTGAACTTGAAATCCTCCTATCTCAGACTCCCAAGCCACTGGGATTACTAGTATGCACCACCACGCCCAGCAGAAACATTCTGTTTCAAAGCTTTGCTTCTTTCCTCAACAAAAGCAGCAGAAGATCAAAGAAGATGAGGTTTGGATTTTGGAGTTAGACCTGAGCTTGAATTTGGCTTCTCTGCTTACCAATGGTATGAATGTAGGAAAGAGAAGCATTTGGGGAATGCTAACTAGATGCCTACAATCAGTATCATTATCATTCACCATTTATAATTTCTCCAAAGTCACACAGTTACTAAATGGTAGAGCCAGGACTCAAGACCCAGGCTGCATGTCCACAGAGCACAAGCTCTTCACCACTAACTCACCCCTCTCAGGCCTCAGCTTCCTCATCTGTAAAATGGAGATAATAATTGTTACCTCACAGGGTTGCTAAGATAAGTAAATGAGTGAAAGTACATAAAATGTTTAGCACAGTACTTGGTACAAAATAAACTATTTTGCCAGGTATGCTGTTACATGCTGCAATCTCAGCGATTTGAGAGGCTAAGGCAAGAGGACTGCAAGTTCAAGGCCAGCCTCAGCAACTTAGCAAGACCTGTCTCAAAAAAAAAAAAAAAAAAAAAAAAAAGTACTGGGGATATAGCTTAGTGGTAGAGCACCTCTGGTTCAATTCCCAAATTGCTGGGATTACAAGCATGCGCCATCATGCCTGGTTCAATTACTATTTTAATATTTGTGTGTTTGGTACTGGGGATTAAATGTGGGGCCTTGTGCATGATAGGCAATGCCAGACCATCAAGCCACATCCCCAGCTTTTTATTTTGAGACACTGTCTCCCTAAAATGCCCAGGCTGGCCCTGAAGTTGTGATCCTCTTGCCTTAGCTTCCCCAATCGCTAAAATTACAGTTGTACCAAAACCAGATCAATTATTATTAAAAATGTAAACATTTCCAGGGTTAGGGATATAGCTCAGTTGGTAGAGTGCTTGTCTCACATGCACAAGGCCCTAGATTCAATCCCCAGCACCACAAAAACAAACAAACATTGCCAATGCACTGTTGTCACTTAAGCAGCAATACAGTCTTCCAGCAATTGAGGAAGATAGCATCATGGTGAACGCAAGACTCCAGAATCAGACTAGCGTGGGGAGATTTCTATCCTGGTAATCCAGAGTTATGTGCCCTTAGGCAAGTGACTTCACCTCTCTACACCTCAGTTTCTTCAACTCTAAGATGGAGTGACAACAGAACTTACTTCAAAGACCTATCATGAGGATTAGAGATTAAAGCACGTCATGAGAGTGGTCAAGAAGCATTAATTCTGACTAAACCATGGTCTGCATGTTGGATCTTTGCATCATTTCCAGACTTGCACCCATATGAATAATGTTCAGAGATAACTGAACAATGCATTCCCATCCCAGAGACAAGTCCCTGATTCACCTTGGACAGTAAGTGCCTAACAATGCTTAAAACCTAGTAACAAACTATACTAATGTATGAACTATACTAATGTACATTCCCTCGTTCAAAGAATCCCCACTCTCCAGCTTCCCTGTGATGGTTAACAGTCACATGTGTTTGTCCATTGGGATCTTTCCCAAATTCTGACCACAGCCTCTCTCCTGCCTCAAGACCTCTCAGCCTGTCCCCCCCCCCCTTTTTTTTTTTGTACCGGGGATTGAACTCAGTGGCACTAGACCACTGGGCCACATCCCGAGCCCTTTTTTGTATTTTATTAGAGACAGGGTCTCACTGAGTTGCTAAGTGCCTCGCCATTGCTGAGGCTGGCTTTGAACTCGCGATCCTCCTGCCTCAGCCTCCCAAAGTGCTGGGATTACAGGCGTGTGCCACCACGCCCGGCTTGTCCCTTTTTAATGGCTTGGCCCAAGCTCATCATTGGGCAACTGTATTGTTCATTATTTCTATCAAGATTTACTATATGCCAGGCAACTGAGGGAAATGATACATAGGATTGGCAAGAATTTTCTTTCTTTCCTTATTATTATTTTCTTTTAAAAATATTTATTTATTTGTTTTAGTTGTACACAATGCCTTTATTTTTACATGGTGCTGAGGATTGAACCCCGGCCACGCACGTGCTAGGCAAGCACTCTGCTGCTGAGCCACAACCCCAGCCCCTATTATTATTTTCTTGGTACCACAGAACTACATCCCCAGTCCGTTTGATTTTTTGAGACAAGTTGCTGATGCTGCTCTTGAACTTGCCATCCTTCCACATCAGCCTCCTGAGTTGCTTGGGTTACAGGCATATGCCATCACACCTGGTGACTTTAAGAATTTTTTTTTTTTTTTGTACTGCTGGGGATTGAAGTGAGAGCCTTGTACATGGTAGGTAAGTACTCTCTTTTTTTTTTTTTTTTTTTTTTTTGTGGTACCAGGGATTGAACTCAGGGGCACTCGTCCTCTGGGTCACATCCCCAGCCCTTTTTTGTATTTTATTTAGAGACAGGGTCTCACTGAGTTGCTAAGTGCCTCGCCATTGCTGAGGCTGGCTTTGAACTCCCGATCCTCCTGCCTCAGCCTCCCAAGTGCTGGGATTACAGGCGTGCGCCACCGCGCCCGGCAGGTAAGTACTCTTATCACTCAGCCATACCCTCAACCCACGTAGATGGCTTTTAAGTGTCTCACTAAACTATGAGCCATAGTTAACCCATCAGACACTTAAATGTTTCTGGGACCCAAGACTTAATGAGATTTGATCATAATATCCTCTGCTTATTGCCTGTGGAGAGGATATCTGTATTAATAATGGCAACTGTAACAAAATCCTAATGCAATCCCTGACTCTAACAGCATTTCCTGCCTGCCCTGCCCTCAGCCCTTTCACCCTCCTGTAATAGAGCTGACCTCGTTTCTCATTACATCTTGGCTCAGGGACATTGTAGTGGCTGGTCAAAGCTGCATACCATGGCCTGCACACAAATCACCCATAGTCACTTTGTACACCCAGACAGGCCAGAATCTCTGCTGAGTCAGTCTCCCCTCAGGCACTTCTTATCAGTACTGCTGACTTGAGTGCCTGCCCCTCTTCCTTCTGCCAACCTTGTTACATCCTTCAAGGTACTCTCCTTAGCCAGGTGCAGTGGTATATGCTTATAATTGCAGTGATTTGGAAGACCAAGACAAGAGGATTGCAAGTTCAAGGCCAGCCTGGGCAATTTAGTAAAATCCTGTCTCAAAATTTTAATAAGGGGGGATGCTGGGGATGTGGTTCATTGGTAGAGTGCTTGGTAGGGTAAGGCCTGGGTTCCAGCCCTAGCGCCACAAAAAAAGAAAAGATACTCTTCTTGACAAATCTGATTGACTTTCGCTGGCTTTGGCTGCCAGTCTCCTTTGGCATTTCTGCACAGTTCTGGAAACCTCCTAGCTAACTCCTGGGCTTCATAACATTTATTCTAGATCTCTCTGCTAGACTGATTTAAATACCATGACTTTTCCTTTTGTCCTCTCAGACCAATTCAAACACATGTCAGGAACTGCTTCATATCAGGAGTATCACAAAACAGATTCACTCTCTGCTCTTTGGACATTCATAAGAAATAAGAAAAACAAACTGCAGGGGCTGGGGTTGTGGCTCAGAGGTAGAGTGCTTGCCTAGCACGTGTACAACCCGGGTTTGATCCTCAGCACCATGTAAAAATAAATGCATAGCCGGGCGCGGTGGCACACGCCTGTAATCCCAGCACTTTGGGAGGCTGAGGCAGGAGGATCGCGAGTTCAAAGCCAGCCTCAGCATTGGCGAGGCACTTAGCAACTCAGTGAGACCCTGTCTCTAATAAAAATACAAAAAAGGGATAGGGATATGACCCAGTGGTCAAGTGCCCCTGTGTTCAATCCCTGGTACCACAAAAAAAAAAAAAAAAAAAAAAAAAAAAAGCATTGTGTAGAACTAAAGCAAACAAATAAATATTAAAAAAAAAAAAAAAAAAAAAAAGCAAACTACATCTTAAGAGCACCATTAAGGCTGGGTAATCCCAGAGGCTGGGGAGGCTGTGGCAAGAGGATCGAGAGTTCAAAACCAGCCTCACAGCAAAAGTGAGGTGCTAAGCCACTCAGTGAGACCCTGTTTCTAAATAAAATACTAAACAGGGCAGGGGAGGTGGCTTAGTAGTTGACTTCCCTGAGTTCAATCCCCAGTACTGACCCTCCCAAAAAGAATGCCACTAAAAAGAAAAAAAAAAAAAAAGAATTAAGCTAAGGGCCAGGCGTGGTGGCACACACCTGTAAGCCCAGTGGCTGGGGATGTGGCTCAGTGGTTAAGTGATCCAGGGTTCAATTCCTGGTACTCTCCCTACCCCCCCCAAAAAAAAAAAAAAAAAAATTAAGCTAAGGGATGCAGGTAAAGCCACCTTCTTATTTTTAGGTACTAGGAAATAAATGAAACCAGAGGGGCTTTTACCTCTGAGCCACATCCCCAGCCCTATTTATTTATGTATTTATTTATTTAGAGACTCGGTCTTACCAAGTTGCTCAGGGCCTTGCTAAATTGCTGAGGCTGGTCTTGAACTTGTGATCCTTCTGCCTCAGCCTCCCAAATCACTGGGATTATAGGCATATACCCGGCTGGCAAAGCCTTTTGCACAATGACTAGCACATAATAAATGCTTAATAATGTCATTCACAATGAGTAGGTTTTGTTTTTGTTTTTGGTACCAGGGATTGAACTCAGGGGCACTCAACCACTGGGCCACATCCCCAGCCCTTTTTTGTATTTTTTAGAGACAGGGTCTCACTTAGTTGCTAAGTGCCTCACCATTGCTGAGGCCGGCTTTGAACTTGTGATCCTTCTGCACCCATTTCCTCCTCACCTGGCAATCTTCCTGCCTCAGCCTCCCAAGTGCTGGGATTACAGGCGTGCGCTATAGCGCCCAGCATAATGAGTAGTTATGTGGAAATAAGTATCTACCTTGTCCTTAGCAAGTATTTGCTGTCCTGACTCCGCCCCCGCCCTCTCTTTTGCTGTTGACAGGCCTCAAACTTGCTATGCACTTGCTCTACCAGAGTTATACCCCAGTTGTTAGCTGTGAATTCTGAGGTATTAGAGGTTAGAGGAAAGCATTATGGATTCTAGATATTTAGGTCTGAGCTGCAGTTCACTCAATACCAGGGAACTGGGCTGCCCTGCAAGCAACTCCCACCTCCCTCCTAAGACACTCCTACTAAAAGGAATGAAGAAGCTGCTCCAGTGAAACAAATAATCTCAAAATATGTAAAGGGTTATTTTCTTCAAAGAGATAAGTCCATGCCCTAAATTGGGTTAAGGAACTATTTCCAGACTACTTTTTTGCCCCTCTGACTAATCTTATTTGGTAGTTACCTGGCTCCTTCTCAGCTTCTTAGAAAGATATTCAGTAAAACTACCACCTGAAGACATGAATCTAAAAATAACAATTGCAGCATACTTTATAATCCCCATTTTATGGATGACAACATTGAGGCTTAAACATCTTGCTCAAGGTCATACAGCTGGTGAGGGCAGTACCGTATGGTGCAACACTACATGTACTGTTTCTGTATTGTTTCCCATGAAATTCTCTACTGTTTATCTTCTCACATAGTAACTGGCCTACTCACAGGTTGGGGCAGGGGTGCTTAATGCCAGTGACTGGTAATTGGTTGAACCAAGTTTTCTGCAAGCTGTCTGGCGACTAGAAGGTCCTAGAAAAAGAGGGCAAGGACTCCCAGAGTATTGAAATACACCCCCTCCTAAGTCAGGGCAGACTCCACCCTTTCCTCCCACCCTTCCTCCCGGTTCCCCTTGTGAGCATTGGCTTTCCTTCCTTGCTCTCCCTGAGGACAATCTGCATCAGCTCCCACTGTCAGCAGGCAGTGCCTCACATGGGAGGCAGGAGGTATCATTCCTGAGGTGATGGCTGGGTCTAGTCCTGCTTTCCTAATGCTACTATTCTGGGCAGCTCCCAAAGGCACTGAGGCTGACATAATTTGGGCACCCATTTCCTCCTCACCTGGTGTCATAGTTGTTGGAGTTCCTATCAAACTTGTAGGTTGGCGGGAAGAGCAGAGGGCCCTCCTGGAACTCCCTGAGCAGTGGGTCGTGTTTCTTGGCAATGGTGAGCTGCAGATGAAGACACAGTCCTCATCTCTCCACAGTCCTGACCCAGTGGCTCAGCCCCACATTCCACTTTCTCATTGTCCCAGTGGTTACCTCAGTGGCCCACCCCAACACCCAGGGAGCAGGTAAATTCTGGAAACAAGACCCCACAGGCCCAGGGGAGGCAGCTGCCAGCTACTTCCCAGTCCTTGACTATAGGAAGCAGGTTTTGAATTCCAACTATCTAAAAGTTACTAGTAGGCTTATGTCAGAAGGAAACCTGGGATAGCCATAGTTCCCCCAAAGGAATGGTATCGCATCCTCTAGGGGGCAAATAAGTCTGGGGCAAGGAAAAGCAACAGGGGTATGTGTGGGCTGGGAATGCAAGGATATGCATGATGTATGATTATAGGGCCATAGTAGGCCAAGGGACTTCTGGCTCCCTATTCTACAGCACATCGGAGCTTCCTCCAGGTAAAGATTAGGCACCAAAAAGATGGCTGTCCCACCCCAGGTGTGAAGCCCTGCTAGTCAAGACTCACCTCCCCAACTGCTAGCCCTCTACAAGGGGTGCAGGGGTGGGAGGAGACCAGCCCCCCAGGGAATCTGAGCAAAGTTCTCTGTAGAGTATATATAGACCTCCACATGGGCTCAGATTAGATACCTGCTCTTTCTCCCACAGGTCACTGTAGCACTGATTTTTTATGGATTTCCGAACAAAGTGCAACCCAAAGTCCTCGATCCGAAAGTTCATGTCTCCAAACCAGAGAATGAGGCTTCAGAAAGAAAGGAGGGCAGCTTGAGGGTTTGTATAAAGTGAGCAAATGGAGAGCAACAGGTGGCATGGGCCTGCTCGATACAAGGGGGTGCTACAGAGTAGAAAGCTCCAGGAAAAGCCAGATGTTAGGAGATTAGGCCAAGCGAAGGATATGCATGAGCGAGCAGGACCTCTTTTTTTCAGGGGCATTCTACTGCTGAGCTACATTCCCAAACCTTTTATTTTTTTCAATTTTGAGACAGGGTCTTGATAAATTGCTTAGGACCTCACTAAGTTGCTGAGGCTGGCTTTGAACTCACAATCCTTCTGTCTCAGCCTCGCAGGTGTGCGCCACTACGCCAAGCTAGCAGAACTATCCTTAATGTTTCTATATCATCATTAAAGTTGAAGGGACCAGTCCAGGGGAGCATATGGCAAATATGGAGCAGACTCTAGCCCTCCCTTCCTCTTCCTCTATTGGCTATCAGGTCAGGCTATAAAACAGTCCTCCCGGTGACCTCAGGGACCACAAGCTTCTTGATCTGGGATGTTTAGAAATGTGCAGAGTTTCCAGGCAGAACAGAGGGGCTAAAGGAAGGGTACCTCAGGCAGGCAAAGCTGGGTGGGACAGCAGATAAGAAATCAGCGGAAGGGGGAGAGAGGGAGGGAGATAAAGCACTACTGACTGGCTGGGGGTAGATGATGCTAGCCTGGGTTGGTGTAAGGGAGAGGGCAGGGGTGACAGTTTGCAGCTCCAGGCTCACTCATGGTCCAGGATGTTGGGGATTTTATGTCCCTCAAAATTCTGCATCTCTAGGATCCGGTCAAAGTGCTCCAGTCGCTGGTCATTGTTGGCCACATGGGGAGGCAGGTGGCAGTTGATGATGCTGACATAGTAGCCATAAAGTTTCAGGCAGATGATGACTCCCCCTTTGTTCCCCTGACAGGAGAGGTGGAAAGAACAGTGGGAAGCTACTCTGGGTTGGATACACCCCACTTTTCCCATCCTAGACCCAAGGGGAGATAGTCTCACCTCCTCCAGAGGTAGCCACCCAGATTCCCAGTATAATCTCTCCACCCAGAGAGCTCAGTCCACCCAGCCAGGGGTCTCAGAGATGCCCATCCTCTGAGGTAGGAAAATGAATATGCAAGGTGCTGGGCTGGACAGAGCACCAGAATTCATTTTATTTTCTCTTTCTTTTGTCCAGTTATAAAGCTCCTAGCTCTCCCAGCTCATGCCTCACACAACAGCTCAGTCCTTACCCAGTACCCATAAAAGCCAGTAGGGGTGGTTTTTTGTAGAGAGGATCTGGATGTAGGGTAAATGCTGATACTTGGCAAACACCAGTAAGAGGAGTCCCTGCATGCGGACATAGGAGATCTGCAGGAGAGGGCAAAGGTCATTTATTAAACTAAACATGCCAAGTTCATCCCTGCCAACCTGGGGCTAGGGACTCTAGAAAGCCCCAAGCCCCACACAAAACCCTGTCCTGAGGTCTATGGTATACAATTTAAGACGCAGACTTTCATTCCTTTCCATTCTTTCCCCCAGCTGCCAAATGGTGTAATCTGGGAGCTGAAGTTTCAGTTTCTACTCCTGGGCCTGGAGGTGGAAAGGAGAGAAGACAAAGTTGCCAGAGTACCTACCCTGCCTTCAGGAGGGCACTGAATCTTCAGGCCCAGCCCCACAAATGCCTAAATACTCCTCTCATTGATGCTGACCTGAGATTCATTGGGTACCTGGATGTCTCTCATCCTATTTTCTCATGATAAGGCAAGTATCATACTATGACATAGAGGCTGTGGAGATTATCTGATAGCTATTCAGTTTTGGTTCAAGGATTTTGTTTTTTGGTACTGGGGATTGAACTCAGGGGCACTTGACCACTGGGCCACATCCCCAGCCCTTTTTTGTATTTTATTTAGAGACAGGGTCTCACTGAGTTGCTAAGTGCCTTGCCATTGCTGAGGCTGGCTTTGAACTCGCGATCCTCCTGCCTCAGCCTCCCAAGTGCTAGGATTACAGGCATGCGCCACCGCGCCCGGCTTGGTTCAAGAATTTTTTAAAGTAAATGCAGGGAAGAAACATGAGAGATACTTCTAGAGTGCTGGAAACATTTTGTTTTAGTTTTTTTTATTTTTATTTTTTAACTAGGAATTGAACCAAAAGGTGCTTAACCACTGAGCAATATCCCCAGCCCTTTTTATTTTAAATTTTAAATTTGTTTTAATTAGTCATACATGATAGTAGAATGCATTTATGTACTTTTTTTTCTTTCTTTTGGTACTGGGGATTGAACTCAGGCATACTCGACCGCTGGGCCACGTCCCCAGCCTTTTTGTGTGTTTTATTTAGAGACAGGGTCTCACTGAGTTGCTAAGTGCCTTGCCATTGCTGAGGCTGGCCTTGAACTCGCGATCCTCCTGCCTCAGCCTCCCAAGTGCTGGGATTACAGGTGTGTGCCACCACGCGCGACTTCGTTTTTGTATTTTTATGTAGAGACAAGGTTTCACTGAGTTGCTAAGTGCCTCACCATTACTGCGGCTGGCTTTGAACTTGCGATTCTCCTGCCTCAGCCTCCCAAGTGCTGGGATTATAAGCGTGCGCCACCACACCTGACCATTTATGCACTTTGCTATATCATACATAGATGGGATATAACTTATTTTCTGAGTGTACATGTTGTAGAATCATATTGGTTATGCATTCACATATATACGTGAAGTAATAATGTCTGTTTCATTCTACTGTCTTTCCTATCCCCACATCCCCTCCTCTCCCCTCCCTTCACTTCCCTCTACCTAATCTAAGGTAATGCTATATATTTTAAGACAGGATTTTGCTAAGTTCCTAGGGAACTTAGCCAAGTTGCTGAAGCTGGCTTTGAACTTATGATCCTCCTCCCTCAGTCTCCTCAGACGCTGGGGTTACAGGCGTGTGCCACCACACCCAGCTAACATTCTTTATTTTGATTTAGCTGATGGTAACACAGGTATGCATACACATGTAAAAATTCACCAAAATATAAAATCACTTTCTGTACACATTCCTGTACAAATTCTCACTCAGTAAAAAACACTAAGGAAAGGCTACAAAAAGTAACTATAGATTGTGTATCGTCAGATGTTCATTATGGCAATGCACAGGGATGACAGTAAGTACAGAGGACATATACTCGCAGGTTGGGGAGAACAACTAACTTCTACTGAAGGACTTCATATCTCTTTGCCAACTCTCTAAATCACTGTCCTTGCTTTGCAGATGTGGGACTTAGATTCAGAGAAGCTAAGGAACACACAGGACTTTTCTAGGATTGCCAAAATGCCCATCAGATGTGGCTGCAGGAGAGGGGTGGGAATGGGTTGCTGCCAATGACCTTCTCTCTCAGGTTCAGGCTGTCTACACCCACCACCCGAGTAGCTGTTTCCGGAGCATGAGATGCAGAGGCCAAGGAGGAAATCCCCGGGTGGGGAGCGTGTACTGGAGCCTTCCAGGAATTATGAAACTTGATCCCGCAGGCCAGGAGCCCTAACTTAGTGGAGGAGTAGAAGCAGTGAACCCCCAACTCAGGAGTGAGCAAGGGAGGAATGAGAACCTGAAGCTGCTACAAACATATCCTCAACCCCTGGAGCATATGTGACAAAAAAGTAAGGACAGGGGTAGACTATTACGGGCTGACTCCCAGGGTCAGGACAGGAGCCAAGAAACTGATAAAGATTCAGGAAAGATTCAGCTTCAATCCTAGCCGACAGAGCATGTTTGGCCCACTAAGTTTCACCAAAAAGATCAGTCTACTTTTTGTGAAGAAGCAGCAGGAAGTAGGGGGCAGGGAGGATGGAGTGGGGGCAGGATAGGATCAAACTGGGAAAAAGGGTGGGACCATGGGGAAAAACAGGAGACTTCTAGAGGAAGTTGCAGTTGGAGGAAATGAAGTAGGAGGAGCTGAAGAAGGGACTGACAGGAGGTGGCTGGGAGCCCTGGAGTAGCAAAAGAGTCAGTCCCAGGCTTCTCCACCTATGACTATCAAATCCATACTTGAAGAACAGGCTGTAAACAAGGCTTGCCTGTCTACTTGCATTCGTGCCTGGAGGAAGGAGGGCCATCCATTTTGGGTGCCTGCATTCAGGCTGGCCTCCCAACCTAAGGAGGGCACATGGGTGGAATGGGTTGTGTCCCTGCCACAAGCTGAGCTAATTTCCTTGGTTCAATTCCATCCTACCAATCCCTTGCCAGTCAGCCAAGGCACAAGGAGGCCTGTAGTCTTAGGAAGGGAGTGAGTAATAATAGAGAGAATTGGTTCTGCCCTCTGTGAGGATCTGACTCCAAGACTGCAGGAAGAGGCCTCTAGATATGATCTGGAGGGAAGCAAGGGCTAAGGTATTGGCATTTTCTAGCCTATCCAGGAATACTAAGCCTTGTATTCCCCTTTCCTTGAAAGGACACAAACCTTTTCTCTAGCACTCTCAGGTAATTGAGGGTGACAGAATTAATTCTCTTTTCTCTTTTCCCTTTCTTTTGGCAGTAATGGGGATTGAACTCAGAGTTTTGCATATATGAGGCCACATTCTACCACTCAGCTACATCTCTTCTACCACTCAGCCACATTTCTTCACAAGTAACAAAATTAATTCTGAAAAACAACAGTTACTCAGGGAAGGGAACAGAGAGAATTCTGGCATTTCCAGAAGCTATGAACTAGGTACTTTGCATGGGAACATGTTTCAGGTGTGCAGGGCAGAAACAAGAAGAACCAGCAACCTAAAGCCTTCCTATGGATTCTCCTATGGTCCACAGATTTTCAAAAATATACTGGTTCCTCAAACCAAGAACCTTTTGCCACCATACCTATCTCACCTCTCTTAATCTGTAGGCCCCTGGGAATCTGACACATAAGTCTCTTCTGATCAGAGGACACATTTGGATATTAGCAGGTTAGCCATGGGATCCTGTCAGTCTTAGAGCTCACTAGTATAGCAACAAAATATAGTAGTCAGAACATGGATGATGAAGATTGGACCTGGATTCGGATCCCAAATAGTCCATGTGATTTCTTGATTCACTCCTTACTATTGTCCTTCCTTCCTCCCCCAACCTTCCTGTTCTGTGCTGAAAATTGAACTCAGGGCCTTGCACATGCTAGGCAAGTGCTCTACTGCTAAGGTACATCCCTATCCCTTTTTTTTTTTTTAATATTTATTTATTTGTTTTAGTTGTACACAATGCGTTTATTTTTACGTGGCGCTGAGGATCGAACCCAGGTCGCGCACGTGCTAAGCGAGCGCTCTACCACTGAGCCACAATCCCAGCCCCTATCCCTTTTTTATTTTGAGATAGAGTCTTGCAAGGCTGGCTTTGAACTTGAGATTCTCTTGCCTCAGCCTCCTGAGTAGCTGGGATTACAGGCATGTACCATCTTGCCTGGCTACCCATGTGATTTCTGAGCTTTAGTTTTATCTGTAAAACAACCCCATCTCAAGAGAGTTGTTCAGATTTTTTTTATTTTTTATTTTTTTTTGGGTGCTGGGGATTGAACGCAGGGCCTTGTGCATTTGAGGCAAGCACTCTACCAACTGAGCTCCAGCCCAAGTTGCTCAGATTTTAAAATAAAGTATGTAATGAGTTTATTTATAATATGCTGGGCACAGTGGTGCACACCTGAAATCCCTGTGCCTTGGGAGGCTGGGGCAGGAGCATCACAAGTCCAAGGCCAGCCCTGGCAACTTAACAAGACCCTCAGCAACTCAGGGAGACCCTGTCTCAAAAATAAAAAGAACTGGGGGATGTAGCTCAGTGATTAAGTCCCCCAGGGTTCATTCATCAATACCAAAAAAAAAAAAAAAAAAAAAAAAAAAAAAAAAATCTATTTATAAAGCTTAACATCAAGTAAACACTCCATAATTACTAGCAATTATTACACTCAGAGATTTCAGTCTGGGCAGTGAGTAGAGAGTGCAGGGTTGGGTACTGGGTATTAATAAGCCCTGCTGTACCTCCACGAGAAATTTTCCCAAGGTGACAAATATTTAGGTGTGAAATTAACCTCTGGAGTCCTAGCTCATATCTAGGTACCTTGGAAAGGCAGACATAGGCAGGAGCCCCAGGGAGTCAGAAGCACTATTTTTTTTTTTTTTTTTTTGGTACTGGGGATTGAACTCAGTGGCACTAGACCACTGGGCCACATCCCCAGCCCTTTTTTTTTGTATTTTATTAGAGACAGGGTCTCACTGAGTTGCTAAGTGCCTCACCATTGCTGAGGCTGGCTTTGAACTCGCGATCCTCCTGACTCAGCCTCCCAAAGTGCTGGGATTACAGGCGTGCGCCACCGCGCCCGGCTCAGAAGCACTATTTTAATAAATGAGAAACAGCATGAAAGGTTGAGTGGGAGTAAGAGGAACACATCAGACTGAACATTTGGGGGTCAGAGGAGGTGGGACACATTTCTTTTTTTTGTTGTTTTTAATATTTATTTATTTACTTTAGTTGTACACAATGCAATGCATTTATGTTTACGTGGTGCTGAGGATCGAACCCGGGCCGCGCACATGCGAGGCCAGCGCTCTGCCGCTGAGCCACAACCCCAGCCCCGGGACACATTTCTTAATTGCCCATGAACTTGTATGTTACCTTGATAAAGTTGAGAGGGGAAAGTACATCCATGAAGAAACTGCTCCATGGGTCTTCAAAGGCAGTGTCAGAAAGGCGGCTTATGATCCCAGAGTTCATTTCCTGCAAACTGACCATCCCAGGTTAGAAGCTCATTCCCTGGCCTAAAGAATACTGCCTCTGACATAGTCATTAGTACTGCCCCATCAGACTTTCCAGTTTGGGGTTCTAATGAGCATGATTTCTCTTTCTCCCAGCTTTCCTGCTTGGCCATTGCTGACCCCAGGTAAGAGACATGGAACTTGTTCCAATAAGGCTTAAAATTCTTTACCTTTAGATTCCAGAGTGAGGGAAGACAGGTTACAGAAATTCCCCATGGGGATAGAGGGATGGGTGAAGGAACCCTAAAGACACCTACCCAATAATATAAATGTCCAGATTCAGATCTTGTTTGTTCAGCTGAAGCAGGTCACTGAGGTCTAGAGGGGGTGCTGCTGAGGCTACATTCCATGTCACAACATGTATACTGTGGAAGGGATGAAAACAGAAGTCATGGAGGAAGGGCGTTAAGACATTGTCAAGATAATGGATGGGGTCTAAGCATGCTAATGGCTGCATCATAATCCACTGCAGTAATAATGGAAAATATGTTCCTATGTCATCTGGTGGTAGCAAAATGAATAAAGAACTACATAAGCTCTTCATCTTCATTTTTGTCCCCCTGAAGCAGGAATCTCTACTCTGAACTGGCTATTCCATACAGGCCCAGAGCTGCATACACCTGGCAACAGTGCCATTGCTAACAGCAGAGATGACAAAGGGAACTCAAAGACTTTTAGTCAGGGGAAGAGATGAGGGGAACTGGATAGCCAGCCATTTATTAATCCATCAGCTCCTTCAGCCACCAATACCTCAGCAATCATTAGTGGCTCAGTCAGCAACTTCCTATCTCCACTCCTCAACCAAGGGGTTCCTAAGACCACCAGGAAAATCCTGGGAGTTCGATTGTACCTTGTGATAAGCCTCATGATTATAAAGACAGGGAAATTTCAAAAACAACAGAGATAATATCACATTCCCTTCCTTGCTCCTTCCTTGGAGCACAACAAATTCTGCCAAGCCCATCAGGGAGCCTAAGGAGAAGCTTCTAAATAACAGGTTTCTCAATATCTCTCTGGAGACTACCCTCTCTTGGGAAAAGTCATCAGCTGGATAACATTCTCCATCTCAGCTCCATACAAGTCCCAGGGAAACAAGAGAACTAGATCAGTGGCTCTCAATAACACTACATCTCATCAGAAGCTCAAAGGAGGTAAAGACTTGCAAATCTCTTAAATGGAGGTTACAGAAACATTCCAAGGATGCCCAGACTGTCCTGAGTACAGAGCAAGCAGGAACTGCAGACCCTGCAGAGACCAAGAACAGCCACCAAGCCTCCTGTGAATGCCAGGAACACTGTGAGTAGGAATACCTGCAGCAGCTAAAGATCTGGAATTGGGATGGAGGTTAAGGGGGGGAGATGGAAGAGAAAGGCAGGTTGTTCCAAAACATCTATCTCCACCAGACCCTGTTCTTAGAACATGACTTGAAGAAATTCTTGGCCAGCTTAAAACTATGAACATAAAATACAAAACCCTCCCTATGAACATAAAATACAAAACCCACATTCTCAGGAACTGAGATTATATACTTGATTTGTTTATCATGTCCCCCTGCTGTTCAAAAGAGGATTAAGGAAGGCAAAGCCTCCAGTTTTCCCAGGGACTTGTTCTAAGTGGATGGAGAACAAAATTCTTGTCCCCACTCTTGATGATTAGCCGCAAATCCATGCATCGTGACTTAAACTAAGTGGTGATTAGCCTTGTTCCTCCTGAAAGCGCAGACTTGAGACCAGGCTTCACTTCACTAAAAGATCTTATCTAAATCTGATTTCGGATTTCCGGAGGTCATAATGGGATCAGGCAGATCCCATGGTGTATGTGCTGATGACAAGCAGGATCAAGATTTCTACCCTAGAGCTGAATGGCGAATACTTTGTTATGTCCTTAATTAGCCCAACACAGCTGTCTGCTCCAGAAACCAACAGGGACACATGAATAGGAAGCTCCAGCAGGAAGGAGCTCGACCGTCTAAGTTGAGAGGGAGCGCGAGGCTCAGACCCAACGTATTCCATTGGACACTGGCGTAGTAGAATTTTAGAGAGCCTCCAAACCAAGCCAGTCGTGTAGGACTGGCCTCCTCTTTCCTGCTCTGGTTCCATCCCCTAAGCTCGCAGTGCCGATTGGGTTGGAAGCAATGATCCCCCCCCCCCCCCCCCCCCCCCCAGAGCGGGCCGACCTGCTCCCTTGCGTCCTTCTTACCTAAGCTTCTGGCATTTCAGCCCGGAAACCTTCCGCAGGTTCAAGGCCGCCATCCCCACGCTGTGGCCCGGCAGGCTCGCGTCTCCCTTCCCCAACAGGTCCCAACCAGGGCAGCCCCTCCAGAGGCAGGTCACGAACGCCTTGCTCTCTCCGGGTTGTTTTTCTTCCGGATTCTGACCGTCCGCCTCGGCTTCCGTAAGAGGCGGATCTTAAAACGCCAAGGGCTCCGGGTGGTGCGGTCGAGGGAAGAGGCGGGACTCTCCAACAAGCGCGAAATGACCAGAAGCTAAGAAAGGGGCTCAGGGGACCCGGGACGTAAAAAAGGCGTGTCTTGCCTGTCATCAGAACTCAACGCAACACTGCCCCGGCAGGCTAGCTGAAGGACCGCAGCCGGGCCGCCGCTCCCAGCCTGCTCTGCGCTAGGCCAGCAGGGAACCGCCTTCCGGCGGAACTCGCCCCCACGCCATGCGAGCTTCTGTCCGCTCGGGTCGGCTACGAGGCTCTGCGCTCTGCTCTTGTCTTCCCTCCAGCCTTGCCACACCCAGAGACCCAGGGGACAGACGTGGGTGGGGACACGCAATGTAGCTACTGTCCTGAATGAGACCCGGTCTCTCCCTCTCTACAGGTAATCTACCCAGTCCCTACGGCACTTCCATCTAGGTCATGCAGCGTCTGCATTTAGTTCTTTTCTGCCGCTTTAGAGTGGCTTTCTTTCTTTTGGTACTGGGGATTTAACCTACAGGCACTTAACTACCAAGCCCATCCCCAGCCTCTTTTTATTGTTTGAGACAAGGCCTCAGCAAGTTGCTGAGGCCGGCCTCGAATTTTTTTTTTTAATATTTACTTATTTGCTTTAGTTTCACACGATGCGTTTATTTTTACGTGGTGCTGGGGATCGAACCCGGGCCGCACACGTGCTAGGTGAGCGTTCTACCGCTTAGCCACAACCCCAGCCCCCGGCCTCGAATTTGATGTCCTCCTGCCTCGGCCCCCGGAGTCGGTAGGAGGACAGGCGTGTGCCACCGCACCCGTGTGGCTTTTGCTTTTCGAACTCGTTTTCCCTATTACTAAACATGGGACATTTGTGATTCCCGGACTCTTGGAAAATTAACCATCAATGAATGAAAATAAGCCACGGCTTATAGATTTGGTCTGTATTCAAGACTGAACATGAAATGAAGATTATCTGCTTTGCCTAAGATTGCCTATAATTTCGTTCAAGTCCTTGGTTGCTGAAGTCTTTTTTTGGCGGCAGCTGATAGGAAGTGCATGGGATTCGTTTGAGAACCAAGCCTTCTCAAGGAAAAAACGCACACAAATTTACAAAGTCGCTTCATGAGGCTCACTGACCCAAAAGCCAGGGTAAGGACTCCTACTTTAGCCTGGCACGATTGCCCACAGTCCCCAGGAACTCCAGAAACTGAGGCAGGAGGGTCGCTTGAGCACAAGGATTTAAGGCCAGCCTTTGAAACATTGAGCACTGACCGCCCCCCCCCCCCTTTAAAAAAATAATACTGGGCTGGGGCTGTACTCAGTAGTGAAGCACTTGCCTAGCATGAGTAAGGCACTGGGTTCGATTCTCAGCACCACATAAATAAGTAAAGGTATTGGGCGGAAAAAAACCAAAACCCAAATAATTTGTACTTTAATGTTTTGCTTGGCTGGAGTTGTGGCTCAGCAGTAGAGCACTTGCCTAGCACGTGCGCGGCCTGGTTAGAAATAAACACATTGAGCCGGGCGCGGTGGCGCACGCCTGTAATCCCAGCACTTTGGGAGGCTGAGACAGGAGGATCGCAAGTTCAAAGCCAGCCTCAGCAATGGCAAGGTGCTTAGCAACTCAGTGAGACCCTGTCTCTAAATAAAATACCAAAAAAAAGGGCTGGGGATGTGGCCCAGTGGTCGAGTGCCCCTGAGTTCAATCCCCGGTACCACAAAAAAAAAAAAAAAAAAGAAATAAACACATTGTGTGGGACTGGGGTTGTGGCTCAATGGCAGAGCACTCGCCTTGCACGTGCGCGGCCCAGGTTCGATCCTCAGTACCACGTAAACATGAATTCATTGCATTGTGTACAACTAAAGTAAATAAATAAATATTTAAAAAAAAGAAATAAACACATTGTGTACAACTATAAACTTGCTTGGTAGGGTAGATAAAAGGGAGATGTGAAGAGGAGAGGTAGAGAAAAGCAAAAAAGGAAATACTATCAGTAAAAAATGGCTAAATTAGCCGGGCGCGGTGGCTCACGCCTGTAATCCCAGCACTTTGGGAGGTTGAGGCAGGAGGATCACGAGTTCAAAGCCAGCCTCAGCAAGGGTGAGGCACTTAGCAACTCAGTGAGACCCTGTCTCTAAATAAAATACAAAAAAAAAAAAAAAAAAAAAAGGGCTGGGGGTGTGGCCCAGTGGTCGAGTGCCCCTGAGTTCAATCCCTGGTACCACAAAAAAAAAAAAAAAAAAAAAAAAAAAAAAAGGCTAAATTAGGGGCTGGGATTGTGGCTCAGTGGTAGAGCGCTCGCCTAGCGCGTGGGCGACCCGGGTTCGATCCTCAGCACCACGTACAAATAAAATGTATTGAATAAAACACATTGTGTACAACTAAAGCAAAAAAAAAAAAAAAAAAGGCTAAATTACATTCAGATATGCAATGTTACATAAGTAAATCAACAAGGGAGCGTATCTTTCCCCCAGTCCTGCCCTGGTAAAATGGGGAACATCAGAAAGAGTTTGAAGATATATGGACATAAGAACATCAATAAGATGGACTCCAGAAAGCTCTGTCTAGGATTTTATTAGACTGCTTTTTTTTCCCAATATACCTGTATTGGAAGATTGAGACAAAAAGGCACAAACTCACATTAAATAAACAAGGTAATCTAATCAGTTCTACAAAGTGTAGTTTGTAAAAGAAGTAGCACTAGGAACCAACCAAAATAAGTCAGGGAGTCCTGGTATGGACTGTGAAAGGAGAATATGGGAAGATATACATGTGCCCACAATACTGACCCTGTCCCTGACCTCTCTCCATGAGGAGGCCCAGCAGCCCTTGTGTAGAGGCATTGCTGCTTTCGTTTGGGACTAAGACCCTGGAAATCTAATGGAAGCAGCTGGTCTGAAGGGGCGTGACACACCCACAGGTATTATCCCTGGAGCTGAGCCTTTGCTCATCATAAGCCCCTCTGAGTGCTCATCAGTTTCGGGGTAGAGAAGGAAAGAAGAAAGGGGGCGCTTAAAAGAAGTCAACACTGTTGCCCAGCAGCAACACCATCCATAGGGATGGATTAGACAGAGACATCCTTCGTTTTTGTTATGTGGGCAAGGAGCCCCAGATCCAGGCTGATCTTGGGAAATTCCAGCTCAGCTCATTTAGATGCTTTCAAACAGGGCAACAGGTAGAAGTGGAAGAAGCCAGAGAAAAGGCAAACAGAGTGAGCCCCCACCAGAGCTGAAGTGATATGTATAGATCTCAAAGAACTGAACAAAGGAGACGATAACATCTGCTGATCCTCACACCACATAAACTGTCTGCTTAGATTATCAGTTTCTCCCGAGAAAACCCACACCTGGACTTCACCTAGTTGATGAATGAAGAAGAAAAATCTTTAAGCACAAATATAATTAATAGTTAATGTAGAACTTGCAGGAAAACATTTAAATTTTTCTCCTGTTAGAATGCCTCTCTTCAACTTTTCCAATCCAATTCATGCTCCTAGCAGTTGAGATGCTGATCACCAGCTGAAATGCCCCAGGTCCATTACCATAGACCCGACAAGGTGAGGAGACTTAATACATAGGAAGGTACCTATAATGAGATATCTCCTGGTCCCAAAGGGACCTCAATGAAGGTCAGAGCAAACCATGCTGAGGGATCCGAATCTGTCTACCCTTGCCCTAGGAGGGCCACAGGGAAGCATCTGTCAGGAGGATATCACAGGTGCAATCCTGTGAGAGGCTCCATTATTGCACTTAGAAATGAGTAAGGCAAACACACAGACAAAACTTAAGGATAAAATGTCCCTTCTCATTTCTCACTCTAAACAGATTTTGGTTTCTCTCATTAGCAGAGGGACCCAGGCTAGTATGGGCTTGGGTCACTGAACACTCAGGCCAATATACTTCACAAGGCTTAGGAAATGTCAGGTGACACCATAGCTATCTCACATTCTCCCACCAAGAAGGCATACTCAGGTTCTGCTGAGTCAAGGAACTGGGAAGCACTCAGCAACTTCTACTTCCCTGGAACCTGGACTTCTTCACCAGCCTACTTTGGTAGAGTTCTTCCACTACGATCACTGCTTGCTTCTGATTGTCCAGGACAGAACTCAACATGGGCAGGACAAGCTGAGTTCATGATCCCCAAATTCTTTTCCAGTGATTGGAGACAAGAGGGTACACGTTCTGCTGGGGGAGGAGGGAATTTTTGCATGCTCATTTTGTGCAGCATGGAAGGATCAGGACTTTTGCATCCTAACCAGCCTCAAAGACAAAGGACAGGGATCTAAGAAAGCATAGAGAAAAGAGGATTATTGCTGAGTGGCAGCACCAGCCCAAAAGGGAAGAGGAGCACAGAGCTAGCTCCTCAGGGGTCAGATGGAATGGTATCTATGGGGCAGACAATTCTAAGGGGCAGACTCAATTCTAAGGGCCACACTGGACAATTCCCTCCAGGTGGAAAGGTGACCAGGGGGTCTTGTAGGCTCTGCAGAAAAATTCACACAGAGTGGGCAACAGAAGGACCAATTAGTCACAGTTGTTTGTAAGAACAGTGGCCAGAGATGCAATGACCGGGACAGGGATTATTCATGTGCCTTAAATTTTCTTTAAACAGATACTGGGCCTTGGGTACCTCCTTCGTGCTTAGTACATTGTAACAATGGGTAACTGGGAACAGAGGAAGAGTTATGAAGCCACATTGCTATTCTGTGGAACTAGGTGGGAGAAAGAGCAGGATACTGTATTTCTAACTCATCTCTCCCCAGGTGAGCATTCAAAATATCAAGGATCTGCCCTGGAAGCAAAATACCTCAGTTTATCCCAAGGTTGAAAACAAATTAACTTAAATCACCACATCACAAAAGGCAGCTAATTTGAAAGACTAAAAATGTCACTTGGAAATAGAGGTGGGGGCACACCCAGAAATGGGGCAGAATACAATGGAGAGAGGGAGGAGCTGTGAATACAGCAGCCTTTACACCACATATCTCAGAGGAGCAGGCTCCCATACACACGGGCTTTGTAATACCAGACGGTCTATTTGTTCACAATATTAAAGGGCATCTAGAATTAGCTACAGTAAGGAATTGAAAGTTGCCTGAAGAATGGGCACAGAAAGGCTGCCTCCGAAGATGGCCTGTCTCTCAGAAGGGTGGAGCTGCTGGGCCTTCCTGTTGACCACTGTCTTGCGAGACTAGAAGAAAAATACAATTATTAAGGAAGCAACAGAGGAAAACAGAAGCACATTGTAAATCATCTTGAATGGAGGAATTTCAAAAGGAGGAAGGATGCTAGTTGTAGGGAAGGAAGTCGGGAAGAGGGCACTAAGGCCCCAGCAGTGACTGGAAGCTGGCACTGCAGCTATCCACTTAATCCTACTCTTTAGTCTCTCAGAATCTGCTTTAAGAACATGGGGCAGTGAATGTATTCAGAGATTTGCATCACTGCTGGGAGACTCTGGTGCTCCTTAGTTTCTTGGTGCTAGAGGACAGCCAATTTATTTGATTAGGTAATTTTCATTCAGTGCCTAATTGGGAGCAAAATCAAGTTCTTTCTAGGATCAAGACCCCTCTAAGCTGCTAAAATAACATGAATCTGGGGCTGGGATTGTGGCTCAGCAGTAGAGCACTCGCCTAGCATGTGCGCGGCCCGGATTCGATCCTCAGCACCACATAAAAATAAAGGCATTGTATATAACTAAAACAAATAAATAAATATTTAAAAAAATAACATGAATCTGGAGTACCAGCTTTAGGAGCTAATAGGAAGAAGAAACTTTAGGGAAAGTGACAATGTGAAATAAAGGATACTCCTGTTCCTGCCCTGCGATCTAGGTAGAAACTCTCCTAGCATTTGCAATGCTACCTCTATTGAGGACAGCTATTTGGTATGGGACAGAGGGGGGTGGATAAATAAGGCAACAAAGTGCCAGATACAGTGATGAATGCTAAGAGAAGCTGTCTGGCCAACAAATTGTCCAAGGGAAGGGCAGGGAATACCAGTATGTGAGAACTAGAAAGTCTGGCATGAATAGTACAGGAAGTGCCCCAACATGTCACCTTCAACTATGGCTCAAGTTGCAAGAGGGAAAAGTGAATAGTGGCTTATGAATTTTGCTTCTATGTCCACAACCCTCTACCCACTCTTGTTACCACCCTGTTAACATCTATCTGGGTGATTCTTTGTAAAATATGTCCCTTAAATGCCCTAACAAACGTAAAATCCCTTTCATTAGAGCACAAAATCTTGCCATTTATCATGACAGTCATCATTACTAGAATAAAAGATAAGGAATGAAGTAGGTTTTCTGACTCCATAGTGAGCTGATGATGTTGTAAGGACCCAAACTAATTTCAGCTTCTATGACAAGCCCAGTGAAAAATAAAGTACATACAAGTGCAGAAGGGGGAGGGGTGGCTTTAGTCATCTGCTGTCATTCCTTTCACTGGGTCCTTTTGTCTCATCTGGAACAGAAAAAGCAAGAAAAATTGAAAGCTCATGCTGATGTAACTCCACCATAAATATATCCTGCCAAGAGATAAGGCAGAGCATTTTTTATGCACAAAGTAAAAACTGGAACGACAGAATTCTGCATATATGTAGCCAAAACTATACCATTTATAAGCTCTGTTGGTGGGCCCACCATTCATAACAACTTAATTTGCTAATGCAAAGCCAGATTCTGTTTTCTCACTGCCTGTTTTGTTTTGTTTTGTTTTGTTTTTGGCGGGGGGGGGGGGGGGGTACCAGGGGTTGAACCCAGGGACATTTTACCAGTGAGCTACATCCCCAGCCTTTTTAATTTTTTATTTTGAGACAGTGTCACTAAGTTGCTGAGGCCAATATTGAACTTGTGGTCCTCCTGCTCTAGCCTCCCCAGTGGCTGGAATTGCAGGTGTGTGCCATCATGCCCAGCTTTCACTGCATTTAATAAGATGCAACTGGGGCTGGGGTTGTGGCTCAGCGGTAGAGCACTCGCCTAGCACATTCGCGGCCCGGGTTCGATCCTCAGCACCATGCACAAATAAACGCATTGTGTACAACTAAAGCAAATAAATATTTAAAAAAAAAAAAGATGCAACTTTCTTTTTTTTTTTTTTTTGTTCTAAGTTGTTAGAAATGACAGCATAATGCATTACATTTCATATTATACTTATAGAGTACATTTTTACATAATAAGATGCAACTTTCTCTTAGGAAACATAATGGCTTCCCCCACTGTCAAGGATGATGTTCATCCCCCACATGGGTACCACTGAAATAATTTAGTGTTTTATTTTTATAGTAAGGTGTCTTTTTTTTTTTTTTAAATATTTATTTATTTGCTTTAGTTGTACACAATGCAATGCATTTATGTTTACGTGGTGCTGAGGATCGAACCCGGGCAGCGCACATGCGAGGCGAGCGCTCTACCGCTGAGCCACAACCCCAGCCCATATAGTAAGGTGTCTTAAGAATGGTTATTACCTGTTTCCTGGGACCTATATCACATGAAAGATTAATCTGATATTTTTGGTATTCCTCAGGCCCGCCAAGGTAGATTTTACATATAGTTGAAAAACATGAAAACAACAACACCAATCCTGTTTTTATGTTTTGTTAGCAGTGGTTTCCACTAGGAAATGAGGCCAGGGGTTGGGCCAATGGGATTTTTTATTTTTTGGTGGTACTGGGGATTGAATTCAGGAGCCACTGAGGTATATCCCCAGCCATTTATTGTTTTTTATTTTGAAACAGGGTTTCACCAAGTTGCCCAGGCAGGTCTCAAACTTGTGATTCTCCTCTCTCAGCCTCCCAAATCACTGGCATTACAAGCATGTGCCACGTGCCTTACAGAAAACCATTCTTTATAAATAGATTCAGGAGGATCACAAATTCCAAACCTGCCTCAGCAGTTTAGCAAGGCCCTAAGCAACTTAGCAAGACACTGTCTCAAAAAATAAAAAAGGCCAGGTGCGGTGGTGCATGCCTGTAATCCCAATGGCTTGGGAGGCTGAGGCAGGAAGATTGAATGTTCAAAGCCAGCTTTATAGCCGGGCGCGGTGGCGCACGCCTGTAATCCCAGCACTTTGGGAGGCTGAGGCAGGAGGATCGCGAGTTCAAAGCCAGCTTCAGCAATGGCGAGGCACTTAGTAACTCAGTGAGACCCTGTCTCTAATAAAAATACAAAAAAGGGCTGGGGATGTGGCCCAGTGGTCGAGTGCCGCTGAGTTCAATCCCCGGTACCAAACAAACAAACAAACAAACAAAAAAAAAAAAGCCAGCTTCAGCAACAGCGAGGTGCTAAGCAAATCAGTGAGACCCTGTCTCTAAATAAAATGCAAAATAGGGCTGGGGATGTGGCTCAGTGGTCAAGTGCCCCTGAGTTCAATCCCCAGTACAAACAAACAAACAAATAAATAAAAAGGTCTGAGGATGTGGTTCAATGGTTAGGGCCAGTTACCTAAATAAATAAATTCAATATAGGGTAATGATAGAGTACAAAGCAGCATATTTTGCTGTCATAAGTATGTACATAAAGAAATTTTGAGAAATAATATATGTTGGAGAGGATATGGGAAAAAAGGAACACTTTAGCACTGTTGGTGGAATTTTAAATTAGTACCACCACTATGGAAATCAGTATGGAGGTTCCTTAGAAGACTAGGAATGGGACCACTTTGAGACACAGGTTTACCACTTCTCAGCATTTATCTCTCTTTATTTATTTATTTTTTTGTACCAGGGATTGAACTCAGACAGTCGACCACTGAGCCACATCCCCAGCCCTATTTTGTATTTTATTTAGAGATAGGGTCTCACTGAGTTGCTTAGTGCCTCGCTTTTGCTGAGGCTGGCTTCAGCCTCCTGAGATGCTGGGATTATAGGCGTGTGTCACCGTGCCGAGTCCTCAGAATTTATCTTAAAGAATTAAAGTTATCATACTATGGCAATATATGCATACCCATTTTTTTAAATATTTATTTATTTGCTTTAGATGTACACAATGGTGCTGGGGATTGAACCCGGGCTGTGCACGTGCTAGGTGAGTGCTCTACCGCTGAGCCACAACCCCAGCCCACATACCCATGTTTTTTTTTTTTTTTTTTTTTTGTGGTACCAGGGATTGAGCTCAGGGGCACTCGACCACTGGGCCACATCCCCAGCCCTTTTATGTATTTTATTTAGAGACAGGGTCTCACTGAGTTGCTAAGTGCCTCGCCATTGCTGAGGCTGGCTTTGAACTCGCGATCCTCCTGTCTCAGCCTCCCAAAGTGCTGGGATTACAGGCGTGCGCCACCACGCCCAGCTCACATACCCATGTTTATAGCAACACAATTCACAAAAGCCAAAATATGGAACCAGCTTAGGTGTCCATCATCAGATGAATGAATAAAGAAAATGTGGCATACAAAAACAATGGAATTTTATTCGGCCATAACGAAGAATGAAATTGTTATCTGCAGAAAAATGAATAGAACCTGAGACATATGTTAAATAAGCCAAACTCAGAAGGTCAACTGTTGAATGTTTTCTCTTATATGTAGAAGCTACAGAGGAAAAAGGAAAGGTGGCGGGGTTTCATGAAAATGGAAGGGAAATCTTTAGAGTAAAGGAAACAGGAAGGAAAGGAAAAATACTGGGGAATGATATTGGCTGAATTCTATTGTTATATTGCATGCATGTACAAAAATGTAACAACAAATGCCATCATTATATACAACTATAATGCACTAATTAAAAAAAGGGGAAAATTTTTTTGAGGGCTGAGGGCATAGCTCAAAGGTAGAGTGCATGCTTAGCAAGCTTGAGGCCCTGGGTGCAATCACTAGCACCAAAAAAAAAAAAAAACTTTTTTTTTTTTTCTTGGAGCAAAAAATGCTTCATTACATTATAATGTTCAGAGAAAAAGTAAGATAACCATGTGGTACATGAAATAGGTGCAGAAAGACTACAAAAATTTATGAAAATGTCTATAGAAGTTGGCTTTAAAGAAGAAGATCTAATATTCAGTATTTTTTTTTTTTTTTTTTTTTTTTTTTTTTTGGTACCAGGGATTGAACTCAGGGGCACTCGACCACTGAGCCACATCCCCAGCCCTTTTTTGTATTTTATTAGAGACAGGGTCTCACTGAGTTGCTAAGTGCCTCGCCATTGCTGAGGCTGGCTCTGAACTCGTGATCCTCCTGCCTCAGCCTCCCAAGTGCTGGGATTATAGGCATGCACCACCGCGCCCGGCTTAATATTCAGTATTTTTAAAAACATGTTTAATGCTTATGTCATCATAATATTGAAAAACCATATTTAAAAAGAAAACACTGGGCATAGCATGTACACCTGTAATCCCAGCAACTCAGGAAGCTGAGGCAGGAGGATTTCAAGTTTAAGGCCAGCTTGAGCAACTTAGAGGGACCCCGTCTTAAAAAATAAAAGGGCTGGGATGAGGCTCAGTGGTAGAGTGCTCACCTGGCGAATGTGAGGCACTGGGTTCGATCCTCAACACCACATAAAAATAAAATAAAGGTATTGTGTCCACCTACAACTAAAAAAAAAATCATATTTAAAACAAATAAACAAATAAATAAAATAAAAGGGCTGGAGATACAGCTCAGTGGTAGAGCACCTGAGTTCAATCCCCAGTACCACAATAAATAAATAATACTAAAAAGAGAACAAAGCTACTGCCATATTTTGAGAGACTGGATAATGTTCCACATAGTCTATCCTGGGGTCAATCACTGTTGGCAGGTCAGAGGAAATTAAGACTCTAGGAGAGCAGTGTCCTTTTCTGCATGCAGGGGTCAAAGCCTCAAAAGCCCTAGCCCTGCCTCTGCAAAAGCTTTAAGAATCTTAGGGTCTAGTCTCTTGTGGCCCAGCAAGTGACAGGTTTCAAGTGATTTCTCCTTATCAGAGCCTGTATCTCAGAACCTATATTTACAATGATCCCTAACTGGGAACTTTGGGGTACAATGTCCTGTGAGACACTTTACTTCAGAGGGAAAGCTTTGTAGTCTCTGGGTAACCAGGCCAGAGTTTAAGACTTAAACTAAAACTGACGGTGGTGACCCAGTAGCCAAAAAGTTGCAGGATGGATCAAGAGTCTTCTGCATCAAGAGTCAGGCATATTTACATCCAAGCCTATGGACAGGGACACTAACTATGAAGAGTTTCATAAGTAGTCCCCAGCCAGGCATGGCGGTGCACACCTGTAATCCCAGTGCTCAGGAGGCTGAGGTAAGAGGATCAAAAGTTCCAGACTAGTCTCAGCAAATTAGGC
Organism: Tamias sibiricus; assembly: GCA_025594165.1. Lineage (NCBI taxonomy): Eukaryota > Metazoa > Chordata > Mammalia > Rodentia > Sciuridae > Tamias > Tamias sibiricus. The sequence goes on from CM046660.1 coordinate 49,169,510, forward strand.
TCTAAGCAACTTAGCAAGACCCTGTCTATAAACAAATAAATAAGGATGGGACGTGGCTCAGAGGTTAAGCAACCCTGGGTTCAATCTCTGGTACATACATACAAAAAAAGAAAAAGTAGCCTCAAGTGTGGAACAGCTGAACAAAGGGTGTCACATGAAGTCTTTTAGCTATCACACAAAGGGCCAACTCCAAAAGGAATGTGCTATGGAAGGACCAGAAGAATCACCCACTAGGGAAGAGTGGGAAAGAAAATGCTATAGATTCTTAATCATGCACTCTAACACAGTATCTTCTCTATTTTTCAGCAAATGTTCTAGAGTCCAATAAACAGAAAACAAGTTTTCTTTAAGAAGTTTAAATAGGTTATCTTAGCTGGGCATGGAGGTGCATGCCTGTAATCCCAGCAACTTTGGAGGCTGAGGCAGTAGGATCACAAATTCAAGGCCAGTCTCAGCAATTTAGCAAGACCCTGTCTCAAAAAGGGCTGGGGATGTGGCTCAGTGGTTAAGTGCCCCTGGGTTCAATCCCCAGAACCAAAGATAAATAATAAATTAAGTAAAAAGGGTTGGGGATGTAGGATGTTGCTCAGTAGTAAAGCTCCAGTGGGTTCAATCTCTAATACTAAATAAATAAATAAATAAATAAGAAAAAATATTCTCTTGGAACAAAAGCATCAGAGAGGGAGGAAAAAGTGGGTGAGAAAGAAACTACTCTCTTATAAGCACATATTTCATGGGCATAGAAATAATTTTTCAAGGCAAAGACTAATCTCTTGATCCCTTTGGGACTCACCCAAGAATGGTGGGCCCGCCCCCTCCGGAGACTAGATTTACCACAGTGGTACAATGGACTTATGGTGTCCCTTCAAAACAAAAAATCCAACTGTACTAGACAATTATTCATTGATTTAAAGAATAACTTATAATTCCTACTGCAAACTTGCAATTAATCATGAACGACTGAATACCTGTATTTATTCCTCCCCAAATCCTACTACAGTGCAGGAAAGGAATTAAAACAAAAACATATAAAACCATGAAAATAACAACAGAGCTGGGCACGGTGGTGCATGCCTGTAATCCCAGCACTTGGGAGGCTGAGGCAGGAGGATCATGAGTTCAAAGCTAGCCTCAGCAATGGCGAGGCACTTAGCAACTCAGTGAGACCCTGTCTCTAATAAAATACAAAAAAGGGCTGGGGATGTGGCCCAGTAGTCAAGTGCCCCTGAGTTCAATCCCCGGTACCAGCAACAACAACAACAACAAAAAAAAAAACAGAGGCGACAACAGCAAATATAAGAGATAGTAACATTCTGAAGATGGAAAAAGGATGAATGAGTAGTAACTAATTCACAGAACAGCAGAGGCTGACACCTAATTAGCCTTGAGGACAGGAAGCCAAGAAGGAGCACTGCAGGTTCTCCAAAGGCTTGGGAACTGGAAGCACCAGGAGCTTCTGCAGGTGAGAGTGCCCAGTGGGTTGAAAACAGGTGACCTGTTTGAAAATCTGAATAGAGAACAGTTAGGTCCAGGTGTTCTTTCCCCTTGCTCTCCAGATCAAGCAACCATCCCACTTTGGGCCACATGAAAAGATAGAAAGTTCACTCTCTAGAGATGCAAAGGGAAGCCTGGGTAAAGTAGGCATGGTGCAGAATTAAGGCCGCCTGGGTAAAGTAGGCATGGTGCAGAATTAAGGCCAACGGATGATATGGTGAGTCTTCCAGGACCCTTCCCCAGTTTGATTTCCAAAATGTTGGCTGCCTGACTATCCCTATACAAAAGACTGGGGTTGGGTGTGGTAGTGCACGCCTATAATCCCAGTGGCTCAGGAGGATGAGGCAGGAGGATCCCAAGTTCAAAGCCAGCCTCAGCAAAAGTGAGGTGATAAGCAACTCAGTGAGACCCTGTCTCTAAATAAAATTTTAAAAAAGGGCTGGGGATGTGGCTCAGTGGTCAAGTGCCCCTGAGTTCAATCCCCAGTACAAAAGAGAAAGAGAGAGACACTGGGGAGTCTTCTCTAAGCAAAATGCACAGTCCCCCAAGAGACTCCCCATTGTAACTACCTGGCTATCCCAGAAGGAAGCCCTCTCATTGATTTGACGAAAGCCCCTAACATTAAAAACACAGTCCAAGCAAACTGACAAAAGAACTCAGAGGAAACAGAATATTCAGGGAGCAGAGAGAAACCTCAAAAACCAAAAAAATTTTTAAAATCCTACAGCTTTAGAAACTGTAGCTTTAAGATAAGGAAGATATGCATGTAGGGAAAAAAGGAAGATGTATTAAAAAAAGAACACAGGACAAAATATTTGAAATTTTTTTTCCTTTTTTTTTTTGGTACCAGGGATTGAACTCAGAGGCACTCAACCACTGGGCCACATCCCCAGCCCTTTTTTTGGTTTTTATTAGAGACAGGGTCTCACTGAGTTGCTAAGTGCCTCACCATGGCTGAGGCTGGCTTTGAACTCGCGATCCTCCTGCCTCAGCCTCCCAAAGTGCTGGGATTACAGGCGTGCGCCACCGCGCCCGGCTTTTTTTTTTCCTTTTGATGCTGGGAATTGAACCCAGCATCTTGTACATGCTAGGCAAATGGTCTACCATTGAGCTACAGCCCCAATCCCTTTTTATTTTTTGGATATATTTTGGATATTTATTTATCCATTTTTATTATTATTTTTCCTTTCCTGCATTGTAGTAGGGTTTGGGGGAGGAATAAATACAGGTATTCAGTCTTTCATGATTAATATTGCTCAGACTGGCTTTAAACTTGTAATTCTCTTGCCTCAGCCTCCCAGGCTTATGCTACCATGCTAGCTTAAAATTTTTAAAACTTGCCAGGCACAGTGATGCACACTAATCCCAGTGAATGAGGATGATAAGGCAGGAGGATCACAAGTTTGAGGCTGGCCTCAGCAATTTGGTGAGGCCTAAGCAGCTTAGCAAGACCCTGTCTCAAAATAACAATAAAAGGGTTGGGGATGTGGCTTAGTGTTAAAGCACCCCTGAGTTTTTTTTTTTTTTTTTTTTTTTTTTGGTACTGAGGATTGAACTCAGGGACACTGGACCACTGGGCCACATCCCCAGCCATTTTTTGTATTTTATTAGAGACAGGGTCTCACTGAGTTGCTAAGTGCCTTGCCATTGCTGAGGCTGGCTTTGAACTCGCGATCCTCCTGCCTCAGCCTCCCAAGCACTGGGATTACAGGCGTGTGCCACCATGCCTGGCAAAAAACAACTTTTTTTAAACTCATGATAAGTTAACAATTGGAAAAATTCTTCCAGAAGGCAGACAAAAAAGGAAAAAAAAAAAAGGAGAGAGAGAGAGAAATAAGAACAGTAGAGAGTTTCTGGGTGTTGTGATACACGCCTGTAATCCCAGTGACTCTGGAGGCTGAGGGAGGAAGATCACAAGTTCAGAGCAAGCCCCAGAAACTTAGCAAGACCCTACCTCAAAATAAAAAAAATAAAGACTGGGGATGTAGCTCAGTAGTAAAGTGTGCCTGTCTGTGTTCAATCTCGAGAACAAAAAAATTAGAGGGTCAATTTATGAAGGCTAAGTTCTGACTAATAAGAATTCCAGAATGAGAACAAAGAAAATAGAGGGGAGAAAAATATCAAGTAAATAATACAGAAACATTTTCCTGAACCAGAGATCATTGAATTCAAAGTACCAATAGAGAGCAGAATGAATGAGAATGGACCAATACCAACAGCAACCACATCATGCACTGCATCCTACGCTAACCACACCAAGCTAGCCACATAAAGACTCAGAAACAAAGGTTTGTTTTATATGTCTATATCATTAAGTTAACAAAAAGAAAAGGCAGTTATTAATTTTTTTTTTTTTTTTTTTTTTTTGGTACCGGGGATTGAACTCAGGGGCACTCGACCACTGGGCCACATCCCCAGCCCTTTTTTGTATTTTATTAGAGACAGGGTCTCACTGAGTTACTAAAGTGCCTCGTCATTGCTGAGGCTGGCTTTGAACTCACAATCCTCCTGCCTCAGCCTCCCAAGTGCTGGGATTACAGGCGTGCGCCACTGCGCCTGGCTTTCAGTTATTAATTTTATTAAAATATTATTCAGTGGGGCTGGGGTTGTGGCTCAGCGGTAGAGCGCTTGCCTAGCATGTGCGCCACCAGGGTTCAGTCCTCAGCACCACGTAAAAATAAAGGCATTGTGTGTACAACTAAAGCAAATAAATAATTTTTTTTTTTTTAAATATTATTCAAGGACGGGCTGGGGTTGTGGCTCAGCAGCAGAGCGCTCGCCTCACACGTGCACGGCCCAGGTTCGATCCTCAGCACCACATAAACATAAATGCATTGCATTGTGTACAACTAAAAGTAAATAAATAAATATTAAAAAAAATATTATTCAAGGAATGAATGAAAATCTAAGTAGACTACAGGCTTCAGATGGGATCACACGTGCACGGCCCAGGTTCGATCCTCAGCACCACATAAACATAAATGCATTGCATTGTGTACAACTAAAAGTAAATAAATAAATATTAAAAAAAATATTATTCAAGGAATGAATGAAAATCTAAGTAGACTACAGGCTTCAGATGGGAAAAAGAATGGCAAAGTCATAATATAAACAGTGAATAATGAATTAACCAAAACTTGTGATATCGAAAGGTGGCAAGGGAAGTATTGTGAGATAGGGTCTCCCTAAATTGCTTAGGCTGGCAGTGAACTTAAAATCCTCCTACCTCAGCCTCGCTCAAAAGTCACTAATATTGTAAGCATGAGCCATCATACCCATCAAATTTATTTTTAGATAGAGAAAAAAATAAGTGAGGGGTTTAGTTAGCATACCAAGGTCCTATACGGTTGCTAAGCAAGTTAAAATAAAACATGTTCCACAATGACATGGATTTGGTTTTGTTTTATCTTATAATGCAAATTAGTTTTAATTTTTGTGTGTGTGTGTGTGTGTGTGTGTGTGTGTGTGTGTGTGTGGTACTGGGGATTGAACCCAGGGCCTTGTGCATGAGAGGCAGGCACTCTACCAACTGAGCTATACCCCCAGCCCTAGTTTCAAAATTCTAATTCCAAAGAGTTTCCTGCATTTGCAGTTATTCTAGAGGACAGTGATAATCTAAGCATTTTGGCATAATCCTCAATGGAACGGAGAAACATTAAAAACAAATGGAGGGGGCTGAGGTTGTGGCTCAGAGGTAGAGCACTCGCCTGGCACATGCGTGGCTGGCTTCGATCCTTAGCACCACATAAAAATAAACACATTGTGTACAACTAAAAGCAAATAAATAAATATTTTTAAAAAATGGAGGGGCTGGGGTTGTGGCTCAGTGGTAGAGTGTTCTAGCATGTGTGCAGCCCGGGTTCAATCCTCAGCACCATGTAAAAATAAAGGCATTGTGTACAACTAAAACAAATAACAAATAAATACTTTTAAAAAAAATGGAGTGAGAGTTTAAAAAAAAAAAAAAAAAAAACATAAAAAACCTCCCTAACCCTGAGGGTACTCAAATTTGGGATGTGAGGAAGGCAGATCCAGTAGAACCTCTGGAGATAGTTCTAGCTCCAAGAATTTTTTTTTTCTTTTCTTTTTGGTACCAGGGATTGAACTCAGGGGCACTTGACCACTGGGTCACATTCCTAGCCCTTTTTTGTATTTTATTAGAGACAGGGTCTCACTGAGTTGCTAAGTGCCTCACCATTGCTGAGGCTGGCTTTGAACTCGTGATCCTCCTGCCTTAGCCTCCCAAGTGCTGAGATTACAGGTGTGCTCCACCACACCCAGCTAACTCCAAGAATTTGAGCATTGCTCTTTCTTTTTGGTGCTGGAAATTAAACCCAATATCTTGTGATGCTAACAACATCAAGTAATTGAATTCTACCCAAGAAGCAAAAGGAATACAACAAACACTTCCATGAACCCCAATGTGCTTTTATACTGGCCTTTGTTGGGCAATGGGGGACTAAAGCTCCAAGCCAAACCTTAATGAAAGTCTCATGTTCCTCCAGTTGGTAACTTTTCTTTTTTGTCATGACTAGGATGACCAAAAGATTCCAGCTTCTCTCTGATAAAGGCAAAATTGCCAGAACCTTGAACTTTCAAGTCTACCACTTCCTGATGATCCTTAGCAGAAGAATCAGGACTATACCCCAAATCCTGCCATTTCACTGCCAAATGCAGCTGAATGAATTACCAAAACATCTGCCTTCAGCAGGAACTAATTCAGTGCACCACTTGCCAGTAAGTCAGCCCAGGAAGAGTGGTATCCTGGATGATAAGAACAGTTCCCTACGGGAAGGGAGTGGGTGAGAGGATGGGGGGTAGCTCCAGAGGAAGGAAGGATTTCTGCACCCAGGATCCACCCTAGACCAACACTGTGAAGTACAGAGCACCTGTGTAGCATGGGACACCAGGGGAATCCAAGCCTGGCTCTCACTTATGTCCCTGCCAGAGAGCTGGATAAGGCTATTCCAAAGTAAGGTCTTTGCTGGAGACCCAGGCTTCACGCCAACCCCCACTAGGAGCTAGAAGGGAGAAATGAATGGCAGTTGTTATGAAACAAGAGCTTCCTGCTTTGCTTTCAGCCCTGAGAAGGCAGGAGGGCCCCAAATAACACATAGGAGGAGGAGAAAAGGGGAGTGATTAAGAGTTATGACTTTGTAGGGTTAGGGGTATAACTCAATGGTAGAGCATTTGCCTAGCAGCACACCAAGGCCCTGGGTTCAATTCCCAGCACTGGAAAAAAAAAAATCTATGGCTTTAGGTCACACAGCTTTGGACTCTCATGCTGCCTCTATCACCTGTATGCCCAACACAGCCACACTGAGCTCCCAGAGCCTCTTTCCTTGGCTGAGAGTGCCTCCTCGTAGGACTTTTGATGATGGCACTAGGTGGTGTATGTAAAAGCCCCTAGAACAGTGTTTAGCACACAGAGAGTGCCTATTATTCACTGACCACCCCCCTCTAAATAGGTCTCTCAGGGAAACCTCCCCAAATGAGGCATGAGTGCTGGGTTTCCAGGTTCCATGAAGTAGATAGCCCTTCTTCTGGGACCTATGCCAAGGCAAAAAAAAAAAAAAAAAAAAAAGCAAAAGCTCCAAACTCTAAAATTAGCTCAAAACAACCATACAGAGCAGTGAGCTTCTGTGAGTGCTATTGCTGTCCTCTGTGGGTATTGTGGGTGGTATTCGTGGCTCAGCCCAACCTCCCAGGGTCACCTCCAACTCTGCAGCTCAGCACGATCCCACACCTGGCTCTGAAGTCACTGCAGCGGCTGTATCATTCCCTTGGCACTTGGCATAGATGACCTTATTTGTCTCTGTGGATATGCCAAGACCTTAACTAGACTTCACATTCAAGAACATGGGCTATTTTCTTCCATATGGTTCCCATATTGCCTGGTAATATATCTTACCTTCAGCAGACCCTGACACATTCCTAAAACTACAGGGCAGTGGCCCTTAGGTGAAGTGTCCCAGAATGACAGTTTCCCTAATATTCACATATTTCTCTGAGAGCTGCAGAGTCTCCCCTGGGATCCTACTTACCTCATCCAGCTGTCTCTTCGTCTCTTCTTCCATCCTTCGAATGTCGTCCATGGTCAGGTCAACCCACTTATCGAGCCAACAGAACAGCTGTCTGTGGAAGTTTGTAAACAGACGCCTCTCTTGCTATAAAAAGGAATGAACCAAGTTACAACCAGAAGGTGAAAGCCACTGCTACAGCCCTCCTCCTCACAATATCCATGCTAATAGCCATATTTTACTGGGGAGAAGTGATATCTGGATGACTTGTCTGGATTAGCAACAGGTCAGTGACCTTTGCCTTCACGTGGTAGACAGGTAAGGCTTCAAGGAGGAGGGAGTCCCCAAGAAAGGATAGATGCCTACTTTGTAGCTAGGCCCTTTGCCCAAAATACTACCAGCAGGCAGCCTATGAGGTCCTAGCCAAACTAAGGCCTCCAAGCAACTGTTAGACTTCCTCCTTATCTTTGGTGCCTAATGCCAGGTTATAACTGGCCAACAGCTATGAATTGTGGCCCAAGAGTATATGTCTAACTCAGAGAATTAAAAGACTACAAAATTGCTTAGGTTTGCCCAGTTGAGTAACTCAGGGAACTAGAGAATTTGGCTTATGGTACCTCTTGCACTTTGGCTTCAAGAAAAGAGAGACTGAGTTTTATTTGTAGTTCAATCATAGCAAGACCCTTTCTGTTTACTTCTTTTGCCTTGGTTACCTTCCCTGTCACATGTGGTGCCCCTAGATGGACAACATTAAACTGTAAGAGAGTTACATGCAAGGGAAAATGGGGATCTAAAAAATTAAACTGTGAAATATTATTATGCTGGCAACCCTATAATACAGGTCATGTGTGTTGTCTGATCTTTTCTTGTTGGGCCAAACACCTACCACACACACACACACACATACACACACACGTACAAAGGTCTCACCCTTATCATTTACCTTATGTATAAAGTTTTCCACTTTGTTCTGCAGGCCCCACCACTTGAACTTCACAGTAACCAGTTTGTATGCACACATATATGGGGAGTCTTTCTGATTTACAAGTTCTTGCTGCATTAGAAACACAGCCAGAGGCAAGCCGGTAACTAAGAGAAAAGACCTTAGGCAGTAGAGTAGACCAGCCCCAGCCATTCCATCCTCCATGGGGAGGCCCACCCACTCTGTGTCCTGCCCCCTGGTGGTAAGGATGTGAACTGCACCTTCCAATTTGGGCCCAAGGGTCCTCGGCCTGTTTTGATAGATTTAAATTTCGCAGGGTCTTCCTCTGCCTTGTAATCCTGAGAAGTTGTGGAATTAGGGTTAGAGGTGAAGGAGAAAAGAGAGAAGGAGAGAAGAGGATGTCAGATTTTCATTACAGTACACTTCATACCAAGTCTTAATGCTGCTGGCATATAGCAAATATGGGAAAATGTTATAAATAAGATGTAGAACTGTTTACATTTGCCTTAGAGCAGAGTTCCATGTAATTCTTTTCTGCCAGAGTTTGTTTTCAATTTTACCAGTATAAAACTGTCAACAGATTGTCTGAGCAGGCACATATTTCCAGTTTTAAGACAGATTTTCAAACCTGGGTAAGCATCAAATTGTCAGGGAAGACTTTCAAGCTACAGATTTCTGGGTCACCCTACCTAAAACCCAGTGACTAAGAATATCTGCAGGTAAGGACAGCAGCATGGATTTTCTTTCTTCCTTTGTAATCCTGAAGGTAATTTTAAAACATAGCCAGAGCTCAGGACAACTGGCTGTCATTTCTGAAATCTTGTCTTTCTCCCTCTTGTTTTATTAAAATTACTATTAGAAGTGTTCACTGCTTAGGACCTATCCTCTTGAACATTACCGGTCAGTCTCACTTCACTGACTTATTTTTAAATTTAAACTAAAATTTCAATCTGATGCATAAAACATAAAATTACACATATTTATGGGTGCCATGTGATATTTTGATACACTGTATACACTGCATAGTGTTTGAATCAGGTTGAACCTATCTGGCTCCTCAAACATGTACAATTTCTTTATGGTCAAAACATTCAAACTGGCTGGGCACAGTAGCACATTCCTGTAATCCCAGAAGCTGGGTAGGCTGAGGCAGGAGGATGAAGAGTTCAAAGCCAGCCTCAGCAAAAGCGAGGCACTAAGCAACTCAGTGAGACCCTGTCTTTAAATAAAATACAAAATAGGGCTGGGGATGTGGCTCAGTGGTTGAGTGCTACTGAGTTAGATTCCCGGTACCCCCACTACAAAAAATAAAAATAAAACAATCAAACTCCTTTCTTCTAGTTTTTCGAGATATACAATACACTGTCATTATCCATAGTCACCCTACTGTGCACACCAGAACCTCTTACTCCTACCTAACACAAGTTAGTATCCATTGATAACCTCTTTCCATTCTTCCCTCCCCAACATCATGGATTCATAAAACAATCAATTCTCTGTGTTAATTAATCACACACAAAAAGTTTAATTTTCAGCTGTAACTCCAAATTGATTAATGTGGGCTCAGGAAAAGCAATCTTAGTATCTACTTGATGAAAATAACAAAGATAATATCACACACACACATACCTGCACAAAGTATTTTCCCAAACTATGGGGATTATTTGTGTGTTAAAAATAAAAAAATAAAAACTCTACCCTACCACTATTCCCTTCCACACTCTCTCTCTCTCTTTTTGTGGTACCAGGAACTGGTGCATGCTAGGCAGGCACTCTACACTGAGCTACACCCCCAGTGTTCCCTCTACTCTTAGAACCAGAGTTGACAAAACAGTCAAAGAACCTTAATTTTTGCTAGTTTTGTATTTGAGAAATACTTGAGTATGTTCGGTTTGAGAAAATTCATCAAGATGCACATTTATGACATACTCATTTTGCTATGTTATACTTCAGTTAAAAGCTTTTTGAAAAATTAACCAATCTTTTGAGCACTGAATAGAGATATTAAGCAAGGAAGCACAAGATGGTTTTCTTATCTTTTTGGAAATGCACAAAGTAAACTATCTTAAGTGCACACAGTGACCATAGGAAAGAGGTATCAGGCCCCTGGATACAAAAAGCAAACATTTATTCCCTATCAATGGGCAGAGTTAAATTCACAATTCCAACAAGCCCTCTGCCAAAAAGGAGTAGTAATGAGTGAAGGAAAATCAAACCCTTTTATTCCCTAAACAGATACTTCTTGGGAGCAAAGAGTGAGCAAGCTAGACAGACCTGGTCCCTGTCTCATCAAGCTATGGTCTAGCAGTGGACCAACCTTTTCTGGCTAAAATGTTTGTTACTTTGAAAAGCTACTACCAGCTTCTTATGACAGGAGAGAAGTCTTTTCCTATATTCTGTACCTCTCATTGGGAACCTACAGAACCTAAGAGAGTACTCCAAACACAATAGGCATGCAATAAATATTTTTAAGTTACTGGATTCAAAAAATAAATTTGAAAACGAGTGCCCTGATTTTTCAGCAAACAATATCAGGTTAAACATCATTTTAGCAGGTCAAAACACTCTACCAATGGCATCTACACTGTCTAATAATAACTTCCAGAGGCCACACAGGACACATAAATTTGGGCTGCTATTTCCCCAGTGGCATTCCCAACTCAAGACAAGGGGGAATTCTAAATACTAACTTTAAAAATAAAACAAATTAAACTGGGCATAGTGGCACATGCCTATGATCCCAGCTAATTGGGAGGCCAAGGGATCACAAGTTCAAGGCTGGCCTTGCCAACTTAGAGAGACCCTGTCTCAAAATAAAAAGTAAAAAGGGCTGGAGATGGGCTGGGGATATAGCTTAGTTGGTAGACTGCTTGTCTTGCATGCACAAAGCCTTGGGCTCAATCTCCAAAAAAAGAAAAAAAAAGGGGCGGGGGGGCTGGAGATGTAGCTCAGTGGTAGAGTTCCCTGGATTCAATCTCTATAATCACAAAATCCCTAACCAAAAAAAAAAAAAAAAAAAAAAAAAAGACTAAATAAATAAAACAATGCAGGGAATGGTGGCAAACACATGTAATCCCAGCTACTTGGGAGGCTTAGGGAGGAGGATCAAAAGTTTAAGGCCACCCCAGACAACTCAGTAAGACCCTATCTCAAAATAAAATAGCTGGACACAGTAGCACACACCTGTAGTCCCAGCTACTCAAGAGGCTGAGGCAGGAAGATCACATTTGAGGCCAGCCTTGACAACTTAGTGAAACCCTGTCTCACAATAAAAAATAAATCCGGGCACAGTGGTGCACACCTATAATCTCAGCAGCTTGGGAGGCTGAGACAGGAGAATCCTGAGTTCAAAGCCAGCCTCAGCAAAAGCGAGGCACTAAGCAATTCAGTGAGACCCTGTCTCTAAATAAAATACAAAATAGGGCTGGGGATGTGGCTCAGTGGTCAAGTGCCCCTGAGTTCAATCCCTGGTACCAAAATAAATAAATAAATAATAAAAAGTGTTTGGGGGCGGGGAGGATAACACAGTGGTAGAGTGATTCTGTGTTCAATACCCAATACCAGGAAAAATTTAAAATTTAAAAAGGGGCCAGGGATGTACCTCAGTGGTTGCATATGCAAGGTTCTGGTTCAATCCATAGTACCACCAAATAAATAAATAAATAAATAAAATAAGTAAAATAGCCGGGCGCGGTGGCGCACGCCTGTAATCCCAGCACTTTGGGAGGCTGAGGCAGGAGGATCACGAGTTCAAAGCCAGCCTCAGCAATGGCGAGGCACTTAGCAACTCAGTGAGACCCTGTCTCTAATAAAATACAAAAAAAGGGCTGGGGATGTGACCCAGTGGTCGAGTGCCACTGAGTTCAATCCCCAGTACCAAAAAAAAAAAAAAAAAAAAAAAAAAAAAAATAAGTAAAATAGCAAACAATATCAGAGAGAACTTCCTTTTGAGCCAAGTTGTATATTGTTCCCTGGTTTCTCTAATAGAAGTCATTTCTAAAGCCGGGCGCGGTGGCGCACGCCTGTAATCCCAGCACTTTGGGAGGCTGAGGCAGGAGGATCGCGAGTTCAAAGCCAGCCTCAGCAATGGCGAGGCACTTAGCAACTCAGTGAGACCCTGTCTCTAAATAAAATACAAAAAAGGGCTGGGGATGTGACCCAGTGGTCGAGTGCCCCTGAGTTCAATCCCCGGTACCCACAAAAAAAAAAAAAAAAAAAAAAAAAAAAAGAAGTCATTTCTACATCCTACATCTTTAAGTAGTTCTTACCTTGCTAAGTACTTGACTTCGATCTGCAATATCTATATATATGGCTTCCACGTGTTTCCATGTCTCAGGCTCCAGTTTATGCACCTGCAGGAAGAAGAAGGGGATTTCCTTCAAGCTACATGTATAAGGTATCTATGAAACATAAATGACTTTTGTGTTTATACTTGGGTCCCATCCCCAAGATATGTTATTATGTATATGCGAATATTCCAAAATCTGAAATCCAAAATACTTCTGGGTCCAAAGCACTTCCGATAAGGAATAGTCAACCTGTACAAAGCTATCCAAAGATCCAAAGGAGCTGGGTACAGTGGTACACACCTGTAATCCCTGGGCAATTTAGCAAGATCTTGTTTGAAAAAAAAATATATATTTTTTTAAAGGATTGGGGATTGTAGCTGAGCATGTTTGAGGCCTTGGATCCAATCTCCAACATCACCAAAAAATATACATATAGAAATAGGAGATTGGATTTTTAAGTAGACATCAATTTGAGAATGAAGCTGATTTTTCAGGCTAAGTTCCACTTCCACAGGTCAAAACACCCTTAGGGCTCCTAGGACAACTACATTGTTTCCTCATGTCCCCCTTAGTAAAGATTAAGTATTTCTGGAGATGTTGCCTGCTTAGCCACATAATGTTCATTTTTATCAGGCTGTACATGTACATAGTATGAAATTGTAACACAAATTCAAAATGTAAGGAAAGGATACAATGAAGAGTAACTTTCTTGCTTTTCCCCAGGCCCACTCCAGTAACAGACACTGCTGCTACAATCTATCCCTATGCACAGCTTTTACTTTCAATACCAACACTAGAACATATATACATTGTTTGTATCTTGCTTTTTTCATGAACAATATATATATATATATATATATATATATATTTCATGAACAATATATATATATATATATATATATATATATATTTTTTTTTTTTTTTTTTTTTTTTTTTTGGTACTGGGGATTGAACTCAGGGGCCCTTGACCACTGGGCCACATCCCCAGACCTTTTTTGTATTTTATTAGAGACAGGGTCTCACTGAGTTGCTCAGTGCCTAGCCATTGCTAAGGCTGGCTTTGAACTCGCGATCCTCCTGCCTCAGCCTCCCAAGTGCTGGGATTACAGGCATGTGCCACTGCGCCCGGCTTGAACAATATATTTTTATCGGTACATAATTACATGGTGGAATTATGCCATAGGTATATATACACATAACATACTTTGATCAATCTCATTCCCCAGTTAACTTCCCTTTCCCTCCTTCCCTCCCTTCCTTCCCCTAAACAATACAGCTTGAGGATTGTTCTTTATTGTCTTTTCCTAAATTTTTTGATTCTGGGGATTGAAACCAGGGATGCTTAACCACTAAGCCACATCCCTAGCTCTTTTTTTTTTTTTTTTTTTTTAATTTTTTTAATGTTTATTTATTTGCTTTAGTTGTACACAATGCATGTATTTTTACGTGGTGCTGAGGATCGAACCCGGGTCGCGCACGTGCTAGGTAAGCACCCTACCGCTGAGCCACATCCCAGCCCCCCTGGCCCTTTTTATATTTTATTTTGAGACAGGGTCTTGCTATATTGCTTAGAACCTTGTTGAGTTGCTGAGGCTGGCCATGAGCTTGTGATCCTCCTGCCTCATACACTCCAGTCACTGGGATTATAGGTGTGTGCCACCATGCCCAGCTCTTGTGTTGTTTTTAATCTTTGGCTACACAAAGAATGCTATAATGGCCAGGCGCGATGGCATGCACCTGTAATCCCAGTGACTTGGGAGGCTAAGGCAGGAGGATTGAAAGTTCAAAGCCAGCCTAAGCAACTCAGCGAGACCCTGTCTCTAAATAAAAATACAAAAAAGGGCTGGGGATGATGCTCAGTAGTTAAGTACCCCTGGGTTCTATACCTGGTACAAAAAAAAAAAAAGAATTTTGTGTTGTAATGGACTTCCTTGTGTATGTTATATGTGTGAAAATAACTGTCTAGTAAATTCCTAGGTTATTATGGAATTGCTAAGGCAAAAGATAGGTTGGGTGTATTTTGGCTGGACACAATGGCATAAACCCATAATCCCAGATACTCAGAAAGCCAAGGTGGGGGTATTACAAGTTTGAGGCCAGTCTAGGCAATTCAGTGAGATCCTGCCTCCAAATAAACAAACCCATAAACAAATAAACCCACAAAAAACAAAAAGAGCTGGAGGCTGGGAATGTAGCTTAGTGGTACAGCACTTGCCTAGATGCATAAGGTCCTGAACTGGGGGTGGGGGGGAGGAGTGTATTTTAAAATTTGTGCTCTAGCCAGGAGTGGTGGCGCACACCTGTAATCCCAGCACTTCGGGAGGCTGAGGCAGGAGGATCTCGAGTTCAAAGCCAGCCTCAGCAATGGCGAGGCACTTAGCAACTCAGTGAGACCCTGTCTCTAAATAAAATACAAAAAAGGGCTGGGGATGTGGCCCAGTGGTCGAGTGCCCCTGAGTTCAATCCCTGGTACCACAAAATAAATAAATAAAATAAAATAAAAGCTATAATTTTGCCAGGCGCGGTGGCGCACGCCTGTAATCCCAGCACTTTGGGAGGCTGAGGCAGGAGGATCGTGAGTTCAAAGCCAGCCTCAGCAATGGCGAGGCACTTAGCAACTGAGTGAGACCCTGTCTCTAATAAAATACAAAAAAAAAAAAGGGCTGGGGATGTGGCCCAGTGGTCGAGTGCCCCTGAGTCCAATCCCTGGTAAAAAAAAAAAAAAAAAAAAAAAAAAGCTATAATTTTTTTTGTTTTGTTTTGTTTTGTGCAGCTGGAGATCAAACCTATATCTTTATGCATGCTAGGCCAGCCCTCTACTAGTGAGCTACATCTCTAGCCCAGAAGCTGTAATTTTGTTGTTTTAAAAATACCACTCCAGGGCTGGGGATACGGCTCAGTTGGTAGAGTGTTTGCCTTGCATACACAAGGCCCTGGGATCCCCAGCACCACACACACACACACACACACACACACACACACACACACCCAAAAAAAAAACCAAAACTCAAACGGAACATAGTATTCCGCTTGCCCGTAATCCCAGTAACTGGGGATGCTAAGGCAAGAGGATGGTAATCTGAGGCCACCACGGGCAACTTAGTCTCAAAATATAAAAAAATTTAGAAAGGGCTGAGGATGTACTCAGTCATAAAGTGCTCCTGGGTTGGAGCCCCAGTACCATAAATAAATAGAGTAGCAGATAGATAAACAGATAAATAAGATAAAACACAGCTCCTCTGTGCATTTTAGACCTATCCTAGCACTACAGGAAGGTGCAATAAAGAATCTCAGAGATCACATTTTGAAAATTAAAAATGGGGCAATCTTACCCTGGTAGGACAGGTTTAACAAGAAGTCACTGCCTTCCTGGCCAGGTGAAAAGAGGACCCCATAGTAGGGTTAGAGAAGCTATAGGACAGAAATTCAAGTTCTTGTCCTAAAGCCTGGAAACTCTTGAGGACCTTGGGAAGTACTACTTACATTCTCCTGGGTGCCAAGATCTGGTTTGTGCCAGGTTTCAATTTTAATCAGAAAGTCCTCTTTCATGTACTCATTCTGGAAGAGATAAAGAAAAAAAAAGAAAAAAAAAATATCTTTCAATCACCAGGCTCATAGCTAAAGAGTCAGTCTCCTATTACTGGACCCTGGGCAGTTGGAAGAGTCCAGGCCCTGCCTGATAATAGCAGCTAACTTCACCGGGGACCCATCATATGCAAGGCATGCATTACCCCAATTGAATCCTCACTCCAGCCTATGACATCTATGGAATCACCCTCACTTTACAGATGAGGACAATGACATGCACAAGGGTAAATGATTCATTCAAGGCCACAGAGATCATCACAAAGCTGGGCCAAAAAGCAGGTTGTCTGACTTCAGAGTCCATGTATTTAACCAGTCTTCCATATTACTTCAAGCATAGGGTGCTAATGCTTAATTAGTATCATGGAGAGAGCAAGGGAGACTCCAACCAACAAAAAACATTTATCATGACCCTCTTCTCCCCAGCTAGCCTTTGGCTGAGATAACCCTTCATGCTAATTATTGTCTCCTACCCTTAGTGCTTTTTAGAACTGTAAAAAGGGGGAAAAACCTGTAACTACTCAAAAGAGGGAAAACCCATTATCATCTCAACAGGAATTAAGTTTCCTGGAAGAGAGAATGCACTTGGATGAATTTGCTGAAGGGTGGAAAGGTGGGACAGTGATAAAGGGGATGGTCACAGAAGAAATATCTTGTTCACTTCACAATTTGCCAAAGGTCAGTGCTCACTGGGGTCAATAGATGTCCAATAAGAAAGGAATGTCACAATCAGGCCAGCTGAACCAAAATTTCTATACAAACCTGAGTAGGCATGACCTGAGGAGAGCAGGGGAGAGCCTTGAGTCATTCCGTACATACAAGACCAAGAGCCAGGATGTACCTGATAAAGCCACTAGTCAATGCAGCTTAAAGCAGGAGGTCCCCATGCCAATTAACAAGTTCTTCATTAGGACTGAAAAGACTGAGCCTCAACAACTCCAAAAGAGAATATCCAGGACTTATAGTGAGGTTATTTATTAATTTTTTATTTATTTTGTGGTGCTGGGGGTCACACACAGGGCCTTGCATATGCTATGCAAGCAATCTACCACTGAGCTATACTACCAGCCAGCCCCAGCTACATTTTTATTTCTTATAAATAATCTACAATTCCAAGCCCCGTGATAATACTTACTGTAATAACTGCTCCAAGGCAAGGACATGAAAATAAGAGAGAAAAAAGTTAATGAGGATTAATAAGTATTTGTCCCTCACCCCAAGGGGCCACAAATAACAAAGAGCTCTCTACTCCCAGGGCTTATTCCATAGTCACCTCCAGGACCCAGTGAGTTGGGACTGTCTCAGTGTACCAAGCCCCACTTAAGTTTCACTCATACAAAACTCCCAGAAGACCAAATCTGGAATTTAATTAAAAAAAAAAAAAAAAAAAAAAAAGCGCCACTCTGGGCTCCTTGGTTTCCTTCCAGTAGAACAAGGAAAGAGACTGTCTCTGATAAGCTTAGACCCCGTGATCCATTACTCTGTTGTCAGAGAATCACCTGGGTGCCCCTCACCTCCACCTCCTGGGACAGAGCAGGGCACTTTGGGCCAGTTGCTATCTATCTGCCCACAGCATCCTTCCTCTCACCGTAACCAAACCTCTCACACTCTGCACGCCTGCTCATTGTAATAGAACCCCCTCGGAAAGCATGGTTCAATTATTTATCAGAGAAAATGACTGCAGTTCTCATGTCACTGGGGAACAGACCAGCTTTCCTCCAGTTCACTTTGTACCCTCTGAATTTAGGAGCTACTTCAATTTCTGATGGATGCTACATAGCCATGTTTGGAAATTATATATAGAGGATTAACAAACCCTATCACTCCATAAGTGAAACTAAGGCTACCTCTAAAACTGAAATGAGGAATAGTTGAAATATACAGGAATACAATCTGCCATGTTTAGGAATAACCCAAGAGACTGTCAGTGATCTCGCCAATTCAATTGAAAAAATCTTGGAAGGAAGAACCAGATTAAGATTATAACTAGCCAGGCGTGGTGGCCCATGCCTATAATCCCAGCTGCACAGGAGGCTAAGGCAGGGAGACTGCAAGTTCAAAGCCAGCCACAGCAATTTAGTGAGGCACTTAGCAAGACCATGTCTCAGAATAAAAAATATAAAAAAGAGCTGGGGATGTGGCTCAGTGGTTAAGTGCCCTTGGGTTCAATCCCCAGTACAAAAAAAAAAAAAAAAAAAAAAAATTGTAACTTAAAGGCCTATCCTGAAACAATTGCCCTAGTAACAACTTGAGAAAACCATGTTAGGAAAAAGGAAATGATGGGTATAATATCCATCAGAGGGATGTCCAAAGAGGCCAGTTTGGCAGAAACTCTGCAGTGCTGTGTTCTCACACAGCTCCATCACTATGGTGGAGATGGCAGTGTCAGGCTGGCCTACTTTGATGACACTAGACATTAAGCTTCTCCAAATAACCACCTTATTCTGAATCCATGTTCTGTAATCCATGTTCTCCCAGCTGGGCGCTTTGTCGCACGCCTGTAATCCCAGCACTTGGGAGGCTGAGGCAGGAGGATCGTGAGTTCAAAGCCAGCCTCAGCAATGGTGAGGCACTTAGCAACTCAGTGAGACCCTCTCTCTAATAAAATACAAAAAAGGGCTGGGGATGTGGCCCAGTGGTCAAGTGCCCCTGAGTTCAATCCCCGGTACCAAAGGGAAAAAAAAAAAAAAAAAAAAAAGAAATTCTCCTTCTAGTTTGCCCTCTGTAGGGACAGAATGTGCTGATCAAGAGTCTCAGGAATCTGATCACCTAACCAAGTGGACATTTTTTTGTTACACATTAGTATTCTGATAATAATTTGGCTTTCCATGTAGAAGAATCTATCCCTAATCAGTAAACAGGAATATCTGGTTTTATTACTAAATTTGTATTTCAAGATTGGCATTTGAGATTTTTATACATTAGTGTTTCTGAGACACTGGAAAAAAAAAAAAAAAACACTTAGTTCTTTTTCATTTTGGTACTGGGGATTGAACCCAGGGGTGCTCCCACTGAGCCACATCCCCAGCCCTTTTTTTAAAATATTTATTTATTTGCTTTAGTTGTACACAATGCATTTATTTGTATGTGGTGCTGAGGATCGAACCTGGGCCGCGCACGTGCTAGGCGAGAGCTCTACCGCCGAGCCACAATCCCAGCCCCCCCCAGCCGCCGAGCCACAATCCCAGCCCCCCAGCCCTTTTTTTGTATTTTATTTAGAGACAGGGTCTCACTGAGTTGCTTAGTGCCTTGTAAATTGCTGAGGCTGGCTTTGAACTTTCAATCCTCCTGCCTCAGCCTCTCAAACTGCTAGGATTACAGGCGTGCATCACCATACCCAGTTTAGATCCACTCAGTTCTGACAAACGGGATTACTGAACCAACCTGGGTGACCAAACAATCTCCCCTAAACCTTCGTTAGCCCCACCTTCCCCTCCAAACATCTCTACTCACAGCATTCCCTTTTCTTCAAACTGCAATCCCAGGTACATAGAAAACCTCAGGTAACCCTTTGCAGTTGGAAAATAGGGCTTTCCAAATAAGACTAATAAGGTTTTTTCTTTTCTGTGGTGCTAGGGCCTCACACATGCTAGGCAAATGCTTTACCACTGAGCAACACCCCCAGTAATAAGGTATTTTTAAAGCCTACCCTAGCAATACTGTATCTGGCCAAGGGTTGAGGTCAGAAGGAGAAAATGAAGAAGAAACCAATATATTTCTCTTCCTCTTTCCACTTTGACTCAGAGACCAGCCCACTCAACCCTATCTCAATTCATCAATTTCATGGAAAAGATACAGAGAGAAATTAAAAGAACAGAAAGAGCTGATAGTGGTGTATTCCCAATCTGTTTCCAATCCTCTCAGAATAAGATTAGAGCCATCTAAAATGCAAGGGGTATTTTACTCCATACTCTTTCATCTACCTCATCTCAAACTTGGATTTAGTTAGGTCAAGCTAAGGTGTTTGAACTAATAATTACTTTGCCATTGACCCCCGAAGGAACTGCAAAGTTCCTTGCCTATTTATATCCCTTATTTTAAAAGAGTGGGTGTCTAACTGAATAGTCTAAGATTCAACATATTTTTTTTAACATTTATCTATTTATTTTTAGTTGTACACAATGCCTTTAGTTTTTTTTTTTTTTTTTTTTTTTTTTTTTTGTGGTACCGGGGATTGAACTCAGGGGCACTCGACCACTGGGTCACATCTCCAGACATTTTTTTGTATTTTATTTAGAGACAGGGTCTCACTGAGTTGCTAAGTGCCTCGCCATTGCTAAGGCTGGCTTTGAACTCGCGATCCTCCTGCCTCAGCCTCCCAAAGTGCTGGGATTACAGGTGTGCGCCACCGCGCCTGGCTACAATGCCTTTAGTTTTACATGGTGCTGAGGATCGAACCCAGGCCGCGCATGTGCTAGGCGAGCGCTCTAACGCTGAGCCACTACCCCAGCCCCAACATATTTGTTCTGTAAGAAGGTGGATGTGACTGTGAGGTCAGCACCCATAAAGTCCATGAGGCCCTTTCCCCACTCACTGTACTCTTTATGGAGTATTTGGAAATTTTATTTTTCTTTCTTTTTTATTTTGGTCAAGGATCAATAAGTGAACTAACATTTGCTGTGTAGAAAAAGGCTTATGCTAGCTGAAGCACACTTTCTGAGCCATTTCTCAGTTGGCACAGACTATGTATCTAGAACCTTGCCTCAGGCATGGAGGAGACCACACTGTTTGTTACTTCCATGCCAAGTTAACTAAGGTTTTCATAACGCATGCTCCCTGCAATTCTTTTAGACATCAATAAAATTCACCTTTGGCCCTAGACCAGACACACCCTGCCACACTGCCTACTGCCTTATAAGAATGTGTGCATGTCTCATTTCCAAGAATTTAACAGCTTCCTGTCCAATGCTTAAGGAATAGTGAAGTTTGCATGTTCAGTTACAGCAATAAAATCATACATCTCAGACTCCACCAATGACTGTGCATCTCCTGATACAAGGTTTGTTTTGTTTTGTTTTGTTTGTAGTTTTAGATGGACAGCATGCCTTTTTTTTTTTTTTTTTTAAGTTGTAGATGGACACCATATCTTTATTTATTTTTATGTGGTGCTGAGGATCGAACCCAGTGCCTCACATATGTGAGGCAAGCACTCTACCACTGAGCACTCTACCCCTTATTTGTTTATTTTTTTGTGGTGCTAAAGATCAAACCCAGTGCCTCACATGTGCTAGGCAAGCACTTTGCCCCTGAGCTACAGCCCCAGCGCTGATACGAGGTTCTTGAACTTGTGTACGAACATGGAGAACTGAAGAGAGCAATGACTTTAGTCGTTCCCAGTGTTCACAGAATAAGAATCACCTGAGTCACCTAAGGATCACATCCTTATCACATACAATCTAGGGAGTACCAGGTTATAACAGATAAAGCAAGTGAAACATACAAGTACACAGAGGCTGGCAGGAGGATGCAAGAGCTAGACTGTGACAACGAATGAAGGTTGTTAGGATAAAAAAGTTCTACGGCACCTCTAATATTCATATCCCCTGGGATATGAATTAGTGCCAGCTTGGGCCCAAAAGATCTACTTCTAGATATCCCTCAAGACTTGGAAGAATCTTGGAAAGCTAAAAGTCTAAATTAATCAAGAGGAATCCCAGAATGTCTAGATGAGTATACAAAGTTCTTTGTGGAGGTTTTACTCTTTCCTTTCCAGAAACTCCAGACAGGAAGCTGGCCAATATTAAGAAAATAATTCCACCCCCACCCTCAAATACAGAATATGCTGGTTCAGCATAAGCCATCAATTTGGAGTTCTTAGCAGTGATGATCCCACCATCCCACCCTCTGGATGAAGAATCTGCCATAGCCAGATGCGGTGGTGCATGCCTGTAATCCCAGCACTTAGGAGGCTGAGGCAGGAGGATCGAGAGTTCAAAGCCAGCCTCAGCAATGATGAGGCACTTAGCAACTCAATGAGACCCTGTCTCTAATAAAATACAAAAAAGGGCTGGGGATGTGGCTCGGTGATAAGAGTGCCCCTGAGTTCAATCCCCGGTACCCCCCCCCCAAAAAAAAAAAAAAAAAAAAAGAATCTGCCATGCACACTCCACGTGTATGACACAATTTGGGAATTGCTGTTTCCAAATTCTTTTGTCATTAAAAATTAGGCTTGGGGCTGGGGCTGTAGCTCAGTGGTAGAGCACTTGCCTCACAAGTGTGAGGCACTGGGTTCAATCCTCAGCACCATATAAAAACAAATAAAGGCATTGAGTTCATATACAATTAAAAAATTTTTAAATAAACAAATAAATAAAAATTAGGCTTATTTCAACTTTACCCAAACAGCATCAGTACCTCCTTTGATACCTCTAGGCCTGATTCTTCTTCAGGGCAGAGAGGTCAACCTATAAGGCCTTTCCAATGACTGCCACCCAAGAGTTCCTGGGTCTGAATGCTACTTTTTAAGTCACATATAAAATATATCACAGTAAAACTAGAAATTTCAGTACTAACAATAAGGGAGTGGTTCAAACAGACCACAGAATAGTTATCCCTCCGTAACCACTGAGGATTGGTACCAGGATCTCCCCCTTTCCATCCAGTATACTAAAATTTGTGGATCCTCAAGTACCTTATATAAAATGGCACAGTATTTACATTTCATTCTATATAAGTTAAATCATCTCTAGATAAATTATAATGCCTAATGCAATATAAATCTTATATAAATAGTTGTGATACTATATCATTTATAGGATAATGACAAAAATAGTCTGTATATATTTAGTAGAGACAGAATTTTTGTTTCTTTTGAAGTGCTAGGGATCAAACCCAGGCTTTGCACATGCTATGAAAATGAATCTACCTACCTACCTACCTACCTATATTTTGGTACTGGAAATTGAACCCAGGGGTACTCCACTGCTAAGCTATATTCCCTTTTGTTTTTTTTTTTTTTTTAGTTGTACGTGGACATAATACCTTTTATTTTATTTATGTGGTGCTGAGGATTGAACCCAGGGCCTCACACATGCGAGACGAGCGCTCTATCACTGAACCATAGCCCTAGCACTCCAGTCTTTTTTATTTTTATTTATTTATTTATTTATTTATTTTTTGGTACTAGGGATTGAACTCAGGGGCACTCGACCACTGGGCCACATCCCCAGCCCTTTTTTGTATTTTATTTAGAGACAGGGTCTCACTAAGTTGCTAAGTGCCTCACCATTGCTGAGGCTGGCTTTGAACTCAAGATCCTCCTGCCTCAGCCTCCCAAAGTGCTGGGATTACAGGCGTGCGCCACCGCGCCCGGCTCCAGTCTTTTTTATTTTGACTTAGCATCTTGCTAAGTTGCTGAGAGTCTCACTAAGTTGCTCAGGTTGACCTTGAACTTGAAATCTTCCTGCCTCAACCTCCTTAGTTGCTGAGATTTCAGGAGTGCGCTGCTGTGCCCAGCTGTTTTTCCTATGTATTTTTTTTGTGGGGGGGGGGGTACAGGAGATTGAACCCAGGGCTCAACCACTGAGCCACATCCCCAGCCTTATTTTGTATTTTATTTAGAGACAGGTCTCACTGAGTTGCTTAGGGCCTAGCTAAATTGCTGAGGTGGGCTTTGAACTCGTGGTCCTCCTGTCTCAGCCTTCCGAGCCGCTGGGATTACAGGCATGCACCACCACACCTGGCTCCTACGTATTTTTTTTTTTTTTGGTACCGGGGATTGAACTCAGGGGCATTTGACCCATGAGCCACATAACCAGCCCTTTTATGTATTTTATTATTTTTTTAAATATTTATTTGTTTTAGTTGTACACAATGCATTTATCTTTATGTGGTTCTGAGGATCAAACCCGGGTCGTGCACGTGCTAGGTGAGCACTCTACCTCTGAGCCCACAACCCCAGCCCCCTCTCTTTTTTTTTTTTTTTTTGTGGTACCGGGGATTGAACTCAGGGGCACTTAACCACTGGGCCACATCCCCAGCCCTTTTTTGTATTTTATTTAGAGACAGGGTCTCACTGAGTTGCTAAGTGCCTCACCATTGCTGAGGCTGGCTTTGAACTCGCGATCCTCCTGCCTCAGCCTCCCAAAGTGCTGGGATTACAGGCGTGCGCCACCACGCCCGGCTCCCAGCCCCTCTAAATAAATTTTATTATTTTTAAACAAATATTTATTTATTTGCTTTTAGTTGTACACAATGTGTTTATTTTTACGTGGTGCCGAGGATGGAACCCGGGCTGTGCACGTGCTAGGCGAGCGCTCCACCGCTGAGCCACATCCCCAGCCCCTCTTTTATGTATTTTATTTAGAGACAGGATCTCACTGCTTAGTGCCTCACTTTTGCTGAGGCTGGCTTTGAACTCTTGATCCTCCTGTCTCAGCCTCCCAAGCAGCTGGGATTACAGGTGGAAGCCACCATGCCCGGCTCCTATGTATTTTTTATTTTTATTTTTTTAGTTGTTAATGGACCTTTATTTTATTCATTTATTTATATGTGGTGCTGAGAATCGAACCCAGTGCCTCACACATGCTAGGCAAGCACTGAGCCACAACCCCAGCACTTCCTATGTATTTTTGATGTATGGTTTGTGAAATCCACAGATATAGAACCCACAGGTATGTTCAGCCAACTGTACATTCATATAATGGATCATTATGCAGCCATGCAATCATTATAATTTTGCCTCCCCCCCCCCCAATACTGGGGATTGAACCCGGGGCCACAAGGGCAAAGCTACAACTCCAGCCTTTTTAATATTTTTATTTTGAGGTAGGGTCTCACTAAGTTGCTCAGGCTAGGGATCCTCTTGCCTCAGTCTCCCGAGTTGCTGAGATTATAGGCATATACCACTGTAGCCAACTATGAATTTTAAACAACAGACTACCAGTGACAGGGAAAATGGTCTCCATTTACTGAAGAAAAACGAGCAATTTAATAATTAGTAATCATAGGATCTAAATTTTGTATAGAAAATGTCTGGAAGCCAGATGTGGTGGCACATGCCTGTAATCCCAGTGGCTCGAGAGGCTGAGGCAGGAGGATTTCGAGTTCAAAGCCAGCCTCAGCAATGGCAAGATGCTAAGCAACTTAATGAGACTGTATCTCTAAATAAAAAATACAAAATAGGGCTGGGGATGTGGCTCAGTGGTCGAGTGCTCCTGAGTTCAATCCCTGGTACCAAAAAAGAAAAAAAAAAAGTGTCTGGAGATTTTAAATACATATGCATGCAAATCGTTCACTGCCAAGTTGTACTGGACAACACTCACACTCACCCCAACTTTATCCTTTCACTGGTTAATCTGAGAAATGAAGGTGGGACACAAAGCCCTAATGCACCCCCACCCCTGGGCCTACTTGCCCAAGTGTTAATCCACCCTGGGGGCCAAGCTTCTACCAAGACTGCACTCACCAGTTCTGCAATATGGGTAAGCATTCCATGCTTTTTCGTGTATGTTCAGGGCTCCCTCTGGGGCCAGCATTCGAACAAATGTGGGTACCTTGCTATAGTAAAAAAAAAAAAGGGGGGGGTGATAAAGAGAAATGTAGGAGAGAAAAAGGAGACAAAGGGCTTTTATATCACATTCTTCAGGTCACAGGATAAGCTTCTTCAATGGAGAGTTGACAAGCAAATTTCCATGAGATAAGTGGGTTACTAGTGAATGTGAGACGCCATCTGCCAGACCCTGACACCCCAGCTTTATTGGCTACCAATACCACCCAAAACTTACCCCAGCACCCACCCAGAAAAAGTACAGCTGCTGTGGCTTACAAGCCATTACATTCTAATTCCACATTTTTCCATTGCACATTTTTTCACTGGGTCCAGGACATTGTTCTATACTACCACGTAAGGATAAGGTACAAAGGAGATACATCCACATGTATACTACCAGTGTTGGACCGAACCTACCAGTCTAGGTTTATGGGTCAGGGTGACTAGCTGACTAATTTAATAATATGAGATCCAAGATAATCTAGTCTATTTTGTAAGCTTTTTTATTTTGTATTCTTTGGCTCTGGGGATTGAACTCAGAGGCACTTGACCACTGAGTCACATCCCCAGCCCTATTTTGTATTTTATTTAGAGACAGGGTCTCACTGAGTTGCTTAATGCCTCACTTTTGCTAAGGATGACTTGGAACTCGCAGTCCACCTGCCTCAGCCTCCCAAACTGCTGGGATTACAGGCTTGCGCTACAGTGCCTGGTGATTATTTCATAAGCTTTTGTTTTTCCTTTTTCAGTATTGAACTCAGGGGTCCTCTACCACTAAGTTATATCCCCAGCCCTTTTTTTTTTTTTTTTTTTTTGGTGGTGCTGGGGATTGAACCTAGGGCCTTGTGCATGCGAGGTAGGTACTCTACCAACTGAGCTATATCCCCAGCCCTTTTTTTTTTTTTTTTGGTACCGGGGATTGAACTCAGGGGCACTCGACCACTGGGCCACATCCCCAGCCCTTTTTTGTATTTTATTAGAGACAGGGTCTCACTGAATTGCTAAGTGCCTCGCCATTGCTGAGGCTAGCTTTGAACTCGTGATCCTCCTGCCTCAGCCTCCCAAGAGCTGGGATTACAGGCGTGCACCACCACACCCGGCTCCCAGCCCTTTTTATTTTGACTACTGTTAAAATTGCCAAAACTGGTCTCAGACTTGAGATTCTCCTGCCTCAGCCTCCTGAATCACTGGATTACAGACATGTGCTACCATATCCAGCTTAGTTTTATAAGCTCCAAGAGGTTAGGAGGGCCTCAGGGTTGTCTACCTCCCCAGACAAATACTTTCTTCTATTCAATTTTCATTTCAGGTTGCAGAACAACATGTATGGCATGAACTCGATTTTGTTTTACAGAAAGGAACACGTATTCTTTCTTTCTTTCTTTTTTTTTTTTTTTTTTTTTTTTTTTGTGGTACCAGGGATTGAACTCAGGGGCACTCGACCACTGGGCCACATCCCTGGCCCTTTTTGTATTTTTATTTAGAGACAGGGTCTCACTGAGTTGCTAAGTGCCTCGCCATTGCTGAGGCTGGCTTTGAACTCGCGATCCTCCTGCCTCAGCCTCCCAAAGTGCTGGGATTACAGGCGTGCGCCACCGCGCCCGGCTTGTATTCCTTTCTTTCTTTCTTTTTTAATATTTATTTATTTACTTCAGTTGTACACAATGCAATGCATTTATGTTTACGTGGTGCTGAGGATCGAACCCAGGCCGCGCATGTGAGAGGCAAGCACTCTGCCGCTGAGCCACAACCCCAGCCCTTCTTTCTTGGTTTTTAAATGATCATCTATAAAGTCTTCAGCAAGCTCTTGCAATCTCATCAAATTTAGTGGTTCAGGCCCAAAAGAGAGCTAACTGCAGTAGAGCAGTGCCTCAGAGCAAACCTCTGAGATTCACCCACGCGCTGCCACATTCATTCAGGAGACACTTCTTTGTCCCAGGCACCAGGATACACACAGAAACCAAACAGTCCAGAGGAGAGTATAATTAACCAGCCAAATGACAACACTGAAAGTATGTGTTCCAATAAGGTAAGCTCAGGGCTGAGGTGGGTGGTGAGCAGAGCATTATGAGAACATGGCAGGGGACGCATGAAACCCTAGTCAGGATGTGCAGGAAATTCAGGATGACAAGAACACATGGAATAGGGACTGTGTAGGACTAAGCTAGGCAAAAGGATGGGAGTAGGGTGGGGAAAGCTGAGAGAAAGAAGTTCAGAGGAGCTGATGCAAGGTATGAGGCCAGGAATACAAGAAAACGCACAGGGTCATAAAAGATTTTGTAAGTTATGTCAGAGAATACAGACTTCATTCGGAGGGCAAAGGGAAGCCAGCTATAGCTTTCAGGCTACGGAGTGACAGATCTTCTAGGCAGAGCATTCAAAGCTATGCAGAGAACTGGAAGGCAGGGAGACCAGTTGAGAGCTGCTGAAGTCATCCAGGTCAGACAGAAAGGAAAGAAATGGACATGTTAGAGATGCTAAGGAGAGGGAGTCAAGAGAAGCTGATTTGCTAGAAAGATTTTTGTCCTCATGAGGACAGATGGTAGAGGCAGTCATTGTGGGTTTCAACCCCCCCCTCCCCACAATTGGCTATCTTGGTTTTAAGGAAGGAAAAGAGGAAGCAGCTCAACATCTATTCTCTTTCCTGTAAGAAAGATGGTATAGCATGTTTCACAATCCTATGTACAACCCCAACTCCTTGCCACTTTGGCTGCACCAACTGAGTCCTGAGGAACCAACTGGTCTCTTCTGCTTTAAATACGAAACTCCTCATCTCTTTTCAAAGTCCTCTTTAAAAAATACAAATAGACTATGAGGAAGGCATATCCTTTTTTTTTTTAAAAAACTTTTTTTGTAGTTGTAGATGGACAGAATCCCTTTATTTTATTTGTTTATTTTTACGTGGTGGTAAGAATTGAACAAGTGCCTCACATGTGCTAGGCAAGCACTCTGCCCCAGCTGAGCTACAGTCCCAGCCCAGGAAGGCATATCTTGACAGCATTATCTTAACCAACTGTCAATTCCTCAGCAAGGACTAGCTGGCAGTCAACTGAGAGTCTGGATGGAGGACCAGAGGACACAGGGTGCAGCAAGAAGGAACGGAAGCATGGCGAGCATCTCCCACTGCAGAGTTGCTCTCCTCCTGCTCCAGCCCTGCTGAATCCTGCATTCCTCTGGGTTAATATTGTTCCAGTGCCAGAGCAGCAGACTACAGCAAATCAAGGATTTTTACCAAATGAAAATGAAAATGATGTCAGTTCTATTTAGTGACTAGGAATTAAGATTTAGGTTTAAGATGCAACACAATATAAATATACTTAATGTCACTGAACTGTACACTTCAAAATGGTGAATTTTTATGTTATGCATACTTTACCATAATTTAAAAAAAAAGATTCAGGTTTATTTTTTCCAGTTCTGGATGGTTTCTAAAACAGCATGGGGGCTGGGGTTGTAGCTCAGTGGTAGAGCACATGCCTAGTGTGTGTGAGGCACTGGGTTTAATCCTCAGTACCACATAAAAATAAGTAAATAAAATAAAGGTCCATTGACAACTAAAAAAAATATTAAAAAAAATAGTTTGGTTTGATTTCCATTCAAGCTGGTATATGTTTACTATTATTTGCAGTACCCTTTGGGTTGGCTCGTAGTTCAAAAGTCATTTAAAAATATGTATGCCTTTGATTGAAAGAGAAGTTCCAAAATTTCCCTGGCAGCTGATTTCACAATACCAGAACTTAAAACACTACTTAACCAAGCAATTATACTTTTAGGAACACTTACTACAGGTTGACACACACAAGTACATCCAAAAATATTTATGCAGAAGTTTTACTGGAGTATGCAGACATCTGGAAATGACTATAAATATAAACATTCCTCAAAAGAGGATTGGTTAAACAGCACATCTATATAATGTGATATTAGGAATACTATGTGTGCTTTTTAAAAATGAGGCAGAATATGCTGATAGTGAAAGGCAGTTATGATACATAATAGAAGAGCAAAGAGCAGAACAGTATGTAGACTATGATTGTATCTATGTAAAATAATAAAGGAAACACCCATTTACACACATACACACACTATCATTTTTTAATATTTATTTTTTAATTGTAGTTGAACATAATACCTTTATTTTATTTATTTATTTATTTATTTATTTAAATATTTATTTGTTTGCTTTAGTTGTACACAATGCGTTTACTTTTATGTGGTGCTGAGGATCGAACCCGGGCTGCGCACGTGCCAGGCAAGTGCTCTACCGCTGAGCCACAACCCCAGCCCATTATTTATTTATTTTTATGTGGTGCTGAGGATCGAACTCAGGACCACACACGTGCTAGGCAAGCGCTCTATCACTGAGCCACAACCCCAGCCCTACACACACTATCTTTTTTTTTTTTTTTTTTTTTTTTTTTCGGTACTGGGGAATGAACTCAGGGGCACTCGACCACTGGATCACATCCCCAGCCCTTTTTTTTTTTGTATTTTATTAGAGACAGGGTCTCACTGAGTTACTAAGTGCCTCGCCATTGCTGAGGCTGGCTTTGAACTCGCGATCCTCCTGCCTCAGCCTCCCAAAGTGCTGGGATTACAGGCGTGCGCCACCGCGCCCGGCTCACACACTATCTTAACCAACTGTCAATTCCTCAGTAAGGACTAATTGGCAGGCAACTGAGAGTCTGGATGGAGGACTAGAGGAAAATGGAGGACTATACTCACAGAAGATGGAAGGGCCCACAATAAACCAAACACTCACCTCTGGGGGATTAGGAGCCTGGTTAGATAAGTACATTTTTTTTTTGAATTAACATAAATCTTTAAATAAATAAAAGAGTACCACTTATGCCCACTCTCACATGTGAAGCAAACTTGAACAACCAGCTAATAAACTGGACCCCCCACCCCCCAATTAACCATTACCACCACTTCTAAACCGGGCCACCATTCTGACCTGCTGCTGTGGTCACATACCTCTGTAGGTGGTAGATCTTGTGTGTGTACTGGCCTTTCTCACCATCCTTCTCATAGGGTTCATTCACTAGGACCTCCACGCCTTCACCACCGCCAGTTTCATTTTTGCTGGCCTCAGCCACAGAATACAGTTGCCCTACTTGATACTAAAGGAACAGAGAGATAGGCATTATTCTCAGTAGTTATACATAGTGCAGCTGCTGGTAACTTGTCAAAGCAGGCCCTGGGGGCCCCTCATCCAGGAGCTCATCCTGGAGTTTCACACCAGGCCTTACCTACATCTACCCAGATCAACTGAGATTGCTGTTCCACCACCTCTCTTCAGCCATCAGACGTGTTTAATCTCATCCTTCCCATTTCTCATCATCCATTGGGCTTAAAGAGGCAGGGGAATATACTTAATTTTACATCACCATCCAGAAAACAGATTATAGAGTCCAAGGTAGCTTGCTCTGAACCTGTCTCTGGTATTAAGACCCCAAAACAGGATCTGGGTTGGTTGCAGGAAATTTCTTTATCCCACTCATTTAAACAAATCCTGAGACATGACTTCTTGTCAAAGAAGGTTGGCCAGTGTTCTGAAATCACAACCTCTGCTATAAAACTGGCTCACCTACTTGCTTTATCTCCAGTGTTGAGCTTCTCCTCACCCTGCTAGGAGATCAAAGAACAGTCTTTCAGACAACCAAACCTCTCAAGGTTTTCCAGATTCCTGGTGGGGCAGAAGCAAGTGTTCCTGCTTCCCTTGCTAGATAGTACAGATTCCTTCCCCAGTCTGTGCTGGCTTGGTGCCCCCTCTGGGTTGGCAGTTACTAGATGGCAAAAGCCTGGTTTTCCTTTATTTGGGTCACATGCCACCCTATCAAGTCACCAGTCAAGATCACTGGCCTCCTCTGACCCCCACAGAACAGCTTGGTGTTTGGGCCAATGACCTGGGCATTGCCTAGGCCCAGCCCTTCAGCCCATTTCTGTCTGAAGGAAGCTGTCTCAGGAAAAAATACAGTGAAGAGAGAATGTACAGCAACAGATGATGCAGGAAGTCACACCTATAACAAAAGATGTGTCTTCCTCATCACTGCCAGTGCCAACCAGGCACACCGTTTTAGGTAGGATGAGGAAAAGAAAAACAAGTACTTGAGGGCTGGGGTTGTGGCTCAGAGGTAGAGTGCTCGCTTACCATGCATGAAGCACTGGGTTCGATCTTCAGCACTACATACAAACAAAATAAAGATATAAAAAAAAGACAAAGAAAAACAAGTACTTGATTGTGAAACACGTTGTTGGGTGGAGATTAAGGTTTCTCTCACCCTCACTCTCTACTCTCCCTCCCCAAACTCCTGGTACTCACAGGGGTAAACAACAAGGGGGGGGGAGGATTGTGTTGTACCTCTGGGCATCTGCCACTGCCACCACTACTGGCAAAAGCAAGATGCAGAGGTGGCTTCTAGGGCTGCTTCACCTCGTACTTGGAAGCCTGATCTACAGCAGTTTCTTAAGCACAACAGGGAAATTTTTTAGCAAAGTCTGGAAGGAGAAACAGCAGACCAGGACAATTCACTGTTCATCACAGAGCTCAAAGAGCCCTAATTTCCAAACCAAAAACCTAGCACAAAATGCCAGAGAAAGACCCAGGCAAGTGATCAAGGCTCAGTTAATCCCATAAAGAGGAACATTTGGGTGAGAGCCAGTCACCTTGACCTTGCAAATCCTAAGCAACATCAGTGCTGCCTCAATGCCCCCATAGAATTCCAAATTGTTCCTGTGCCTTTCCAGTTCCATCACCTAACTAAGGCACACATGAAACCCCTATCAAGTCGGTCAGGGTTTGGCTGACCAATGTTTCCCAAGAAGGAACAAGGAACCCTGTTTCAGAGCAGGACATCTAGCCACTAACTCAGAATCCTAAATCCTAAAGGGCAGGCTAGGGAGAGGGCCTAGAGGAGTGGACTGGATTGCCAGCTAGTGCTGCTACTCAGGGAGAGGGACCCCAGGCAGACTAATTGTCTTCACTGGGTTTCTCTTCAGATGCAGGAATCAGAGGGCAGGCTCTAAGAGGATCAGCCTGTTGGCTGGCATCTTCCCCCTTTAATCTCTCTTGATATTCTGATCCTTTAATCCCATGAGACACGTGAAGGCAGTTTTGTTAATCCAAAGGGGAAAGTAAGACCAGCCTGAACAGGTTATACAGTGAGGGACACTTTTCATGTCAAGAGGGTTCCCTTTGACATAGTTGCTGTGAACACCTGAGAAAGCTGCCAGATTCATATTGAGTAGTGGTAGGGGTGGCAGTCAGAACATTAAATCATATAAGGAACCCCAAGGAGACCAAGATTCTTGTCTCCTCAGCCTAGACAATGCTCCCCTAACCTTGAGATTTGTTCCCTTGTCCCAAAGAACTAAGATACTCCATCACTTTGGCAATCTGGGAGTGTAAGCCCAGGAAGACATCGTGGGTGGGCCAGAAATACTGAAACATGTCATGGAAAACAGTACAGCTGGGGGCTGGGATTTGGCTCAGCGGTAGAGCGCTCGCCTAGCACGGGTGAGGCACTGGGTTCGATCCTCAGCACCACATAAAAATAAATAAAATACAGGTATTATGTATGACTACAACTAAAAGAAAAATATTAAAAAAAAAAAAAAACAGTACAGCTGTTGGTTCCACCCACATGGCCCTCTCACATCAGGTACCACAGGGAGATGCTGCCATGAAATCTGGAAACAAGAAGTAAAGCAGTCCTGCCGGAGGTGGGCTGGCCTAAGTCAGGAACCATTGATGGACATCCCCATGTCAAACAACCAAGGCTTTCTTGCTGTGCTGCAGGATGCCTACAAACCCTGGGTAATGTGAGTCCAAAGAGTCTGGCTAGCCAAAAGCTAATTCTGCCCCCAAATATTGATTAAGGCCATCAGGATGATTATAAAACATGACCTTTTCTTTTCTTTTTTCTCTTCCCCCCCCCAAATCAGAAGCTCCAAGGACCTCAAGTCATGGCCTCCAATTTAGGAAGTAAATCCACAAGTCACATGATGCTGGGCTATTCCCATGGGAACCATGAGTCAGGACAGAGTTATTGACAAATACTCAGAGAGTCGATCAGTACTTATTTCTTCTTCAGCCTCCCCACTCAAGCATCTTCTGATCTTCTGGAACTAAGATTCAAGCCATCAAAAGAACAGCTTCAACTCTACCAGGGCATGTGAGCTGATTTCATGTCAGGTGACAAGAAACAGGCTGACCATCACCACACAGAGAAATTAATCTTAACCAGCCCATACTTCCCAAGCTTTTGCTTAGACTTTAGGCTCTGATTTATCTCACCCTGCCCCACCACTTCCTCAAGCCTACAAAAAGAACATCACAAACTAAAAACTGCCAGTGTGGATGCTCTCAATGTAGGAATTCCTCTCTCCTTCTACTTTCACCCCCACCATTAGCAGTCAGAGTTCTGGAACCTCCAGTCTTACTGCAGAACAGCAGAGAGATATTCTTGGAAAGTTCTTGGTCTACAGCACTTCTCAAAGACATTTTTACCCTTTAATCCATCAAGAAACTCCCTCTAAAAAGTTTATGCTAGAGGGCTGGGGCTGTAGCTCAGTGGCAGAGCGCTTGTCTTGCATGTGGGAGGCACTGGGTTCGATCCTCAGCACCTCACAAAAAAATACACAAATAAAATAAAGGCATGCTGTCCATCTACAAGTACAAAATAATAGTTTGTTTTTTTTTTTTTTTTTAAGTTTATGCTAGAGACTTTACACTAAGGAAATCCCAAATTCTTGGGAGATAGTTTCTTCTTTGAGGGATGGGAAGATTCAGTACAGCAGAGAGGAAGTCACTGGATCCCTCCCAAGTATCAGGGAAAGGAACATTCTGGGCCTTCCTGCTGAGCCTTTCAGTATGGAAAATTTATCACTTGGTTTTTTTTTTTTTTTTTTTTTTTTTTTTTGGTACCAGGGATTGAACTCAGGGGCACTCAACCACTGGGCCACGTCCCCAGCCCTTTTTTGTATTTTATTTAGAGACAGGGTCTCACTGAGTTGCTAAGTGCCTCGCCATTGCTGAGGCTGGCTTTGAACTCGCGATCCTCCTGCCTCAGCCTCCCAAAGTGCTGGGATTACAGGCGTGCGCCACCGCGCCCGGCTTCTTAGTATTTTTAATAAAGATAACAAGGCCCCAAAAGGAGTTAGATTAACCCTATCCCCAAAGTCAACCCTGTCAGCTCAGTACCTGATTCCTAATCTGCCATTTCTCTTTCTTTCTGTTCTTTCTCCCTCTCTCCTTCTCCCTCTACCCCGCCTTCCATCTCCCTCCCTCCCTCTTCTTTTCTTTTTTCTTTGGAGGTAGGGTCTCACTATGTTGTTCAGGCTAGCCTTGAACTCTGGGGCTCAAGTGATCTTCCTGCCTCAGCATCCTAAATAGTTGAGACTACAGGCATGCAACATCACACCCAGCTTAGTCTCATTTATCTTATCTATACTTCTCAGAGCCCCCAACTCATGTTCAAGTTTGCCTCTGTCCCTATCTCCCAGGTTTCCACAGTTCTTTTAAGACATGCAGTCCACCACTACAGACAATCCTCTAGGAGGCCAATGCCTACGCACCCCTCTTAAGAAGCCAATTAGGCCCTGTTGGCCTAATTTCAAAGGTCCAGTTCCTACTTGGAAAAGAGTGGAAGTTATCACAGGAGCTCCCACTGGCACTACAGCCCATTGACTGAGGGCAACATATTGACTGACAAAGTTCACCCAAACTCAAGTTTCACTGGAAGCCAGGGTGGGGCCTATGGATTCAGAGGAAGCAAAGAACAAGGCTGAGCCAGGAGAAAAGAGTGGAGGAAGTTCAGAGAAAGGGTGGGTCAAGGGAGGCTCTGTGACAGCTTTCTGAGACCAGATCTGAGTCAGCATGGCCTATGAACCTTCTTGTGGCAATGCTGCTGCCAGATTCGCACACACACCGGGACATCAGACCCAAGAACCATAAAAGGACAGAGGGTAAGCCAAGCCCATTTGTCACTTTCTGCCCTCCGTAAAAGGAGGATTCTGTCTTGGTCTTTCCAGCAGTCAACTTGCATGGCAAGGGAGGGCCTCAGAGATTTCCTGCCCTGCTAGTTTGTTGCATAACCAGAGAGAGACATGCACACTTTCCAGTCGAGTCATGGAGGTCTCAGAGGTGCATACACTTAACCCAATCATAATGTCCCCAGAAAGGCACAGTCCCAACGGGTAAAAAGGGCTGGTATTCAAAGTCATCCAGCATGCCAACAGCTTGGGGCAGGTTGTACAAAGTTGCCAAGCTGCACCAACCAAGTGTTTTCCTTCAACTGAAAGCAGCACCAGGAAAATTCACATTGAACACTGGTTATTTCTATGAACAAATATGAAAACTATATAAAGAGTATGACCACTCCCAGTCCAACTGAGCCAACAGTCACAAAAACATGCACAACCGGGCGGGGGTTGTGGCTCAGCGGCAGAGCGCTCGCCTGGCACTTGCGCGGCCCGGGTTCGATCCTCAGCACCATGTAAACATAAATATATTGCATTGTGTACAACTAAAGTAAATAAATAAATATTTAAAAAAAAAAACAAAAACATGCACAACCATATGCAATAAAGAAAAAGGACTTACCTCGTCTACAGACACAGGCAGGATGACTCGACTACAAGAGAAGGAAAAAAAAAAAGTCAACTTCAGGCTCTGAAACCTGCCACAGGCTCTTAAAGCATCATGTTAGAATAGTATTCAACATTTTGTTGCATGACACCATACTCACTGACAAAAATCCAGCAGGAAATAGGACCCTCTGTGTCCTTCTGAAATTCCAATTAGAACCCTGTGATTCAATGCAAACCTGAATCCCCACCAGCTACTTCCTAGACCTCTGACTCACATTTAGAGCTGTCTTCTTCTCCTACTCCCTCACCCATCCCATCTCCCCTGAGTCTAGTAAAACATAGAGGTTAACATGGAAGGACCCAACATGATTAGGATTCAGACCCAAAGAATCAGGTTCTGGGGATTTGCATCTCTATGGATCCAACAACAGCCCTAAAGGTGAAAAGATGGGAAAGGGCCAAGTTCCTTGGCAATTTAATCACCCTCAGAGTACATACTAACCACCTCTGCTCTGGAACAAATACTACAATACAAACTACTACCATGAAACCACCAAAAGAGGATGCCCAACCTGTGCCCTGACCTCCAGAAGCTATCCAAATGCACCCCACCTGATCACTTTCTTCTTCTCCATTTCAATGCTCACCAATTGTTGGAAGAAGCAATAATCAAATGGAGAAGCCATGGCCAGCAAGGCCCCATGAGGAAAAAAACTCCACAGAGGTGAAAAGACAAATTAAAAGAGTTGAGAGAAAAAGCCTTGGATGTATCCTATAAGTCAAGTCAGTTTTGAAGCTTAGATTCTCAGTCCTTAGAGCCTTGTTGGAACCCGCTGGGCCCTTCTGCTTCTTGTGTGCTTGCTTGGTGAAGCATAAGCTGCTATGTCCTCCTTCCTATACAGTGGGTTCAAACAAGTTTTCTTGCTCCAGGCTGGTAAACAGCTTGCTATTTCCTAGTTGCAAAAAGGTCCCCCAGGAAGCAAGAAGCACAGAGGGGTCAGAGGAAGAAGCACACAGAGGGGTGGAGGAAAGCATCACAGTAAAGGCCAAGCAGAAAAGTAACAAGAAAAACACAATGGGAGCCAGGCGCAGTGGCACTTGGAGGCTGAGGCAGGAGGCTCGTGAGTTCAAAGCCAGCCTCAGTAATGGCGAGGCTGAGTGAGACCCTGACTCTAAATAAAATACAAAAAAAGGGCTAGGGATGTGGCCCAGTGATCGAGTGCCCCTGAGTTCAATCCCCAGTACCACCAAAAAAAAAAAAAAAAAAAAAAAAGGGGGGGGCTCCAAGTCTTTACTGCCTTCCTCCAGAACTACTCAAATAACATAAATCCTCCAGTTTACTGGATGCTACCACTAATGCACTCTTCCCATTTGAGAAAGCCAATGGTGCAGAAAAATACTCCCAAGTTGGAGGCCAGAATTTCTGCACCCTCAGAAGAAACTCCCTAGAAAATAATGCATCTTTATCTTCAAGAACACAGCAAAAATCACATCCAAGAATCTGCAGAAATCAAATCATGGAGAATCCTGTTAGAGGAAGTGTCACAAAAATCAACAGGGACAACCTTCAGACCCAAGTCTCCCCACAAAAGACACTGGTATCAGCCAATTCCTAAAAGATGCTCTGAGGCTGATTTCATTACAACTGTACTCCAGACATTTCTTCTGTGCTCCTTAGGAACAAAACCACTTTAGCAGCAATAGGGTACAATTCCAAAAGACAGGGCCACAGAGGCACAGCTGGCTGAGACTGAAGATATGCTCACTATAGTATGACCTTCACTCGCTCCCTTCCCAGAGCTGCAGCGCTGCAGACATAGCCAAATCTCTCAAATGGCCCCCTCCTGTCCTGTCCCCTACCCAGGGCACAAGTCAAGCAAGAAGGAAACACAGGCGGCTCTGCATCCCGGCACCTTGGGCCTTTCCCTGGTAGGCATCAAGGAGAGGAGAACAAAGAATGGGAAAGGAGTGCCTCCCTTCAAAACTCACTCAGATCTCTTCTGAAAGACCCTTCTTTCCCCCGCATGACCTTCTTTTCAAAACTACAAATTTCTATAGATTCTAGGAATAGGAAGGAGGATAAGAAAAATGGGGAAAGCCTGTTCATTTGGACACAGATTAAAATGCACCATATTCTATTTCTTGGAAAAACTTGACATCCTACCACATAAACCTCTGAGTTCTGGCTAGAATAACATCAGATGGGGTGTCAAGAAATTGAGGTGATAGGACCTCCAAATAATGCTTTTCATATGAGGAGTCAAACTGGGATGACATCTGGATCTTTTCTTTCTTTGTTATCCAAACTCCACACTACATCCTAAATACCTCCAAGAAGCAAGCCAGGAGGGGTTGGACAAAGTGTCTTCACTTCAAAATGGGAAGAGCCCTCTGTACACCTGCTTGGCTAACAAGAGTTTTACAAGTTTCATTCTACTTGGACATCTCCCACTTCTGAATTTCTGGGGCTTTTAGCCCAATATTGCCCACTTGCCCCCTTCCAGGGAAGCACAGTTTAACTGTAAATTCTGCAAACATATACACATCCAATCTCCCATTTGGGGGAAAGGGTGTCCTATGATGCTTACTTGGAACCATAAACTTCAGGGATGGATCACCTTGTATCTGAAAGATTAAGCAATCCAGACATCCCCACCTGTCATCCAATCTCCTGGATTTGAGAAGCAAACCCACCTCCCTGCAACCCTTGCCAAAAGTCACCAATTTCTCATGCCAAGGCATTACTGAAGAACTCCTTCACCCATCAATGTCACTCCTCAACTAATGGTTTTATGGAAACCTTGATTCCTCAAAGAAATTTCCCATCCCTTAGCACCAAGACTGAGACTCTCGAGAGACAGACTTCCCCTGCTCTGGAACCCACCACCTCCAACTCACAAACGTACTCTCTGGGCTATCCTCTATGCTTATAACTTCCTGGCCATCTTCCATCACCATAACTCCCTCATATCATTTTGGATACTGCCCAATATTTTCTAAATTCCTCACGCAAGTGTCCCCAAGTTCAACACAGTCATCTCAAGCTTTTCCCAAACGTCTCCCCTTCTGCATTTACCACTTAGGCACCATGTCACTCTGGCCTCCGGATCTCAGCCCCCTCTGTTCTAGCTCCCTTCACCTGTCACCCAAGCCTGGCCCTGACCCCCTAGACCTCTGTGTCCATTTATTACAATCCTTCCCCTGCTGTCAAGGTGGCCACTGTACATACTCCAGGTTCCGTCTCAGCCCTCCTCAACATCATTTCAACTCTATTCCAAAAGCTGTCATATCTGATCTTCCCTGCCCCTTACTGCTCAGCCCTCCCCACCACGGACTAGCTCACCAGCTCTGCCTGCCCTTGTCCCACTGTTCCTTGGTCCCTGAGACAACTCCTCCATCTCCCACAGGTCTTCTCAGCCCCTTCCACAGTTCTGGCTGGCTCCTTCAACCCTTCAGCCCCCGCTGTAGGACCACCCTCCACGTTTCATTCAGTGCTCTGGATTCCTTCGACCCCTCCTCATGCCCGGACA
Source organism: Tamias sibiricus (assembly GCA_025594165.1). NCBI lineage: Eukaryota > Metazoa > Chordata > Mammalia > Rodentia > Sciuridae > Tamias > Tamias sibiricus. The sequence goes on from CM046660.1 coordinate 49,209,454, forward strand.
GGTTCTCACTGTCCCTTTGACCCCACTTCAGGCCCTGTCCGGTCCTCACTGTCCCTTTGGCCTCTCCTCAGGCCTATTCACTCCTCACTGTCCCTTGAGCCCCACCTTAGGTACTGTCCGGCTCTCTTTAGCCCCTATGGCCCCACCTCAGGCCCCGTCCGGCCCCTAAGGTCCCCTGCGCCCCTGCTGAGCAGCCCAATAGCCCATTCCGCGTTCTCCATCCTCTCTGCCGGGCCATCAACCTCCTTGGTCGTCATCTCCGACCCTCCCTTCCTCCTTGCTTCCGCACCGCGGGCCGGTCACTCACTACTCCTTGAGCAGCACCATGTCGCTCCGCGGCTCGGCGGCTGTCCGCTGCCCGCCCGGCTTCCCGCCCGCTTCCCGGCGGCCGCTCTCCCCGTGGCGGGCCGGCCCGGCTGCCTTTGCGCTTTCGTCGTGGTCCGCTCGGTCCCCGCCGCTCTCGCTGAAGCCGCCGCGCCGGCTCCTGCAGCCCTGGCCTCACCACCTCCCGCGCCGCTGCCGACGCCGCCCGGAGCTCCGGTTCCGCAGCGCCGCGCGGGGGCGGGGCGTCTCTGCGGCAACCAGAGCGTCACACGCAGAGGTGCGCGCTGACCTCAGCGGGAAGGCGGGACCTCCCCGGGCCCGCCCCTCTCTCCTTAAATGGGCAGTGGCGTCAGCGTAGGCGTCCGATGTGGACCGCGGCGTGCCCTAGACCCCTGTAGTAGGTAGGACCGACGTCGAGGTGTCCCGCAGGGTGTCCAGTGTGAGTTCTGCAATGCAGGAACGAATGTACCTGTGTGATGGGATGTCCTGGTGCGTGGGTTGAGATCCAGGAAAAAGTTGTGTCAAAAAAAAAAAAAAGAAAGAATGTAGGGCTCTGGATCTACTCAGTGGTAGAAATCTTGCCTTGCATTCAGGAAGCCCTGGGTTCATGCCCAGCATCGAAAAAAAATTTACATAATAACCTAATGTGTGTGCAAGTTTCTCTAAGTACTTGACTTTTCACAACTGTACCAGAAAGGTACTGTTGGGGCTGGGTTGTGGCTCAGCGGTGGAGTGCTCGCCTAGCACGTGCGCAGCCCGGGTTTGATTCTCAGCACCACGTAAAAATAAAGGTATTGTGGGCCGGGTGCGGTGGCGCACGCCTGTAATCCCAGCACTTTGGGAAGCTGAGGCAGGAGGATCGCGAGTTCAAAGCCAGCCTCAGCAGTGGCGAGGCACTTAGCAACTCAGTGAGACCCTGTCTCTAAATAAAATACAAAAAAGGTCTGGGGATGTGACCCAGTGGTCGAGTGAGTGCCCCTGAGTTCAATCCCCGGTACCACAAAAAAAATAAAAAATAAAAAAAAAATGAAGGTATTGTGTACAACTAAAACAAATAAATAAATATTTAAAAAGAAAGAAAGGTACTCTTACTGTCCCCATTTACAGATGAGAAGGAGGCAGAAGTTAAGAGACTTACCTAAGTCTGCAACTTATATGGGATGGAGCTGAGATTTTAATCCAGCAGTTATAATGTCACATTATCCAGTCCATAAATATTTGCAGAGCGCCTGCTGTGTACCAGAGCCTGTGTTTTGATTTGTTTGGTTTGGTTTGGTATGGAACCCAAGGACACTTCACCAGTGAGCCACATCCCCAGTCTTTTTTATTTTTTTTATTTTGAGACAGAGTCTTGCTAAATTGCTTAGGGCCTTGCTAATTTGCTGAAACTGGCCTTAAACTTGTTATCCTCCTGCCTCAGCCTCCCGGAGTTGCTGAGTTGCTGGGATTACAGACAAGTGCTACCACACCAGGAGGGCAAACCTGTGCTTTTGTTGAGAGGGTGAACAGTTAGATACCATTCAGCCCTTAGGGAATTCAGGGTCAAATGGAGGGTGAGTAGGGGGTGGCTGGAAGTGATAGAACCAGGTGATTAGAATGAAAAGTTGTGAGAGGTGTGAGGATTTCTAGCAGGAACACATTCCCTTGGAGGGGCACCTAATTCAGTGTGAGAGTTGCAGTCAGGGAAGGCATCCAGGAAAAAGAGATTCTAAGCTAAGATCTTCAATGGGTCGGGAAGGGGAAGACTGTAGCAGGCAGAGTGCATGCAAAAGCTTCGGGCAAGAAGGAAAGCATGGTGCACTTGGGAGACTAAAAGAAGTGACTGAAACATCAAATTTGGGGACTGGAGAGCTGCAGGAAGTGGGGTAGGGATAGGCTGTTGGTGATAAGGTATTTGAAATCCACCCTAAAAGCCTTGGGAAGGCATCTTAGGGTTTCCAGAAGTGATGTCAGCACGATTAGTGTGTAAAGACTGAAAGTTGAGGGGAAGAGAGGAATGGAGTGGACCAGAGCAGAAGCCTAGAGACCACTTAGGAACTGCTGCTAAAGTTCAGGGAGCACTCAGGAGGTAAAAGGAGTAAGATTTAACAGGGCATGATTGCGCATGCCTGTAATCCTAGCTAACCAGGAGACTGAGGCAGTAGGATTCCAAGTTGGAGGCCAGCGCCGGCAATTTAGCAAGACCCTTTCTCAAAATAAAAATTAAAAAGGACTGGGGATGTAGCTCAGTGATAGAGTGCCTTTGAGTTCAATCCCCAGCTCCACAAAAGACAGAGAGAGAGAGAGAGAGAGAGAGAGAGAGAGAGAGAATACACCTTAGACTTGTTGACTAAATTGGCTGAGAGCTGACATGGTGAAAGGGAGGGAGGAAGCAAGGAAGTTACGGGGCTGTCTGGCCTAGGGCCTGGGTGGACAATATTGCCTTCAGTGAGAACACAGGAAGGCAGATTGACATTGGAGAGACAATGACTCCAGAATGGGACTCACTGAGTACATGGAGCTCAAAAGGCCATCCAGCTGAGGTGGTAAGTGAGTAGGCTGCTCAGGATAGGGACCTGGAAAGGGAAGATGGGGCAGGTGCCATATGGTTGCCAATTCATGACTGGTGCTCCAGGACCACCCTGAGTATTGTACATGTTGGCCACTCATTCATCAAATCCTAGAGTAGAAGCAAGGAAGGCCCCACATATCCAAGCCCAGGCCCAAAAAAGAGACATGGTGATCTGAAGTCCAAGATTAAATACCTGGTCCCTGCTACCCTGATCCTCTACCATAGGGCTTTTCCTCCTGCATAGTACCAATGAATAGTTCTTTGAAAAATGTCATGTGCAGGCTCTGTCCAGGAAGTAACCAAATCCTGCCTCCTGGGAACTTGCAGTTTAGATAGGGAAACTACATTTACTCATTCACTCAATAAATATTGATTGAGCACCCTGGCCCTCATCTAGGCCTTTTTCTAGGCACTTAGGATACAGGGGTGACCAAGCAAACTAAAGGCCTTCCCTTGCTGAGTGGAGGGAAGCATAATACAAGAAATGCAGAAGTGGCTTTCAGGAGTGCCAGGTTTTTTGTTTTGTTTTGTTTTGTTTTGTTTTTTGATAGTGGGGATTGAACCCAGGGACTATCAACCACTGAGCCACATCCCTAGTCCTTTTTATTTTTTATTTTGAGACAGGGTCTCACTAAGTTGCTTAGGGCCTTGCTAAATTGCTGAGGCTGTCTTGAACTTGTGATCCTCCTGCCTCAGTCTCCCAAGTCACTGGATTACAGGTGAATACCAGCATGCCCAGCTCAGTGGTGACAGATGTTATGAGGAAGCTGAACTGGGTGACTGGCTTTGGTGGGAGGCATTAGTTGGGTGGTCAGGAAAGACCCTGGAAGTAGGCAATGTTTAGATGAAACCTGAAAAATGAGAGGAATTATTGCTAAACTGGCTCTGTAGTTGAGGTGAGTTGCTCTATAGCTGAGGTGTTTGGAGGGCTGTCCTGGGCAATGGGGGAAATGAAAAAACCAAAACAACCATCAGAATCTATGAAAAACACCCAGTGGCTCAGGAGACTGAGGCAGAAGTATCGCAAATTCAAGGCCAGCCTCAGCCACTTAGTGAGGTCCTAAGCAACTTAGTGAGGCTCTGTCTCAAAATAAAAAATAAAAATTATGGGCATGATGGCGCACGCCAGTAATCCCGGTGGTTTGGGAGGCTGAGACAGGAGAATCGTGAGTTCAAAGCCAGCCCTGGCAACTGTGAGGCACTTAGCAGCTCAGTGAGATTCTGTCTCTAAATAAAATACAAAATAAAGCTAGGGATGTGGCTCAGTGGTCAAGTACCCCTGAGTTCAATCCCAGGTACCATCAATAAATAAATAAATATGGCTGAGGATGTGGCTCAGTGGTACAGTGCCCCTGGGTTCGATTCCCAGTACCACCAAAAAGTAAAAAGAAAAAAAAAATCCACAAAAAACAGCCTCAGCCGGGCGCAGTGGCACACGCCTGTAATCCCAGCACTTGGGAGGCTGAGGCAGGAGGTTCACGAGTTCAAAGCCAGCCTCAGCAATGGTGAGGCACTTAGCAACTCAGTGAAACCCTGTCTCTAATAAAATACAAAAAAGGGCTGGGGATGTGGCCCAGTGGTTGAGTGCCCCTGAGTTCAATCCCCATATCCTCCTGCCTCGGGCTCCCAAGCCATTGGAATTACAGGCATGTGCCAGCATGCCCAACTTGTATGTTTTAGGAATATGGCTATTTTCTTACAAATTCACAGTGTCATTGTCATAATTACCAGGATTAAGAATTCCTTTTTATTATTGCAGTAGTAGGGATGGAACCCAGGGCTTGGCACATGCTAGGCAAGCACTCTGCCATTGAGCTAGCTGCACCTTCAGCCCTGATTGTTAAATAGTATCTCTTCTCCATTTTCAAATTTTCATGATTATCTAAAAATTGTTATAATGTCATTTCTTTTAGAGAAATGCAGTATCCAAACAAGGTCTTCATCTTTTTTTTTTTTTTTCTTTTCACATTTTATTTTGAATTCTGGTTCTTACATCTTTTCTACTCCAGCAAGTGTGCTTCACCTATACATAGGGTTAGCTTTCAGATACCAAGATCACATCATTTTCCAGTTGTGGCCACTGTGGGCCACTGGCCCACTGACACACTGGTGACTGATGCCTTGGAGCCTCAGCCCTATCACATTCTGTGTGACTTTGTGCAAGTTATTTAACTTCTCTGTGCCTCAGACTTTTCATCTGTAAAATGGAGACAAGAGTAAGTGGGATTGCTGATTCTTCGGGTGAGGCAATATACCTAAAGCAATTTTGTGCAGTGCATGGCAAATTTTCATGTTATTATTATGGGGAAAGGGTGTTTCAAGGAAGTAAGAATGGATACCAATATTCCTCAGAACTACTTCTGAATGTTCCAGGCCCAAAAGAGGAAGGAGAGAAAGACGCCACTCTGGAGTGTCACCGCTATCTTTCTGTGTCTTTCTTTGCCTTGCTCCCTGTCTGACTCTACCTGTGCCGCTCTGTCTTCTCACCAGCTCTCTGGCACCTCTTTCCCTCTCTGTGTTTCTTTTGTATGTTTCTGTCTCTCTGTGTCTCTTTCTCTGTCCCTCCTCTCTCTCACTCTCTCTCTCTCTCCATCTCTCTTTATTGCTCTCTTTCTTCTATCTCTCTGCATTTCTCTGCTCCTCTCTACCTGTCTTAATCTCTCTCCCCTTTGGACCCTTCTGTATCTCTGCACCCCACTGCCCAGCTGCCCATGGCTGCAGGCTTTGTTACCCTACCCTGGGCAGTGTACCTTCACCTTGTGTTTCTTTCACCTTCTCTCTGCAGCTGTCTTCTTTCCCCCTGTTTTCTCTCTCTCCTTCCACCCCGCCTTCATCTCATGGCTCCAACCCCTGCAGTGTTTCCTGGCTGGCCAGTCCTTGTGACTGCCTCCCTGACAGCCGCCCCTGTAACCCATCTCTGCATATTTCAGGGAGACTGTGTTTCACGGTTTCCATCTTCTGCTCTGTCCCTTCCTGGCTGGTGAGAGCATGCTCCTCTCCTAGCCTGTCTCTATTTCAGCATCTGTTTATTTCTGTCTCTCTCTTTTTCAATTTCATCCCCACAATATTTACTGAGCAGCTAGCTAGCTATTCCATGCCAGGCACCATCCAAGGAACCAGATGATGGGATGGTGCTGACCTAGGTGGGCGCATGCCAGCTTTCAAGGAAACCCGCTCTGCTGAGGAGACAGGCACCAGACAAAGGAACAGGCCGACACATGACCTTGGCTGCCCAGCTCCTCCTGCTGGGCATAGGAGTTGGCCAGGACTTGGGCCTGTGAGGGCAAATTGGCTCTGTTCTGAGCTTCCCTGACAATTGCCTGTCCCTAAATAGGGACTGTGCACCACTCAGGAAACCAGATCAGAGTGTTTAACCCATTTGCTCGCTCAACAGCATGCATTATGAGCCAGGCTGGGAGAGAGAAGTAAAAAAGAAAAGGTCCCCAGCCTACGCAGGACCACAGTCTACCGTAGGAGGGAGACAAGAGTAGCATATGCTAGGCAAAAGAAACCAAAGGCAGGTAGCCCTGGTCCCCGAAGGAGGCAGGGGAGACTCTTCACCTCCCCCTCTCCTTACCTCTGTCAGGTTTGTTCTGCATAGGGTTAAAAATGATTTCAGCAGCTGTGATATTTTTCTACAAAATTCTTCAGAACCAACATTTAAAAAGGGGAATATTTTATGTACAACTCAGGATTTCCACCTTCTCTGGAAAAAAAAAAAAAAAAAAAAAAACAAGCTGGGTGCAGTGACACAGGCCTGTAATCCCAGTGGCTTGAGCGGCTGAGGCAGGAAGATCACAAGTTCAAAGTCAGTCTCAGCAATGTAGTGAGGCCCTAAGCAAGTTAGTGAAACCCTGTCTGTAAATAAAAAATAAAGAGGACTGGGGATGTGGCTCAGTGGCTAACCACCCCTGGGTTCAATCCCCAGTTAAAAAAAAAAAATCTGGGATTGTGGCTCAGTGGTGGGGCTCGGGCACGTGTGCGGCCCGGGTTCGATCCTCAGCACCACATAAAAAAATGGTGGGACGCCTGTAATCCCAGCACTTTGGGAGGCTGAGGCAGGAGAATCGCGAGTTCAAAGCCAGCCTCAGCAATGGCGAGGCACTTAGCAACTCAGTGAGACCCTGTCTCTAAATAAAATACAAAAAAGGGCTGGGGATGTGACCCAGTGGTCGAGTGCCCCTGAGTTCAATCCCCGGTACCACAAAAAAAAAAAAAAAAAAAAAAAAAAAAAATAGGACGCATTGTGTGCAACTAGAGCAAATAAATAAATATTTAAAAAAAAAATCAGATCTGGGCTGGGATTGTGGCTCAGCGGTAGAGCGCTTGCCTAGCACGTGCGCGGCCCGGGTTCGATCCTCAGCACCACGTACAAGTAAACACATTGTGTACAACTAAAGTAAATAAATAAATATTTAAAAAAAATCAGATCTGGCAAAACAGGGCTTATCTCCACATGACAGAAATTGACTGGAGCTGTGTCAAGGTTCTCCCTCTAATGGAGGCTGTCGTCTCCAGGTCCCCATCTATTCCCCTTGTGTCCCTGACATGGAAGTCAAGTTCTAGCTGCCCCTGAATGACCACAAGCTTATGCTGTGGCTCTCCTTACATTAGAGAAATATTTTTTTGTTCTGTCTCCACTAAAAGTGGAGAAATGAGCTGGGCATGGTGGTATATACCTGTAATCCCAGCAATTCAGGAGGCTGAGGCAGAGGACTGCAAATTCAAGGACAGATTTAGCAATTTAGCAAGATCCTTAGCTACTTATTAGACCCTGGCTCAACAAAAAATAAATAAATAAAAAGGGCCTAGTGTGGTGGTACACACTTGTAATCCCAGCAGCTGGGGAGAAGGGTCGTTGAGTTCAAAGCCAGCCTCAGCAAAAGAAAGGCACTAAGTAACTCAATGAGACCCTGTCTCTAAATAACAAAATAGGGCTGGGGATGTGACTCTGTGGCCGAGAGCCCTTGAGTTCAACCCCCAGTACCTCCCCACCAAAAAAAATAAAATAAAAAGGACCAGGGTTATAAATTAGTGGTAAAACAGCCCTGGGTTCAAACCCCAGTCAAAAAAGAAAAAAACACACACACACACACACACACAAAAAAAAAAAAAAAAAAAAAAAAACAGAAGAATAAGAAGTAATACTCCATATATGTATAATATATCAAAAAACATCATACTTTCATGTACAACTAATAAGAACTAATAGAAAATAAAACATCAAAAAAAAGTAGGCAAACAAAATGTAACAATAAGAACCAGGCACAGAGCCAGGTGTGGTGGCACACACTTGTAATCCCAGTGACTCGGTAGGCTGAGGCAGAAGGATTGCAAGTTTGAGGCCAGGCTCAGCAACTTAGTGAGACTCAATAAAAAGTAAAAAGGGCTGGGGGTGTGGCTCAATGGAAAAAATGTCATGGGTTTAAAAATTTAAAAAATCAGGTACAGTTGTACAGGCCTCATAACCTGGGAGGCTGAGGCAAGAGGACCATGAGTTCAAGGCCAGCCTCAGCAACTTAATGAGACCCTGTCTCAAATTAAAAAAAATTAAAATGGCTGGGGGGGCTGGGGTTGTGGCTCAGTGGCAGAGCGCCCGCCTCGCACGTGCGCGGCCCGGGTTCGATCCTCAGCACCACGTAAATATAAATACATTGCATTGTGTACAACTAAATTAAATAAATAAATATTTTTTTAAAAAAATGGCTGGGGATGTAACTCAGTGGTAGAGCACCCCTGGGTTCAATCCCCAGTACTGGGGGAGGGAGGCAGTGGGAAGAAAGGTAACAACAGAGAGATGTGGCAAACCTTGGCTTTTGAGTTTGCAGTCCTAATAAGGAGCAGCTACTGGCTGAGGCGGGGGACTAGCTCTCATCCCTGCCTGAGCTGCCCCACCCCTGTTACCCACACCCTCCCCTGACCTTCAAGCCCCCTCCGCCCTAATAGGATCAAGGGCCAAGCTTCTGACAATCAGGCAGTCCCCCCTGCCCACCCTCTGGCTCAGTGAGAATGGGGATCTCCCTGGGGCTTTTCTGGGAGGGGAGGCCAGAGGCTCTCTCCCTGTTGCCACCATTGCCCAGGACCCTGGTGGTGGGCAGGTGGGCAGTTTGGTGGGAAACCAGTAGGAGAGGCAATTCTTGCTCCCTTAAAACCAGGATTCAGCAGCAACCTTGTGCTTCCTGCCAGGAGGCCCCTCACTCTGTCCTGCCCAGTTTTTCCAAGGGCAGTGCAGAAAGGCAAACCAGCAACCACAGCCTATGGGAGGGTGTGGTCAGGGAGCACACCTCAGACAAGGGAACAGGGAATCTGCAAGACTGTGTGATCCAGAGAGACAGAAGAACAACCTAGGAAGAAGCAATTCTTAGTCATTCTCAGCATACATTTATTGAGTGCTTACTGTGTGCCCAGGAGTATGCCAGGTGATAGAAACAGCAAAGGGACAGGGAAGTCAGGGTCAGCTGTTGAGTTGCCAGTAATGCCACACGGACCCTGGTTAACATGGGGAATAGATAAACCCTACAGGCACCACTCTGATGGCCTGGGCTGGGCTCTGGACTCTCGACCCAGCCTGCCTAGATGTTCCTTCTAGCAATAGAAAGGGATCCAGTGAGGCAAGAGCCTCCCCACCTTCCCAGGTGCCAAGGCACACAGTCAAGCTCCTACACACTCCTCTAAACACGCACACACCCCGACATACCCAGAATACATCTCAGACTTGTGCGCGCACACATACAACACACATGCACACACATACACAGAGTCAGAGGCACAGCCAAGCAGTATCCAAGGAGGAGTCACTCTGCTCAGTATAAACACACCCAGTACTTAGAGATGACCTCCAGATGCTTTTTGGCCAAGTCTCTTACCAAAATGTGAAAGACATAAAGGAGAAGTGATCAAGGGAAATAGCTTAAGGCTTTGCCAAGAGAGGGATTATGGGAGGAGTTGGGGTCAGCAGGAACGGACCTCACTTGCTTTACTTGGTCACAGTCATGTCATGGTCAGAGCCACCTTAAGTGAGATCCTATCATATGGATGTGGGGGCAGGGGTCTTGCTGTGCTGTCTGCTCTTTGTCAGGGCCATAAAAATAATGCCGTTGTACCTGTCTGCTCAGGGCCAGGCATGCTACCGTGCAGGTGCTTTACCTGCATGTCCACTTGGCTGCTCTTCCCAAGCTGTCTCCTTGATAGAGATGGAGCCTGCCTCTGAGAAGAGTCAAGGTCAGTGAGCTGTCAGTGCAGAGGTCCTGCTCAGGAGAGGGAGAATGACTAACTTCTTCAGAGACCAAGGGGCATAGGCGGTGGCTCCACGATGGCAGGGAGAGGCTGGAGCTGTGGCAGGATGTCCTCACGGAGGATGGTGCACCTCCCTGACACTTGGGAAGCTCAGGGTGAGTCAGGTGTAGAGAGTCTATGGAGTCTGCCTGCTTACATTGACCCTCCCCACCAACCCCAGGGGAGGGCTGCATCCTGAGGATAAATAACACCCTCACTATACAGCTCCTAAGTTCTTAACCCTCATAAGCCCATGGTCTATATTTTGGGAAAACAGGCCATCACTCTTAAGTTGGGTCCCTGGTAATTGACACCTTGCTGCTCCCAGAGTCCATGAGAACCCTCCTATCACCCCTCAGGGGGAGGGCAGGGGAGGAGCTGCTGCTGAAATGACCCCCGAAGCCTGATTCTGATGAGAAGACTTTGCAGAGCTCTCTGCAGGAGCCCCTCACCACAGGTTACCCACAGCTTATCCCCAGTCCCTCATCACCCCCCCACCCCAATCATATATCTACTCAAATTCACACAGGTTGACATGCAACTGCATTGAAAACTCCACAGAGCTGAATGTGTGTGCTGCTGTCTGGGACAGTCCTCCCCATTTTCAGTGTCCTTGCAGCTTAGGGCAGTGTGATGTCCTCTTCAGAGTGCCTGGGCCAGGAAGCGCCAGGATAAGGAAGATCTGCACAGGTGTTCTTTTGATTGGGACAATATTGGGCACAGGAGGGAAAGAGACGTGGTCCAAAGGAGACCCCGAAGGCCTGAACCTTCTCTTTGGCCTTTGTGAGGTTTGGAACTTTCTCTACGTACAGACCCTAGCAGTAGGAGCTGCAGGTGGAAGCCTAGGGGGTTTAGAGGAAGCCGACCACAAAGCACACCTTGATCCCAGAGTCTAGGGAGACTAGAGACAAGAGGGGCTCCTATAGTGTCCCTAAGCCTGGCTCTGCCCTCTCCCTCACTCTGAAATCATAAGACTGGACATCACTTCCTGTTTCTTTCCCATTTAGAAGAGAAAGGGGAAAGTGAGAGGGTTGTGGCCATGTGGTGCCCCCTGCCTGTGATCAGTCACCATCTCAGGGCACACCTCTTGAGGTCAGGGCAAGTAGAGAATTGCACCCTCAAGTACCCATCAGCCCCCAGGGCCCCAAAGACACCCCCCCCCCCCCAATGAAGCTCTTAGCTCCAAGAAATGAAAACTCTCCCTAAGCTTCGTCCCCAGAAGCCCTAAGGCTGCTGCTCATAATGGAATGTCCTGGTCTAGAGGGCCTTGGCTGCTCCAATGTTTAAGACCCACATGTAAGCCCTGCCCTTAACCCTGGGAAAGTTATTCCACCTCTCTGGGTCTCAGTTTTCCAACTGTAAAATGGAGATGATAGTATCTATTTAATTCTAGATGGTTACCATGATTCAATGATAGTAACAGGAAGATATGTAACTGTATAAAGGTAGCATGACAGGCTTACATCCTGACTGGGGTGTATCAACCATCTGGCTCACCACCACCTCTGTAGCTGGCTCCCATTTTCACGCCTCTAATCCTCATTCACTGCTGGCTGCAGACTATTTTCAACCTTCAATGCTGGCATCTTCCCTCAAAGTGCCCCTCCCTGAGGGTGTGGGCACTGAGCCTGGGTGCTGCGGGGTACATCTGCCCAACATCATATACATTTCCAGCTGGAAGGGACCTTGCTGATCAGCATTTCCCCAAACTGCCCTCCTCATCACCAATGCATCTCAAACTTTAGGAGGCACCAGAATCACCAGTCAGAGGCCAGTACTAGAATCTACAACTTTAACCAACACCACAGGAGCCTCTGCTGCAGGTGGCCATGGGCCACATGTCAGGGATGGCTCTGGTGGTTAGAGCCGGGCCTTGGCAGCATACATACCCCTTCTTAGAAACCCTCAACATCATGAGTACCATGAAAATGCTTGTTACAAAGCAGCATGCTTGACTTTAACTCAGCATTTCCAAAATTAGACTATAAATCCTTTTAAATTAGAATAACCATTAACACATCACAGACCAGCCTCTGAGAAGTGGTTTGGAAAATGTGTTTTTTTTTGTTTTTGTTTTTGTTTTTTTTTTTTGGGGGGGGGGACAGGGAGGTGATGGGTTTGGAACCAAGGTCTAACACATGCTAAATATGTGCTCTACCACTGAGCTACATCCCCAAGCCCATTATTTGTTAGTTTGTTATTTCTATTTTTTGGGGGTACTGGTTATTGAACACAAGATACTTTACCACTGAGCTACGTCCCCAACCCTTTTTAAGACAGGATCTCACTAAATTGATAAAGGTCTTGCTAAGTTGCCAAGGCTGGCCTCAAATTTGTCTTCTTTCTTGCCTCAGCTTCCCCAGTCTCTGGGATTAGAGGTGGCCCAGATGGGTCGTGATTTTTAATATTTTTTGTGTGTGTGCACATGTGGTACCGGGGATTGAACTCAGGGGTACTCGACCACTGGGTCACATCCCCAGCCCTTTTTTTTTGTATTTTATTTAGAGACAGGGTCTCACTAAGTTGCTAAGTGCCTCGCCATTGCTGAGGCTGGCTTTGAACTCGTGATCCTCCTGCCTCAGCCTCCCAAAGTACTGGCATTACAGGCATGCGCCACCGCACCCAGCCGTGATGTTTTTTTTTTTTTTTTTTTGGTACCCGGGATTGAACTCAGGGGCACTCGACCACTGGGTCACATCCCCAGCCCTTTTTTGTATTTTATTTAGAGACAGGGTCTCACTGAGTTGCTAAGTGCCTCGCCATTGCTGAGGCTGGCTTTGAACTCGCGATCCTCCTGCCTCAGCCTCCCAAAGTGCTGGGATTACAGGCGTGCGCCACCGCGCCCGGCCCAGCCGTGATTTTTAATATTTAAGCAAACTTAAGCCCAGGAGAGTCAGTGGTCAACTGTTACTGTGGAGCTCAAATTAGGCCTGGGTCTGTCCCTTCCTCTTCTGTTTGTCCACCATATCCTGAGACTGTTCTCTGAGCCTGTAGTTCTTTGGTCACCCTATATCCTGCACTCAGGAAGAACACTTGGGGTTGTGCAGCAGTGACAGGAAATCTGTGTAGGTGCTGAGACGGGGTCAGGATTAGCTTGTCTGGCCAGGAGAGACAGCAGAGGGGGTGGCCCACACTTCCGCAGAGCCCAATTTGTCTGGGGTAGAGGCAGACGTAAGGTCTTTTCCTGGCTCACTGCCCCTCCCCAGTCAGGTCACCCGAGAAATGATGAGCAGCCGAGTGCAGCTGGGGCTGGTCAGTGGCAGAACATCTTGTCCTGCCTTTTCTTCTCAGGCTCAAAACAGGCACATACCGCCATCAACTGATATGGTAGGCGGGGCGGCCCTTACTGGGAGAAAAATGGATTTATTGCTTTATAAAAAGAAGTATGATAAAACTTAAGAGAAAAACAACTAAAGAACTAAAAATCAGCCCACTCCTCTCAGCAGCCAGCAGTTCTCAGACACATTTCTGGGGCTAGCCAAATTGGGCGGGGTTGGCCAGCCAGGCAGGCTTGGCTTCTCCCATGTAAACAGCTCCAAGGCCCTGGTAGAATCTGCCAGCAGGGGGCGCTGTGGCTCTGGACAAGTTCCCCGTCATGAGCAAGACTGACTCCTGAGCCCTGGGGCTGCCACAGGCCCCGCGGGCTTCTGGTCTGGTTGGTGAGGATGAGCACAGAGCCTAGGCTTCACCCTCATCTCACACACACCACATGTACACACATTCCACACAAACACACCCCCGCTCGGTCCCTCTTCTATCAATCTCCTTCCCTGTACGGGCCTGGGCCTCCATGTCTGTCAGCACAGCCTTATTTCCACCCCACAGAAACAGCTGTGTGTGTTGGGGAGGTACCCTGGTGGTGCCCTTTAATTCCCTTCAGGTCGCAGACGGGACCAAGGGTGGCAGTGGAAACATTCTCCCCACCTGCCCCAGCCCTGAGGGAGGAGGTGAGGAGCAACAGCAGCCTTGTCCATGGCTCCTGCGGCTCTGTATGACCATCCTGCCCTCCATCCCCGCCCTAGGCTGTGAGCCAGGGGGCTTCTCCACAGGCCTCAAATGAGAGGACAAGCCATGGACAGGCCACAGGGGGCTGGGATTACAAAGGGGTTAGCACCAACAACAGGAAGCGGGTCCTTCCTTCCTCAGGCAGCCACAGACTGACCATGGGAGGAGGCTGAGGGGCCAGGCGAGGGGGTTGCAGATAGTGCAAGCCTTTGTCCTCAGGCAGGTGTGGTCGGTGGGCATGCAGCCAAGAGGCAGGTGGTGGGCAGTGGATGGCAGACCCCTCTGCTTTGGCAAAAGGCAGAATCCAGATCCTTAAGGGAGAGAGCCTGCCTGCTGGGGGTGCTTTTGGCTCCTCTTGCAGGCACCATGGAGACCCAAGGCCCTAGGGTCCCTTGGGGTGGCAGAACAAAGCCAGGGCAGCCCTGCTTCCAACAGTAGGAAAATCGCCCATCCTGGGCCCTCTCCCGTCCTTTCACCGCAGAGCTCCAAGGTAGGACCAAGGCCCTAGGAGGGAGCATGGACTCCAACATGGTGAAGGAGAGGATCCTGGGGGTACATGGGATCCTCTGGGGTGAGGAGGAGGACACTGGTCAGTCACTGAAGCATGGGCAGGAGGCCACAGTCCTGAGGTGGTTGAGTGCTACACGAAAGCCTCCCGGTTGGATGAGCCATTGATCTTGAGGAAAAGCTTGTCATCTTCCCTCTTCTGCTGCAGCTGCCTTTCCAGCTGGCGCCGGTAGCAGATCAGGTAGAGGGGTAGGCAGAAGCCCAGCATGCTCATAATAAGCAGCCCCACGTTCACCTGGGGAGGTGGGGAGGAGAGGGCCATCACAGGGGGTGGGGGCCAGGCAGTGCCCAGCTCAAAACCCCCCTCACACTCTGGTTTGGAGAAAAGAGCTGGATATAGGAGAGGAGAGGAAAAAAAGAACAGGAAGGTTCAAGAGGTCCCAGGGCCCGTCACTCCACATTCCAGCATCTGAATTCCCTGGTTCCCCACAGGCTACCAGCAGCCCTCAACCTCAGGCCTATTGATCTGAGTCTCAGGGCTGGGTCTGGGGTTGTGACAACTCATGGTACCTGATTAAGAATGCTGGTCCTTGGCAGGAGGGCCTGGGACAGGAACTCTTCTACTTACCCCAAAATCAAGAGGCCATTTTTCTCTTCCTGCCTGGCCACCATTTACAAGGGGACATAGTTCTGACCAAGTTCCCAAACTGCCTATCCTCAGTGCTCTGAAGACCCCAGCTCCCAGTCAGTAGAGTGGAGCAGATATCCACGACACCCTGCTCTAACCGTTCTTACCCACAGAGGGTCTCCTTGGAGGGGACCCATCATGGCCAAAAACAGTGGCTGCTGCAGGAGAGCAAAGAGTGCACTGATCAGAGACTGCAGTCCTGTGAGGCTGCCGAACTGCGTGGAGGGGTACCTGTTGGAGCAATTGAGACTCGTCACAGTCAGGGCCATTCTCAGGCTTCCCAAACACTGCCTTGGCCTGCACCTGCTTGGAGGGAGAGGCAAGAACAGTTTCAGAGGATGGTTGGGTCCCTGGATTGCTTTCTGCTGAGTAGTTCTGCAGTTTCTCTTTTGCACCAGCCCGAGGCCCCAGACTCTGGAGAGGGCCCACCAGACCTGCCCCACCCAGATGTGCCTGGGGCCTGTGGGTGTCTGGCCGAGCTAGGTGGGGAAGCATGGTGCCAACAGGAGTCTGCGGCTTGGGAAACAGGCCCAGGGAACAGGTTGGAGGCTGGGCCTGGCTCTGCTGCACCCTCCCCAAGGAGTGTTGTGTAATCACGGAAACTCAGCATCACGGCTCTTGCCCGATTCCCTCACGGCCTGCCAGGGCAGCCACAACTTCCTCCAGGCCGAGGGGGGCCAGGCAGACCTGGAATGACCCCCATGGGATACTGCTGGAATAGGGTGTGAGTTCTGGGTTAAATCTCGGCAAACATCAGGCTTTGCTGCCCAGAGGTGGGAAGGGGCTCCCAGCAAGGAATAAGCTGGTCTCCTAGTCACAGACGCGGATGATGGTGTCTGGGTTCCAGTTTTGGGGCCAAACCCTGGGTCAAAGGAGGAACAGCTGGGTGGTTTTTGGATAAAGATACAGTTTCATTTTAGCCAGGGTTTGAGAAGGCTGTGGCGGGCACTGGGCCATTTAGGCTCTGGGTGAGAACTGTCTGGCACATTCTGGGCTCAGCCATCTATGTCGCTGTCCTTGTTGAGGGCCATTACGATTTCAATATTTAGCTTTAAGCAGTCAGAACCCATCCCTGTACTTCCCAGTGAGCAGCCAGGGCAGCCCTAGACTCAGATGAGCAGCAGCCCCGAGGCCCTAACATGCTGCATGGGGTCACTGACCTTGGCTGAGAGAACTGATTTCATGTTAAATGCCAAGTCTTGTGCGCACCCAACTGTCTGTCCACTGACCCACCACCACCCATCAGGTATGGCTTTGCCCTGACATGCCCAGCAGAAACCCTGGTACTTGTCCCCTCATGCAAGAAGATGAACCCTGCCTTGGCAGGTTGGCTCAGCCTCAGGGTCTCAGTCCTAACAACAAACTCTCCAGGTCATGTCTTCCCCCTTGTCCACTGGAATGCCCACAGCTTCCAGAACTTACACAGCAGCGTACAGGCCCCCAACAGCAGAGTGGATAAATCCTCGCACGATCGTGTGCAAGATGAAGGAGAAGATCTGAGGAGGGAGAACACACCATGAGCAGAAGACCACCAGGGTCTTCACCTTGCTCCCTGCCCTCCAGTTCTTGAGGTCTTGAGTCATAGGAGCAGGGGCAAACCTACAGTTGGCTGTCCCCCACTGAGCACTGTCCCTTGATTAGGCAAGATGGTGAGGGCAAGGGTCTTCCAGTATTGCAGGAGGCCAAGGGAGACACCCAGGAAGCAAGGACCCTCTCTCCTAGAACTAGAAAAGCCTCCCATGGCTTACTGTGGTCTATACCCCAGTGTTGACGCAGACACATAACAGAATCTGTAGGTGTGCACACCTGTGTGTTCAACGTACTTCAACACCTGGCCATTTGTAAACAGGGAGGGACTCTTGCTTTCCTACTGTGCATGGTGCAAGATACCATCTGGACTTGGGCTACGCCCATCTGGAAGCAATGCCATCACTTGTATTCCTTTATAGTTTGTGAAATTGGGACTGGGCCAAAATCTACTGTTAGACCACTTTCACAGATCAAAGTATGGGGCCAGACAGATGACAAGGTCTACCTTTCTTGTAATCTCTGACAAGAGTCAGGTTTCAAAAACATCAGAAATATTGTGCAAAGGAATTAGCCTTTGAACCCAGATGCCAAGGCATGATCACGGTCTTTCTCCACTGTCTCCAGAGTAGAGGCCCTGTGGGCATTCTTGTTTTAGGGAGGCAGAATCTCCCAACCACAGCACAGATTGGCCAGACCTCTTTGGACATCAGATTCCAGCTCTTTGAGCAAATGAAAAACAAGTAACCACACAACTACCCCACAGAGTTCCAGTAAATGCATGATGGTGGTTCTCATGGTATGTGAGATGTCCAAGAGACCAAGGAGAACAATGTGCCTTCACAAAGAAGAGTTCTGTGAAAGATAATCCAAATCTCCTTTACAAACTGGGTGTGGTGGTACACGCCTGTAATCCCAGGAACTGGGGAAGCTGAAGCAGGAATATGGCAAGTTTGAGACCAGCCTGGGTGACTTAGAAAGACCCTGTCTCATGGGCGGGAGTTGTGGCTCAGCGGCAGAGCGCTCGCCTAGCACGTGCGCGGCCCGGGTTCGATCCTCAGCACCATGTAAACATAAATGCATTGCATTGTCTACAACTAAAGTAAATAAATAAATATTAAAAAAAAAAAAAAAAGGGGCTGGGATTGTGGCTCAGCTGCAGAGCGCTCGCCTTGCACGTGCGCGCGGCCCGGGTTTGATCCTCAGCACCACATAAACATAAATGCATTGCATTGTGTACAACTAAAGTAAATAAATAAATATTAAAAAAAAAAAAAAAAAAAAAAAGAAAAAGAAAAAAGAAAGACCCTGTCTCAAAATAAAAAAAAATAGGAAGGCGGGGGCTGGTCTTGTAGCTCAGTGGTAGAGCACTTGACGCGCAAGTGTGAGGCACTGGGTTCAATCCTAGCACCACGTAAATACAAATAAAGGCATTGAGTCCATATACAACTAGAAAAAATAATAATAAAATAAATAGAAAGGGATGTAATTCAGTAGTAGTACGTCCCTGGGTTCAACTGCAAAAAATAAAGTAAAAATAAAAAATAAAAAGGCCTGGGTTAAATCGCTAGTACCATACACACACACCCCAAAAACAAAAACAAACAAACAAAAAAACCTCCTTTATAACTCACTCTTTCATTGAACACAGAGCCTGGCAGGTAGCAGGCACTCTGTAAATAATGGTGGCTGGTTTGGCAGGTCAGCTGATTGGTTGATTGGCTTCTAGTCTCTAAACAACATCCCTTCTTGTCCCATTCCCCACCTGGCCTCTCCCTCTCCCCACACCCACCTGTAGAGGCAGACTGGGAATGAGGCAAGTCACCCCAAAGCCCACAAGCAGCAGGTTTGTAAAGGCGAAGGCCCGCATGGCATTGGTGACCTTCTGGATCTGCCGGTCTCGCTTCTTCTTCTTCTCACCTCTATGGAGACAGAACGTACACTGGAACTGGGAGAGTCCCTGGAGGAAGGTGAACCCTTCCCAAAAGTCAGGCCTTGGGAGTCCCAGCATGTGGACTGATATAAGACTCACAGGCCACCCAAGTACATTTTAGGGATTGTGTCAGAGAACTAGGGACACTCCCTGGTCCAATTTCTACATAGAATACCAAGCGTGAACGTCAGTGGAGGGTCTCAGACCCGAGAAGGTGGCCCTCAACACACTACCCTGCCTCACTGAAGACTGAGGCAGATGATGGGGAGAGAAGGAACACGCCCAGCTAGGATGTGGCAAAGCCTCACTGCACCATTGGCTTCGAGTTCACCCAAATCTCACAGGAAGCTGGGGATCAGCCAAATAATAAGCCAAATAAGGGAGTGAGTGGATTTCCCCTTGGGGGGCAGAGAGGGTGAAGGGGAAATAAACATGCAGCAGATGGAACCAGGATGGGCACAAATAACCTCTTGGCTGTTGGACCTGACCTAGATAACAGAGCATTCTCTGTAATTATTTCCTTGTGAATTAACTATTACGGTGAGTCCAGTCTCACCACCCACACCTACACCCCACAGATGATCATACATCTAAGAACCGATGCCAAGTGCTCAGGGATCTGCAGGGAGTCCCAGGCCCACCACTTCCTAACTATGTGACCTCAGGCAAATGACTCAAACTCCCAGCTTCAGTTCTCTCATCTGTGAAATGGGTATAACACTAGTACACACCTCCCTGTGGTGAAGTAAGGCTTAACTGAGGTATTGTGTGTTAAGTGCTTGGCACTGGGCCTGATACAATAAACAGCATCTTATTATATTAAGGTGGAGTCATAGGAGATGGCATTTAACTCATCCTCTGATCTTAAAAGCCCAACCCTTCCATAAAGTAGGGCTCCAGCACCTTACTTAATCCTCCCAATCATCAACAAATCTATTAATATATTGGTTATTGAATCTTACTACTCAAACTGAGTGGAATAAACCCTGAGGGCAAGATGGCCCCAGAGTGCTATTTGTGCCCAGGATCTAAGGGCTATCCTGGGGCCAAATGGTCTTCCCTCTGGTTTTTCTCCTGCTTTGGGCTAGCTTGGTGCCTCCAAATTTTAGCATACTGAAGAATTTCTATAAAGAGGTTGAAGACCTGAATGTACACAGGGGTGGCTGCACGAGTGTCTTCAAGGAGTTTCAAGACTACAGAGCATACTCCTCTCTTGCCCTCCTACTGCCTAAAAAATTGAACCCACCACCCTGTCCCTGCCTAACATGTGACTCAGTGGGCTTTCTCCAGGGGCTGAGCAGGGCCATGGCTCTGCCTACGCACTGGGTAGTGTCTTTCTCCTCAGGTTCCTCAGAGGCATCTTCGCATTCCTTCAGCCTCCAGTCCATGATGTAGCCGATAACAGGGGCAGTCAGCAGGCAGAGCAGCTGGAGCGCGCCAAAGATGGAGGTATAGAGGGCAACTGAGAAGGAAGAAGTTGCGTCACAGGGGCTCCTGCACAGAGCCCTAGGGGACAGGCTGAGCGAGCCTTGGGAAGGGGCTGGTATCCTCAAGTCCTTCTGGGTTCTTCCTCAGAGCCCCTTTGTCACTGCAGGTCTTGGGGAGAGCTCAGAGACAACCTTTGAAATCAGAGCTGGGCAAGAGGCAGTTCACTTGATTTTCTGCTCCAAATCTTCTGCCTATTTCTCAGAAACAGCTAATAAAATACAGTATGTCACAATGATACCCCCACCCCCACACCACCAGAAGTTCCAGGAAGTCACTATGACTTGGGAACGACAAAATTACCAATGTCCACAACTGAGTCTTTGAGTGTGATTGGCCATTAGTTTTCTGCCTCTAGGACTAACCCAGGAAGGCACCACTCATCGGGACTGTGACTTAAAGGCTTTCATCAGCAAAGAGACTTAAAATTATGGAGGGCAGGAGTTTCAGGGAAATAGATGAAAGTTGACTGCCCCGTCCCCACCTCCACCCCAAGTAGGATGCTGGGAGTTCAAGGTGAGAAATCTCCCTTTGAAGAGAGACTGGCGGAGAGGGGTGTTGCAATGTTCCCTGACAGCCCCCTGCTTACCCGTGGCCATCACTGCATTGAGAAAGCAAAGACAGAAAAGCAGAAAAGACAAAGGTTAGTGGTAGGAAAGGCCATTACAAGAGGATGGGGGAGGAGTCAGGCTAGTGCTCACACAGTACTTCCCACCAGACCTGCTCAGAGCACTCAGGAGGCTGAGACTGCAGCAGGCTCCCGCAGCGGATCTGGGAGCAGGCCCAGCCCAGGCGCCTGCTGACATTTTCCTGTCTGCTGGTGCCTCATTGCAGGCAGGCTGGTGAGTCAGGCCTGTGGTGCTGGCTGCGCAAAGTGATGGGGAAGTGATGTGCTGCGTGCAGAAGGCCTGGCAGAACCAGGGTCCTCCACTGCCATGTGACCCTGTGGGAATGCTGCTCTGTCAGTTACCTCCTGCTACACTCAGAGCGAAAGGTCAAAAAATCCACCCGACAAGTAGCCAACCCATTTGATACCAAGGGTCTCCCCCAGACAGCTAGAGTTGGTCCTTATACCCTACCAGCTCCCTGGCTCTACTATGGAAGCCCCTCTGGGAAGAGCCAGGGGCATAGGGCCATAGATGTTGGATTCCAGAGGAACACGCTGGGGAAGACCAATGCCTTGTCTACCACAGACCAAACCTCCTGGCCCAGTTTTCTCTACTTCTATTTTTTGCTACTAGGAACTGGATCCAGGGTCTTACACTTACTAGGCACCACTGAGCCACATCCCCAGCCCTGTTTTGTATTTTATTTAGAGACAGGTTCTCACTGGGTTGCTTAGCACCTCGCCTTTGCTGAGGCTGGCTCTGAACTCACGATTCTCCTGCCTCAGCCTCCCAAGCTGCTGGAATTACAGGCATGTGCCACTGCGCCTAGCTTCATAACATATTTTTGCACACACTATTTAGCCCTTCTCCCCTTTGCTTTACTATCAGACTCTCATTTCACAGCAGGAACAGTGTTACCTTGCTCCCTTTGCTATCTTTTGCCTTCATTAAAACAGGATTTCTTCCAGGCGCGGTGGCACATGCCCGTAATCCCAGCACTTGGGAGGCTAAGACAGGAGGATTGCGAGTTCAAAGCCAGCTTCAGCAATGGCAAGGCAGTTAGCAACTCAGTGAGACCCTGTCTCTAATTGAAATACAAAAAAGGGCTGGAGGGCTGGGATTGAGGCTCAGTGGTAGAGCACTCGCCTAGCATGTGCACGGCCCGGGTTCGATCCTCAGCACCACATACAAATAAACGCATTGTGTACAACTAAAGCAAATAAATAAATATTAAAAAAAAAAAAAAAAAAAAAAGGGCTGGGGATGTGGCCCAGTGGTCAAGTGCCCCTGAGTTCAATCCCTGGTACCAAAAAAAAAAAAAAAAAAAAAAAAAAAAAAACCAAAAAACAAACAAAAAAACCCCCAGGATTTCTTACCCTAGTTATAAACTGATATTTCATTCCTTACGAGGACTATGAGTACTATCGTGTCTTCTTCCCCTTGGTTAAAAACAAGTAAACTAACAAAGAAAGTTGCATGCCAGTGAGACTGCCAATAAAAAGGATTTGCCAAATGTGTTTGTCCCGCCCGGGATGACTAAAGCTGACTCAGCTCAGGCCCTGGGGAAGTACTGACTTTCTTTGTAGAAGCAAACCCTCTAATCAGCTGAAGACCTTCGCACTGTTTTCGCATGGGTTATCAGTTCTGCTTCCGGAGTTAACAAGCCTTAACTGGATTATGATGCTCCCAGGAAATCTTTGCCTTCCTGTTTCACCCGTACAGAGCACGGATTCCAGTATGCACTCAACAGTCTCCACCCACGACTATGTCCTCCTCCTTGACCCCCAGAGGCTCCACACATTGAGAATGCAGTCTCCTTGGGGAATCCTACATGGGGCTGGATTTGCTGGCTTTCAGTGACACTCAGGTGGAGAACTCTGCAATGTTTTCAGAGTTCAGCCCTCCCCGGCCAGCACTGGAAAACATACACCCCACGCCCTAAACACATGGAGCTATTTTGGTCCTTCCCTCCCTCCTAAACCAGGAAACCCTGATGGAGACCTCAAAGAACAGTCAGGGCTGGCTGTGGTGAAATAGCTCTGACAGCAAACAGAGCCACTGCCACTGCCACTTCAGGGCCCTTCTGGTCCAGCTCAGCCTAACACACTCCAGTAGGTGGCTGTGAGGCATGGCTCTAGCTGGTGGCAGTGAATGACACTCTTGGGGCACCTTCTCCCAGTGTTGTGCACTGAGGTCCAGGGGACACCTACCTGTCTTCTGGTCGCCACTGACCAGGAATTCAAGGATGCTATTCATGGCCCCCATGTAGAAGATGAGGCGCAGCTGCGTGACGCACATGGTAACCAGACTGAGCAGCAGGATGGGGCTGAACACGCTGTGCATGAACGAGGGGGCTGCTGCAGGGAAAAGGCACAGGGCTCAGGGCTGAGGCACACAGCCCACTCACCATCCAGAAGCCAGGGGGGAGGGGGGAAGTGAGGCCCAATGTGCCAACCAAGTCACTCCATCCTGGGAGCCAGCAGGGGGAAACTAAGGAAGAGCCCAGTGGGGTTCATGGTGCTGGTGCTGGAGCTGGAGCTGGGCAAACCTCTCACCTCTCTGAACTTTAGTGTGCCCATGTGTAAAACTGGGCAGGTGGTGCCACCTACCCTTCTGTGATGAAGTGGGAATTTAACGAGATGATACCCACAGAGCCTCAGTTAGTACTGGCCCCAGTCAAGGGGGCGCTGGAACTGTCACCTCCAGTTCTGAATTGGCAGCTCCTCCCAGTCACCCAGGGCATCGATACTGAGGTCTCAGGCAGACCTGGAGGGTGGGGGCCGTGCAGTGGGTACCTGCAGCATCCGGCTGGCACTTCACCTCCAGGTCGACCGTGGACAGGCACAGCTTGTGGCCCTCCTGCAGTGCTGCCTGCTCCTTGGCGCTCCTCATGGAGCTGCCCACACTCAGGCGGCGTCCCACAGTGGTCACCTGCTTGTAGAACTGTTTCCCTGTGATCTTGTGGTCAAAGCCCAGCCAGCTGAACTTGATCTTCACCCTGGAGGCCACAGGATAGTGTCTGTTGGTGCTGCCCAGGACCCTGGCTGGCAACGAGGTTGGGGCAGAAAGCGTGCAGACTTACGAGTAGTCCATGTCCTCTGGCCCCGGGAAGGGCTCCAGCGGCCAGTTAAAGAAGCAGTTGAGGAAAACCAGCCCAGAGCAGCCGGCCCAGACCACAAGGATGATGATGAAAGAGGCACCCGAGTCATAGATGAGCTGCCAGGCACAATGGGATGGAGGTAGGGACAAAGGGACAGAGTCAGAGTGGGCAGTGTGCACCTGGAAGCCCCTGCTTCCCTGTGCTGAGCTGCAGGAGGAGGCACAGCCCCATCAGCCTGGCCAGTTGGTCATCCAAAACCCTGTATTCCAATAATCCCAACTTGCCTGGCCCCAGCATGTCATTAACTCTCATGCCTCCAACTTGGAGAGGCCTTTGCTGACTACCCCATCACTGTCACATCTGCCTCACTGGCTCACAGCAAGCAGCCCTGTTAGTCCAGCTCCCTGAGGACAGAAGGCTGCTGACCCTGTCCACCGAAGCATGAACAAGGTAGCTTTGAAGCACACATGTGCTAGGTACACATATGAATGCATCTCCCCATGGCTCCTCTGTGAAATGGGTGTGACACCAGCACGTATCCTTAAAGTGTTGTGTGGTAGGTGGGCGTGAGCCTGCCGGAGTGCTAAGTAAGCTAGTGGTTACTGCTGTGAGTACCATTTATTTCCAGCATCTACATGAGAGTCCCCAAAGTATTGGCTACAGCTGCCGAGGGAGGAGGACAGCAGTTAGACACGGAGAAAAGGTAGAGGAATTTGTAGGCTCCAAAGTCCACAGGATGGCTGGTCCTAAATTCCTACCTCCTACCTCCTTGATTCCCATCTGTGACTGCTTCCCCTCAACAGAGGTAGCCCCCCACTCCCACATCTCTGAGGAGTGTGGCTTTGACTTGGTCCTGGTGCCAGGGGAGGATAAAGTACTTGCTGAAGCCCGGACAGAGCAATAGGATTTGGGGAGGGAACCTGGGCTGGTAGACTGTGAGGTGTTTGCCTCATCCTGACCCTATGTGACTTCCACAGACATAGAATCCTGCCCGGGAGGGAAACAGCTGAACCAACTTGGCCAAGAGCAGAACTTTGGCTAATGAGGAGCAACAGCCCAACAACAACAGGCTGGGGGAACTCGGGACCGGAGGGAACTCACCCACCCTCCTTTCCCTAACTCAGCCTGTGGTCACACACTACAGCGATATGCTTGAACCTCCAGTTCTCCACGGCCCAGGGGTTTTATTTTTTTTTACTCCCGTGGTGCCCAGGTGCATCCTGCCCAGGTGCGAGGGGTGGAGAGGGGCCTTCTCCAGTGCCAACAATGACTTCTCTCTTCAGAGAGGGTTAAGGAGCCTGGGGGGGAGGCCTCTACACATACACTAGCACAAAGTAAATGTGCTAGAGACCCATGGCCACACCCTTACCTTGATTCCTGGGAAGGTAACTGCTGAGGAGGCGTAGGATCCAATCATCAAGGCAATAAATGTGGACCGAAGGTCACCGAACATGTTGGGCAGCTAAGAAGATGGACAGAGGCAAGGTTTAAGGGAGGGAATGCAGATTTTAGGCAGTGTCAGACACTATCCCTCACCTGCCCCGCTCCAGAGTAAGCCACAGGGTAGTCCAGGGGTGATTACTATCAACTGCAAATTTTCCTTTTCTGGACTGAGGTAGATAAGAGAAGAAAAGGTGGGGAAAAAAAAAAAAAAAGGGCTGGGTGTAGTGGCGCATGCCTGTCTCAGGATGCTAAGACAGGAGGATCCCAAGTTCAAGGCCAGCCTCAGCAACTTAGCAAGGCCCTCAGAAACTTAGTGAGACTCTGTCTTAAAATAAAATATGAACAGGGGCTGGGGTTGTGGCTCAGCGATAGAGTGCTCGCCTAGCATGTGTGCAGCCCGGGTTCGATCCTCAGCACCACCACGTAAAAATAAAGGCCTTGTGTACAACTAAATAAATATTAAAAAAAAAAATAAAATATGAATAGGGCTGGGGATGTGGCTCAGTGGTAGAACACCCCTGGGTTCAAACCCCAGTACCAAAAAAAAGCGGAGGAGGGCAAATGTAAAGAGATGGTGGTTTGACTTTTGGGGGGGCAAGTGTCCCCTGTCTCTGCCCTTGGCATAGGCCAGGGGCCTTCTTGTCTTTTCAGGGTTACACTGAGATGCCAGAGAGCAAAGTTTTGAGTCTCAGGCATCCCTCAAAGGGAGAAAACCTGTTAAAAATAAGAATCTATTTGGGGATAAGAGCGTCACTTTATAAATAAAAATATCAGAGTCCCCCCCCACCCCCCCCCCAGAAGGACCAGATGTCAGCAAAAGCTGCTTTTGGTTTTGAGAGAGTAGGTTTCTGGGAGGTGCCAATCAGAATTCTATAGTTCCCTCAGAGCTAATAAGAAAACCAGCCTAGGTTCCTGGTTCTGAATTTCTAAGTACAAATAGAGGATTCTCATCCCACCTGAGGTCCCACCCTAGTGATGGGCACCTGAGAAAGCTAATGGTTGGAAAAGCTCAGGCCCTGTGTCATGACAGCTCACCCTGGGTGCAGGGCAAGAGATGGCCCACTGAACATGACTTCAAGGCCCAACCCTCAGTGATACTGTAGAAACCCAGGCAGAGTAAAATGCGACACAGTCATGAATCAGACAGATCTGGGGCAAAGTACATCCTCCCAAACAATTAGCCATAGCTTTTCTTCTCCAGCCTCAGGAGAGACTGCAATGCAGTGGACTCACACCCACAATGTCCCTGGCATTGGGGACACTCTCCCAATAGTTATGCCATCCAATTTCACTGAATTCAGGTTGCTTCCAGGGACATAAGCTATCTGCCCTTCCCCACTTTTGTCTTGAATCATTTTTATTTTATGAAACATGGCTACTGCAAGCTAAATCACTGCTGCTGAATGGAGGTAGCTGGGATTTGGTTATATGTCTGTTCCTCATTGTTTCTGCTTTTTTCTCCCACAAATTTAAATAAGTAACGAACATTATCAAAATTTAAAATTCTGGGTTGGGCTAGGCACGGTGGTGCACACCTTTAATCCCAGCAGCTCTGGAGGCTGAGGTAGGAGGATAACAAATTCAAAGCCAGCCTCAGCAATTTAGTGAGGCCCTATCTCTAAATAAAATACTTTTGTTTCAAAAAACGGCCGGGGACAGGCGCTGTGTCGTACACCTGTAATCCCAGCAGCTCGGGAGGCTGAGACAGGAGGATCACAAGTTCAAAGCCAGCCTCAGCAATGGTGAGGCACTAAGTAACTGAGACCCTGTTTCTAAATAAAATACAAAAATAGGGCTGGGGGTGTGGCTCAGTGGTTGAGTGGCCCTGAGTTCAATCCCCGTACAAAAAAAAAAAAAAAATTCTGGGTTGGTGATATAGCTCAGTGGTAGAGTATCTACCAAGTATGAGGCCCTGGGTTGAATCCCTAGCACTGCAATACTGCAAAAAAAATAAATAAATAAATAAATAAATAAAACAAAACAAAATTTTTAAAAATCCCATGCTTCAGGGTTGGGGTTGTGGCTCAGCGGCAGAACGCTCGCCTAGCACGTGCACGACCCGGGTTCGATCCTCAGCACCACGTAAACATAAATGCATATTGCATTGTGTACAACTAAAGTAAATAAATAAATATTTTTTCTAAAAAATCCCATGCTTCAAAGGACACCATTGAAAAAGTAAAAAGCCAGGCTGGGGATGTGGTTCAGTGATAGAGCACTTGCCTAGCATGTATGAGGCCCTGGGTTTGATCCCCAGTACTGGGGGGAAAAAAAAGTGAAAAGCACAGGATGGAAGATTTTTACAAAATTCATATATATGATTAGGGGCTTGGATTTAGGATATATAAAGAACCCCTATAACTAATAAGAAAACACATTATTAAAATGGACAAAGGTGCATGCCTGTAATCCCAGCTACTTGTGAGGTTGAGGCAGGAAGATCCCAAGTTCAAGGACAGAGTGAGGCTCTGTCTCAAAATAAAAAAAAAAAAAAAAAAAAAAAAAGACTGGGGGTGTACTTCAGGGAAGAGCGCCCCTGGGTTCAATCCCCAGCGCCTTAGAATTAACAAGAAAGGCAAAGGATGTGAACAGGCATTTCTCCAAAAAAGATATACAAATGGAAAAAAAAAAAAATCACAGGAAAAGATGTTCAACATCATTAATCACAAAGAAATGCAAATCAAAACCACATGAAATACCACTTGATCCCCACTAGGATGGCCATAATAACACATGTTGTTAAGAATGTAGAGGGTTGGAACACTCATGCACTTCTAGTGAAAAACAGTTCAGTCTAGCAGCTCTTCAAACAGTTAAACACGGTAACCACACAACCCAGAAGTTGACTCCCAAGTTCATACCTAAGAGAAATAAAGATGTTCACACAAAAATTTGTATGTCAATGTCTACAGCAGCATTCCTTAAAACAGCCCAAAGTGAGAACAACCTGAACGTCCATCAATGAATGAATGAATTAACAAATCTGGTATATTCAATTATTACTTGTTTTTTTGTTTGTTTGGTTGGGTTTTTTTTTTTAAATATTTATTTATTTATGTTAGTTGTACACAATCAATGCATTTATGTTTACGTGGTGCTGAGGATCGAACCCGGGCCGCGCACGTGCAAGGCAAGCGCTCTGCCGCTGAGCCACAACCCCAGCCCTTGGTTGGGTTTTTATACTATGGATTGAACACAGGGACACTTCACCATTGAGCCACACCCCCAGACCTTTTTATTATGCTTTTTTTAGAAACAGGTTCCCAGAGGCTGGGGTTGTTGCTCAGTGGCAGAGCGCTCGCCTCACACATGCGCGGCCCGGGTTCAATCCTCAGCACCACGTAAACATATTTGCATTGCATTCTGTACAACTAAAGTAAATAAATAAATATTAAAAAAAAAAAAAAGAAAAAGAAAGAAACAGGTTCCCATTAAGTTGCTCAGGGCTTCACTAAATTGCTGAGGCTGGCTTTGAACTTGGGATCCGCCTGCTTCAGCCTCCTGAGTTGCTGGGATTATAGGTGTGTGCCACTGTGTCTGACTTCATCAATAGTATTTGGTTATAAAAAGGAATAATGTACCCTAAAAACACGATGAACCTTGAAAACATAATACTAAGTGAAAGAAGTCAGACGCAAAAGACCACATATTATATGATTCCACTTATATGAATTGTCCCCAAATGGGCAAATCCATAAAAACAAAGATTAGTAGTTACCAAGGCCTGGGAGGTAAAGAGGAAGGGACAACTAATGGGTACAGGGTTTCTGTCTGGGGTCATAGAGTTGATGGTAGTGATGAATGTACAACTATGTAAATACACTAAAAACCAATGAACTGTACGCTTCAGGAGACCGGGCTGGGGTGGTGGCTCAGTGATGGAGCGCTTGCCTAGCATGTGTGAGGCACTGGGTTCGATTCTCAGCACCACATATAAATAAAAATAAACTTCTATCAACGACTTAAAAAAAAAAAAAAAAGAAAAAAAAAAAAAAAAGAAAGAAAGAAAGAAAATGAGACCCAGTGGCTCAGGAGGCTGGAACAGAAGGATTGTGAGTTCAAAGCCAACCTCAGCAACTTAGTGAGGCCCTAAGCAACTTAGTGAGACCCTGCCTCAAAATAAAATATAAAAAAAAGGGCTGGGGATGTGGCTAAGTGCCCCTGGTTTCAATCCCCAATAACAAAAAGAAAAGAAAAGAAGAGTAATGAGACTTAAGATTTTTTGGTATCCCAGGATTAAAAATGAACAGGAATGAATTTATAGTAAGTAGCCAACTAAGCCACCTTACAGAATGAGATTTGGGAGCCCACTTAGGCTCCCCCCAAAATTTCTAGCACACACAAAAAGCTTTTCCCAGCCAGGTATGGTGATACACACCTATAATCCCAGAGATTCTGTAATTCCAGGGACTCAGGAGGCTGAGGCAGAAGGTTTGCAAGTTCAAGGGCAGCTTAGACATTCCTAAGACCTTGTCTCAAAATAAAATAAAAAGAGCTGAGGGGCAGTACCCCTGGGTTTGCAAAACAAAACAAAACACAACCAAAACTCTTCCCTTGAAGAGTGGGTGCTGTCCTAGGCTTCTCAGAGAGGGGAAAGGGGGAGGCAGAGCAGACAAGAGATGTGATGTGTTCATGTGTGTCCAGACACACCCAGGTGAGCATGAAAGGTGCTAAACTGCATTCTCTGCACACCTGCCTCCTAGGTATGCTGCAATTCAAAGGACAAGCCCAGTTCCAGAACTCACATACTTGGGCTGGTCCATGCTGGTCACACCAGCAAAGCAGCTTTATAAGGGGACATCCTGGGGCCATATCCACCTCAGGGAAAATCCAAAGATTAGGTCTATGGGGAAAGAGGGAACTGTTTCTGCCTGGAATTCCACTCCAACCAGCACAGATAAAAAGAGAAAGGGATCAGAGAAAGCTTCGAACCCAGCCAAAAGATCAGATGGAGGCCAAGAGTCTAGACTCTTTGGTGCAGGGTTAAGCCAGGTGAACATTCTTTTCCTTGAGAATGAACATATGTGCACATAGCTATTGTTTCCTTGAGGTAAATTCCCCAAAGTAGAATCACCTCTGGGCACAAACTTTTCAACAGGGATAGAGAAATACTCCAAAAAGCACACAGCTAGCTTGCCGTTTTCTTTCTACCCTTTAATCTCAAGCCTGCCTTAACCTTCACCTAGGCTAGAGGCCAACAGAACAGCAGTGGCTTGATGCCAGCATGCAGTCCTACCCTGATCTTCTGGATCCTTTTTCTGGTACTAGACCCAGCGAAGAACAGGAACCTGGGAGCCAGGCTGATTTTCCACCTGTCAGCAGGTGAACTGTTGCCCTCAGGCTTGAACAAGGACAGCAACTTTCCAGCTGCCCTTCCTGCTGACCAGCCTCACCCTGCCTGGAACATTCTTATCAACACCATGAAAACTCTCTCCAACATGTTGTTTTGGTCAGAAGGACCATTCCTAGGAGAGAACAGAGCCTCAGGGCAAACCACACCATACAGCTTCCCGCCAATACCTACATCTTATATTTTAAATTATGACATTTTTTCCTGATTAGAAAAGCAATTGTATGTCTGTTTTGAAACATCTGGAACAAAATATACATAAGCAATTAAATAAAAGTCACCCTTGGGGCTGGGGTTGTGGCTCAGTGGTAGAGCACTTGCCTAGCACATGTGCGGCCCGGGTTCAATCCTCAGCACCACATAAAAATAAAAGGCATTGTGTACAACTATAAAACAAATAAATATTTTTTAAAAAGTCACCCTTGGGGCTGGGGTTGTGGCTCAGCGGCAGAGTGCCCGCCTCGCACGTGCACGGCCCGGGTTCGATCCTCAGCACCACGTAAACATAAATGCATTGCATTCTGTACAACTAAAGTAAATAAATAAATATTTTTTTT
This sequence comes from Tamias sibiricus, assembly GCA_025594165.1. Lineage (NCBI taxonomy): Eukaryota > Metazoa > Chordata > Mammalia > Rodentia > Sciuridae > Tamias > Tamias sibiricus. The sequence continues at coordinate 49,240,807 of CM046660.1, forward strand.
AAAAAGTCACCCTTACAGAGCCATGTTACCATTTTGATGTATATTTCTCTTTAATTTTCCTACTAATACCTATAAATTTTTAACATAACCGGGAGTATATGGAATATATTTTTCTTTTTCTTGTGGTACTGGGGGTTAAACCTAAGTCATTCTACTACTGAGCTACATCCCCAATCCTTTTTATTTATTTATTTATTTTCAGATGGGGTCTTGCTAAGTTGCTGAGGCTGACCTTGAATTTGTGATTCTCCTGCCTCAGTCTCCGGAGTAGCTGTATTACAGGTAGACACCACTGTATCTAGCACAACTACTACTCTCATAAGGTAAATTCCCAAACATAGAATCATTAAACAAAAGGGAATACACTTTTTTTAAGGATCTGTGATGCTTTGTGTCAAACAGCCTTTCAAAAGACTTGTCACCAACCAACACTCTAACACCCTCACCTGCAATGCTGAAGGTGCCTATTTCATCAAAGTCACTCCAATGTTATGTTACCATTATTTTTAACATGTGCTGCTTTACCAATATCCTTGTTTTTTTAAATTTTTTTTTTTGTTTTTGTTTTTTGGTGTGTCTATGTGGTGCTGGGGACTGAACTCAAGGCCTAGTGCAGGTTAGGCAAGGACTCTACCACTGAACTATGCTCTCAGACCTTTTATTTTATTTTATTTTGAGACAGGGTCTCACTAACTTGCAGATTGGCCTTGAACGTAAAATCCTTCTGCCTCAGCCTTTGGAGGTGTGCACCACAGTGACAAGCCCAGTATACTTATTTCAAAATCCATTTCTTGGCAGGGGTGTAGCTTAGTGGTGGAGTATTTGCCTGGCATGCATAAGGGCCCTGGATTTGATCATTAGCAATGCCAAAAAAAATTTAAAAATCCATTTATTTGTATATACAAATGAAATTAATCAATCACTGATATCTGCTTCAAATAATCTGGATGGTGGGTGGAGTTACAAATGAAACAAGACTGGCTATAAACTGACAATCACTGAATAGCAAGATGGGCACATGGGATTCATTATACTTTTCTCTTTAAACCCATGTATGTTTAAAATTGTCCATAATTAAAAAGATAAGATGAGCTGGGTGTGGCGCATACCTGTAATCTCAGCTACTCAAAAGGCTGAGGTAAGAGAATCACAGGTTTGAGACCAGCCTGGGCACTGTATCAAGACCCTTTTTTTGTGTGTGGGGGGAGGGGTGGTAACCAGGGATTGAACTCAAGGCACTCAACCACTGAGCCACATCCCCAGTCCAATTTTTATTTTATTTAGAGACAGGGTTTCACACTGAGTTGTTTGGTGCCTCACTTTTGCTGAGGCTGGTTTTGAATTTGAGATCCTCCTGTCTCAGCCTTCCAAGCCACTGGGATTACAGGCATGCGCCATTGTGGCTGCAAATTCACTCTCTTGACACTCAATACATATGGATTACATGTTTTTAAAATCTACTCTTGAAAAGATTAAAAATAGTTTTAAAAATTAAATTGTACAAAGTTTACTTCTTTTGGTGGAGGTGGGGAAGTCAAGTAATTTTCTTTGTCAGCTATCCAAGGTGACTATAGAAATGCAACATTTGAAAAGCTGCCCCATCTCATCAAGGCAGATTAGCTAATAGAGTTTGGCAGTCATGATGGATATTCAAGGTATTCCTTTCATTTGTCCGAAAGCTGTCCTGAGGCTTGCTAATCCAAAGTGTGACCCCTGACCACCAGCACTAGTGTGACCAGAGTGTTTGATAAGAATGCAGACACTCAAGTCCTTCTCTGTTCTTACCTAATCAAAATCTGCAAAATAACAATGTATCTGTGTTTCAAATCTCAGTAAAATCTCAAATTCTATAAGAAAGAAAGGCAAGATATTCTACAATGTACCTCTCAGGATGTCTTCCCTAGCTCTATGTGATGAGAACTCCATTAAAAAACAAAAGCACACCTGTAATCCCAGCAGCTTGGGAGGCTGAAGCAAGAAGGCTGTGAGTTCAAACCCAGCCTCACCAATTTAATGAGGATGTGAGCAACTCAGCCTAAATAAAATATAAAAAAGGGTTAGGATGTGGCTCAGTGGTTAAGTGCCCCTGGGTTCAATCCCTGGTACCACAAATAAATAAATGCCCCACATGTACTTTACTTGAAAGTTAATTATCAAAAGAAGAATGGTCACGTGATCCATGCCTGTAACCCCAGCAACTCAGGAGGCTTAAGCAGGAGGATTGCAAGTGTGAGGTCAGCCTCATCAACTTAGCAAGACTTTTTCTCAAAAACAAGGAGGGGGGTGCTGAGGATGTGGCTCAGTATTAAATATCCCAGGATTCAATCAATTCCTAGTATCAAAAAAAAAAAAAAAAAAAAAAAAAAAAAAAAAAGCTGAGCACAGTGGCACACAACTGTAATCACAGAGGCTCAGGAGGCTGAGGCAGGAGGATTGCACATTCAAAGCCAGCCTCAGCAACTTAGTGAGATCCTGTCTTAAAATAAAAAAAATAAAAAGGACTGGGGATGTGGCCCAGTGGTTAAGCACCCTTGGGGTTCAATCCCTGGTACCAAGAAGGAGAAGAAGAACATAGCTCTTATTTTGCTTCTGTGAGTAAGGTAGCTATCTATCTATCTATCTATCTATCTATCTATTTATTTATTTATTTATTCCATCACACTTTTTCTAGTCTCCACTTAGTTGAAACCTTCAATAGGAAGTTTATATTTATGAGGCACCACCTTTACAGAAGGAAAGCAGTGATGGAGGGACTCACAAACAAGGTCCAACAGATGACTCCAAATGAGCAGTTTATTATTTGGAGAACTACTCATAAAGAGCAAAAACACCTCTTTTCAGAAAATGTAAAAAAATTATAGCTTTTCAGCAGGGTGCAGTGGATTACGCCAGTAATCTCAATGGCTTGGGAGGCTCACTAGTTTGCTTATGGTCTCGCTAAATTGCTGGGACCAACCTTGAACTTGTGATCCTCCTGACTCAGCCTCCTGAGTAGCTGGCATTACAGGTATGTGCCACCACACTCAACATGAATCACTTTTTAAAATGATAATACTAATTTGTGTTTTATCCTTTAGGCTGCTTCTCTCTCTCCCAAAGCTATCTTACTTGCCAGAGGAGATCTCTTTCATTGGCTGTGCCCTGGAGTAGCTTGATCAGATATCCTTACTATTAAGTAATAATAACATATATTAATAGCTACTATTTTTAATACCTATATCTTTAAAATTCTCAAAGCTACCATATAAGATAAATATCACTTATTCTTATTTATTGGGTACAAAACTTAAGAGCCAAGGGATTTCCTCAAACTGGCAAAGGCCAAATTTAGGATTCGGTGCAGGGCAAGGAAATGGCAGAGCCACCAGGCTACACGGCCTCCAGGAGCCTTACAGGGCCCCCGCCTAACACTTACTTCAGTATGGGCTCCAAGGCAGTCCTCCTCACTTCTCACGCCGCTTACATGTTTCCTGTTGAGCATTCTGTCTGACTCTTGCCCCCTAGAGATTTCTTACATCTCCTCAGATGTTCCTTTTAGGCCCATCCGCCCCTGCCCTCACCTTCCCTTGGCCTTCCTTGGTTGACCTCCCCCATGGTCCTGGGCCACCCCACCAAGTGATCTGCATTTTCCTGTGGACTCTTGTTTCTCCTCAGGTCTGGTCTCTTCCCTCCCAGTCTGGCCACCCCTCCTCGCCTGCTCACGCCTTCTGCCTCTGCTAGTCTCTGCTGCACACAATGGCTGCTCAGAGGCCGAGATAATGGGGTGGTGGCTGAGTGCTGAGCAGTGGCCTGGTGCAGCCTCAAGGGCCTGGCAGAGGGGAAGAAGCGGCTCCACTGCCAAGGAGGAAGCTGGAGCCATGCTGCAGTGACAGATGCCAGGGGAAACACTCGGCAGAGGCTGTTTCCTGACTCACAAACACAGTCACAGGTGGAGAGTGCAGACCCTTCTCCAGGCTTTGGGGGTCTTCTCACAGCCACCCCGCTGCCTCTACCCTCCTAGCCTGGACTGCTGGGTCTCACTCGCAGGGGAAGCCTCTGATGACTCATTCTCTCAGCCCCTCAGCAGCACCATAAACAGGCCAGGCTGTGTGACCTTCCCAGAGGGGAAAACAGCAGCTGCAGGCAGCCCCTCCCTGGTGTTCTGGGCACAAAGCATGGCCACTGGACAAGCGTCCCCAGAGGCCAGGGCCACAGGAGAGAAAGAATGGACTGTGTCCTTCTTTGGAGGACGCTTAAGATGCCCAAGGTTACATGCCTCTCTTCCTAGGATCGCCCACAGCAGGCCATGGGGTTGGTGACAGGCGGTGACAGAGGGCCAAGTGTAGCTTCTGGCACGGATTTTCCAAATCCATGCCTCTTGAGTCCACCAGCCCTGGAGAAACACCCTGGCTTTCAGACAGATGCCACACACAGTCTGGGTAGGCTCCAGAGCCAAGCAGTGGGTGGGGGCTGATACTCTGGCCCTCAGGCCCCTTGCAGAGGTGAGCCTTGTCCTCAAGTTGCTGAGGTACACACCCAGAGTTCTGTACAACCTGTATAGTCCAGGATCCAGGTACCAGTCTGGACAAGCGGATTCAGCAAAGCTGAGCTGTTTCCTAACATAAACAACCTGGTGCCTCTCAGCACACATTGCTGAGAAGGTCCTTGTGGTCACCTTTCCACTCCACTGCTGAAAGGGTAGGGAAGGGAAACTGCCTTTCCCCCGGTCATTTCCCTCCCTACCTGCCCGGTCTAGCTCTATTGATGCCCCCACTGCACCTTCTGTCCACCCCTGCATATGTCACATGCTGGATCAAACCCATGAGGTGGAACCTCTGATGGGCAAATTCTTCCCAAGCCAATGGCAATCAGCTGACTGCTTTTAGTTTCCCAAGGCACAGACAGAAATGAAGGGAAGTACAGAAGCCAAACTGGTCCCGGGCACCAGGAGGCCTGCCCACCTGGTACCGGGGCTCTCCAGAGGGAGTCAGGAAGCACTGTGGGACCTTCCCCTGGCTGTAGAATTGGGGTCTACTGAGTGAGAATGCTGACCTCCCATCTCCTCCCCAGGGGCATTTGCTTCCCTGCCCTTCTCTCAGGTATTTGAAGAGGGATGTTTACTCCATTCTCTTTAAACTCTGAACCAATTCCCATGGGATCATTTCTTCCTCAGGTTTAAAATCAGACTTCAATGAATCAAACAGGAAAAGCCCACAGAGAAATTTTTCCTGAAGGAGCCTGGCAACACTTTGTAACCCCTTTTCTGTGAGTGTTTCAGCTCAGAACTCCCCACCCCACCCGCACTGACAGGGGTCAGAGTAATGAAGTGGAAAAGATATGTTCACAATTTTGGCTGCATCCGTTCCCATCTCTAAGCAACCCAGGTCCTGGATCGAAGGGTGGCAGCCCAAAGACGCCACTTCGGTCACCGGGCCGGTGTTTGTGCTCCGGCCAATGAAGCGAGTTAAAGGGTTAGACAAATGCAAGGCATTGAGCAAACAGACCAGAGTGTGCCACACCAGATGTCCGGGGGAGGCTAGTGTTCCACACCGCAGGAAGCATGCTGCACCCATGGACTGGACTGGCACCCTCCCTCCAGGATGCCACATGCTGCCCAGGACCCAGGCTGCAGCAACCTGGACCAGTCAGTCCTGGCTGTTGGGCAGCTAACCTGTCACAGGATGCCCTTACCTTCTGAGCCTCCAGTCTTACAGGTAGAATCACACATGAACCAGGCATAGTGGTACACACCTGTAATCCCAGCTATATGGGAGGCAGAGGCAGGAGGATCTCAAGTTCAAGGCTATCCTTGGCATTTAGCAAGATCATGTCACAAAAATAAAATTAGAAAGGGTTGGGGAGGTGGCTCAGGGGTAGAGTGCTTGCCTAGCATGTGCAAGGCCCTGGGTTCAATCCCCAGTACCCCCAAAAAATCATCCATAAGCACAAACCTCTCAGGCTTGTGGGAAGGGCTATCAGTCATCTCTTCCCAGACTGAGAGGAAAAGGCATTTTGCCAACTTGGGGCCCCCTCTCCATCAATGGAAGTAATTGGTTGTCTTTATTTAAACTATACCCCATGCCACACAAAACCCCTTGGGACTCAAAAAGTCCCCAAATTAGGATTTCCATGGCAACACATCGCCCCACATTCTCAGGTTGTCAAGGAGTGATTATCTATGGCCCTATCCATGGCAGTTGTAGGAATTTGATTTAGGAAGGTCCCAAAGGCAACCCTGAAGACTCCTTTGTCCCAAAAACAAGAACATGGGTGGGAGACACAAACAGAAAGCTCCATTGTGCTGCTAGCTCGGCATCTCTGGGAGCTGGTCCTGACAGTTCTGCTTTTTAAAGGCCTGGGATGTGTCAGAATGAGATTCAGCTCTGCTCAGCAGAAGCCCTGGCCAGCCCAGAACACTGCCCAGCACCTCCAGCCTGTCTTCACTGACCTGCTTCCCTTTCCCCTTTTGGGGTTATTCTCAGGCGACCTCAGGCCTCATGGGAGGCCTTGTAGAATCGGGGAGTGTCCAAGGAGATCCCTCCAGGCAGGGAGAGGAGTGTGTGTGACTTTCAAAGTGCCTGGAGAGCTGGTCTGTGCAATTAGAAGATGTGGGAGTGAGTAGAGGGTGTCAGCCCCCCTACCTTCAGGCAGGGAATAGTTATGTAGCAGTTTCTTGGAGCCTCGAGAACAAAGGCTGCCAAACTTTTTCCATACAGGGCCAGACAGTAAATATATCAGGCTTTTCAGGCCATATGGTCTCTGTCACGACTGTCTAACTGCCACTATAACACGAAAACAGCCATAGACAATATGTGTACAAATAGGCATGGGGCGGTTCCAGTAAAACTTTGCTTATAAAAACAGGCAGTGGCCTCGATTTGGCATGAGGTGGTAGTTTGCTGACCTCTGCTCTAAATCCAAGAATGGGGACCTTAGCTGTCTGCCTCCCTAAAACAGATCCCTGGTAACCAAACACATTAAATGATGAGTGGACAGTTTTCTTGCCTGCTTGATATCTACCCTAAGTAGGTGGCCTCTTATCTCCTACCCACAGGAGAGCCAGGAGCTGACAGAGATGCTCCTGACACGATCATCTCAGCCTTCACTCAGCCCTATGGGAGGATGAAGAGAGCAAGGTACACTCCCTCAGCCCAATGCCCCTAAGCAGCATATACACACCATTTCCTAGCAAACAATTTCAAGGGAGTGCGCAGACCTCCTGAAACTTATTCATGAACCATGAAGAGGCTAAAAACCCTAAAGTAAGATTCTTTGCTCACTCAGAAAGAGCTAGCTCCTTTGTATTTGAAAGAGCTCTTACAAAGCATTAAAAAAAAAAAAAAAAAAAAAAAAAAAAAAAAGATAAAAAACTCTGCAGAAAAAAAATAGACAAATGAGACAAAGAATCAATTCACACAAGACACAAATGGCCAATAAAGAAGTGAAAGAATTCTGTCTCGCTCATAATTAAAGAAATTTTTAAAAATCATGGTATAGTGGCCCATGCCTATAATCCCAGCGAGTTGGGAGGCTGAGGCAGGAGGATCAAGAGTTCAAACCCAACCTCAGCAACTTAGCAAGGCCCTAAAGAAACTCAGCGAGATCCTGTCTCTAAAAAAATATAAAAAAGGGCTGGGAATGTGGCTCAGCAGTTAAGCACCTCTGGGTTCAATCCCTAACACAACAAAATAAAATGAAATAGAATAATAAAAAATAGGAGCCGGGCGAGATGGCGCACGCCTGTAATCCCAGCACTTCGCGAGTTCAAAGCCAGCCATCAGCAATGGCAAGGCACTTAGCAACTCAGTGAGACCCTGTCTCTAAATAAAATACAAAAAAGATCTGGGGATGTGACCCAGTGGTCGAGTGCCCCTGAGTTCAATCCCCAGTACCACACAAAAAAAAAAAAAGAATAATAAAAAATAGGAATATTTTTGTTTCATAATCATAAGAAATAAGAAAAAAAAAAAAAAAAAAAGAATATGGGCCTATTAGTTTCTTCTAAAAGTTTCCTGGACAACAACTTCAGAGTTCACTATAAAGGCTTTGTTTTAAGGAGACTCACAGTATGGTGCTTTTTATTGTCTTTTTTTTGGCCATGCTGATGGATTGAACCCAGAACCTTGTGCATGCTAGGCAAGTGCTCTACCACTGACCCACATTCCCAGTCTCTATTTATATTATGCTTTATTATGACAAACCTTCTTTCTGCATTTTGGAACTTAAACTCCTCAAGTCCCAGGACCATCTCATTCTTCTATCCCTGAAATTCAGACCTGCCATAACAGAGGCCCAGTGTGACTAAAACAATGGGGGCGATGCCAGGTTTTTATTTTTCATCTTGACAAAAGTGCTGGTGGTTTTCACGCTATCCAAGAACAAACAGATCCATGACTCCTGTTTCACAATTTACACAACTCAGTGGAATGTGTGTACTTCTGACAGTGCGAACATATTTCTCACAGTTTCGACATTTGTTTTCCTCTGAGGATTTGAGAGAAAGGAAATGTATCTATTTCTCTTTTAAATCTACCTGCTTAAAAAAATAAGAATAAAAATGCCCAAAATACTATATAGTAAATCTCCCTGGCACCAACAGAAGCAAAGCAATCAAGGCCCCATATTTTTTTTTTTTTTTTTTTTTTTACTTTTTTTTAGATGTTGATGGACCTTTATTTTATTCACTTATTTATATGTGGTGCTGAGAATCAAACCCAGGGCCTCATACATGCTTGGCAAATGCTCTTACCACAGAGCCACAATTCCAGCCCCATATTTATTTGTGACACATACCCCCATACCCAGAGCATGCCCTATGCCAGGTTTTTCTCACCTGGCACCAACTGCAATGAACTTTTCATGTTCATGGACCTAGGCACAGACAGTTCATCCTCCTCATCAGGACAGAGCTAGCAAAACAAAGTAGAGGAAAGGGGCACAGAGAAGAAACTGGGCCTGGACTTTGACTCACACAGCCTGAAGGTGGGTCACAGAGATGCCAACACCTTTTAAGATCCTCCCAAAAAAACAAAAGTCCCCAGCACTCCCTCAAAGCAAAAGCAAAACACCCTTCAACAGCGTGATTCCTGACTCACTGGTAGAAAGAGAAATGAGAGAAAATAAAATAGTAGGTATTATATACTAAAAGCTTTTTCAGCTGGGCGCGGTGGTACACGCCTGTAATCCCAGCATTTTGGGAGGCTGAGGCAGGAGGATCGCGAGTTCAAAGCCAGCCTCAGCAATGGTGAGGCACTTAGTAACTCAGTGAGACCCTGTCTCTAATAAAATACAAAAAAGGGCTGGGGATGTGGCCCAGTGGTCTAGTGCCCCTGAGTTCAATCCCCGGTACCAAAAAAAAAAAAAAAAAAAAAATGCTTTTTCATGGGTAAATTGAAGCAGGTAAGATTTCCCTGTTGGACAGAAGTCTCTCGGAAGAGTCTATCATCCCTACTTCTATCCCAGTGGCCAGCTCTGAATAGCACCCTTGCCCAACGAGGCGAGCCTGCAAAGAGAGCTCCCTTCTCTCTGGGGAAGACTTTTTTGTTCTTTCTTTTCTTTTTTCTTTTTTAATATATATATTTTTAGTTGTAGATGGACACAATACCTTTATTTTATTTATTTATATGTGGTCCTAAGGATCGAACCCAGTGCCTCACAAGTGCTAGGCAAGTGCTCTACCACTGAGCTACACCCCCAGCCCTTTTTTTGTTCTGTTTTCTTTGTTTCTTTCAACCTGAACCTTTCTTCATCCCTCATCTCAAAAAGAAGCACATTTTGTGGCACCCTGGTGCTCCCAAGAAGGGGATACTCAGCATCCTGTGGTAGTATCTCCCTCCAGTCAGGCTATCTGTGCCCTGGCACTTGGAAAACTAAGAGGAAGGCACAACAGGTACTCCGCTGAGTTTTTTATTCAATTCTAGAAAAAGGCAAAGGCTGGGGCTGGGGCAGTTCCAAGGGAGTTTTGTGTTTTGGTTGCACAGTTAGCCAGAGCTCCTGAACACCCTGGAGATAGTAACCATGGAAAATAGAGGAAAAATGGGTGGCAGCCCTTTTTCTCCTTGATCCTGTCTTCCCTGGGCACATGGCTAGTAAACTGCTTCCTCAGCACCAAAGCCAAGGCCAGAAGGCAAGGGAGCCCAGCCCTGCTGTCTTCAGGACCTCCCAGCTTGGGAGGCTATGACTGGCTTTGTCGTTAGGCCACTGAACCCACAATACCTTCACTGCTTGGGATGTCCAGGCATATGTAGGCAAATGGATGGCAAGGAGGTAGAAACAAAGTGACCTTAAATTCTCCAGGGCTGGAGCTGTGGCTCAGTGGTAGAGCACTTTCCTAGCATGCAAGAGGCCCTGGGTATTACCACCAACATCCCAAAACAAAAACAAACAGCCCGCTGGGGTTGTGGCTCAGTGGTAGAGTGCTCGCCTAGCACGTGCACGGCCCGGGTTCGATCCTCAGCACCACGTAAACATAAATGCATTGCATTGTGTGTGTACAACTAAAGCAAAAAAAAAAAACCCAGCCAGGCATGGTGGTATATGCCTGTAACCCCAGCAATTTGGGAGGCTGAGGTAGAAAGATCTAAAGTTCTAGGTCAGCCTGGGCAACTTAGAAAGACCCTGTCTCAGAAACAAAAAATGGCTGGGGATGTAGCTAGTGGTGAAGCACCTCTGGGTTCAAACCCCAGTACCAAAATAAAGTAAGAAACAAACAAATGAAAAAGTTCACAAGCAGATTACCGAACTAGATTTTTTTTTTTTTTTTTTTTTTTTTAATGAGTACTTACCGTTAATGAGGTGAAGGTCATGCACATCCCACCAAAGCCATTCAAAGCCAGGGCGATAAAGATGAGTACTGAGAGAGCTGTAGGGAAACAGAGTCATAAGCAGGGAAGCACAGCTGAGGTTCAGGGAGGCCAGGGCCTGGCCCAGTGCCCCACTCAGGCTTCCAATAAATGCAGGCTGAACAAAGGACAAGCTGCTAGGGGTTAGTGCCTAATACCTGGGGAGCCAGAGCAGCCTCTTCCTCCCCCTGGCTCCTCTTGCCTACCTCATGGAGCTTGAGCTCTTACGAAAGGTAAACTCCCATCCTCTCTTCTCCATTAACTTAGCAGCAAGCAAGAGGCCTAAAGGCACAGCTTCAATGAAACCAAAAATCTATGTTCTTGTAAACCAGTAGATAAACCTGGTTAAAATTCTGATAAGGTGGCCCACGCCTATAATCCCAGCGGCTCAGGAACTGAAGGAGGAGGATCTGAGTTCAAAGCCTCACTTTTTGCCGAGGCACTAAGCAACTCAGTGAGACCCTATCTCTAAATAAAATACAAAATGGGGCTAGGGATGTGGCTCAGAGGTCGAGTGCCCCTGTAACCAATCCCGGGTAACCACCCCCACAAAAAAAAAAGACTGATAAAATTCAGGTCGGATTTTTGGTGCTTGTTCTAAATGTTTTTTAATCAATAGCTCCATCTGAATAAAGATGAGGAACAGGTGGCTTCTAAGCCAGCCTTAAAGTACTGGCCTGAGCGGCCTGAGAGGACTCAGCTCATGACTTCTATATGTATAGAGGACCATGTCCCAGCAGCTGGCCTGATTCTTAGAGCTTATCTCTCAGGTTGGCATCAATGAGGCCATCAGAGACCAGCTTGGCTTGTGATGAGATAGGAGCTTCACACTCAAGGAGCTCCTCTCAAACTTCTTTTTAGGATGATGACTTTCTTACCTGGCTGCCCATCTGAGATAAGTAACTGAGTAAAGCCCTAACAGGTAGCCACTCTAACTTTAGCAGGGAGCACCAGGCCCAGAAGCATCAAAGCATAGTTGGGCCAGGCAGCACCTCTGTACAATCTTTCCCCAGTCCCTGAAAAAAGGGTGGAGGAAAGGCAAACTCACAGTTTGGGTTACTGGCTCCATATGCAATCAGTAAGCAGGAGACAGCGAAGCAGGCACTAAAACCAAACAAAAAGAGTACATTATTTATTGTTACATTACTGATTGTTATTATTGCACATTGTTATCCTTTGGGGGTATTTACTATGTGTCATTTTAGAGCACTTACAATCATCATTTAGTCTGATTTAACAATTCTGAGGGCTGGAGTGTTACCCAATAGTACAGCATATGCTTAGCATAAACAAGGTCCTGGGTTCAATCCCGGGGGGCAGAGGGTAAATTCTGAGAACAACTGGCCCCAATTTACTTAAGAGGAAAATAAATCTCATTTAAAAAAGGAAAAAGAAGCCGGGCGTGGTGGCGCACGCCTGTAATCCCAGCACTTTGGGAGGCTGAGGCAGGAGGATCGCGAGTTCAAAGCCAGCCTCAGGAATGGCAAGGCACTTAGTAACTCAGTGAGACCCTGCTTCTAATAAAATACAAAAAAGGGCTGGGGATGTGGCCCAGTGGTCAAGTGCCCCTGAGTTCAATCCCCGGTACAAAAAAAAAAAAAAAGGAAAAAGAAAGAAAACCAAATTTCTCCAAGGTGTTCCATCTTTTAAGAGGCTAAGCTGGAACTGAAGCCCCAAAGCCAGATTTTATAACACCACTGTCATGCCCCTCCCATTCCTGGACCCCAGAGAGCCAATGCTACGAAACAAGAGAGGATACGATTCATTCCTCAGGTTCCTGAGCCCGCTCAGCCAGGATCACACAGACCCCACTGGGTAGGGCACAAATGAGAGATGACTGGCTGTGCCAGATTCCTTGTCACTTGACTCTATCCTGGCAACCAATGCCTCTTCAGCCTCAACGAGCAAATGGAACTGATCTCCTACCCATTCCCTTCATGTTTATAGGCCTTGCCCACTGCAAACCAGTGCCCGACCAGTGCCAGCTAACACTGAACCACCCTGAGTCTGAGAGATGGAGCTTTACACACTAGGGACACATAACCCAGGGGGTGCACAAGATGATCCAAGAGGGTGCTAACCTATTGGGACTTCCATTTCCCGATTGTTAATCTCATTCATTTAAATTAATTAATTAATTATATTTATTTTCTATTTTTTGTTGTGGAGGATCAAACCTGGTACCTTGCACATAATAGGCAAGTATTTTATCAGTGGACTACACTCCCAGCCCTTATAATTTTGTACACGTATTTTAATTTTTTTTGCTTTTTTTAAATTAATATTTATTTTTTAGTTGTAGTTGGACACAATACCTTTATTTTATTTATACATGGTTCTGAGGATCGAACCCGGGGCCGCGCATGTATTAAGCACGCACTCTACCTCTGAGCCACAACCCCAGCCCCTGTACATGTATTTTAAGGCATATGAAACTAAGAATGGCATTATGGGGCTGGGATTGTGGCTCAGCGGTATAGCGCTCGCCTGGCACATGGGCGACCTGGGTTCGATCCTCAGCACCACGTACAAATAAAATGCATTGAATAAAACACATTGTATACAACTAAAGCAAGTAAATAAAAAATATATATATATATTAAAAAACAAATAAAATGCATTGAATAAAACACATTGTAAAAAAAAAAAAAAGAATGGCATTATGTGGGCTGGGGCTACTACTCAGTGGTAGAGGGTTTGTTTAGCATGTGTGAGGCTCAGGGCACAACCCCCAGCAGCACTGCAAAGGACAACAACACAAAGAATGATACATGTGTATACCATTTATAACTGATGTGCTTATATTGTACATATTCAAAATCTTTTTTTCTCGAAACAGTGTTTTCAATGACAAGCAATTCCAGATCCTCCCAGGTAGGCCAAGGTTCTGTGCTTGCTTTATGCAGTACTGGCGCACTGTGAGGATCACAGTACCTAATGATTCAGTGTCAGATGAGGCAGGATCCCGCTGTGGGAAGGCCTTTAGGGAGTGCATACATCAGTGCATCTGATAGCAGGTTCCAGGATTCCACAGTGCACCTGACAGCACATTTCAGGATTCCCTCAAGCAGGGAATGCAGCCCAGGAGGTCCACCTGTCCACCCTCTTCCCTCAAGGAACTTGCACTGACCTGCCCAGCAGTCTGAGCTTCCTTGGACCATACTTGTCCATGATGATGCCCAGGGGCAGGGTGATGGCACTGAGCAGGAAGGAGCCCACAGTGAAGGCCAAATTGAGAATCTCGTCCTGGGCCTTGCAGCTGAGCCAGCCATTCATCCAGCTCACCTCCTCATGCTCTGGCTCTGTAGTGCTCCCCACTGTGCCGTTGGTGACATTTTCTGCATAGGCAGAGGAAAGGAACATGACAGGGAATCCCAAAGTTCAGAAGAAAGGGTCATGACAGAGATTCCCCAAGATCAGGGCAGGTGCATGTTCAATCACCCCAGAGGGAATACCAGACCTGGCTTTGGGCCCCTGGAGGTCCCCAGTGACCCTACAGCAGGCTTGGACATCCATTTGGCCCAAGATCCCTAACTTTTGTAGGATCATGAACCATTCAAAGAATTCAATAAAGAAAGTTATGCAGCCAGGCACAGTGGTGTATACCTGTAGTCTCAGTGGTTCAGGGGGCTGAGGCAGGGGGATCTCAAGGTCAAAGCCAGCCTCAGCAACTTAGTGAGGCTCTAAGCAACCTAGCAAGACTCTGTCGCAAAATAAAAAATAAAAAGGGCTGGGGATGTGTCTCAGTGGTTAAGCGTCTGTGGGTTCAATCCCTGGGAAAGAAAGGAGGAAGAAAGGAAGGAAGGAAGGGAGGAAAGGAGGAAGGGAGGGAGGAAAATCTTGTCCATAGTTTCAGGAATACCCATGAATCCCAGTTAGGAGTCCCATTCCAGAGTATCCTATACTCTGTGACAGCAGATCTTGGGACCCAGCCTTGGCTGGGGCCCCCATACTGACTAGAAACTTTTCAGCAGCTTTGTCCAGTTAGCCTGGAGGCAGAGCCTAGACCACTGTGGAAGGACAAGTTGCTGGTCTCACTATAATGCCCTGGTTCCCCTCAGTTAGCATGGAGAGACTGAGTGGGCCTCCTTGCCTCCTTTGTTGGCAAGTACAATTGACATCTCAAACATACAACTGGCCATATGCCATCTTTTCCTCCTGGAAAAGCATCAACTACTACATATACATAAGTATAATAGCATCTAACTCTAGAGTTTTCAAGAATATCAATGAGAAAGTATATATACACTTAGCAAAAGCCTTTTTTTTTAAATATTTATTTATTTGCTTTAGTTGTACACAATGCGTTTATTTGTATGTGGTGCTGAGGATCGAACCCAGGCCGCACACGCGCTAGGCGAGCGCTTTACCGCTGAGCCACAACCCCAGCCCGCAAAAGGCTTTTTAAGAGTCCACAGTTCTCTGCTTTCACTTGCTGAGGAATACGTCTTTCTTATCTCACTGGGGTTACTGTACTACTGTCCCCCTTGACCACATCCAGACTCTGTTGGGTGCTGAGCCTCCGACCTGGTATGTCAGCCACACCTGCATTGTAATTTCAGCTCTTAAGGACCCCCTCCAAAGTCTACCCAGCACCCAAACAACACAAAAAGGGAGGAAAAAGTACTGCAGCAGCTGAGGATGGAAAGACAGGGGACAAGCTGAGGAACTCCCTACCAGGATTTCTAGTCAAGAGATGCTGACTAACTCTGCAGAAGCAGGGGCAGACTGATTAGCTGTGAGGTTACTCTGGAGAGTCAGGGAAAATCTCTCTCAGATAACGGCCTGCCTCCCAATTGCAGCCCTCTGGCGCCAGGGCTGTAAGGCTGAAGTCTGCAAAGGCTTGCCCAGGCCTCTTGGAGCTGCCCAAGGTCACTGAAAAGAAAGCACTTGGGGTGATTCATGCCCCAGACAACCTCTGACCAATAAGCCCTGCTGGGGGCATGTTGAGATTGCAGTGCTGGAACCTGGTTTCTGGGTTCCAATTTTGGTCTCTTTACTTCCTACTTGTATAACCTTAGAGAAGTGATTTAATTTTGCTCTGTCTCAGTTTCCTTAACTGTAAAATGGCCATAATATAATAATAGCATCTACCTCTAGAGTTTTCAGGAAGATCAATGAGAAAGTCCAGACAGCGTTCTAGAGCTCACACAGACATAGAAAGTGTTCATAACAACCAAAACCTGGGTGCCATAGTGCACGCCTATAACCCCAGGGGTTGGGGAGTCTGAGGCAGGAGAATCACAAGTTCAAAACCAGCGTCGGCAATTTAGCAAGGCCCTAAGCAACTCAGTGAGACCCTGTCTCTAAATAAAATATGAAAAAGGGCTGGGGATGTGGCTCAGTGGTTAAGCGCCCCTGGGTTCAATCTCCAGTACCAAATAAAAAAACCCAAAATGTTGCTGTTCTTATTCTTATTGGAGGCTCAGTGGGTAGGGTAATGGTGCAACTAACTGCCTAGCAGCAGAGCTGGTCACAGTGACAGTAAACCACAATTCTATAACTGCATGTGTGGTGGCTTCAATAGTTGTCTAATCTCCCACTGGGCTGTGAGCCCTGAGGGCAGGGACTGTGCTCTGGTTACCTCTGGTTACCCCTGGTCCCTATACCTCACTAGGCCCTGACCACAGAGGTTGTTTACTGAATGAATGAAAACAATGGAACCGGATCACAACAGTCAAAAGGATCAAGAGAGGAAAGGAAATAGGACGTGCAGAACCAAGTCAAAGATAGAGGGGATTTAGTGAGATTATAGGCACAAAGTTAACTCCCTGAAACCACAGAAACAAAACCTAACAAGCCAGAGCCTTACCCAGGCCACTTTCTCTCAGTTTTCTACTAGAGTCCGCCACCCCAGCAACCAAAATTCATGACAAGGGTCCTCTGAGCCTGTTAGGATGCAGGTTTTATGCCGCTGGTTCCCACACTGCCAGAGCAGCTCCTGGAAAGGCTGAATTGATTCACAGGCGGGTACTAGTTTCAGGTGTCAGCTCTGCTAGCAGCAACAGGAACTGGATCTGCGGTGGAGGGACAGGGCCACCACATGCAACAACCATTTCCAGCTCAATGCGCGGATACAAGCAGATCAGCATGGATGGGACAGTGGTGAGCACACTCCAGGGCCTGGACTGCCAGTGTGAGAGACCTGGTCATGGCCATGCGTGGTCTGGAGTCAGTTACTGCACTTGGGGATGTGGAAGATTTCAGAGCCTGAGGTCCACATGATCTGCAGCTGCAGGAAGCCATGGGAAAACAAGGAGCAGAGGGGCAAGGCATCACTGCCCACGAGGAGAGATACTATCCCCAACCCCCAGTACCCTCAGAGAGGAGCCACAGCTGGATCCCTAAATCCATGACTTTTCTCATCAAAAGACAAGAGATGGGCAGGTCTGGCAGCACACACCTATAATCCCAGCGGCTCAGAGGTTGAGGCAGGAGGATCACAAGTTCAAAGCCAGCTTCAGCAACTTAGTGAGTCCCTAAGCAACTTAGTGAGATCCTATCTCAAGATTTTTTAAAAAATTATTATTTTTTTAGTTGTAGTTGGACACAATACCTTCATTTTATTTATTTTTATGTGGTGATGAGGATCCAATCCAGGGACTTGCATGTGCTAGGCGAGTGCTCCACCACTGAGCCACAACCCCAGCCCCTGTCTTAAGATTTAAAAATCAACAACAACAACAGAAAAAATGGCTGGGGATGTGGCTCATGGTTAAGTGCCCCTGGGTTCAATCCCTGCTACAAAAAAAAAAAAAAAAAAAAAAAGAGGGAGAGAAATAAGAGACGGAAGATAAAAATCCCAAGGCATTGGCTGGGGGTGTCTCTCTGTAGTGGGATACTTGCCTAGCATGAGTAAGACCATGGGCTCAATCCCTTAGATTCAATCCCCAGCACAACAATGACAAACAGAAAGTCCCAAGGCAATCTCCTTGACATGTTAGATTGGGCATAGGAGTAGAAGCATCCTAAATTGTTTAGCATTCTGAATAACCAATAGCTAGACAGGGGTCCCCTCAAGGAGAGGAGCTAGGGAGGAGGCAAGGGTCTGTCTGTCCTTCCCTCTTTCATTCTAGAGCATCACAGAATAGTGTCCTACACTTTAGACCACCAGTCTTCTTTCCTTAAACAAATCCCTGCCAATGGAGCCACCTAGCCCTCCGCCCCTGCCTCTGGCAGTAAAGCCCAATACCAGATGAGCCTGGCAGTTGCGGGACTGAGTGGCCTCTCTTGCCTGCCCAGGGAGCAAAGCACAAGTATTCTCGCTCCTGGAGGGAATTAAACCTTCTGTGAGTCCGGGAGCTTTGTTGGCAGTAAACAGCCCACATGAATAGTCTCAGCCCCAACAGATGCCCCAAACACAATCACATGCAGGCTGCTCCTCTCTGCCTGCTCCCACCTGGGCCATGGTGGGCCAGGAGAGAGACAAAGAGATAAGCACCTAGGAAGTGCCAAGTCCCAGGGTGTTGCCCTGGTCCCAGTCTAGATCTCAGCCCTCACCAACCCAGCCTACTGGGTGCCTTACCTGCACCTGTTTATTAAACAGATGCCTCCTCAGTGGGTGGCCAGAGTGGCCCAAGCCAGCTGAGAAAGGTGAACCAAGGAGAGAGGCAAGCAGTTGGTGTGGCAGAGTGTGCCGATGACAACAGGATGAAGGCCACTTAGGAGACCCAGGGCCAAGGAAGGGAGAACAATGCCCTGCACTGTTGAGCCCAACTCAGAAGATACACAAACAAAATCTTAAAAAAAAAAAAAAAAAACAGGGGTGGAAAGAGGGTGCTATGACCCCACTCAGGCTCCCCTAAGTCTCCCGGGGTCAAACTGGCTCCTCCCCCTTTTGCTCCGGTGAAACAAAGAAAGTGGCAAGCCTCCAGAACAGCTCTTCAGATGATGCTCGAGGGAGCCAAGGAGCTTGTGGCTGGTGGCCCCCTCTGAATTCCTGGAGTCAGCCTCTTCTCTGGCTGCTTTCTCTTTTTTTTTTTTTTTTTTTTTTTGGTACCGGAGATTGAACTCAGGGGCATTTAACCACTGAGTCACATTCCCCAGCCCTATTTTGCATTTTATTTAGAGATGGGGTCTCGCTGAGTTGCTTAGTGCCTCGATGTTGCTGAAGCTGGCTTTGAACTTGCCATCCTCCTACCTCAGTCTCTGGAGCTGCTGGGATTACAGGCATGCGCTACCACTCCTGGCTGACTGACTGCTTTCTGAGCCCCCTCCCCTCCAGTGTGGGATCCCTGGGCAGCCCTGTTGACGGTACCTGCCCTGGGATCTCCTGTCTCCAATCCTTAGTCTATCCGGCAACAGGAAGCATCATCTCAGTCCAGCAGGAGAGATGTGGGTGAGAGGTCAGCTCAGTCGCAGAGCAAACAAGAGGCAGGACATTCATTCAGAGGGCCGAACCCCCTTGGTATAGTCACAGCAGTAGCAGCCTCCTTCTACAGAGTGCCTGTGTGTGCTGGTCAGAGAGTTCAGGGATATTTGATCCCTGGGTCATTCAGTGCCCTCCCACTCCTACCTCATATTCCTTCTACATTACTATAGGGGGAGTTTTAGCACAGACCAGTCACTTGCAGAGGGTCTTGGGAGAGGCTGGACTTGAATGCAGGCTGTTAGAACCCAAAGCTCTTGCTCTTAACTTGCAGGTTGTGCTAATGCTATCCTCTTGGGCTAGAGGCAGCATTTTCAGGTGAAAATGCTAAAAGAATGGAGCTGGGAAAAGCCTGTCACACAGTGTCAGGGCAACTGCAGGTGTCCCTCCATGTTGCCTAGTGAGGCCTGGTGGTGTACACCTGTAATTCCCAGCTCCCTGGGAGGCTGAGGCAAGGAGGTCAAGGGTTCAAGGTGAATCTGGATAACTGTTCAAAATAAAAAAGTAGCTCAGGGGCTGGGATTGTAGCTCAGTGGTAGAGTGCTTGCCTTGCAAGTATAAGGCACTGAGTTTGATCCTCAGCACCACATAAAAATAAATAAAAATATTGTGTCCATTTACAACTAAAAATATTTTTAAAAAGTAGCTCAATGGGGCTGGGATTGTGGCTCAGCGGTAGAGCGCTTGCCTAGCACGTGCGCGGCCCGGGTTCGATCCTCAGCACCACGTACAAATAAACGCATTGTGTACAACTAAAGCAAATAAATAAATATTAAAAAAAAAAAAAAAAGTAGCTCAATGGCAGAGTGCTTGCCTAGCATGCATGAGATCCTGGGTTCAACAATCCACCCCCCCACACACACACACCATATATATATGTATATGTCCTAGTGAGAATAGGACTGCTCCATGACCCTACTAGGAGATTGCTGAAAGCCAACCCGAGGCTGTCAAACCTTCATGGAATACCAAGAAGCCAGAGGAAGCCAACAGATACAGAGGAGAGAAATCAGGTCATGAAATGAGGAGTAAGAAGGTTGGGCTGCTGCTAGCCAAGAGAGCTAGCTCTTCTCTGTGACACACCCTGAGGCTGTGTGCACCAGTCTTTAACTCTTCTTACTGGTTCCAATGGGATTGTCTTAAAAATTCAAAATAAACCAGGGGCGGGCTGGAGGTGGCGCCCAGTGGTAGAACCCATGCCCGGCATGTGTGAGGCCCTGGTTTCCATACCCAGCACTGCAAAAACAACAAATGAGTGGGAAAAAAGTAAAAAACAGTCACATACACAACAATAAAAGTGAAAGGTTAGCTGGAAATGGTGGCACATGCCTAGAATCCCAGTTACTCAGGAGGCTAAGGCAGGAGGATTGTATGTTCGAGGCCAGCTTGGGCAACTTAGTAAGACATTGCCTCAAAATAACAAGTAAAAAGAATAGCTCGGTGGCAGAATGCCACTGAGTTCAATCCCAGTAACACGCACAAACACACAAACATAGACACATGTGCAAGCTCAAAAGGTTAGATTGTTGAAAGCTGTCAACCACTGGCCTGTGAATATGGAAAGAGCTCATAAGAACAGAGGGCCCTGAAGCAGCAGGAACTCTCCTGTCCACATCTGCACCCCCACTTGGCCTGGTGGGGACCAGGGCTGGCCCTGCTTCCCTGAGGGATAACTGTCTTTCTGCCCCATTCCCTACCACCACAGGCACAGCGACCATATAGTCAAGAACACAGAACTTGGGTCTGCCTTCAGGTTTATAGCTGGGTGGTTACTTCCTCTAGCAGAGGCCATGAAGATTTCCACCTTCACAGCCCTCATTCCACCCAACACCCAGCACGTGGCAATTCATAAAATTGCCACAATTCATAAAAGCCCCTAAGAGTCACCCCTCCTCCACCTCTCTGGCTTCTACCTCCTTTGAGAATAAAACCAAGTCTCCCCAAGTGACCTCCCAGACCAAGTGACTGCAAACTCTGATCTCTCCCCACCTCACTAGCCTTCTGCTGTGCCAGCCTTTCCTCTCCTTTCCTCCAGGATGCGGTCTGCCCCAGGGCTCCCTGCCTCCTCTTCACCCTTCAGGTTTCCTCTTTAACATCAGAGAAGCTTCCTACCCAATTACAACCAGATCCCCATCATTGGTTTCACTCCCAGCACCCTGTGCCCCATAGAGTCTGGTTGTCATGAGTTGCTCACTATGCGCCCCCAGTACAGCACCTCAATAAATGTTTACTAATGTGTGGTTGGTGAAAAAGGAGACTGAACAGCCACAGGTAGCTCCATCCCCCTGAGCTGATCCTGTCAAAGTGGGCAATTGGACAACAGAAAAAAAAAAAAAAGAAAAAAAAAAAAAAACACAAAGAAAGAGGTCAAGTGTGGGTGGCTATAGTGTCCATCTAGAGGCTAAAAGGACACCACTGGGAAAGCCCCACTCTTCCCAGGATGGGAACCCAACTGGTCTTCTGTCCACACCAGGGGTTCTAGGAGGTATCCAGCTGCCAACACCTGATGGCTGTTAGGTAAAGTTCATCCAATTCCCAGACCCAGCCCTGTCACTTCTGACTGTCTGGTGGGCAAGGCAAAACAAGTTGAGGGACAAAAGAAAATTCCTTCTTCCACCTCACCAAGCGGGAACCCAACACCATGTCCATAGCCAGATCCTGGCTGAAGTCCCAACTTGGGGTTCCGGGAACCTTTCAACAGGTTCAGGCAAATTTTCTTTAGAGAACAAACTCCAACGTCAGTCCTGAAAGCAACAAAAAAGCTGGGAAATTTGCATCTCAATTGGCTGTACACTGGTCAATGCTTCAAGTCTAATTCAATAAATTCAGTAAATGGCCTTCTCTACAATTCAGCCATCCACCAAGTTTGAAAATGTTAGGTCTGAATGGAAACCTTGACCTTAACTTTGCCAGGCACTCCCAGTTAAGCGAAGCACAAGGGTTTCTGATTCTGAAAGGTTACAGGGACTCCAAGATGCAAGGAGCAGGGAGGCCAGGGAGATAAGTTGTGAGGAATCAACAGGCTTTCCCCAGGAGGATGCTAGGTCAGCGGGTTTGCCAGATAATCAGAAAAACCAAAATCAGATGCAGGAGCAAAGAAACAGGATAAGAAGTTGATGTTCAACCGACAATTCTGACCCTTCACCTTCACTTTGGTTTGTAGGAATGACCTGTCATCAAGTCTCTCAAGGACTTAAATACCAACTCAGCACTGTGTTGGCACAATCTTTGGGACTCCTCCCACTGAAAGGAAAGAAGCCAAGGTTGCACCAGGAATGAAGTGACCAGCCCCATGCTGCCAATACCATAAAATAAATCAGTAAACAATCTGTGGGGGGAAAAAAAAAACCAAAAACCTAGAATCTGACCTTCCTCACACCATAGTGGGATAAAAAATCTGACTGCAACAGTCTCTGGTCTGGATGAGTTACTAAAAGCTTTGTCAAGTGATGATGATTTTTGTGTGTTTAAAAGTCTCTGTGTACCCTCAAAGAGAGAAAGAGGCAAACAGTCCAACCTGTTCCTTCCAGAAGAGTCATTAATCTCCAAACATCTCTGGGGCAAAACAGAAAGCTTGTTCAGAGAACAAGGTCTGACTCTCCCATCTCCCAAGATTTCTTGCTGATGTGGGGAAAGATCTGCCAAGAACCCTTAGGCTATTAGGAAATATTTTTGAGTGGCTAAAGGCTAAAGGTTGGTTATAAACGATATACTTTCTGTCCTCTTCCAGGCGACCTCTGCATCCCTCCCTTTCTCTTGCCCTTAACCTCTTCTGCTAATTCTCCATAGACACTCCACTCAGGAATATTCTGGACAGATCAGAGAAGGGAAACAGGGAGGATTCAACACGGGGTTACAAGTAGTGCAGGCTGGTCCAAATCTTTCTCTTCCTGCTAAGAACTCTAGAAACAAAAGAAGCACTAGTGGCAATGCTGGGGCACAAATCTAGGCTATCTCCATCAGAAGGGGCTCAAGCACTGAAGAGAGACATTGTGTGAGTTCAACTATTATGCAGCTTCTGTTGGGATCAGAAAAAGGTAGAGGGAAACATTTCCTAACACAGTTGCCTAAGAAGAAAGATAGAAACTGGGAGCTGCTTTGGCTGTACTGTTAGGTTGAACCTGCTGACCTGCAGCAATTAAGGTGTGAAGGTGTGACCTTAGGGGTGGGGGCAGGGGACAGATTTCATGTACTGCAAGCATCTTTAGCCTGCCTTCTGCAACACCAATGGTGGGGCAAAGAAAAGGGAGCAAACTTAGCATCATTTCTATAAATGTTCCCCTTCCTCTTCCTCTCCATGGGGTTGGAAGGCCACTGAGATGTTCTCATAGCCCGTGGGAGGAAGTGGCCTTTGGAGAATCATAAAGCAGCAAAAATAGACAAGAAATTGTATCCGGCAAGCCCTTAGAAGACTCCATAATGGCCTGACTGAAGGGGAAAAAAAGAAATCTAGATTCTAGATGAAACCTCCGTGGGGTGGAGGCAAAGCCACTTCCTCTCTCTCGCTGCACCCCAGCCCCTAAATCAAGAGTTCCTCTTTCTCACAACCACGGAGCAACATGTTTATTGCAAGGCCAGCAATGTTCAGGCACTGAGAGGACTGAAGTCCAGTTCCTTGCTGGTAGAAAGAACTCCAGGATGTAAGAGTTCAGGGTCTATGGCAGTCTCCGCATGGGCAAATAAAAAAGATTGGTCTGAGCCTCAGTTTATTCATCCATGAACCGGGGAAAATGATAATGATACGTACCCAGCAGAGCTAGGTTAGGATCAAATGGGCCTTCTGATACTCGGGAGGCTCTGCGCGGCTAGGGGGCATTGCTGGCCAGGTCTTCACTACCATCCGCCCGCTCCCAAAGCCCCCACTCCAGGAACCGTCCCCTGCCCAAGGTGTCCATCTCACCTGGTTCAGTACATAGGTAGGAGTAGAAGCCCTCCGACTTGAGCATGATGAGCAGCGAGCCCCAGCCCAGGAGGACTGCCGAGAAGAGGAGGTTTTCCAACACCGCGGTGCAGGCCATCCACCAGCGGCGCCGATGGGCAGTGGCCAGGGTGGGCGCCATGGTGCCGCGCGGCGCGGCGGCCCGGCTCTGCAGCCACCTGCGCACAGACCTCGGCGTCAGCGCCGGCCCTGCCCAGCCCGTACGAACGCCCCCGTCCGCTGTCCTAAAGCGCGGAGATAGTCACTCCTCCGCGGCCCTGGCTATAGGCGCGTGCGGCGAAGGAAGCAAGCTCCAGCCCTGTCCCGGACTTGGGTCACCCCTGAATCCGCAGCAGGTTCGTACCGCTGCCCTCGGCTACTCTGGAGCCGCTCTGGCCAGGCAGAAAGACTTCTTCCTCAGCTCATTCCGAGGTAAACTGAGGCATGGAGGCAGGAATGGACTAACGCATGCTCAAGGACGTGGAATTAGTCCTAACCCCCATCAGGATCGACATAGCTAGCTTGGGGGCCGGAAGGGGAGGAAGCTTAAGGTATGGTCACCTGGGTAGGGGCATACCTGAGTGCTGCCACTCCCAGGGACCCTGACGAGCTCCCGTCCGCCCGCCCGCACTCAAGACCCTTCCCCAGTGCTGTTTCTTTCAACCACAAGATCAGCGCACAGAGCCCCGGAACGGCCCGCCCACGGAGCGCTCATTGGCTTGACGGCACAGGAACTGCCGAGCCATTGGCCACTGTCTAGGTCGCTAAGCGCTGCAGCCACGCGAACCCCGCATGGGAGAGGCGAAGCCGGTTCAAACCGGCGGCGCGAGCTTGCCGAGGAGCCCCCATTCCGGGCTGTTACCTCGGCAATCAGCCCGTTTCCATAGAAGCAGACCCCAGTCCCTCCATCCCCCGGCTCCCTCCCGTATTCTTCATCTATTCCCTGGCGGCTCCTGTATCCAGTTGCTTTCCTCTCATATTCACACATTCTCTAAGCCCCTTCTTGTGCAGCTTCTGGCCCCCACTCCCTGGCCTGGGACCCGGATCCCTGGTGTTCAGCTCACCCAGCTCCTACTGATGTGTGTCGGGCCCGCCCGGCGCCTTTTCTGCTCTCTTTTATTCCAGCCCTTTTATTCCGACCCTAAGATGAAAACACTGCTGCCTGCTGATTGGCTAAAGTAGGGGCTGGAAACAGACGTTGACCAATCAGCATCCACCCGCCCGCCCCCCGGCAAGCAGAAGCCGGTTCCGGCCGGACTAGAAGACAAACAAGAGAGTTGGGGGGGCCGGGGGCAGCTGTGGGCCTTGTCTTGGCTCTGCTGTTTTAAAGTGGAGTCGCCGCCAGGCCGGGAACCCCCGGGAGATTGCTCCATCGCCTCTCCAGAGCCCCACCCGGAGCACTGACCCTGGGCTGGTTCCCCGGCTAGGCGTTCCCGCGCTCCTGGACTTCCCTAGCTGCATGGCAGTCAGCTCTGATCTCGCACTCCGCTCTCCTCTGACCCGCTAGGTAGTCTCCAGCTCCCCTGCGCCCTTAGGCATCATGCCCGGATGCTCTGGCTCCGCGCAGGTCGTTTGACTCTGGAAGCCCCCACTTGCCTCCTTCCCACGCAGCGCTGCCGTCCCGACTTTCTCAGGCTTTGTGTTCTAGTTCCTCGCTCTCCTGCCTATGGTGGTCCCCATCCAGGTGCAGTCTGTGGGTCTCAGGTCTTCGGACCCCTCTTCCCTGCCCTCCTTATTCACCGACTTCTTCCCTCTCCTAGGTGCCATCTGCCGGGTCCATAATAGGTATCCCTTGAGGATCTTAAGCAGGAGTTTAGGTCTTATCTGTCTAGTGTTAGGATGTTGTCTCCTCTGGTCCTCCATTCAGACTCTGGACCTTCCATTCTAATTCCTGCTCTCCTCGATCCCCTGGGTGGCCTAATTCAGATCAGACATTTTGGGGCTCCCTGCCCTTCCCTGATCCCGAACATCTCTTTCGGGTAAGGGTCCACTCTGCAGAGTGATGCCCTGGGTAACGCCAAGCTGGTAGTATAAGTGTGGTGTCGGAGAGCGCGAGGGGTCGCCCGGGATCCAGAATGCTTCGGCCTCCCTGAGCAGAAGAGCTGGACCTGCCCCGAGGAACAGGGGTTCAGCTAAAGGTTCAGCTGCACGGCAGCGTCTTCCTGACTAGATGCACTAGCCTGACCTCGGAAAACCCTGTGTTCCCCAGAGTCTGTGTACTCCGGGAGCTGGCTCAATACCCCAATGCTATAGGAGCCCCTGTAGCCTCCTGTTCCACTTCCCCCAGTCCCAGTGCGCCCTCTGCTGCAGTGAACTGCAGCTGGCCTCCCTGCAAGGACTTCCTCTCCCGCGCAGTGCTGGTGCTCTTGGTTTGTGCCAGGAGGATCCTGGCTGGTTACCTAATGGGTTACCCACCCTGTAGAATCAAGGTTTCAACCGCACCTGACAAATCTCCAGTCCTTCTCTCCTCTTCCTTTAGCCAACTGCCTGGGGACCCTCTCCAGGCCTCATACATCTTTTGATTCACTTTCCGTAGCTAGGGATGTGTCTCCATGGTACCCCACTTGCCTAGTGTACAGGAAGCCTGGGGTTCAACCGCCAGCATCACCAAAGTAATATTATTATTCATTTTCTCCCTCAAAACTGTGCCACTCCTGTTCTCCCTTAAATAAGTTAAATATGGTGAGCCACCCTTTCAACAAATATTTGTTAGGTGCTTGCTATGACCACACCAGTACAGCCACATCTCTTAAATATTTAATCTGTCCATTTGTGTCAGCAGCATACAATCATGGTTCATCCAGCCCCCAATTTTAACTGCTCAAATCCATCCTCCACCCCATCCAGTGAACTGTGGGAAATGCAAAAGAGGACCTCTGCTAAAATTTTTCAGAAACTTTACCATTTGTTCTGCAAGATAAAGTTCAAGTTCATGGGCTCCTCTCCACCAACACATCTTTTTCTTCTTTGGGGCTGTTTGACCTGCCTGGTCTTAGGTGCTCCAAATCATTGTCAAATTACTTGTGGTTCTTATACCACTATTTTCACCTCCACCTCTGACCTTACCTATATCCCCTTCTTGAATAGCACCTCCTCTGGGAAGCCTTCCCTAGCCACTCTGTAATACCCTTTGCTATCTTTGTCTGCTAATGTGGCATTTTATAATTATTTGTTCATGGTTGTATCCCACATTTCCCATAGACTATAAAACACTTTGGGGGTAGGAATATATATTATTCAACTTTGTATAACCAGCTCCTAATACTGAAGCACAAAGGAGACACACAATATGGGTTTGTGGAATAAAAACAAATGAAAATTCTGAGAAGTACTAGATTCTATGACACCAGATCCAAAGATGGGGAAATGATGGTAGTGCCAATAATAATTAGCTTTTACTGAGAGCTAAACATTTACTACATGCTTTACATCATTTGTGTCATTTAATCCCCACAAACAAACTAGGAGATAGGTATTATCTTCATTTTTCAGAAGAAAAACCAGAGGATTTAAGCAACTTTTCCAGCGTCACAAAATGATATGTTGAAGCTGTGACTTGAACCCAGGTCTAAGTAAAACCTTTGTTTAGTTTTTTGTCAGGAGTACTAATGCCACAACACCAGCATTGTTGGCAAATCATAAAAGAAATAAAACCATTGAGGATGTAGCTCAGTGATAGAGGGCTTGCCTAGCATGTGCAAAGTCCTAGGTTTGCTACCCAGCACTGCAAAAACAATAACAACTATAAAATAAAACCACTAAAGTACCAGAAGAAAATGTACATTATTTCACTAATTTTAGGGTAGAGAAGACTTTTGCACTTATAGAGAAAAAGAGAAGAAACTCTAAATACATTTTTTTAAATATTTATTTATTTGCTTTAGTTGTACACAATGCGTTTGGTGCTGAGGATTGAACCTGGGCCGCGCGCACGTGCTAGGCGAGCGCTCTACCGCTGAGCCACAATCCCAGCCCCTGAATTCATATTCTTGATACATAAAAGGCACTTACAAATCAACCAGAAAAACATGAACAATTCAATTCAAAACTGAATATAACCAGATTATCTATAGGAATAATACAAATAGCAATTAAAGGTCTGAAAAGACCTCAACCTTAGAATAATCATATCAATTCAAATTGTAATGAGTTTCTTTATTTTTTCAATGCTAGGGATCAAACCCAGAGCCTTGGATAGGCTAAGCAAGCACTCTATCACTGAACCTCATCCCCAAATGCAGACATATCAGTTTTTGATGATTAAAAAAATTTTTTTAATTTGTATATAGATTATAAGAACTTTAACATGTATTATTTTATTCCATTTGTGCCAAAATAATGAGTTACCATTTTCTTTTCTTTTTCTTTTTTTTTTTTTTTTTTGGTACCAGGGATTGAACTCAGGGGTGGGGGGCACTCAACCACTGGGCCACATCCCCAGCCCTTTATTTTGCATTTTATTAGAGACAGGGTCTCACTGAGTTGCTAAGTGCCTTGCCATTGCTGAGGCTGGCTTTGAACTCATGATCCTCCTGCCTCAGCCTCCCAAGTGCTGGGATTACAGGCATGAGCTACTGTGCCCAGCCAATTTTCTTTTTTTATATATTTTTTAGTTGTAGTTGGACACAATATCTTTATTTTTATTTATTTATTTCTATGGGTGCTGAGGATCGAACCCAGGGCCTCACTCATACTAGTTGAGCCTCTACTGCTGAGGGAATTACCATTTTCAACCTAATTAGATTTACAAGGAAGTGGATGCCCTTGTGTGTGTGTGTGTGTGTGTGTGTGTGTGTGTCACGAGGAATTGAACCCGGGGTTTTCTACATGTTAGGCAAACACTGTTTTAAATTTTATTTTATTATTATTATTTTTTAAAAAATATTTATTTATTTGCTTTTAGTTGTACACAATGCGTTTTATTTTTACGTGGTGCTGAGGATCGAGGATCCAACCCGGGCCGCACACGTGCTAGGCGAGCACTCTACTGCTGAGCCACATCCCCAGCCCTTAAATTTTATTTTAGAGACAGGGTCTTGCTAAATTGCTAAGGCTGGCCTCCAATTTGTAATCCTCCTGCCTTAGCCTCCCAAGTAGCTGGGATTACAGTTTGTTTTGTTTTTTTTACATTTTTGTTTTAGTTGGACACAATACTTTTATTTTACATGGTGCTGAGGATCGAACCCAGCGCCCCACACTTGCTAGGCGAATGCTCTACTGCTGAGCCACAACCCCAGCCCCTGGGATTACAGATTTGTGCCATGACACCTGACCATGCTTATTCCTTTAATTTATGAGTACAAACCCATACAGCTATTTTGGAGGGCAATTTGGAAGAAGTACAGAAACTTCTAATTTTCTTGCACTATAATTCAACAGCTCCCTTCTAGGAATATAGTCTACAAAAAATGTATACACGTGCAATAAGAAATATGGATACATTTTATTTTATTAATTAGAAGCAACTCAACTGTCCATTGGCAGTGGGGATGGTTTAAATAACCTATGGTATTTCCACATGATGGAATCCTACCTGGTCATATTTTGTGAAAGGAGGCAGCTTTACATTTACTGACATCAAAAGTTATAGAAAATATATTGCTAAGTGTGAAAGCAAATTGCAGGGCTGGGAGTGTATGTAGCTCAGTGATAGAGCGCATGCTTACTACCTACAAGGGCCTGAGTTCAATGCTTGTGAAAAAAAAGCAAGTTGCAAAATAATATGCTTAGTTTGCTCTTTGTGTGTGTGTGTGTGTGTGTGTGTGTGTGTGTGTGTGTGGTACCAGGGATTGAACTCAGGGGCACTCAACCACTGGGTCACATCCTCAGCCCTCTTTTTGTATTTTATTTAGAGACAGGGTCTCACTGAGTTGCTACGTGCCTCGCCATTGCTGAGGCTGGCTTTGAACTCGTGATCCTCCTGCCTCAGCCTCCCAAGTGCTGGGATTACAGGCGTGCGCCACCGCGCCCAGCTCTTTTGTTTTTAAACATATATTTACATGTGTACAAAAAAGAAATCTGAAGCCAGGCCTGGTGGCTCAGGAAGCTGAGGCAGGAGGATTGCAAGTTCAAAGCCAGCCTCCACAAATATCAAGGCTCTAAGCAACTCAATGAGACCCTGTTTTTAAATAAAATACAAATTAGGGCTGGGGATGTGGCTCAGTGGTTGAGTGCCCCTGAGTTCAATCCCCAGTACCAAAAAAAGAAAAGAAAAGAGAATTCTGAGTGTCTCACCTATGAATGAGATTCTCTGCACACTGGAATAGAAAGGGACACCTCTACCCCCACCCCTTTTCTTTTTATTTCTTTTTTATTTTTTAAAAATATTTATTTGCCGGGCGCGGTGGCGCGCGCCTGTAATCCCAGCACTTTGGGAGGCTGAGGCAGGAGGATCGTGAGTTCAAAGCCAGCCTCAGCAATGGCGAGGCACTTAGCAACTCAGTGAGACCCTGTCTCTAAATAAAATACAAAAAAGGGCTGGGGATGTGGCCCAGTGGTCTAGTGCCCCTGAGTTCAATCCCCAGTACCACAAAAAAAATAAATAAAATAAATAAAATAAAATAAAATAAAAATAAAAATATTTATTTGCGGGGGCTGGGGTTGTGGCTCAGAGGTAGAGCGCTCGCCTAGCACATGGGCGACCCGGGTTCAATCCTCAGCACCACATACAAATAAAATGCATTGAATAAAATGCATTGTGTACAACTAAAAGCAAATAAATAAAAAATATTTTAAAAAAATATTTATTTGCTTTTAGTTGTACACAATGCAATGCATTTATGTTTACATGGTGCTGAGGATTGAACCCGGGCTGTGCAAGTGCTAGGAGAACGCTCTATTGCTGAGCCACAACCCCAGCCCCCCCCCCCTTTCTTTTTATTATTTTATTTATGCAGCACTAAGGATCAAACCCAGTGCCTCTCATGTGCTAGGCAAGTGCTCTTCCACTGAGCTACAGCCTCAGCCCTCCCCACCTTCTTTTCTGACTAGGTAATGTAACATGTAGCCAGGAATTCAAACAAGACCAACAAGCACTCAGTGAAAAATAAGTCTGACCTCTCTCTTGTCCCCAGACTGCCTCTTGGGAAAAGGAAAATCTTCATTTTACTTTATACATGTTTGTAATGTTATAGCTTTTTATTTTATTTATTTTTATTTTTCAAATGAGCTCTCTTTTTATTGCCTCAGATGGTCTCAAACTTGTGTGCTCAAGTGATCCTCCCCCCTCAACCTTCTGGGTAATGGACTACAGGCACCTGTCACTGCCCCAGCTAGCATTTTTTTTTAAATATTTATTTATTTGCTTTAGTTGTACACAATGCGTTTACGTGGTGCTGAGGATCGAACCCAGGCCGCGCAGATGCTAGGCGAGCGCTCTACCGCTGAGCCACAACCCCAGCTCCAGCTAGCATTTTTTATTTTTTTTAACAAAGAATCAAATTACCAGGGCTGGGGATGTAGCTCAGCGGTAGAGCGCTTGCCTAGCACGTGCGCGGCCTGGGTTCGATCCTCAGCACCACGTAAAACCACATTGTGTACAACTAAAGCAAATAAATAAATATTTTTTTTAAAAAAAGAATCAAATTACCTTTCATAATTTTTTAATATGTGTATATTTTTTAGTTGTCAATTGACCTTTATTTTATTTATTTATTTATATGTGGTGCTGAGAATCAAACCCAGTGCCTCACACGTGCCGGGCAAGTGTTCTACCACTGAGCCAGAACCCCAGACCCACCTTTCATAATTTTTTTAAAAAAATTCAGTCTAAGTAGGGCGCGGTGGTGCATGCCTAATCCCAGCACTTGGGAGGCTGAGGCAGGAGGATCACGAGTTCAAAGCCAGCCTCAGCAATGGCGAGGCACTTAGCAACTCCGTGAGACCCTGTCTCTAATAAAATACAAAAAAGGGCTGGGGATGTGGCCCAGTGGTCCAGTGCCGCTGAGTGTAATCCCTGGTACCAAAAAAAAAAAAAAAAAGTTTAAGAAGAAAATAAAATATCAACTGCAATGTCATTTCCCAGGAAAAATATAATTTAATCTGATGCTTGCCCCTCAAATCTGCCCCCACCCCCCCCACACTGGAGATTGAACCCATTGGGGCTCTACCACTGAACTATATCCACAGCCCTTTTTATTTCTTATTTTCTTTCTTTATTTATTTATTTATTTGCTTTAGTTGTACACAATGCAATGCATTTATGTTTACGTGGTACTGAGGCTCGAACCCGGGCCGCGCACATGCTAGGCGAGCTCTCTACCGCTGAGCCACAACCCCAGCCCCTTCTTTTTTTTTTTTACCCCAGCTCCAGCTAGCATTTTTTATTTTTTTTAACAAAGAATCAAATTACCAGGGCTGGGGATGTAGCTCAGCGGTAGAGCGCTTGCCTAGCACGTGCGCGGCCTGGGTTCGATCCTCAGCACCACGTAAAACCACATTGTGTACAACTAAAGCAAATAAATAAATATTTTTTTAAAAAAAGAATCAAATTACCTTTCATAATTTTTTAATATGTGTATATTTTTTAGTTGTCAATTGACCTTTATTTTATTTATTTATTTATATGTGGTGCTGAGAATCAAACCCAGTGCCTCACACGTGCCGGGCAAGTGTTCTAAAACACCACTGAGCCAGAACCCCAGACCCACCTTTCATAATTTTTTTTAAAAAATTCAGTCTAAGTAGGGCGCGGTGGTGCATGCCTAATCCCAGCACTTGGGAGGCTGAGGCAGGAGGATCACGAGTTCAAAGCCAGCCTCAGCAATGGCGAGGCACTTAGCAACTCCGTGAGACCCTGTCTCTAATAAAATACAAAAAAGGGCTGGGGATGTGGCCCAGTGGTCCAGTGCCGCTGAGTGTAATCCCTGGTACCAAAAAAAAAAAAAAAAAGTTTAAGAAGAAAATAAATATCAACTGCAATGTCATTTCCCAGGAAAAATATAATTTAATCTGATGCTTGCCCCTCAAATCTGCCCCCACCCCCCCACACTGGAGATTGAACCCATTGGGGCTCTACCACTGAACTATATCCACAGCCCTTTTTATTTCTTATTTTCTTTCTTTATTTATTTATTTATTTGCTTTAGTTGTACACAATGCAATGCATTTATGTTTACGTGGTACTGAGGCTCGAACCCGGGCCGCGCACATGCTAGGCGAGCTCTCTACCGCTGAGCCACAACCCCAGCCCCTTCTTTTTTTTTTTTTTTTTTTTTTTTTAACAGTGTTTCCACAGTGGTAATATTCTATAAGAAACTCTCTTTTTTTTTAAATATTCATTTGCTTTAGTTGTACACAATGCGTTTATTTTTACGTGGTGCTGTGCTGAGTATTGAACCTGGGCTGCGCATATGCTAGGCGAGCGCTCTACTGCTGAGCCACAACCCCAGCCCCCCTTTTTATTTTTTATTTTGAAACAGGGTCTTGCTAAATTGCTTAGGGTCTCACTAAGTTGCCGAGTCCAGACTTGAATTTGGGATCCTCCTGTTTCAGCCTCCTGAGTCACTGGGATTACATTTGTACGCCACCATGCCAAGTTCAAATCTTTTACTCTTATGCACATACATCCTTTTTAAAAAAGTAGTTCATGGGCTGGGGTTGTGGCCCAGTAGTAGAGCGCTCACCTAGCATGTGCGCAGCCCTGGGTTCGATCCTCAGCACCATGTAAAAATAAATAAAATAAAGGTATTGTGTCCAACTACAACTAAAAAATAGTTGGTACCCAGGGCTTGAACTCAGAGGCACTCAACCACTGGGCCACATCCCAGCCCTTTTTTTGGTTTTTATTAGAGACAGGGTCTCACTGAGTTGCTAAGTGCCTTGCCATTGCTGAGGCTGGCTTTGAACTTGCGATCCTCCTGCCTCAGCCTCCCAAAGTGCTGGGATTACAGGCGTGTGCCACCGCGCCGGCTAAAAATAAAATATTTTTAAAAAAATAGTTCATAGCCAGGTGTGGTGGCACATGCTTGCAATCCCAGCAACTCAGGAAGCTAAGGCAAGAGGATCATAAGTTCAGGACCAGCATCAGAAACTTAGACCTGTCTCAAAAAATAAAAAGGGTTGGGGATGTAGTTCAATTCCCTAGTAACACACACACAAGTTCACAAAGCAGTCACTAAATACACAAAAAGGGAGAATTCTAAAAGTGTATCCAGAGGCAACATGAAATAAAATTTATAAAAGGAAAACAATGGGTCAGGCTGCTTGTTGACACACTCGTGTAATCGTAGCTTCTCAGGAGGCTGAGGCAGGAGGATTCTAAGTTCAAGCTCAACTTCAGCAACTTAGCAAGACCCTGTCTCAAAAAATAGAAAAGGCTGGTGCTATAGCTCAGTGGAAAAGTCTCATGCCTAGCATACATGAGATCCTGGGCTCAATTCTTGGTTCCTCAAAAAATAAAGAATCAAGGGAAGTTGAGAATGTAACTCAGTAGTACTCATGCTTAGCATGACTGAGGCTCTATGTTCCAACCCAAGCACACACACACAAAAAGAAAAAAAATCTATACTGTATACCCTAATTTCTAAATTGCTTTTTACATACTTAGCATAGCACATTCTCTCATATTAAATATTGTACACATGATTTTTCTAAGAAATATTTGTTTAGTCTATCTTTTATCATCAAACATTTAGTATGTTTCTGATTTCAGAACAATGTTTTGCAAATGAAGGAAATAATAGTCCTTTGGGGCAGAATTTAGAACAACAGAAAAAGTCCCTGTAGCCATCTCTTCCCTCTTCCTGACCCCATCCTGCAGGGTCTCTGCCCAGGCTTCCAGCATTGCCAGGGCCCAGAGCCAATTGGCCTCTAAACTCTGGCCTTCTCCGGGGCAGAGGCTCTAGGATGTCTGTTCTGGCTCTGGGATCATTTTCCATCACAAAGTATAATCTGATCCATAGGCGGTTCTGGTGCCCCCTCCCTGCCCTTCCGCCCCATCCAGTCTTTCAGCTTCCCAAATTCAGGGTCCTTAGGGCTCTGGTGGCCCAGACATGAGTACAACATTCTCATACAGGGGCTCTTCCTGCCCTTCCTCTTCTGCCTGCTTCTGGAGATCCTGTTCTGTGGGGCTATTCCCAAAGACTGCCTCCTGGGCCCTCCCTGAGCTCTCAAGGCCATCCCCCAGCCCCCTTGACACTTCCTCTGATCTAACTCCTATAGACTCCATGGTATAAATGAGCTTGGCATTGGGAGCTAAGCCAGAACTCCGACTGGCAGAGCCGGAGGACAGCCCAGGGGCTGCCCTTGTTCCTACCCCGGGCCCGGCGTGGTGGCTTAGCAATAGCACCAGGGCTCTGACTGGCAGAAGTAGAGGCCACCCCAGGGCTACTCTTGTTTTGACCCAGGGCTTGACGGGGAGGCTTAGGGATGGCAGTCTTGACCTTGGCTTCTGCCTGACCTTTCCGGAAATTACCAAAATGGCGAAAGATAGACCAAACAGGACCCTCAGATTTCTGGGGTGTCCCTGCCAGCATGTAGATTGTAGCCACAGGACCTGAGCTCTCCTTGACACCATTGTCAATGGCTTCCCACACACTCAGCTACTGTCTGGTCTCCAAGGTAGTATTGGTGGTCAATGGCAGAATCTCCAGGGCTGGCAGCAGCAGAAGGGGCCTCATCTGTGTTTGCTTGCTCCAGACTTGTGGACTCCTTGGCTTCCTGGCCCTCAGGACCTGGCTGGGCCCCCCTGGAGAGTCTTTTGGGTTTTCGGAATGGGCTGGAGAGTTCCCCTGAGCTTCGGCAACTCTGTGACGCAAACTTGGTGCCTTCAGCAAAGGAGACTGATGGCCGCTTGGCCCGTGCTAGGCTGGAGGTGCGTGGAATAGCAAATGGTGTGGAGGTATCCTCTGGGGGAGGAAAGGGGCCACCAGCCAGGCTGGCCTCTGCTGACTCTGCTTGGGTTACTGGGACCATCCCTGGCAGAGGAGAGAGAAAAGCTTGCTGCAGTTAGGCTGGCCACCCCAATTCATCCTGCCTGAAGCTCAGCATCTTCTGGGAAGCCTCAAAAATGGTGCAAGGAAAGGAGGGAGGATACAGAGAGGCAGGAAGGGGCCAATTCATCAGACAGTACTACTCCACTCTTCTCCCACCACCCCTTTCTGCTTTGAGTCACTACCACATTCTAGTCAAGATGAAACTCTTGCAATGCCACAGAGCCACATCCCTCTCCCCTGGGGCCCATCCTAAACGTTGTTCCCTTTACTTGAAACACCACCCCACTTTGTAACTTTCACTTGACTAACTCCAGCTAGCCCTGCCAGCGACACAGCCATCATCAACAAGACGTACATGTTCCCTGACACCAGTCACCCCAGAAGTGGCTAGATTATGAGCTCCACCCCAGTGTATCCCCCATCAAAGCACTTATCATTCTATCCTATAAGTGTCTGATGATGTGTCTGATTACTGCCTACCAGACTACAGGCTTGCTGAGAACAGTCTATTTTGTTCTTTACTGTGTCCCCAGAACCAGGATCAATAACTATCATAGAATGGGAAGTAGATCCAGGTTTATATGTTTGCTGGAGGGAAGAGCTGCTCAGGGGCTCACTGGGCTGTTGGGAGCTACCTTCTTGGGGTGGCACGCAATAGGCAGGAACTTCGTCCTCTACTCCAGACTCAGGATCGGAAGAAAAGGAGTCATCTGAGGCCCAGCCAGCAGAGGGTGGCTCGATGAAGCTGTGGTTGAAGGGGACCTCCGGGTCATGGTGAGAGACTGTAGGAGATCAGATCAGCACAGAGCCTGATGGGAATCTTTGTCCCATCCCAGCACCCCATCCATCCTCAGTGCTCACTTACCTGTCACCCAAGGAAGTTTGTGGCTGCTGAGGGAACCACAGGACAGCGCAGAGCCTAGGCTGGTCAGTGCCCCCCAGACCTGCTGCTTCATCCTGGACAAGGCAGCTCCATCTCTCACGGGCCTAAGTAGTGGAGTAGAAAGGGTGGTCAGTGCACAAGACACAAAGTGACCTGTGTTACCTTGGCAGGATATGACAGTGGCTACATTTACTTCAATGGTTCTGTACTAACTGCAGAATAAAATCTTAACTACTGAGCCCAAGGTCTGAATCACAGAAAACAGCATAGCTCTTGAGTCACACAGACCTGAGTAACAACTCTGGCTTACACTTCACTCCCTGTAAAATGGGGACAACAATCTTATCTCTATCAGAGTTTTTTCTCAGGACCCACAGTACCATGTATTTGGCAGTGGTTTTCCAAAATGTAGCTCTTTGTTACTGTCATCCTAGTTGAACCCTAGTAAGCCTGTCCTTGTCCCTCTGCTTCCAAGCAGTCATTACTACTCCACCTGTCAACATTGCTATGATGGCCTTTGTACATGAACTCATTTTCCTGGGAGGGACTTCTTCCCCACCCCAAGGCTCTCTGCCCTGGGGCAAGGGCAACAGGATCTGCTTATCTGTGGATGCCCAACAGCACACAGGACATACTCAAGGATTAGTACATGAGAGAACTGGACAGAGTCCAGAAAGCCTGTTGGGGGCTGTGTGTGTGCCATGACTATCTGGGTTACCTATGGCCTCAGTGTCCTCTGTGAATTGAGGGTGAATGATAATCCTCCTGCCCCAAAATTTCCTGTTCCAAAATTCCATACCTTTGAGTCTCCAAGAGGTCAAGAAGCATGGGAGATTCTATGAAGAACAGAGCTACCTTTGAGCAACACTCTCCTGTGGCAACCCCACTAGCCCATTCTTTCCTCCCTGCTGTCTCTCAGAGAGCCACATTCTCTGTTGAACCACCAACTGTCTCCACTACCTCTGATCCAAGCACTGACAAAGCCAGCCTTCCCCACCCTGAAAAGGAAACCAGATGGGACCGGCCAGTGTTCACCTGTCCTTGGGGTCCAACCGGGTAGTCCAGCGGCAGTAGATACAGCAGGCAATGCCCAGGAGAAGCAGCAGTAGAGGCACCAGGATGCCAGCAGTGAGGGCGGCATCCTTACTGTAAGGGCCTGGGGGAACAAGAGATGGTCAAACCTCAGGGTACTTCTGATCTCCCATTCATGATGCCTCCTGTTTAGCTCTGAGTTGCCACTTCCCCAGAGTCTTCTATTTATGGGTACCTCTCCCTCTTCCAGTCAGCCTCTGCTGGTCTGTCCCCTCCTGATGGTCCCAGGCCCCATTCCAAAAGTTCTTATCCTGATTCTCATGCCATTCCAGAGTCCAACCCTGTCCACTCATTTCCTGGATCTACCCTGGTTTCTCTGGGGGTCCTAGAGCATCCATACAGATTTCAAAAATAGGAATATCTCTGAAGCAGGCTCAGGTTTGCTAGCAAGTGGGGCTCCTGGAGTTTATGGAAAGGCTGAGATATTCCCTGTTTACTGCAGCACCTTGAACCCTCCCTCCACTCTACCCCACTCACAGGCCCCTGAGACAGGGTGGCAGAGTCCTTCTGTGCACTGGCAGGGAGTAGAGCAGTTGTTTCCATGGAAGCCAGATGGGCAGGAACTGTTGCAGCTGTGGGGTAGCAAAGGGGGCAGGCTGAAGACTGGGTGAAAAGAGATGGAGGTGGGCAGGGGAGAGGGAAGGCAGATTTCTGAGTACTATACCCACCCCACTGCCAAGTAGATTTCCCTGGATGATGCCCAAGAATCTCACTTCTGTTAAGTGCCTCTGGCAGTGGAAGAAACCCCCAGCCTTGTAGCTGCCCAGCTATTTGCAGGCCAATGTACAGTACTCTGGATAAGGTCTACCTCTGACTATCCTCATCCCCTTAGCCACCCAGAACTAATGTGAAATAAGCAAGATGCCAGTGGCATTCAGGGAGATGCCATCAGGATATGGAGGTGTGAGTCAAGCCCAGACCTGACCCTAATTTTCCAAGCCTTGGACCCTTCCACTGTAAAATGAGGTCTTTTTCATTTGACATTACAAGCTGTCCCATAAATGAAAACCTGATTGGGGACACCGTTTACTACCTGGAGACCTTAGGGAAATGACATGGGGTCTAGAGCCTGCCCCTAAGGTCCCACTGAATTAGAGAGTGAGTCCTTTTTTTTTTTTCTTTATTCTTTCTTTTAAATTATTTTTCTTTTATTTTTCCCCCGAGGTCTCAGACTGAAAACTTGATATCAGCCGGATGCGGTGGCACATGTCCATAATCCCAGCAGCTCCAGAGGGTGAGGCAGGAGGATTGCCAGTTCAAAGCCAGCCTCAACATTTTAGTGAGCCGGGTGCGGTGGCGCACGCCTGTAATCCCAGCACTTGGGAGGCTGAGGCAGGAGGATCAAGAGTTCAAAGCCAGCCTCAGCAATGGCAAGGCACTTAGCAACTCAGTGAGACCCTGTCTCTAATAAAATACAAAAAAGGGCTGGGGATGTGGCCCAGTGGTCGAGTGCCCCTGAGTTCAATCCCCGGTACCAAAACAACAACAACAACAACAACAACAACAAAAACAATTTAATGAGGCCCTAAGCAACTCAGCAAGATGCTGTCACTAAATTAAAAATACACAAAAGGGCTAGGGATGTTGCTCAGTGGTTAAGGACTCCTGGGTATCAATCCCCAGTAAATAAATAAATAAATAAAACTTGAGATTATGCACTGTTACACCCTGTCTGACACTTGTCAAGCTCCTCAGTAACAGGTTCTGTTAAGATACTAGTTAGGGCTGGGGCTGGGGCTCAGCGGCAGAGCGCTCGCCTCGCACGTGCGTTGGCCCAGGTTTGATCCTCAGTCACCACGTAAACATAAATGCATTTGCAATGTGTACAACTAAAGTAAATAAATAAAAAAAAAAGATGCGAGTCCAGCTATGACTAGTATTAGCCGGGTGCGGTGGCGCACGCCTGTAAATCCCAGCACTTGGGAGGCTGAGGCAGGAGGATCAAGAGTTCAAAGCCAGCCTCAGCAATGGCGAGGCACTTAGCAACTCAGTGAGACCCTGTCTCTAATAAAATACAAAAAAAGGGCTGGGGATGTGGCCCAGTGGTCGAGTGCCCCTGAGTTCAATCCCCGGTACCCAAAACAACAACAACAACAACAACAACAACAAAAACAATTTAATGAGGCCCTAAGCAACTCAGCAAGATGCTGTCACTAAATAAAAATACACAAAAGGGCTAGGGATGTTGCTCAGTGGTTAAGGACTCCTGGGTTCAATCCCCAGTAAATAAATAAATAAATAAAACTTGAGATTATGCACTGTTACACCCTGTCTGACACTTGTCAAGCTCCTCAGTAACAGGTTCTGTTAAGATACTAGTTAGGGGCTGGGGCTGGGGCTCAGCGGCAGAGCGCTCGCCTCGCACGTGCGTGGCCCAGGTTTGATCCTCAGCACCACGTAAACATAAATGCATTTGCATTGTGTACAACTAAAGTAAATAAATAAAAAAAAAAGATGCGAGTCAGCTATGACTAGTATTCACTCTCTAAAACATACACTATTAAAACCCCCAATTATAGCCGGGCGCGGTGGCGCACGCCTGTAATCCCAGCACTTTGGGAGGCTGAGGCAGGAGGATCGCGAGTTCAAAGCCAGCCTCAGCCATGGTGAGGCACTTAGCAACTCAGTGAGACCCTGTCTCTAAATAAAATACAAAAAAAGGGCTGGGGATGTGACCCAGTGGTCGAGTGCCCCTGAGTTCAATCCCTGGTACCACAAAAAAAAAAAAAAAAAAAAAAAAAAAAAAAAAAAAAAAAAAAAAAAAAACCCAATTATCAGAAGCTCCACTATCCCATACACATGACTTAATGTGCTAGGGGGGAAAAAAAACAGGCTGCTGGTTTTTCTTTCCTTTTTTTATCTTTTTAAATCTTATTTCTTTTTTTAGTCCTTTTAGACTTGGTATTATAACTTTCCTCAGATGATATGACCCCACAACAGGAGGACTAACTTCTGAGTTATGAAAATGGTAGATGGGTATCTGAGAGGTAGAAACCTCAGGAAAGGAAGTTTAGGAAACATCACTCAGTCCCAGTACTCTCCTGCCCACAGGGCCCAGTCCTTACCTGGTCCCCCAGTAGCCAGCACTGCAGACACATTCTCCTGTCACAGCATCGCAGGCTCCCTGAATACAGGTGGGGCAGGTAGAGCCACAGCCTTCCCCAAAGGTGCCTATTGGGCAGGGGTCTTCACAACTAAGGGGAGGCAAGAAACAGGGATTGAGAGGGTAGGGCAGGCCTGTCCCCATAGTGGGGAGCCCTACCCACTTTCCCCAGGTTCCAGGACTCAGAAACCCAACTGGCCACTCCTCAGCAGTGAAGCTCAGGTGTAAACAGGGCCTTGAACCTGGAACCAAACTAGTAGGTGACAGACTACAAATTCCTGGAGGGGAAAGTGGAAGGAAACCCTGAGGAAAAAGGAAGTTAGAAGAGCATCCATCCCAGGATCCCCTCAAAACTCTTGTTTGTCCCTCAGTTTTACCAGGAGGTAGCCCCAAGGGCTGAATGTGTGTTAGGGGAGTTAAGGATCCTACAGAAAAGTCTAGCCTGCCCTCAGTAGGGTGGTTTCCTTACCTGGGCCCCAGCCAGCCAGGGTCACAGTGCTGACAGTGCCCTGTCTCTGGCTGACAGGCCTCCCCCAGCCGGCAGCGAGGGCACTGCTGGCTGCAGTTTTTGCCAAAGGTGCCTGGTGAGCAGGGCTGCTGGCACTGGGTCCCGTCCCAGCCTGGCTCACAGGACTCACAGCTGCCTGTGTCTGGGGAGCACGGTGCATTCTGCTCACATTGGCCACAGCTGGTAAGAGAAAGGGTTCATGGGAACACCAGGGGCAGTTGGAGAGTCCCACACCTCCAACCCACCTATAGCCCACTCAGGGGCACTAGAGAGCATCTAAGTCCCAGTTAGGTGCCTCAGTTTCTCTGTGCTGCACAACGAAAAGATCAGATAGATGATCTTTTCATTTTTTTAAAATATTTATTTGCTTTAGTTGTACACAATGCAATGCATTTATGTTTACGTGGTGCTAAGGATCGAACCCGGGCGGCGCACATGCTAGGCAAGTGCTACTACTGCTGAGCCACAACCCCAGCCCCAAGATGATCTTTTCTGTGCTGCACAATGAAAAGATCAGATAGATGATCTCTGAGTGCTCTCACAGGGTTCCATTTCTCTCCTTGCTACCTATCCTACCCTGGGTCCCAGGGTCACCAGGAGCTGTATCCAGCCAGGATAGCCATATTACCACTCTACCTTCCACTTGCTTCCTGCCCAGCTTTCCTTTTCTCTTCCTTTCCCCTTTTCCCCTATGCCATCCCTGAGGTTAGGGCTCAGTGATTTATCTTCTATCCCACAACATGAAAATATATAAAAATCAAACATAGACTGCATGCAATGAAGTATGCCTGTAAGGCTACTCCAGTGACTGGAGCAGGAGGATCACTTTAACCCAGGAATTCAAGGTCAGTCTGGGAATATAGCAAGACCACACCTTAAAAAAAAAAAAAAAAAAAAAAAAAAAAAAAAAAGAAAGAAAGAAAAGAAAGAAAGAAAAGAAAGAAAAAAATATACATATATATAAACACACATATATATATGACTAATGAATGACTATGACTGTTTTGACTACTATACTTTCAGGTTTACCTTATCTAAATTTTCCATTGATGCTTATCAGTACCTTGAAGTTTCTCCCTCCAGATTCTTAATGATCTGGGATGATAGATTTGGGTCAAATCCATTAGTGAAGGGGAAGAGAGGAGTTTATAAAACCAGTAACCAATCCTGACTAGCATTTAGAAAAAGAAAAAAGGAGAACACTACAGTGTATGTGTATGTATAAATATAAGGATGTATTGTCTAGTTAAACTTTTATTTCAGTTATATAAAATATGTGTTGTGGGGGCTGGGGTTGTGGCTCAGCGGCAGAGCGCTTGCCTTGCACGTGCGCAGCCCGGGTTCGATCCTCAGCACCACATAAACATAAAATTCATTGCATTGTGTACAACTAAAGTAAATAAATAAAAATTAAAAATATATGTGTTGTGTCAGGTGGGATGTAGTTTCTTGTTCTTGAGCGGGTCAATAATTGAAAGCCACTGAATCTTAAAGGGCCATTCTTTTGTCACATAATTCATATGGCTTGCTAGTATTATACTTTTAACTAATTGGATGAAAGGGGTGGGCGGGCAGGGCTCGACCCAGGGGTATCAAGGGGTTTCTTCTTCTTTCACCCCTGCCTGTATATTTTGGGGGGATAGCACTAGGATCACCCACTCCGTGTCTTGCCCTTCTCGCCGGCTGCCTGTCTCTGCCGGCTGGGTTGGGTGTCCTTTCTTTCTTCTTCCCTCCTCTTTCTTCCTGGATCCCCAACCTGGGCTCTCCCTGGTGCTCCCTGGAGGGGGCTTACCTTTTGCTGCACTGCACCCCGTAGCTACCAGGAGTACAGGGCAGCTCGCAGCGCGTGCCATGGAAGCCAGGAGGGCAAGAGCACTGACCCGAGGTGGCGCTGCAGTGGCCGCGCACGCACTCACACTTCTGCCGGCATTCGGAATCCCACCAGCCCGGCCGGCAGATGCAGCGGCCCGAAAGCTGCTCGCATGGGGAACCATTGCACGAGCAGCGGAAGCTGCAGCGGCGGCCCCACCAGCCCGGGTGGCAGAGACAGGCCCCTGTGGTCTGGTCGCACTGTGATGTAGAACTGCACTGGCACTGGCGGCGGCACGTGGATGACCACCAGCCCTGGTTGCAGTGGCACACACCAGTCTCAGGGTCGCAACGACCGTGGGAGCTGCAGGCGCACGTGAACTCACAGCGCCTGCCCCAGCGGTCCGCTTGGCACTGGCATTTGCCGGTGGCTGGGTCGCACTGGCCATGAGGGTGGCAGGGGCAAGTCTCACGGCAGTCGGGGCCCCAGTACTGGCTCGGGCAGCCTGCAGGGTTGCAGGAGATGGAAATCAGCTCAGGGCCAAGCACAGATCCTTGTCCTGTCCCTTCCTCAAGGAAGAAGGATCCAGCCAACCCTCCAAGAGACAAGGAAAGACTCTGGAACATCTGGCAACCTGTCCTCCTGGAGCACAGCTCACTTCCTGCCCCAGACTCGGAACTACAAAAATCCTTAGCATTGGCCCAGCCTCCCACTTCATGTTCTAGAACACACTCAGAGATCCTGAGTGAAAAGGGGGTGTTCCCAGAGTCACACATAGGTGGGTGGGGATTCATTCACTAC
This sequence comes from Tamias sibiricus, assembly GCA_025594165.1. Taxonomy (NCBI): domain Eukaryota; kingdom Metazoa; phylum Chordata; class Mammalia; order Rodentia; family Sciuridae; genus Tamias; species Tamias sibiricus. The sequence continues at coordinate 49,285,043 of CM046660.1, forward strand.
CCCCTGTTGAGCTTCCCACCCAGGGATTCTTGGAGCCTACCTTCAGGCTATGGGTCCACCAACCCCCTTTCTTGGGGGAATGGGAATGCTGAGACAGGAGGATGGTGAGTTCAAAGCCAGCCTCAGCAACTTAGCGAGACCCTAAGCAACTCAGTGAGACCCTGTCTTTAGAGATATAATGTAAAAAAGGGCTGGGGATGTTGCTCAGTGGTTAAGCTCCCTGGATTCAATCCTTGGTACCAAACAAAGACTTGGGGGGATTCTGGCCCTGCTATTCTAAGGTTACATTTCCATCTGTTCTGTCATGGCCCCCACCCCCACAAGCACCCATCCTGCAGTTGAGACTCACGGGAGCTGCACTGGGCCCCAAAGAATCCAGGTTTACATCGGCAGAGGCCTGGTTTGATGCATATCTCGTCTTTCTGGCAGGCATCCAGCCCCTCACAGATAGCTGAAAAACACCCCACCCAGGTCTGAAGGACTGGGGCATACCCAACCAGGGGACACCTCTCTCCCTTTCACCCACTTCAGGGGCTCTGCTCCCTTAAAAGCCACCCTCATAAAGCTGGGGGTGTGTGTCATAGGATGAACCCTGATTCTAGGTTCTCTGGAAAGGAAAGAGTAGGAAGGAAGGGTTGTCACTGGGTGATGTCCTCCCGTCTCCTTGGATGGGGGTCCAGCCTGGCTACTCACGAATGGTGCATTCTTGATCTTTCTGCCTCCAACCTGGGCAGCACTGCAGCTCAGCAGAGGGGCTGTGGGGCAGAAAGGGGTCAACTGGTGGCAATGTGGCCCCACAGGGTGAATCACTGGCTCCAGCTGCCTCAGTACCACCAGGAAGATCTAGGCCTGGTGTTACAATCCATGTTGTCTCAGTCCCAGTATCCCCATCCTCTCTGGTCTCCTTCCTTGGCCTTCACACCATCTGCCCTGACTATCCACTAATGGCCAGGTCATCCCTCAAATCCCCTTCCCTTTAGAGTCAGGACCTCTTTCTCCACATCTTCATTCCCAGAAATGCCTCAACACTAATCCAGTCACCATCCCCGTCAGACTTCCCCAAGACCCACCTGCTGCCCATGCAGACGTGCTGCCCATTGGGGTCCAGCTCAGACCCCCAAATCCCTGGAGTCCAGAGCAGCAGCAGTAGGAACAGCAGCCCCAGCCCCATGGCGGCCAGCAAAGTGGGAGGGCTTGAGTTATTCTGGCTCCCACAGCTCCCAACCCCCTCCCTGCTTCCTCCCAAGGCTTTTCCTGAGGAAACCAGGCCGGAGGGGTGGACTGACATGATGCTCCGCCCTGAAAGGCCCCGTGGGTACTAGGAAGGCCATACACTCAGAAATGAAAGGGAAAGGAAGTCTGATGGTAAGAACTGCGTGGGTTTATGGGTCTTAATCTGGAGGCAGGAGGGAAGAACGAAGCCCTATATCCCTGGATACTGAGAACAGGCAAAGGGGTGGACATGGCTTTCCATTAGACCATACTCCCAAAGTGAGACCAGAGCTGAGAGAAGTCTCCCATCCAGCAATGAACTAAGGAGACCCAATAAGGAAACCTCTGGCTGCCTCTGCTCCTGGCAGTGTTGGGACAGCCCACTGACAGACAGACATGGAGCATTCTTTGGGTATTGTGGGCAGTTGCTTTATTACATTAGCTCAAGTCATCTGCATAAACCCCCAGACAGGTAGATAGTCAGTCCTCTGTCTCATGAATGGGGAAACTGGAACGTGGAGAGGAAACACCTTTGCACAGATAGCCCAAGGCTCAGTGTAGAAAGGTCAGGGAGGGAAGCAGGCTAAGCTCCCTGTCATGGTGGGTACAGGCAGGACAGGAGATGAGCACCAGAGAGGGCTGTGAAGGTAGGAGCCCTATCCTCATTTGAGCTCACACATCCACCCACTGCCAGACCCCCAAAGTCAGGCCTCTGGGGCATCTGAGGCCCTCAGACCAAGATAGTCATTGAAAGCAGAGCAGGGCCAGTCAGGAGTTGGGGGCTGGAAGGGTGCCCACAGGCTCCAAGCGAGGTTGCTGTCGGGCCTCCTCTTCTTCCCCTAGTTCACCGGGAGTAGTATTGTTGGTCTTAGCTTCTGGGGCCTCTGCTTCACTGTGATACCACGAGCCAAAGCTGGAGAGAGAACCAGGAGGTACTTTGAGTCAGGAAGCCAGAGAAGTCAAGGATATGGGATGAGGGCAGGGAGTGGTGGGAAAGGAGATACAGAGGAAAGAAAGGGCAGTGTGAGGTCATGGGGAGCTGACTGGGGTCAGGGCAGGAGGAAGGGTTTGTTGGAGCTCAGGACAGCAGGGTTAGAGGCAGTGGAGAAGGAAAGGAAAAGCCAGGACTCCTCCTTCACCTCCCCTCCTGCCCTTTTCCTTCCCTCAACATACAAACTCTGTATTCTGGACTCAGGGGGTGGGGGATCATCTCCTTTATCACTGGAGAGCAGGAGCCATGAGCCATCCTCATCATCACTAAGACAGAGGAAAGAGAAGATGTGAGGGCCATGTATTGAGGCCCTGAGGGACAATGGGAGTTCAGCTCACGTGGAACTTTTTGAATGGCCTCCAGGAGCACCAGGGAAGAACAGAGTGACTGCAGGGTTCCAAAGTAGAGTAAAGGAGACACAGGACATCTTGAGGCTTTTACTTTATAGCCTGGCAGGTAGCAGGCCCCTGGCAAAGCTGCAGGCACAGCCCCATTCTTCTAACAGACAGACCCAGTCAAGGCAGGAGACTCAAAATGAGAGTGGAGAAGCAGCATTAGCAGGTTTCTTCAGCAGATGTATAACAGACAGGGCATGTGGGAGCAGTGTGATCCAGAAAGAAGAAAAGCAAATGAAATGGGACAGTGGGCTCAGGGTATGACAAGGCCAAGTCAGCAGGCCCAAGGAGTGACCTAATCATAGCTGCAGGCTTAGCAGGACAGACTGGACAGCAGGCTCAGGGATAACCAGGCCAGGTTAGACGGTCCTAGAAGTGACTAGATGAGGTTGATTCAAAGGGTGACCAGGCTGGGTCAGCAGGCTCAGCTAGGTGACCACACTAGGTCAGCAAATGCCAAGAGGTCGCTAGTCTACATCATCAGGCTCAGCAGAACTTGGGAAGGAGGAACGCTGGCTCAGGGGGAATGGAGGCAGGATCCTACCTGCTCTCTGCTTCCTCTGGTGTCCCTAACATCTTGGCCTTGATCTTTTTCCGCTGCTTCCGGACAGCCACCTTCATGGCTTCAAGCAGAAGCCCAGGGACCCTGTGGTCTGTGAGCAGTTCCCTATAGGAGAGGGGGAGAGGCAAAGAGAAAGCAGTGAGGATGCCAACTGTAGGTTCCGGTCCAATTACCCATTTGCCTTTTTCTTCCTGAAATATTGGAACTACTTTGCACTGCTAACACTTCTTAGACCTTCCTGTAGGTAGCCTCCTTCCTAGGAATACTTCCCTACTTGAGGCTGCTGTTGTGACCCTTTGTACTGTCCCCTCCCCTGTTTGGATGAAGTTCCAGGAGAGCAGGAACTATTTAATTCATGTCCTCCCAGTACTAAGCAGAGCCTGGCATATGTCACAGTGGATATATCAATGAACCAAAGAATGAAGTGAGGTGACTTGAGGCCCAGTGTAAGTGGAGGCACCTCCTCTTCCTAGCCTCTCACCGCTGGAAGTAGGCCAACTCCTCCTTGAGCAGGAACACATTGGTTTTGAGCTCATTCCGCTCTTGAAGAATCTGTTCAACCTCCTCCCTGCTGAAGCCACACTGCCCTGCCTCTTGAGGGTGCTGTGGCTGCGGTGAGGTATCCGGCTGGGAAAGGACAGACATGGCCAGAGGAGGGCGGCCTTGGTTAGCCTTCTTACCAAAACCCTAGCGCCACCAGAGTAAGACTAGGGAAAGTGGCTGGAAGACTTTGGGGGCAGGGGTGCTACAGTTGAGGACAGCACTGCAGCAGCTAAGCGGGGTCTTAGGTGCAAATCTGTATGCCCCCTTCCAACAGACCTGCTATGCAGCCCGGCACACCTTGTCCAGTGCCCACCGAATGCCAGACTCTGTGGGTCTGAGACAAGTTCCTGCCTTTCTCCTGCACTCACTCGGTCCTCAGGAGTCACTGGATCAGGCTCCTGCCTCTGCTCTTCAGGACGCTTGCCAGGGGCTTGCAGTAGTAGCTCATGCTCCCTCTCGCGGTCCTGTGCAGCCCGCAGCTGGGCTTGCACGGCGGCCAGCTTATGTCGTAGCTCCGCATTCACCAGCAGGAGGCGCTGCAGCTGCTCCTGCAACTGGGGGTGGAGCGAGGAGTTGATAGGCGAGGCGCCGAGGGCCGCCTGAGCCCCACCAGACACCTACAGACTGCACTCACAGCCTCAGTCTCCTGGCTACGTTGAAGCAGGTCGCGGTTATAAGCCCGGAGCTCATCACGCTGTTTGTCGGTCACCTCCTTGAGCTGCTGCAGCAGCGCGCGCTCCTCTGAGGAAGGGGTGTTAGTGATGGCCTGCAGGAGCCGAGGCCCCAACTAGTCCCCAGCCCACCCTGGTCCTGACGGGGCCTGGACTTACCCTGCGGCCCAGAGCGTAGTTCCCTACGGAGGTGCTCATTCTCCTGCTTCAATCGCCTTAGCTCCAGTTCGGCCTGCTGTGCAGACACCTGCAGCTGAGGAAGTACAAGACTCGGGGTTAGAGCCCGCCATCCCTCCTGTGGGGTAAGCAGAGCGGGAGTGACTCACCGAGTCCGGGGCGGGCCCAACGGCAGCCTTTTCTAGAAGCTCCAGCGCCCGTACCACAAGCGGCACCAGCCTGGCCGCTGCCTCGGGGCCAAAACGGCGCGCCAGCTCTTGCAGCTCAGTGCCCAGGGCCCCCGCTAGATGGTACACGAGTTCAGCTGCTGTCGCAGACCCCGAAGCTACTCGAGGCCTCCAGCCGGGTGGCCCAGGCACAGCACTCCTGGGCTCCATTTCCCCCACCCCCAAGGCCAAGTGCACCTCAGCCCTCAACTAGGGCCGGAAAAAGCCGAACAGTTCCGTCCCAGGAAGTTTAGGAATGTAAGGGGTGGGGTAGAAATGACAAGGGAGGAGCAACAAAGGGTAAAGGACTGGGAAAGGAGATGGTGCACCCTGTCCCTGTCGCATTCAACCCCCAAGGTCACAGGGAACTGAATCACCAATTTCCAGGCAGGTGTCCAAAAGTAGAGGGAGGCCCAGGGTTGTTAGTGGTCACTGTAGGCAAGCCCTCCCCCTAGCACCCAGTCCAGGCTCCACCCCTGTGTCCAAGTCCAGAGTTGGACTTGGCTGCCAAGCACTCCAGGCAAGAGGTGAGACTGAAGGCCAGTGAGTGGTGTGTTTCTCTTACCAATAGTGTCAGAAAAGAGACTAGACTGTGTGCTACAACTACAGACCACAAGCCACAGAGCTAAACCCAGAAAGGGGAGCAATTGTCCAACTATGTTGAAAAATGGTGGTTTACAAATATTTTCAAAGAAACCAGCAAAGATAGTCAAGTCAGTGGAGTGTGAAAAACCAATCCCACCTCAGTTCTTTAAGTCTAGGGGATATTCAGGTCCAAAGCCCTGAACAGGAGGGAGCCTTGTACCCACTCAAGGCAGAACCCACTACCTTGCTATGAACAACTGCCCCAGCCCCCTGTCATTTCCACATTCACAATTTGAGCTCAGGCAGTGGGAAAAAAAGCAACCAACCCTCATTTTCTATTTATACAAAATTTATTATATGTTGTTCAGGATTACAAGCCATTAACAACACAAGCACAAAACGAAGGGGAAAAGGGCCAAGCTGCTGAATGTCACCAGCTTGTGTGTGGGCATAAGAGGCTTCAGCCTTTGGAAAGTCCGAAACAGGAGGTGAGGAAACAACTAGGCATATAGGTCCTCGCGGTCTGCAGAGTAGACCTCTCCCTCTTGCAGGAGGGCAAAGTTGAGGAAGTGGGAGGGTCTGTGCACCTCATGGTAGAACTCTTTAGGGTTTGCCAGCTGCAGCTCATACTTCATGTTGGGATCATGTCGGACACCTTAGGAGAGAGGGAAACATCAAATGTTAAAAGAATCCCCTTGACCCACCCAGCCTGGGCCACTGGGTCATTTCTGCCCAAGTGCTAAGGGTGATGTCACCTATCCCCAACCCTGTCCCCACTTCCCATGCTGCCCTCACACACAGCGCACTCACCCATAAAGTTGTAGTTCCATGAGGACTGAGCAGGAACCATAAAGAAGCCAAGGAATCGGTCTGACAGCAGCATCTGGACCCTCTCATAGTGTGAAGGTAGATAACCCTTGGGGTTGTTGCCTTTGTCTGTATTCTGGCGGCCCCATTCATAGCCACTGGGTGTCAGCTTATAGGCTGTCAATGTGCAGGAACCTGGTGTGAAGCTGGGGAGGAGAAGGACAGGTGTGACAGCTCAGGCCCTGACCTGCAATGCCTACTTGCCCAACACTACTTCTTCCTAAGAGGGACCAGGGACCAAGCCCACCTGCAGGTGATGATAATGGTCTTCTCGCCATCCCAAGATGGGTTGTCAGCCATGATCTTGGCATGGGTGGTAACATCCTGGGGTGATAGCTGGGGGGACTCATTGGGCTGAGTGTGGATCCAACCTAACGGCTCCATCTCCTGTGGGCAAGAACAGTAAAGAACTGTTCAGAATCCCATGTGCAGACAGAACTCTCACCCATTTGAGTAACATGCCTGCTTTCCTGTCTCCTCCCCACAGGTAGGAAGCCTCACACTCTCAAGCTCCCACACTTCCAAGCTTCATCACCATCACTTACTTTGAGGTACTCATGCTGGGGCAGTTGACCAGGCAGGTGCACAGTCTGGTGAGTGCCCCACTGTGGAACCATCACGATGCAGCGGATTTCCTTCACTTGGGGGTTATCCGGGGGGCTCACCCCATATAGGTACCCTGCAATCTAGAGATGAGGGGGTCAGGAGCCAAAACTAGTCTTAGTTCCAGCCCAGAGTTCGGGTGTCAGCTTGTGTTTCCCTAACTCCAAGAACAAGAATGAAGTTTCTCAAAAATGTAGCCAGAACCCCCTGCATCAGAATCACCTGGGGTACTTGTTCAAAATGTTAAACTTCCTACATCATAATCTGAGATATGGTCTAGGAATCTCCACTGTTCACAAGCTCCCCAGCTGATAATTCCTTAGTATCAATAAACAAACAAGCACACAGCTAAATGAATTCTTTCTTTCTTTTCTTACTGGGGATTGAACTGAGGAATGCTTCACTGAGCTACATACCCCTTTTTGGTAGTGGGGACTGAATCCAGGGGTACTTTAATGGAACCACATCCCCATCCCTTTTTATTTTTTATTTTGAGATAAGGTCTAAGCAAATTGCCGAGCGTGATCATAAACCTGCCCGGGCTGGCCTCAAATTTGTGATCCTCCTGCTTCAGCCTCCCAGGTAGCAGGTATTACAAGCAGGTGTCCCCATATTCAGTCAGCTCAAATAATTTTTTAAAAAACATTTAGCAACTTTTTAAAAAATTTATTTATTTGTTTTAGTTGTACACAATGCAATGCATTTATGTTTACGTGGTGCTGAGGATCGAACCCAGGTCAGGCACATGCTACGCGAGCGCTCTACCGCTGAGCCACAACCCCAGCCCTGCCTTTATTCTTTTTTTTTAAATATTTATTTATTTGCTTTAGTTGTACACAATGGATTTATTTTTACATGGTGCTGAGGATCGAACCCGGGCCGCGCACGTGCTAGGCGAGCGCTCTACCGCTAAGCCACAATCCCAGCCCCCTGCCTTTATTTTTTACCTGGTGCTGAGGATCGAACCCGGGCAGTGCACGTGCTAAGCGAGCGCTCTTCGCTGAGCCACAATCCCAGCCCCTCAAATAATTTTCACAAGCTGAATACCACATCTGGAAAACCAGCACTAGGCAGTATTTTAAATTTTACATTACTATCAATGAAGTAAGGGAAACTGTTTCCTATAAAATCACTCATACAGAATACTAGTGATCTTTTCAAATTTGCCAGCCTGCCAGACACAGTGATGCAAGCCTGTAATCCCAGCAACTAGGGGAGGGAGAGGTAGGAGGATCACAAATTCAAAGCCAGCCTCAGCAACATAGTGAGACCCTGTCTCAAAATTAAAAAGGACTGGGAATGTGGCTCAGTGGCTAAATGCCCCTGGGTTTAATAACCAGTACCAAAACAAGCAAACAAATAAAAATACCAACCTGATGGCCATAACATGGTGTTTTATAAAATATGAATATGAATTACCAGTAAACTTTAGCATCTTTTCATATTGTATTTGCAGTCCCTTTTCTGAACTATACACCCCCCTTTTTTCCCCCAGTGCTAGGGAGTGAACCGAGTCCCACGCTTCCTAATAAGCACATACTCTTATTACTGAGCTACACCCTAATGCCATTCTTCTTCTTCTTCTTTTTTTTTTTTTTGTAATGGGGATTGAACTCAGGGGCACTTGACCACTAAACTACCTCCCCAGCCCTTTTTTGCATTTTATTAGAGACAGGGTCTCACTGAGTAGCTAAGTGCCTCATCATTGCTGAGGCTGGCTTTGAACTCGCAATCCTCCTGCCTCAGCCTCCCAAGTGCTGGGATTACAGGTGTGTGCTATAGCACCTGGCTCATTCTTATTCTTTACTCATTTTTCTTCAGTTACTTCTACTTACTTATTTATTTATTGTGGTGCTGAGGATTGAACCCAGGGCTTTGTACATGCAAGGCAAGCACTCTACCAACTGAAGTATGCCCCTAGCCCCCTTATTCTAGTTACTTAAAAAAAAAAATCAATTTCTGGGCTGAGGTTGTGGCTCAGTGGGAGAGCGCTTGCCTAGCATGCGTGAGGCCCTGGGTTTGATTCTCAGCACCACATATAAACAAACAAACAAACAAACAAAATAAAGGTCCATCAACAACTAAAAAATACATATATTAAAAAAAAGGGGGGGGGGGGGGCCCTGGGGATATAGCTCAGTTGGTAGAGTGCTTGCCTCGCATGCACAAAGTCCTGGGTTCAATCCTCAGCACCACCAAAAAAACAAAACAAAACAACAACAACAAAAAAGGGGGGGGCGCTGAAGTTGTGGCTCAGCAGTAGAGCGTTTTGCCTAGCGCGTGCGCGACCCGGGTTCAATCCTCAGCACCACGTAAAAATAAACACATTGAGTACAACTAAAGCAAATAAATAAATATTTTTTTTAAAAAATCAACTTCTGGGCTGGGGTTGTGGCTCAGCGGTAGAGTGCTCGCCTAGCACGTGCACGGCCCGGGTTCGATCCTCAGCACCACGTAAACATAAATGCATTGCATTGTGTACAAATAAAGCAAATAAATAAATATTTAAAAAAACAACAACAAAAAAATCAGTCGGGCGCGGTGGCACACGCCTGTAATCCCAGCTCTTTGGGAGGCTGAGGCAGGAGGATCACGAGTTCAAAGCCAGCCTCAGCAATGGTGAGGCACTTAGTAATTCAGTGAGACCCTTTCTCTAATAAAATACAAAAATGGGCTGGGGATGTGACCCAGTGGTCGAGTACCCCTGAGTTCAATCCCCAGTACCACAAAAAAAAAAAAAAAAAAAAAAAAAAAAAAAAATCAACTTCTGAAAATTCCCTCTTTCACATACTAATTTATTATCTCTTGGACTGATGAAATACTTTTTCATTTTTGTCTTTTGTAGTACCCTGTGTCATAAACAAGTTATTAATTTTGATTATAATTTTATGTCTTTTTTAAAAAATATATTTTTAGTTGTAGATGGACGCAATACCTTTATTTTCTTTATTTTTAGGTGGTGCTGAGGATAGAACCCAGTGCCTCATTCATGCAAGGCAAGTGCTCTACCACTGAGCTATAGCTCCAGCCCCTCCCTAGCTTTATTTCTGCAAGTAGTATGAGGCAGGGATCCTGCCTTTCTCTACCTGTCTCAATATCAGAGGTATGTTTAACCTCCCAGATTTAATCAGCACGTTTATGAATGAATCTATTTCTGACAATATGCTATTCTTTCCCAATAACTTCCAAGACTATAATTACTCTTTTTTTTTTTTTGTGGTACCAGGGATTGAACTCAGGGGCACTCGACCACTGGGCCACATCCCCAGCCCTTTTTTGTATTTTATTAGAGACAGGGTCTCACTGCGTTACTAAGTGCCTCGCCATTGCTGAGGCTGGCTTTGAACTCGCGATCCTCCTGCCTCAGCCTCCCAAAGTGCTGGGATTACAGGCGTGCGCCACCGCACCCGGCTTATAATTACTCTTAATTACTATAATTACTCTTTTTTTTTTTTTTTTTTTTTTTTTGTGGTACCGGGGATTGAACTCAAGGGTACTCGTCCACTGGGTCACATCCCCAGCCCTTTTTTGTATTTTTTTTTTTTTTTTTTTTTGTGGTACCGGGGATTGAACTCAGGGGCACTCGTCCACTGGGTCACATCCCCAGCCCTTTTTTGTATTTTATTTAGAGACAGGGTCTCACTGAGTTGCTAAGTGCCTCGCCACTGCTGAGGCTGGCTTTGAACTCGCGATCCTCCTGCCTCAGCCTCCCAAAGTGCTGGGATTACAGGCATGCGCCACCGTGCCCGGCTACTATAATTATTCTTAATTACTAAAGCTTTATAAAATATTTTGATATCTCATAAGGGTCCACATCCTGTTTTGGCTATCCTTTTACAGTTATTCATCCGTGAATATTGAAATCAGCACTTCAAATTCCAAGAAATATCAGGTGAGTTTTAGGAATGTAATATGTGGGGGCAACTGTGGTCTAGGTGAACACACTTACTTGGGCACGAAGGTCAGATATGCAGATAAACTTCTTAAGCACATTCTTGGGAAGGATATAAGTGTAACCAGTCTCCTTGATGTCATCAGATGAAACATAAATGTGATTGGTCCGTAGGTGCAGATTGGCAGCAGAGATGGCCCTAAAAACAGGATATGTTAGCACTTGTCAGCCCAAGCATCATCTCCAGTAGCACCAACAGACCTGTCCATCCCTACTCTTTTCCCCTTCACATACCTGACTCTCCATTCAGTTTTTGAGGAGAAAGTCTGAGTTTCATAGTTGCTGGTTGTGGAGGTGATGATCTCATCACCATGCTTGTTGACAGTGCGAGTCTGTGTTGCAGTCAGCTGTGACTGTTCCTTGGTCTGCTTCTCGATCTCAGCTATCTGCTGCCGTTGCTGTGATGGTGCTGAGATCTCCATACCCAAGATTATGTCTCGAATTTCTGATTGTGTCAGTGATGCCACGTTCACACTATGGGCACAGTGTGAGTTACACGAGGATCCTTACCCCTTAGTTACTTTTCTCTCAACAGAAAGGTATACCCTTGGTAGACAGGACAGGTCATACTCTCACCCACATAGTTCTCCAGTGACACTTTTTTTGAGGGGAGGTACCAGGGACTGAACTCAGGGGCACTAGACCACAGCCCTATTTTGTATTTTATTTAGAGACAGGGTCTCAGTTGCTTAGCACCTTGTAGCTGCTGACACTGGCTTTGAACTCACGATCCTCCTGCCTCAGCCTCCCAAGTCACTGGAATTACAGGCATGTGCCACTGAGCCCGGCTTCCAGTGACACTTTTTTAAAAAGCCTGAAGTGGAGGCTGGGGCTGTAGCTCAGTGTCAGAGAGCTCACCTAGCCTGTGCTAGGCACTGGGTTCAATCCTTAGCACTATATACAAATAAAACATTCTGGCCGTCTACAACTAAAAAAAAAAAAAAAAAAAAAAAAAAAAGCCTGAAGTGTAGATCACTGATACTTTGAAGATTCATCACATTCCAAAGCAGGATAGCACTCTGCACGTGTACCCTTTACTATTTGGTGTCCATAATTCCCACTTTTCCTCCACCAAAAAATGCCCTGGCACAGGACACTTTAAAAAAAAAAATGGAAACCCCAGAAATTGTAGAACATTGCCTCCTAGCCAAAGGTACTAGTATTAATTACTCTAGTGAGTAACTGGAAATCAAATGGCTAATTCTGGTTGCCACAACTGCTGAGAAAGGGGATGGGAGGAAGAGTGTGTATACCAACAGCTGTGGTACTTGGGACACGTAAACTTCCTGTAAGGACAGTAGAGAAATGCCCTTCTAAAAATGGCAATAGGGCCTCCAATAAGAATGGCCAAGAAGCTGGGCACGGTGGAGCATGTCTTATAATCCCAGCACTTGGGAGGCTGAGGCAGGGGGATCACGAGTTCAAAGCCAGCCTCAGCAATGGTGAGGCACTTAGCAACTCAGTGAGACCCTGTCTCTAATAAAATACAAAAAAGGGCTGGGGAGGGCTGGGGTTGTGGCTCAGCAGTAGAGTGCTTGCCTAGCACGTGCGTGGCCCGGGTTCCATCCTCAGCACCATGTAAACATAAATGCATTGCATTGTGTACAACTAAAGCAAATAAATAAATATTTTTTAAAAAAAACAATGGCCAAGAGTCAGAATGAAGTCCTGCAACCTCAGACACTGCTTCTCTTCTACCCAGGATCTTTCTATCTCTCAACTACATCCCAGGCACCCCCTTCCCCCAATCTAGAAACAGGGTCTCACTAAATTGCCCAGGCTGGCCTTGAAATTGCAATCGTCCTGCCTGAGCCTCCTGAATAGCTGTGATTATAGGGGTGCACCACCATGCTTGGCTGTCTACCTCTCTTCTATGGGCATCATTAAGATAATTTCTGGAGAACATTCTGAACCTAAATGTTTCAAAACTCCAGAACCCATATGCTAAGCCACCTAACTTTTCTTTTTTTTTTTGGTACCAGGGATTGAACTCAGGGGCACTCGACCACTGGGCCACATCCCCAGCCCTTTTTTGTATTTTATTTAGAGACAGGGTCTCACTGAGATGCTAAGTGCCTCGCCATTGCTGAGGCTGGCTTTGAACTCGTGATCCTCCTGCCTCAGCCTCCCAAAGTGCTGGGATTACAGGTGTGCGCCACTGCGCCCGGCGCCACCTAACTTTTTGGATCTCCCATCTGTCTCCCCAGTGCTCACTTGTTTTTCTTGCCATAGTCGGCCAAGATCAGATCCTTGAGCTGCACCTCCACTTTGATCCACTCTTCGTCAGTCAGGGTGGGCCAGATGTGGTGAGGTTCTGTAATAGTAGTCTTGTCTGGCTTCAAGATTACCTTTGCCCGGTCATTATTCACATGCAGAGCACGCAGAATCAGGATGAGACGGGAGAAAGCCTGGGAAAAGATTTGGAAGAGTAGGGTAAGTCAACCTGCTTGAGGCTCTCCTCCTTTCCTCTCTACCATCCTTTCGGGAAACCCAACCTTTTAAACTGTAAGATCCCAACTCCTCATAAATAACAGTTCCTGCCCCATCTATAGTTCAAAAATTTGAAAATGGCTTTATAAAATGGGCTATGGAGAGAACTAAAGGACAGAATCTTCTCCTCCTAAAGTGGTTTCATACCGTGTAAGATGAGATTGTCTTAAGCCAGTCATCATAGAGGTTGAAGAGAACCATCTGGGGCTCGGTGGCTTTAAGGATGAGATCCCCAAACTTTTCCACCTTGAGACAAGCCTGGAAGGGGAGTTGAAGCTCCGATCCTTTGATCACAATATTAGGGAAGTCCAGCAAGTGTACCTAAGACAAGATCAAGTCCAAGATCAGAAACAGAGCCTTAAGGTCTCAGGCCTCCTTCCTTCTACCCTATCCACCCTGTTAACCTCCAAAGGATCCAGCATGCCCTTCCTGGTGACAATGATTTGCTTGGGCTGCTCCTCCACAGGCAGAGATCGGATCAGGGCAGCTACTTCTTCAGCTGTCTTCCATTTGGCCAACTAGAAAGTGAGAGGAAAATGGAAATTGATTCTACCTGGACTATCTGTAACAGAAGATCCTACTCTTGAAATAAACTGTGTTTCTAATGAACACTGGTGTGTAATGTTAGGTACTTAGAAGATAGAAAAGGTAACAAATGGCTTTGTCCAAAGGGGTTTTTCAACCTGTATAAGATAATACACCACAAACCTGTAAGAAATGACAGGCTAAATTATGTACTGCAGGAATTCAGGAACAACAGAAATTAAGGCTACTAGTCTCATACAAAGTTACACAAAGAAATGGGTCTTAATGGATAAGACTATGATGAACAGAGGAGAGTTCATCCTAGAAAGAGAAAAATATGAACAAAGCCACAGAAGTGGAGATAAGCATCAGGGTTTTGGGCTAATATGATCATGGACCAATAGAAAAAGGAAAGATGCCATACATATGCATAAAGAAAGAGAAACTATGGCTGGACAAATATAACCCAGAAAAGTATCAAATGTATGAGAAGCCAAAGAATATTTATTCTCTAAAGATTATTTTTTTGATGGCTTTATTCAAGAGATTTTATGAGAGATTCCGGAAGCAGAAAGATCAGCTAGAAAGTAATGAAGGGCCTCAAACTACCCTGTAACTCCTGCAGAATACTTCCCAAGTAATTCAGGGAATATGTTTAAATGAGACACTTGCTTGGTCTTCCAACATTTGTTATTTTCTCCCTCTCACTGCCTCCCAACCAATGCGGGCCAGCAAAGGTTCTATGGACTCTTTTTTTTTTCTTTAAATATTTATTTATTTGCTTTAGTTGTGCACAATGCATTTATTTACGTGGTGCTGAGGATCGAACCCGGGCTGCGCACGTACTAGGTGAGCACTCTACCACTGAGCCACAACCCCAGCTCTCTATGGACTCTTTATCCTGCTTACCTGCCCCAAACGCTTCTGTCCAGCCCACACAGATGTGTGAATTATCTTGAGAAACAGCTGTCCTGTGCGTGGGTTGAAGATGAAGATGGCCCCATTGATGGGCTTGGTTGTCAAGTTCCCTTCAAAGGTCTAAAGAATGATTATATTATTAGTACAATTTAGAAGCAACCATCTTGTTTCTGTGCCTTTGTCCCAATGCGTTTGCACACTGCTCTCATTTTTTTTTCCTTTTGGTAATACTGATGATTGAAATCAGGAGCACTTTGCCACTGAGCTACATCCCCAGTCTTTTTACTTTTTGAGCCAGGGTCTCACTAAGTTGCTGAAGCTGGGCTTGAGCTTATGATCCTCCTCCTCCTGACTCAGCCTCCTTTATCACTGAGATTACATGTGTGCATCACCATGCCCAGACAGCCCTATTCCATTTTTTGTAGGTGCAGATGTACAGCATGCCTTTGTTTATTATTATTTTTTAATGTGGTGCTGAGGACCAAACCCAGTGCCTCACCCATGCTAGGCAAGCACTCTGCCACTGAGCTATAGCCCTAGCCCCACCCTATATATTTTGTGAGACAAGATCTCATTAAATTGCTGAGACTGGCCTGTAACTTGCAATTCTCCTGCTTCTGCCTCCCAAGTTGATGGAAGTATAGGCATGCAACACCACACCTGGCTTCCCGTGGTAATGCCCAACATTACCTTGTGGATAGTTACTCTGTAGACATTAGTGTCATCCACAAACCAGATAATCTGGTTAGAAAAGAGTTCACCATAGTTCTGAGATGACAAATATGGCTCAGTGGGCTCAGATGAATACAGCTGTAGCCCCTTGCGGATCCGTTCACGTAACACATATAAAGCAGGGTTTGCCTTCATGATCTTGGCCATGGCCTGCTGTATGAGAGGCTTGCTGCCTGGGAACCAGTTTCCATAAGCACTGTGAGGATGGAGAGGACAAGCAGAGTTAATCCCAGACTGACATCCAAACACCAAGGTAAAGTACAACTCTATAAAGGAAGAAGGACTGTTGACCAGGCTGATGATAATAATCTGCTAAGGTACACATATGACAGGAGAAGAGTCAGTGATCCGGAAGAGCAGAGGAAAGGCCAACACTCATCTCAGCTGGACAAACAAAACAAAAAAAAAACCACATCTACACTAAACTATGGGGCTAATGGAAAATACATGTGTCTGAACCCTAACTCACCTGTGAAGATTATATGCCAGGTCAATTGCAATAAGCACACCTGTGGGCGAAGGGTAAATACTCATGTTGTCTGTGGTATAGTCCAGGAACTTGGCCCGGGCATAGCGCTCAATGTCATGGGAATCATAGTCCCCCCAGCGCAACTGGATGTCTATCCAATACTTCTGAGTGGTGGTGCTGTCCATCACATCCCTAAGGGTAGAAAAAGAGGTCAGGTTTCCATGTATAACCAATATCCCCAGAACCACAGAAATTCAAACCATTATAACACACCTGAATTCCAAAACCATCCCCTCTGACTATTCCAGATTAGCAAGACCCCCCAGGGAATCAAAAGATCTGACTGAGGTTACTGATGGGCACTGACTCCAAGTTTGAAAGACAGTCAGGCACAGACTAGTCTCCCAAAAGAACAGTAACACTAATGTGATTGGATACCTACAGCTGGTTCATAAAACACTTACTTGGAGTCTGCCAGCAATGAAGGTCGGGAGACATTCCACTTATAGGAGGCAAAGAGCAATATATCTGCACAGGAAGAGTTCATCTTATAGGACTTTCGGGGATGGATTGTCTCCTTTTGTACAGTCTCTATTTCCAGTGCATCCAGTTCCTGGTCAAACACCTGAGGATGAAGGTAGAAAGGTTATAACTTATTATAGAAATACGCTTAAGAAGCTGGGTGCGGTGGCACACGCCTGTAATCCCAGCACTTTGGGAGGCTGAGGCAAGAGGATCGTGAGTTCAAAGCCAGCCTCAGCAATGGCGAGGCACTTAGCAACTCAGTGAGACCCTGTCTCTAAATAAAATACCAAAAACAAAGGGCTGGGGATGTGGCCCAGTGGTCAAGTGCCCCTGAGTTCAATCCCTGGTACAAAAAAAAAAAAAAAAAAAAAAAAAGAAACGGGCTGGGGTTGTGGCTCAGCAGTAGAGCGCTCGCCTAGTACGTGTGCGGCCCAGGTTCGATCCTCAGCACCACATACAAATAAAGGCATTGTGTACAACTAAAGCAAATAAATAAATATTAAAAAAAAAAAAAAAAAAGAAATAAGCTTAAGGGCTGGGGTTGTAGCTCAGTGGCAAAGAGCTTGACTAGCATATGTGAGGCAATGGGTTCCATCCTCAGCACCACATAAAAATAAACAAATAAAATAAAGGCATTCTGTCCATCTACTACAAAAAAATTTTAAAAATTAAAAAAAAAAAAAAAATCCACTGAAAATGAAAGTTTATAGACTTTACATTAATTAGAGCTTCCAGAGTGGATTTCCCATATGCAAAAGAGCAAGCTGGCTGGGTGCTGTGGCGCACACCTATAATCCCAGTGACTGGGGAAGCCGAGGTAGGAGGATCATGAGTTCAAAGCCAGCCTCAGCAATGGCCAGGCACTTAGCAACTCAGTGAGACCCTGTCTCTAATAAAATACAAAAAAGGGCTGGGGATGTGGCCCAGTGGTCCAGTGCCTGAGTTCAACCCCGGGTACCAAAAATAAATAAATAAATACATAAATACATACCAAAGAAGGGCTGGGGATGTGGCTCAGTGGTTAAGCATCCCTGGGTTCAATCCCTGGTACCCGCCCCCCCCCCCCAAGAAAAAAAAATTTGAGCAAGCTAACCTCTTTTTGTGGCATCCTAACCCCTCAATGCTGGCCCACCTGACACAAATCCATGACGATGCTCTCATGGATCTTCTGCCACAAGTGAGCTCGAAAGATCTGGATGAGAGAGATCTTCAATGTAGGGATCTTGCCATGCATGAAGATACCTGTCAGGTCTAGCTGCACCTGAAAGCCCACATATACCTGCCAGGAAAAAGAGAACATAACACTAGAGATCAAGGGACTCTGGTTCTTAGGACATAATCAAGGCAATTAAGGCATGTTTTTAGTTTCCACCTCTCAGGTCTAACAGCCATACTTACATTGGCCCGATTGATGGTTGGGGACCACCAGAGGGTGAATCTACGATTGGGAATCTGGTTCAATCCTGATCGCTGAGCATTAGTTAGCTTCTTCCACTTCATAGATTCCTCAAAGCCACTAGCCTTCTCCCTGGGGAGCAGAAGAACCAAGTGAGGCGATGTCCTGCCATCTCCCAGTGCACTGCTGACCTCCTAAAGGTGGCTAAGGAACATTACAGTAGATGACAAAAACACATGGGACCTATGTCATCCTGTGAGAGGAGAGAAAGCCAGCCACACTGACACATATCTATAATCCCAGTACTCAGAAGACTGAGGCAGGAGGATCCCAAGTCCAAGACCAGCTTGGGCAACTTAGCAACACCCTGTCCCAAAATAAACTTTTTAAAAAAGGGCTGGGGATGTAGCTCAGTGGTAGAGAGCTTGCCTAGCATGCATGAATGAGGGCCTGGTTCAACACCCCAGAGATAAACACACACACACACACAAAAGAAAGGAAGAAAAAAGACAAAGAGAGAGAATCCTTACCAGAAAAGACCCTCCCAGGTGGGGAAGTAAGTACCCTTGAAGAGTGTGTGTTCCAGAATGCCTTCCACACCACCCAGGGCTTGAATCATGTCTGTACGGTAGTTGTTTAGGTTCCAGAGCTTCCCATCATGTCGCTGGTGTGTCCACCAGAAAGGGTTTTGCTTCAAAACCTAGAAGGAAGGACAGGTATATTCAAACTTGTGAGTGCCTAATGCCCTAGGTCTGGGATGCCCATGGGTTCCCCAGATCCAGAGAAAATCGATTACCCGCTCCACATACCTGGTACTGCTTAAAGTCAGTTCGGACACGCCAACCCTTATCATAAGCTAATGTGTGACGATCCTTCTGGAAGAGAGTGTTGATTCGAGGAATGCCACGATCCCAAGAGTCTTCTAGATCTTCTAATGTCAGCCGTCTGCCCCAAAAGTAAGATTAAAGTCAAAATGTCTTCTCAAGGGCTGGGATTGTGGCTCAGCAGTAGAGCACCCGCCTAGCACGTGGGCGACCCGGGTTCGATCCTCAGCACCACGTACAAATAAAACGAATTGAATAAAACACATTGTGTACAACTAAAGCAAATAAATAAAAATATTTTTTAAAAAAATGTCTTCTCAAGTGAAGAACTAATCATTTCTTTCCTGACCAAGGATAAATAGAGTCAGGAGTAGAACCTGCCCTCTTACCTCCATAAAAATATAGCATGCTCTGCCTATGACCTCCACACAAGACTCAAAATTCAACCCCTCCTCTGGCCCCCACCTCAGGATTGGAATACCCTCCTGGATGCCCACCTGTTCTGAGCAATGGCCTCTTGTCTCTTGAGTGCATATTCAGCCCAGACCCGCTGAGAATCAATGAACTCACTCTCCCATGGCTGTATGTAGCGGTATAAGTTGGGAATCAGTTGGTCTTCTTCATGGCTCATTCCGGAACGAAAGTGTGTAATACCTACATCTGTCTGCTTGGACCACCTGTTTTAGGCAACCACGATTAGAGATAAAAGTAAAGCCCAAAAGTAAAGAAATACCCCTTTCCCTCAGGGCATACACAACAGAGTCTAGCACTAAAGATTTAACCATGCCCTACCTGAGGTCAGACTGGGGGATGAGCACATGGCCCATTGAGAGCATGCCAAGTCCTCCCAACTCCTTAGGGGTGTAGAACACAACAGGAGGGAACCGACTTGGCATCTTGGAGTTGAGTCCAATCTTAATACGTGTTTGGATCTTGTTCTCACACTTTACCAGCAAGTCTAGGAGTTCCTGGGTGTTCACCACAGCCTCCCGAAAGTAGGTCATAAGGCCAATGAGAGCTGTATTCCACTTATTCACAATCTAAAGTTAGTGGGAAACAGTAAATACCAGATGAACAATGGTGGCAGGGTGATGGTGAATATGGCTTATATCTAGTTAGTTACATCCCTGGTACTCAACAGTTCAACATCATTAGTCATTAGGGAAATAGACATCAAAACCATAATGACACCACTCTACATGCACTAGGATGAATATAATCAAAACAGAGATGACAAGTATTAGCAAGGATGTAGAGAAAAAGGCACCCTCACATACAGCTAGTGAGAATATAAAATGGTACACTTTGGAAAACTGGCAGTTTATGTAAAGGTTGATTAAGCAACTTCAGTCCCAGGTATATACTGAAGAGAAATGAAAACATCATGTCCACAGAAAATCCTGTAGAAGTATTCTTAGCAGCATTATTCATAATAGTCAAATAGTGGGGAAAATTTAAAATGTATATCCACTTACAAATGGATAAACAAAACATGGAATATCCATATAATGGAATGCTACTACTTTATAAAAAAAGACTGAAATACTGATAGGCTATAATATGGACCCATTATACTAAATGAAAAAGGAAAGAAAAAAAAAAAGGCTATTATTCTGAATAGGCAAAGTAGTTGGCAGAGGTAGGGGAAATAGGAGCTGGGGGTAGAGCTCAGAGGTATAGTCTTTGCCCACCATGTAAGAGACCTCAGCTGAGAACCCCAGCAATGCAACAAAAAAAAAACACAACACAACAAAACAAAACAAAAAACAAAAACAAAACCCCACAAAAACTAAAAAGGAACGAAAATTGCCAGGGACTACAGAGTGCAGGGGGACAAGGGGCTGCTGATAAGAATGGGAATTTTAGAGCCAGGCACGGTGGTGCACCCTTGTAATCCCAGCACTTGGGAGGCTGAGGCAAGAGGATAGAGAGTTCAAAGCCAGCCTCAGCAATGGCGAGGCACTTAGCAACTCAGTGAGATCCTGTCCCTAAATAAAATACAAGAAAGGGCTGGTGGCCCAGTGGTCCAGTGCCCCTGAGTTCAATCCCCGGTATCCCCCCCCTCCCAAAAAAAAAGAAGAATGGGAATTTTGGGATGGGCTTGTGGCTCAGTGGTAGAATGCTTGCCTAGCATGTGTGAGGCCCTGGGTTTGATCCTCAGGACCACACATAAATAAATTAAGATATTGTGTCCATCTATAACTAAAAATATTATTTTAAAAAAATGGGAATTTATTCTTTGGGGTGATAAAAATGTTATGGTAATGGCTGCATAATTAATGTACTGAATTATGTGACTTAAAATTGCATGTATTCATAGTGTGAATTACATTTCAATAAAAGATGAATTGATACAATATAAACACTGAAAATAAACCAGGTGTGGTGGGGCATGCCTGTAATCCCAGTAACTCCCAAGGCTGAGGCAGGAGGATCACAAATTCAAGACCAGCTTGGGCAACTTAGCAAGACCCTGTCTTAAAATTAAAAAAGGGCTGGGGCTGGGGTTGTGGCTCAGCGGCAGAGCGCTCGCCTCGCGCGTGCGCGGCCCGGGTTCGATCCTCAGCACCACGTACAAATAAACCCATTGTGTACAGCTAAAGCAAATAAATAAATATTAAAAAAAAAAAAAAAAAAAAAACGGCTGGGATGTGTAATACAGCACTTGGTTAGCATGCATGTTGACCCTCGGTTAAATCTCTAATACTGCAAAACATAAAAGACCAAACACAAGTAACCCCAGGGAAACCAAAAGCAGGGAATGGAGGATAGGGTAGACGAAAACAAAAACAAACTATTAAAAAATAATGGAGACGGGCGCGGTGGCGCATGCCTGTAATCCCAGCACTTTGGGAGGCTGAGGCAGGAGGATCGCGAGTTCAAAGCCAGCCTCAGCAATGGCGAGGCACTTAGTAACTCAGTGAGACCCTGTCTCTAATAAAATACAAAACAAAGGGCTGGGAATGTGATCCAGTGGTCGAGTGCCCCTGAGTTCAATCCCCAGTACCAAAAAAAAAAAAAAAAAAAAAAAAGGGAGCCGGGCGCAGTGGCGCACGCCTGTAATCCCAGCACTATGGGAGGCTGAGGCAGGAGGATCGTGAGTTCAAAGCCAGCCTCAGCAATGGCGAGGCACTTAGCAACTCAGGGAGACCCTGTCTCTAATAAAAACACAAAAAAAAGGGCTGGGGATGTGGCCCAGTGGTCGAGTGCCCCTGAGTTCAATCCCTGGTACCACAAAAAAAAAAAAAAAAAAAAGGGGGGCGGGAGGGGGGTTGTGGATCAACAGTAGAGCGCTGGCCTAGCACATGCGTGGCGCGGGTTCGATCCTCAGCACCACGTACACATAAACGCATTGTGTACAACTAAAGCAAATAAATAAATATTTAATAATAATAATAATAATAATAATAATAATAATAATGGGGGGGCTGGGGTTGTAGCTCAGTTGTAGAGCGCTTGCCTAGCATGTGTGAGGCACTGGGTTCGATTCTTAGCACCACATATAAATAAATGAATAAAATAAAGGTCCAGCAACATCTTAAAAAAAAAAAAAAAAAAAAAAAAGGAAAACTAATGGGGCCAGCAGAAATTGCCCCCATCACAATAAACAACTAGAAAATTAAGTGCGATATTTAAAACAATGATTTTAGACAACTGGTAACACAGAGAACATCCTCTAGAAACAGGAAATAGCCAGTGGCGCACACCTATAATCCCTGTGGCTTGGGAGGCTAAGGCAAGAGGACTGCAAGTTCCCAAGTTCAAAGTTAGCCTCCGCAAATTAGTGAGACCCTGTCTCAAAATAAAAAAAGGTCTGGGGATGTGGTTCAGTGGTTAATTAGCCTCTGGGTTCAATCTCCAGAACAAAAAAAAAAAAAGCGGGGGAAAGGGAAACAGATGAATTGACACTTATTATTACCACAGCTAACTGCTTAGTAGCAGTTTCCAAGCTGTAGCACAGATGTGACAGGATAATGAGAAGAGATCCTAAAGTCTCACTGAATTGAAGATAAAAGACTAGGATTCTATGGGCTGGGGTTGTGGCTCAGCAGTAGAGTGCTCGCCTAGCACATGCGCAGCCTGGGTTCGATCCTCAGCACCACGTAAAAATAAAGGCATGTACAACTAAAACAAATAAATAAATATTAAAAAAAAAAAAAAAAAAAAACAAAGAAAAGAAAAAAAGACTAGGATTCTAGAGGACAAGGCAGCTAGAATTTGTAGGGGAGAAGTATTAAACCATGCACAGAAAGAGATCCAGGAAAGGATCCCATCAGGTTTCTGGCTGAATACCAAATTGTTTGCAGTAAAACTCCCTAGGCCACAGAAAGCACCCCTAGAAAGCAGTAGGTTGAGCAAAACCTGTAGCTCATACAAAGATGAGATTAGTTTGTGTTCCCACCAGCCACAGTAGAGACCTTGCAATATGGGAGAATTGGGTTGCATCTCAAAAAAGGTAACAAAGTGACCCCAGAATAAAGGGTGCTCTGGATCTGCCACAACCAAGCTTAAAAGCAAGCTTTAAAAGGATCAAACTAATACACAAGTTATTTAACCGTACACCAGCACAAGCACAGCATTCTTTAAAGGAACATAACAAAATCCAGCAGTCAACAATATAAAATTCACAATTTCCGCCAGGCATGGTGGAGCACGCCTGTAATCCCAGCACTTGGGAGGCTCAGGTACTTAGCAACTCAGTGAGACCCTGTCTCTAAATAAAAAATACAAAAAAAGGGCTGGGGATGTGGCCCAGTGGTCGAGTGCCCCTGAGTTCAATCCCTGGTACCAAAACAAAAAATAAGAAAATAAAATTCACAATTTCCACCATGCAATAAAATATTACAATACACCTAAAATACTCATAAATGGAAGGAAAATAATTAACAGAGACCCAGACAGAACAAAGGTGATGGATTAGTAGACAAAGACCTTAAAACAGCTATTGACTATCTTAATAGTTATGTTTGAGTAAGTAAAGAAAAATACGAATATAACAAGGCAAGGAAGAGATGTTAAAAAGACCCAAATGGGGGGCTGGGGTTGTGGCTCAGCAGCAGAGCACTCGCCTAGCACGTGCACAGCCTGGGTTCAATCCTCAGCACCATGTAAAAATAAAGGCATTATGTACAACTAAAAATATTAAAAAAAAAAAAAAAAAAAGACCCAAATGGATCTTAAGGAAAAAACTACAATATCTGAAAAATCAAATGCACAGATGGGGACTGGAAAGTAGCTTATTGAAAAAGCACTTGCCTAGCATGTACAAAGCCCTGAAGTTAGATTCCTAGGACCACAATAAATCACTGATGGGATTAATTCCATTGGAAACTGCAGAGGAAAATACTTGGTTTATATGAATAGAAATGAATGCAAAACAGAGTCTTTCAGGTAAACCAAAGTAGAATACCTTCATTGACAGTAGACTTCTATTAAAAGAAATGTTGGGGCTGGGATTGTGGCTCAGCGGTAGAGCGCATCGTCTAGCACGTGCGCAGATTCCTAGGACCACAATAAATCACTGATGGGATTAATTCCATTGGAAACTGCAGAGGAAAATACTTGGTTTATATGAATAGAAATGAATGCAAAACAGAGTCTTTCAGGTAAACCAAAGTAGAATACCTTCATTGACAGTAGACTTCTATTAAAAGAAATGTTGGGGCTGGGATTGTGGCTCAGCGGTAGAGCGCTCGTCTAGCACGTGCGCGGCCCCGGGTTCGATCCTCAGCACCACGTAAAAACAAAGGCATTGTGTACAACTAAAGCAAATAAATAAATATTTAAAAAAAAAAAAAAAAAAGAAATGTTAATAGCCGGGCGCGGTGGCACACGCCTGTAATCCCAGCACTTTGGGAGGCTGAGGCAGGAGGATCTCGAGTTCAAAGCCAGCCATCAGCAATGGCAAGGCACTTAGCAACTCAGTGAGACCCTGTCTCTAATAAAATACAAAAGGTCTGGGGATGTGACCCAGTGGTCGAGTGCCCCTGAGTTCTATCCCCAGTACCACAAAAAAAAAAAAAAAAAAAGAAAAAGAAATGTTAAAAGAAATTCTTTTAAGAGAAAGAAAATACCAGAGGGCTGGGATTGTGGCTCAGCGGTAGAGCGCTCGCCTAGCACGTGCGCGGCCCGGGTTCGATCCTCAGCACCACGTACAAATAAATGCATTGTGGACAACTAAAGCAAATAAATAAATTATTAAAAAAAAAAAAAAAAAAAAAGAAAGAAAAGAAAATACCAGATAAAATTTTGGATTTAGGGCTGGGGTTGTGGCTCAGCGGTACAGCGCTTGCCTAGCACATGTGTGGCCCAGGTTCAATCCTCAGCACCATGTAAAAATAAACGCATTATGTACAACTAAAGCAAATAAATAAATATTTTTTAAAAAATTTGAATTTAGGGGGCTGGGGTTGTGGCTCAGCGGTAAAGCACTCGCCTAGCATGAGCACGGCTTGGGTTCAATCCTCAGCACCACGTAAAAATAAATAAAGGCATTGTGTACATCTAAATAAAGAAATATTTTTTAAAAAATTGTATTTAGACAAAGTAACAGAGAAATCAGAAATATTAAGTATGTGGGTAAAATGTAAAAACAATTTTTCTTGCTGGGGCAATGGCACATGCCTGTAATTATAGCAGTTTGGGAGGCTAAGACAGAAGGATTCCAAGTGTGAGGCCAGCCTCAGCAACTCAGCAAGGTCCTAAACAACTTAGTGAGATCCTGTCTTTAAAAAAAAGACAACCACTAGGTTTATATTTTTTTCCTGGTTTTTACTGTTTTGATAATATGAATTGAAAGAAAAAAATATTAATACCACATGGGGAGAACCCCAACCAAAGAAATCTGAAATATACAGTAAATGCTTTTTGTTCCCATTTTGTTCATTTTGGATGCTGGTGCTAAACTTCCAAGTGTCATGATTTAAAAAGAAATTTTATGCCCTTCTTATTTATTTCTAGGATGAGGGGAGGATAACATTTTTGCTTTCTTATGTGACTCTCTTTGAAAATGTGCAGTATGAATTCCTCAAAAATAAAATTTTTACCCTTCAAAAGAAAAAAAAAAAAAGAAAGAAAGAAAGAAAGACAAGACAAGACTAGGGATGTAGCTCAGTGGTAAAGCTCCTCTCTGTTCAATCCCTAGTACCATAAAACAAAACAAAATAACCAAAAAACTTTTTTTTCCAATTTGTAAGTTCAAGAACAAATGGATTTTTGAAGCAAAATTTGTAACAAAGTAGTACAGCATTTATAATACTTGTACAATTAAAACACAGGACAAAAATACTACAAAAAGAATAGGAATAGTGGACATAATTTAAATTTATCTCCACTCTTTATTTATTGGGTAGAGCCCTCATCTCACATGTTCAAGGCCCCGGGTTCAATCCTAGTACCACAAAAAATAAAATAAAAATAACTCAATCCAAAAGAAGGCAGGAAAAGAGAAAAGGAGGTGGAATAAAAGTAAAAAACTGAGGCCAGGCAAGGTTGTGCATGCCTGTAATCCCAGTGACTAGGGAGGCTGAGGCAGGAGGATTTTGAGTTGAAAGCCAGACTCAGCAACTTAGTGAGGGCCTAAGCAACTTAGCAAGACCCTGTCTCAAAATAAAAAACAAAAAGGGGTAGGGAGGGCTGGGGTTGTGGCTCAGCGGCAGAGCGCTCGCCTCGCACGTGCACTGCCCGCGTTCGATCCTCAGCACCACATAAACATAAATGCATTGCATTGTGTACAACTAAAGTAAATAAATAAATATTAAAAAAAAAAAGGGGGGGGAGGGATGTGGCTCAATGGTTAAGTTCCCCTGGGTTCAATTCCCAATACAAAAATAATAAATAAATAAATAAAAAATACAGCAGGCATGGTGGTGCATATCCATAATCCCAGCAACTTGGGGGGGCTGAGGCAGGAGGATCACAAGTTCAAGGCCAGTCTCAGCAATTTAGCAAGGCCCTAAGCAACTTAGTGAGACCCTGTCTCAAAACAAACAAACAGCCGGGCGTGGTGGCGCACGCCTGTAATCCCAGCACTTTGGGAGGCTGAGGCAGGAGGATCACGAGTTCAAAGCCAGCCTCAGCAATGGCGAGGCACTTAGTAACTCAGTGAGACCCTGTCTCTAATAAAATACAAAAAAGGGCTGGGGATGTGGCCCAGTGGTCAAGTGCCTCTGAGTTCAATCCCCGGTACCAAAAAAAAAAAAAAAAAAAAAAACAAACAAACAAACAAACAAAGAGGGCTGGGGATTTGACTCAGTAGTTAAGCATCCCTGGGTTCAATCCCCAGTACCAAAAAGAAAAACAAACAAAAAAAAGAATAAGAAAGGCATGGCAAGACTAGGGAAGGTAAGTCTAAAGGACTGCGAGCTCAGTGCTAGCCTGGACAGCTCAGAGAGACCCCTGTCTCAAAAATGAATAAAAAGTGCTGGGGGGCTGGGGTTGTGGCTCAGTGGTAGAGCACTCGCCTCGCACTTGCGTGGCCCAGGTTCAATCCTCAGCACCACGTACAAATAAACACATTGTGGAGCCGGGCGCGGTGGCACACGCCTGTAATCCCAGCACTTGGGAGGCTGAGGCAGGAGGATCGCGAGTTCAAAGCCAGCCTCAGCAATGGTGAGGCACTTAGCAACTTGGTGAGACCCTGTCTCTAATAAAATACAAAAAAGGGCTGGGATGTGGCCCAGTGGTTAAGCACCCCTGGGTTCAATCCCTGGTACCAAAATAAAATAAAATAAACACATTGTGTACATCTAATGCAAATAAAAAAAATTTTTTTTTTTTAAAAAGGGCTGGGGGGCTGGGGTTGTGGCTCAGTGGTAGAGCGCTCGCCTAGCACGTGTGCAGCCCGGGTTCAATCCTCAGCACCATGTAAACATAAATGCATTGCATTGTGTACAACTAAAGCAAATAAATAAATATTAAAAAAAAAAAAAAAAAAGGCTGGGGATGTAGGTCAGCAGTAGGGTGCCCCTGGGTTCAATCCCCAGTACCAAATTTGGGGGGGGGGGGGTCGCTAGATAAATGATTTATTGATCATTATATTAACCCTTTTTGGATATTCAGACCATTTGTAAGGTAAAAACTTTTGAAAAGGGGCTGCAGGATGGGCTGAGGATGTAGCCCAGTGGTAGAACACTTGACACTTGTCTAGCATGAAAGAGGCCTTGGGCTTGATCCTCAATGCTGGCATGGGGAGGGAGGCAGATGGACTTGAAAAGGGAAATAAATCCACAACTATAGCTGGAGAATATTCAACATTCCTCATACAAAGCTGGGTGCAGTGGTGCACACCAGTAAACCCTAGCTACTCTGGAGGCCTGAGGCAGGAGACCACTTGAGCCCAGAAGTCCTAGATCAGCCTGGGCAACATAGCAAAACCCCATCTGAAATACAAAACAAGCAAACCAATACTCTTTTCTCAGTAACTGATAGAAATAGACCAAGAAAAAAAAACACACACACACACATTGATCACAATGTAATCAATCAACTGGACAGTCAGCAAGATAGACCATATATGTGAGGCCATAAAACAAGTCTTACTCCATTAAAAAACAAAACAGGGGCTGGGGTTGTGGCTCAGCAGAAGAGCACTCGCCTATCATGTGCGTGGCCCTGGGTTCAATCCTCAGCACCACGTAAAAATAAATAAATAAATAAACAAAGGTATTGTGTCCAACTATAACTAAAAAAATAAATATTAAATAAATAAATAAATAAAACCAAGTACATACAGAATAATATATTCCCTGATCATCTATATTCACATCTATCCAGACCACTTTCCTATTAGGCTACAAGGAAGTTTTCCTCTGCTTGCCTTTAACTCTATCTATCCCACTGAACACCTTGGCAACTCTGCTCCATCAATTACCACACTGCTGTGATGTACTTGCAACTGCTACTACCTCCTTAATAAAGTCACTCCCATTCAAAATCACCTGCATTGACTTATAGCTCCCTCTAGGTGGCATCCAATGTTCTTAACTCCAGCTCTGGCAAACAGACTGTCCTTGTCTCCACTCACTTCCAATAAAGCCTCACCCACTGCCATCTGGCTTTCATCCTCACTATTTCTGAAACAGCTCTAAGGTCACCAATGACGTCTTAACTGGCAAATCCAATGGATGCTTTTCAGTCCTTATCTAACCGAAAAGCTCTTAGGCAACTGACACTGTTAAGTACCTACTCCAATTCTGGACACTCATTCCTTACAGCCTTGGCTCATATGTCCTGGCACTCTCCCCCCAGTTCTGGCCACACTGGTTTTTGGTGTGTCCCCCCTCCTCCACCCCCACTCCAAATTTTCCCTCTGGTGATCTTGCTCACTCTTGAGCTTTCAATCTTTCTGCCAACAGACTCCTGAATTATTTGGACATCCTATAGGAACATCCTCTAAGTTAACACTGATTGCTCTTATTTCTTATTTTGTTTCTTTCCCTAGAGCCTCAAACTCACAATGTTTTTCACCAAATCAAAGAGATCATCAATTTAAGAGACACTACTAAGAGGAAGGGGGGGAAAGGGGGAAGAATGTGCATACATATACACACACACATATATGATGCATTCATGTATACATGTGTCTTGGAAGTAAAGAAATATAATATAAATAAATGCCTGCTGGATACCTCATGGATGTTCTTATGAACTTCAAATTTTTCATATCCTAAACTATCTTCATTTATTATCCCCCTTAAGCCTCTCTTTGAGCCTAGGGATCTAGCTCAGTGGTAGAGTACTATTTGCCTAGCGTATGTAAGACTTTGATTTCAATTACCTGAACCAAAAATACATGCATACATAAATACATAAAACCTACAAGGAACAAAACAAGCTGAATATAGTGGTGCATGGCTACAGTCCCAGCTATTACAGAAGCAGAGGCAGAGGCAGGAAGATCACTGGAGCCTGGGAATTCAAGACCAGCCCAGGCAACATAGTGAGACTCAGTTCAAGGCAGGGTAGGGGACACCCTGCTCTTCCTATTTTCTTCCAGTCAATGGCTGGAAGATAACCAACTACTCACCCATGCCTGAAACTGAATGTAATTTTTTACTTCCTTCTTTCTTTCCCTAGCATCCCAAATAAGGTTCTGTTGATTTTATCTTCTAACTCCTTATCAATTGTGCTCCACTCACCTGCTTTCATTTTTTTACCTGGACTTCCATAGTAACCTCCAAACCCAATCTTCCATCCTATCTTTTTTGGGGTACTGGGGATTGAACACAGGGGCACTTAGCCACTGAGTCACGTCCCTAGCCCCCCATCCTTTTTTTTTTTTTTTTTTTTTTGGGGTACCAGGGATTGAACTCAGGGGCACTCAACCACTGGGCCACATCCCCAGCCCTTTTTTGTATTTTATTAGAGACAGGGTCTCACTGAGTTGCTAAGTACCTCGCCATTGCTGAGGCTGGCTTTGAACTTGCGATCCTCCTGCCTCAGCCTCCCAAGTGCTGGGATTACAGGCGTGCGCCACCGCGCCCGGCTCATCCTTTTTTTTTTGAGACAGGGGTCTTGCTAAGTTGCTAACGCTGGCTTCAAACTTATGATCCTCCTGCTTTACTCTCCCAAATTGCTGGGATTACAGGTGTGTGCCATCATGCCCGCTATCTTTCTAATTCTATCCTCTGCACAGCAAGAACGAACCACCCACCACAGAAATCTGGCAAAGTAACTCCCATAATGAAGACTAATAGAATTTTCTTTTTCTTTTTTTTAGTTGTCAACAGGCCTTTTATTTATTTATATGCGGTGTTGAGAATCAAACCCAGAGCCTCACACATACTAGGCAAGCAGTCTGCCACTAAGCTACAACCCCAGCCCCTCTTTTTTTTCTAGTGCTACTGGGGATCAAAGCAAGGGTACTGCACATCCTAGGCAAGTGTTCTACCAGAGCAGCAGCTCCAGGCCCAACAGGATTTTGAATAGGTTGGTCATGCCTTCCATGACACAGCTCTAGTCCATTTATCCAGTCTCATTTCCTAACAGATCCACCTCCAACTTTTTATAGCCCCACACATATACACATACCATGGTAGGTACCATATTTCCACACCTTTGGCTAAAGGTGAATGCCCTCCTATGCCTGCCATCACATGACTTCTTCTTCTTTTTTTTAATATTTATTTATTTGCTTTAGTTTTACACAATGCATTTATTTGTACGTGCTGCTGAGGATCGAACCTGGGCCGTGCACATGCTAGGCAAGCGCTATACCGCTGAGCCACAACCCCAGCCACTTGACTTCTTTTAGAAGTCTTACATCTGAATCATCAACTCTGTAGTGTTCCCAGATTCCCAAATAATAACCTCTATAAACACCATGTCCTATTATAGGTCTCTGATCTGTATTTGTCTTTCCAACTAGACAGTGAGCTCAGAAGGTTGCATCTAGTGGATGCACAATAGCTAGAACACAATCGCAACCAACAAATACTAATACAAGTTACATTACTCCTGTTGTCTCGCCTTAGGTTTTTCCCTCTTTCTGGGGAAAGACCAACCTAAAAAAGACAAACTTTTTCCTTGTACTATACTCCAAAATAATGTGTCATGAGAGATTCGGGAAAATTGCATCCTTAATAGAAGCCTTACTAAAATATGTAAAACACTCTAAAAACAAAACATAAAGCATTCTGCATATACTGCATATTTAAAGAGATAAAAATGCCAAAATGAAAGGAAAATGTTGCAGCTACAAGTTATTCTAAGGGAAATCAGGGTGAGATGACTTTTTTTTTCTCCAGTACCAGAGACTGAAAGCAGGGCCTCAGCATGCGAGGCAAGTGCCCTACCATTCTGCAACATCCCCAGCCCTGAGGTGAATTTATAAGCCCTGCAGAAACATAAGTATACATAGTCAACAAATCCTTGAATTATTCTTTCTCAATTCTAGTTGCCTTTAGCTGGGCCTCTGGAAGCAACTGAAGGGAAAATAAACAGATAGCTAATGAAAACTGCTTTTTAATTGGCAGTCTATCCTACTGGTTAAAATGCACCATATAACTTAGATAACAAGCCTCTGGGAAAATGCAAAGATGGTGCTTTTTTTTTTTGTTCAAATCCAACATCTACTTTTGCCTTTATTTAAAATAATCTCAATTCCACAGATGTAAACTGCTGAATTCCTACAGGGAATTCTCAGAAAATAAATGTGAATTAATCTGACACACCAAGCTGCTATCCCACATAGCATGGAGACTGATATTCTTAGCAAAGTTAGAAAGATGTGCAAAGCAGGGGGAGAGTTGAATTGGATATTAAATAAGCAGAAGGATATGAGGGAAGTGGGGGCTAAGGGCTTTACATACCTTGGTGAAGGTGGTAGAGCCAGAAGCCATCAGAATTTGACGTACACGGTTGTGGAATCGCTGCATTGACTCATCATCCACACGCAGGAAACACTGAGCTGTCCGTTCCTTTGTAACCTAAACCACAACGTCAAAGTTAACTTGCCTCTAGAATTGTCATAAGGGCAAGAACCAAATCTGACCACAACTAAGCCTTACCCACCCAACAAGGCTCAAGACACTGGTAACGAAGATATGCCTATCAAGCTGGGCATGATGGTACACACCTACAACCCCAACTATTGGGAAAAAGTATGCCTGTGTTCCTCACCCCGATTTGTCCCAGAGGTACAGGGGTGAGATTATTCAGAGTCTTATTCCCAAACTGTACCTCATTCTGTAGGTTCCAGACCCCATCCTTGTGGGTGAACTCCTCATAGCTGGTGCGGCATTTAGGCAGGATGCGGCACTCAAAGCCACACATGTTGAATAGCAAGTTAGGGTTGTCTTTACTATACACAGACACGAAGCTGTTCTCCCACTGAACTGTAGTCACTGATCGTGGCAGACGGTTCTTGATGTCCCAGAACACTGCTCGACCCCTGCCCACAAAGAACATATGGTTAGCCGGGTGCGGGGGCACACACCTGTAATCCTAGCAGTTGGGAGGCTGAGGCAGGAGGATCATGAGTTCAAAGCTAGCCTCGGCAATGGCGAGGCACTTAGCAACTCAGTTAGACCCTGTCTTTAAATAAAATACAAAAAAGGGCTGAGGATGTGGCCCAGTGGTAGAGTGCCCCTGAGTTCAATCCCCAGTACCAAAAAAAAAATAAACAACAAAAAAAATATGGTCATGCAGTCTTCTGGAAAAGACTTGCCTTTAAAAGCCAGACTGATAATATCCCTGCCAGGATACATTCCTCCCACCCAGGACACAACCTCCTAAATGTTCTAAGTCTTTCTGGGTCCCCCAGGCTGATGTCTTTCCAGCTTCCACAACCCCAACTTACAAGTTGACATCATGCTTCATGAGGCGCATGCGGGCATCTCGGGGCCAGCATTTTTTGTTATTATAGCCAACGATGTTTTCATTGTTGGGGTCAGGGTGCTCTGTTAGGTAACGCTGGATCAGGTCCCGAGCCTCATCTGCAGTGAACCTACCAGACAAGGTATACTGTTAAGGCCCAATGCCCTGGAGCCTTATGAGACCTCCAGCTCCACAGATGGGAATCCCACCCCACTTCTGACTTCATCCACTCGAAAACCCCCACCCAGCAGTGAGTCAACTGCTGCTTTCAGAGACCTATAAGAAAAAAGAATCAGGTAAGCCCCTCACCTGAAGAAAATATGAATTCGATCAATGTATCTACAGAAGAGTCGGATGGGATGAGCGGCTTCAGTGGCTATGTCCTGGAAACTAAGAAAGTCATTTGGCATCTGAGGGGGCCCAGCCATCTCACTGGCCCGGTGCAATCCCAGTACCAACAAATCCATCACCAGGCCATAGTACTGCACAATGAAGGAAGCAAACTGCAGGCCTCTGATGATCCCATATGAATTTGTATGGTTCATGTCCTAAAAAGAAAGAATAGCCAGCAACTCTTAACAACCCATAACTATGTCCTAGGTCTCTCCAGGGTCCAAATTCTTATTCTCCCTTCAGCAAATCCTAACTCAGTGAGCCAGATCACCCCTTCTCCAATACAAACCTTATAGTTGATGACAACATTGTTCTTAGCTGTCATGTAGTCAGCTATATTGTGGTCCACAATGAGTCGAAGCAGCCTATTAAGCAGGGTCAGATCAATCTTTTCATACATCTTCTCAAAGCGTGATTCCAGCATGACATTGCACTCACCCTCACTAGTTTCCCACACATCCTGCAGGTTATTGATGCCTGAAGAATAGGTAAGACATATTCCCAGCAGATAAGAAATTTCCTTTCAGGACTAGTGCCCAAAGCAGCTATAGATACATTCCATAGCACAACCTCTCCACTCGTTTACCTGGATCACTACAAGAGTTAACTTCGCTCAGATTAACATCATTATTGCCTTGTTATAAGCAATAAAAGAATACATCATGCTGCCTGAATGAGAATTTAAAAAAAATATTTATTTTAATTGTAGATGAACACATAGTATCTTTATTTATTTTTATGTGGTGCTGAGGATCCTCACATTTGTGAGGAAAGTGTGTTACCACTGAGCTACAGCCCAAGGCCCTGAATGAGAATTTCTATATAGAACTCAAACACTGCCCACCACTGAAAGCAATTCTGAAGTTATACCTTGGCACCACTTGTAAACAAGCAGTGGAGGTGGTTCTGTGTCAGCAGGTTTGATCCAGGGTGGGAAAAGGCGGCGCTTGTCTGCTTCATACCACAGGTACTGGTCCAAGTAGGCATCAGTTATCTTTTCCAGTGGTTCCACATCATATACTGGCACCAGGTGACTATAAAGATCCATAAATTCAATGCCCACCTGTGGAACAAGGGAGCCAGCTCACATCAATCCAGCAATTACCTGAGGAAAACTGCCCCTCTGAGTACCAAGAAAAAATAGGACAGCCCCAAAGAAAATTTATGGGACATGTTACTCACTTCCTTAAAGGCTCTCTGTGTGAGGAGGTGACGCTTGATGCGAGACAATGCCTCGTGGGGATTGTCATAGGCTTGCTCAATCAGACCTAACTCTTCCCTCTGAGATTGGTTTAATCGAGACTTCACACTGATAAAGCAACAGGAAAGGTGAATGAGAAAACCAATTATGTCAAACCCAGAAAGCACTGAGGCTAAACCCTTGTTTGGACTCTAACAATGACGCCATTCCTTCCCAGTTACTTTCCCCAAGAGCCCAACTACCCCATTCCTCACCTATAAGCTTCCTTGAGTCGCTCCAAGGCCAAAATTAGCAATTTGGTGTCATGCTTATAGGAGAGTGGGGGGAATGGGATGGGGGAGAACCTACGGCTCTCCAACCAATGCACAGTGGTGGTATACACTGCCACTGCTTCCTCTGCTGTGATGTAAGGCCCATCCTGCAAGGTGGACATAAAATTAGCCTCACATTATAGTCCAAGCCAAGGACAAGAAAAGGTCCCAATTTTGCATTCCAGGTCCCTGCCCACCCCCAACACCCAACCCAGCCTACTATGCCCAACCTTCAGATAATTGTGCTGCCGCTCTTGTTCTGCCTTCAGGTACAACCGGGTAAGGCGGCCCAAGTTCTTTTTGCAAACAGTCTTGTCTACAGTGGCCCCACGGCGGATCCGTTCCCGGTTGTAGTGGGCAGTGTTGGTCCACCAGTCAGCCTTGGCTTTCACATATCGAAGTATCATATTTTCAATGGGTGTTGGCAGTCCTGGGACCTGAAAGTGTAAAAGGTACCCTGAGAATGTGACAGATGTCAGACAGCCCCCAATAGTGTCTGGGAGTGGTCATCCTAACCCCAGGAAGATGGATGTCTATGCCTTCTTAGAGTTGGAAAGAAACCTACTTTCCAGGGAATGTTGGCCTTCCAGCAACGCCAGGCTTCGCTGAGGTGCTGCAGGATTGTCCGGGCCTTATTCTGTTTGATCCCCTCAGGCATCATGTCCAGAATGTCATGCATCACAGCTGCCCGAGTTCAAGGTCAAAATGTGACTCTACTCGCTGCTTTGTTACTGTCTTTGCCACCCCCTTTGAGTGTCGGCCTAGAAGTAGAGTGATCCAAAGTGATAAAAACTGGTAAGTATTAACAGATCATCCTTATGCCCAGCACATGCAAAAAGACAAGCTACTTCAGACATTCACAACAATGCATCTGAGGAATTTACTCTTACAATTACATGACAGTCTTAAAGTCCCAGAGAGAAACCCAATAAACAGCATATTACAGGACAAATTCATTTCATAATGGGACTTAGAAGCAACCAGCATGAAGGGGTTCTCTATAAGAGAAGGGACCAGATAAAAAGCACACGTGATCTACCCTTGAAGCAATATGGGAAATGCTGGACAAAGACCACTCACCTTCAAACTGCCGGGCCAGGAGATTGCCCAGCCATCGCTCTAGCAAAGGAGTAATGCCACGCATGAAAAACAGCCAGACCCGCCAGCCAGCAGCCCAGAAGCCACAGCCAGGGCCCTTCCCTACAGGGCCCTAGATCCCAAGCAGAAGTCAAGAACACAAATTAGCATTTCAATTAAATAACAACAGGAAACTGTAATAAGGTGGGGCAGTGGAGGGTAAAAAGAAAACACTCTGGGGCTGGGGTTGTAGCTCAGTGCTAGAGTGCTTGCCTAGCATGCGTGAGGCACTGGGTTTGATCCCAGGCACCACATAAAAAAATAAATAAATAAACACTTAAAATAAAGGTATTGTGTCCATCTATAACTAAAAATATATTAATAAAAAGAAAACACTCTGGAATGTCAACATCTAAAATGGGACTAAATGAAAGACTCTGAAATAGAAATCAGTGACTGAGATTCCCTATTCAGACTTAAGAGTAGGTTTTTGGGGGAAGTGTTGAGATTTACAAAGTAAGGGCAATAATGACACTCATACTCTCTCTCCGAACAGATCCCTGGCAAGAGCCCTAACTAGACATAAAAATGGAAAAAGACCTAAGAAAGTAGTAAGCGAGGACATGGTCTCACCGTGTTGAAGCGGTAATAGATGAGATGCTTCAGGTCCTTGCACATGCGGATCTGCCGCATCAGTTTGTATTTGTATCGATACATGCCTGTCAGCTGCCCCACATGGGCAAATATATACTGCAACCCATCTGCCAGCTGCAATATAATTAACTCATCAGATTATGAACCTGAGCCAGTTCCATGGTAAGCAAAAGCTACACCCAGCCTCCCCATCTGGGAGGGATTCAGGGATTCCTAGCCTCACCTGGAAGGCATCCACATTGCCCAACCGATACTGTACATGACTGTCTACAACCAGCTTAGTTAAACGCAGTACTTCCCGACACAAATGGAAAGCATTCCCAAAACGAGATTTCTTTCTTTCCTGAAGATGTCAAGAACAGAAAGGGCATTAATAAGCAATGGTCCCAACTGTATACATGCCAAAACAAAACTAGTCATCCATCCCTAAGCCCAGGAGAACCCTAAGATCCAATGTGAGACCTTGGTGGTAAGTGTCTTGACAGGTTTGAGGTTGAAGTTATAGTCCAGGTGCAGGTAGTTAAGGTTTTTACGGTGAATGAGAAGGTTGAGCATGTTGTAGCCCTGGCGGCAAACCTGAAGCCCAACTTCCACCCAGTCCAGCTTTGTGGACTGAAAGAATTTGGTAGCTTTGAAGGAGCGGAACAGATACCTGGAGCAGCAATAAAAAAGGGAATAAGAGTTAGGCACTAATTAATTTCTCTGGAACAGAAGTTGAAGCAGGGGCCCTTGAGCACCTTACCTCTTCTTTTGGGCCTTAGGGGGGCGATGCTTCAGGGCATTCAGCACATAGTACTTAAGTAACTTCTGGTAAGAGACTCTCACTTTGACAGGCTGCCCAGCAGGACAATGCTCCCGATACCTGGGAAAACAAACCCAACAGAGCTTTGCCCATCTCTCCTTCCAGTCACTCTGGAAAAAGGCTGCATGCCTGCCCAGATGAAGTCTTTTCTCCTATATATCCATTATTGTCCCCCTAGGTAGTACAAGTCTTACCAATTCTTGACAAGGGGTATGTCCAGGGCCCGGCGGGTGCGGCCGGAGCGGAGATTGAAGGGCCGTGGGGCCCAAAGGAGGGCAATGCCATTGGCTGTATTGTCTGTGTAGAGGGGTGTGTCCTTCAGGAAGGGCTCCACAAACTCTGGGAGCTCAAATTCTTCATCATCATCAGGCAATGGTTCCTGACTCTGAAAAAGGAAAGCCCCAAAGGCTCAGTTCCCACTGAACTGAGCACAGAACTTGAGAGGGTAACTGAGGCTAAGCACTAGCTACACCTGCCATGGGAACTGAGGTGCCTAACAAGAGAAGCCCAAAGGGCCAGGGCAATGGAGGCCAAAAGAGCAAAGAACAAGCCAGGAAAGCATCTCTCCTCATACCCCAACTGGTTTACCACCAAACACCTCTGAAGGGAGTCCTAACAGTAAAGTAAACACCAGTCATGGGGCTGGGGTTATGGCTCAGTCATAGAGTGCTGGCTTGGCACATGTGAGGCCCTGAGTTCAATCCTCGGCACAACATAAATAAAAATAAAACTAAGATGTTGTACACATCTATAACTAAAAAATATTAACAAGCAAAAACAAAACAAACAAAAAACACTAATCACTTTCTGGCCAAGCTCTAAAGACTGGTCTTGGGGAAGATCTGTTCATCTTAAGGACACAATGGGGCCAGGTGCGACAGTGCATGCCTGTAATCCCAGCAGCTTGGGAGGCTGAGACAGGAGGATCATGAGTACAAAGCCAACCTAAACAAAAGCAAGGCGCTAAGCAACGCAGTGAGACCACAAAATAGGGCTGGGGAGGTAGCTCAGTGGTCGAGTGCCACTGAGTTCAATCCCTGGTACAAAAAAAAAAAGCCCACAACGTGGTGGGGTAGCTCAGTGGTATAGTGCTTTTAGCATGCACTAGGCCCTGGGTTCAACTGACAACACCAGCAAACACACACACACACACTGGAACACAGCTGAACACTGAACACATTATGCTAAGTATAAGAAGTCCAGTCATAAGACCACATGACCTATGAATTTATGTATGAAATGTCCAGAAGAGACAAACAAATTCATGATCAGAGGTAGATGAGTAGTTGCCTAGGGCAAGAGAAACTGGGAGGAAACAGGAAAGTGACAGCTAAGAGCTTCATTTTGATGTGATGAAAATGTTCTTAAATTGCCTGTGGTGATAGCAGCACAACTCTGAGAATAAACTAAAAACCGCATAATTATACACTTTAAGTGACTGACTTATATAATATCTCAATAAAGATTTTTTAAATGGTCGGGGGGCAGAGCCAGGCACAGTGGCACACACCTGTAATTCCAGTGGCTTAGGAGGCTAGGCAGGAGGATGGCAAGTTCAAAGCCAGCCTCAGCAACAGTGAGGTGCTAGGCAACTCAGTGAGACCCTATCTCTAAATAAAATACAAAAGGGCTGGGGTTGTGGCTCAGCGGTAGAGCGCTCGCCTAGCACGTGCACAGCCCGGGTTCGATCCTCAGCACCACGTAAACATAAATGCATTGCACTGTGTACAACTAAAGCAAATAAAATACAAAATAGGGCTGGGAATGTGGCTCCATGGTTGAGTGCCCCTGAGTTCAATCCCCAGTACAAAAAAAAAAAAAAAAAAAAAGAGGCCAGGAGCTAGGGAAGAATAGAGGTACTTTGGATTAGACAGAGGGAAGTGAAGGAGTGAAGGGAGGGGAGGTGGTATGGGGGTAGGAAAGACAGTAGAATGAATTGGACATTAATACCATATGTACGTATAAGATTACACAATACCTGTGATTCTACATCATGTACAACCAAAAGTATGAGAAATTATACTCCACTTACATATGATGTGTCAAAATGCATTCTACTGTCAGTATAACTAATTAGAACTTAAATTAAAAAAATAAATAAAGAGGGCTGGGATTGTGGCTCAGTGGTAGAGCGCTCGCCTAGCACGTGGGCGACCCGAGTTCGATCCTCAGCACCACATACAAATAAAATGTATTGAATAAAACGCATTGTGTACAACTAAAGCAAATAATAAAAAAAAAAATCTTAAAAATAAATAAATAAATAAAGAGGTGGACCTGAGTGGGACTCTGTGGGATCCCCAATAAAACTGGAGTGCAGGAGAGGCACAATGTCTCTCTCCTCTCTGAGAGGCCCCACTGTCTCCCTTGATAGTATTCCCTTTCCTTTGTTATATCCCTTCAATAAACTTATGTGTGTGTTCCTTGGGGGGCGGCGGGGGGGGGTGGGGTGGGGGGGGAGGGTGGTGTAAAAAAAAAAAAAAAAGAACCCAATAAGACAGACCAGAATAAAGTATAGAGAGAACACAAGAGGAGTAACAATAAGCCCAAATAGATAATCACAGAAACCAAGATTATAGCAACCTATTTTGAGCCAAATAAGACTCTCAAATTAACCTATGGTTTGAAGGGGAACAATTAACAGTATGGAAACCAAACTCTCCAGTTGGATTTTTATCTAATAACACTCAGATAAGCTCAGAAAGTTTCTAGGGTAAGAGTTGAGGTCAAGTCTCTCTTCTCTAAGGCTGTGGCTAAAGGATCAGGGTATAGCTTAGCAGTAGAGAACTTGCCTATCACGAGCAAGGTCCTGGGTTCAATCTCCAGCATCTCAAAAAAACTCAACAAAAAAGTGTCACTCCTCACCTTGACAGAGTGCCTATGAGAGATTGGGTTGATCAAAGGATCAAAGTAGAAAGCTGGCAAATCAGGATCCTCAGTCTTAATGAACACAACATTAGGTGTATGGTACCTAAAATGAAAGGAAGAGTCAGCTGAAGTATCCTGCCTTAGCCCACCCTAAATATTAGCCTTTTTCTTTCCCACTGCTGTACTTCAGTTCTCTTACCAGGTGAGATGGACATGATGTGGAAGGTTGTTGTATAGGTAAGGAAAAGCAATCTTATATTCAGTGCGGATAGGCTGCCGGATAATGATCTTGTTAATATCATTGAATTCATTCCAGTCTTCATCCCTTGAGTACAAAATCAAAGATAAGCAGACTAGTTTGGAAGTTATACCATAATCCCAAGAATCAAGTTTAAGGACTGAGAATGTAGCTCAGAAAGAAGAGCATTTGCCTAGCATGTTCAAGGTCCTAGTTTCAATCAACACACACGCACACACGATTAAAAAGTGCCTAAAACCTCTAACTTACTGTAGGTTGATGTCTCGAACAAGAGGTTCAAATTTGGGGCCTCCAGGAATGGCCATATTAAGGGCCTTGGAGGTAAAGAAGGCCTTCAGATCAAAAAGATAGAAATAGTTGTCGTCCACCAAATCTGTTAGAAGCTGATTGGCCAAGCGGTATAGAGTAGACATCATAGGCAGTGTGAACTGCCAGCGCTGGTAAGTTGAGCCATTAACATACCTATGGGGGGAAGGAAAGGAATCCACCATAAGTAGGCAGCTTTTCAGACCATACCATCTGTTGCTCATCAAGGACACCTATGTTTCCAGAACTCTCAGGAGTCCACCCACTCCTTACTTTCTACTGTCTCTCAATGGCTGGTGATCATAAAACCAGTCCAACACAGGTGCATCCTCCTCAGGGTCCAACTCTAGCTGAA
Organism: Tamias sibiricus; assembly: GCA_025594165.1. Classification (NCBI taxonomy): domain Eukaryota; kingdom Metazoa; phylum Chordata; class Mammalia; order Rodentia; family Sciuridae; genus Tamias; species Tamias sibiricus. Next base: position 49,326,228 of record CM046660.1, read on the forward strand.
TGGCTTCTAGAGGTTCAACATCTAAAATGTTGTCAGCATAGTCCAAGGGTGGCTCTTCATCATCGAAAGGAGGGAAGCGCATCCTCTTAAAATGCCTCCTGTCTCTTTTTTCTCGACGCATCATGATCCACATTGACCTAGAAAACAAGAATATCACACAAAGGTTTCCACTCACTGTGCCCAAACCACCACTACCCATACCACACACCATATTTAGCCTCTCTCACCCCCACTGGGAGATATAGACTGGCTCAATGACCCAAGGAATTTCATTGACGAAGGAAATGGCTCCAGTGATATGGTACAGCACAGGCACGTCCCGAATCTGTTCCCAAGGCATAGGCATGTTCTCCAGGAGTTTGAGGACTGCATGGGGCATGTACTTTAGGGCACTATCACATTAAAAAGAGAAAAGACTATCAGGAATGACAAGGCATTGTGCTACTTATCCCATGTCAAAAAGAAACATGTTATCACACTATCACATTCCACAGAAAATCCTGCCTTATAGTCCAAACTTCCCATCTTAGCACACAGGCACTCAATGATTAGGAGCCCTGACTCCCAATCTCCAACTTCACCTTATGCCAATCTTCCTCTTAAACTTCACAGTACTGTGATACTGGGGATTGGTCCCCTGAAATCAATAGCTATCCCTCCGAAAACACTTTTTAGGGTATCTCGTATTCTATTCCTCTGCACCTTCCATAAAAAATATTCACCATACTTTACTGTAACTATTTGTCTCATGTCTATCAAATCACTAGACTGCGCCCTCCAGAAAGGAGATAATAACTACCTATTCAATTATATCCCCAGGAAAATTCTTTTTTTAAAAATTGCTTATTTTTGCAGTTTTGGGGATTGAACCCAGGACCTGCACACTGAGCTACATCCCCAGTCATTTTTATTTTTTATTTTAAGACAAGGTCTCACTAACTTGCTTAGGGTCCAAGTTGTTGAGGCTGGTCTTGACCTTGTGATTCTCCTGCCTCAAACTCCTGAGTAGTTGGGATTAGACATGACCCAGGGGCTGGAAATGTAGCTCAGTGTTAAGAGTGACTGCCTAAGAGCCAGGCACGGTGGTGCACACCTGTGATCCCAGCACTTGGGAGGCTGAGGCAGGAGGATCGCAAGTTCAAAGCCAGCCTCAGCAATGGCAAGGCATTTAGCAACTAAGTGAGATCCTGTCTCTAATAAAATACAAAGAAGGGCTGGGGATGTGGCTCAGTGGTCGAGTGCCCCTGAGTTCAATCCCCATTACAAAAAAAAAAAAAAAGAGTGACTGCCTAGTATACATGAGACCCTGGGTCCATTCCCAGCACTGGAAAAAAATTTTTTCTGTAAATAAGCAAAACTTTCATGGCTAGCTTACACTAGTTCATTAAGTAGTTAACATTTGGGTCCAAATGAAACAGAGATTTGTTTAACAACTTGTTCTTGAACTCACTCAAGCTCAGACACACAGAAAAACAATAGTACAGATATCTCAGGAGTTAAATCCCCTAAACCTCAAGATTCTCATCACTAGGACATTGCAGACAGCCAGCTGCATAAAGTATCACATTCTGGGCTTCAACCTACTCAATGACAGGGGCACATTATATTAACATCAACAGGGCAAACTAAAGTGCCAATCCCTGATTAAGAACAAAATCAGCAATAAATTGCAACTGGAAGATCTGAAAATTATCACAGAATCCCAGTGATTTTCTTTCTCTTATAATCACTAAGACAGGATGTCAAAGAATGGTCCTGTCCTGAAAAGACAGAGGACATATCCCACAATAACCTGTGGGACAGAGATAAAAGAGGGCAAACGCCAAATGAAATTATTTCAGAACGTTGCTTACCCCAAATAGACTCTTTTGTCATGGCGGAACTTTCTGTTGGTCATATCTCCATGGTCTCGAATGATCTTCCTCACATGTTCTGGGGGCATATCTTCCTTCTGAGCATCCACAAACCCAAACTTCCGCTTTTCTGCATAACGTTTGGCCTGCAACTGCTGCCATTTTCTGGCTACAAAAGCATCTCAGTTTAAAGGACTGCACACCCTTAGCCTAATTATCCCCCACTCTTGCCGTAGGGTAAGTGAGAGAGCAGAACTCCCGGTTAATTATCTCGCTAATATTACTCCGTTTTATTTTTCCCCTAATCGCATTTATGACTACCTAACATATTTGTTAGATATTTAGGGTTTTTATTGTCCATCTCTGTCACAGCAATTTAAACCCTACAAGGACAGGAGTCTTCCCTCCATCACAATCATATGCCCCATTGGATTAGCACGTGCAAACGGGACTCTTAAAATAACTTGACTGAATGAAATTAAACGGGGCTAACAAGGAGCTGACACCCGACGACATGCTCTTATTTTTTAAGAGGATAGGTTCAAATCAGCTTGTGCGAGCGCGCATACCCGCCCGGTCCCGGTCCCGGTCCCCGCGCGCCGCTCCCACTCGTTACTCACCCTTCTCCTGCAGCTTCTCCTCTGACATGTAGTCCGGCAGCGGGGCTAGAGGGCCGGGCACTGGGTTACCCGGCCCTCGGTAAGGAAATACTCCGGCCATGCCCGGAGAATCTGGGGAGCGGCGGGAAACAAAAATTAATGAGCAAGGCCCGGGCCCACAAAAAGCACGGCTGGAACGCGTCCGGAGAGACCCCACGGCCTACATTCCGGCCTCTCTCAGAGTACATTCAGCCTGACGTGGCCCGGCCCAACCTCTCCGACCGTTCAGCCCGACCCCAACCACGCCTCCCGCAGCCCAGCCCAGAAAACCCACCACGCACCCAGCAGCCCTTCACACAGGTAGCCGCTTTCTCCTCAGAGCAATGGCGGCAAACCTACGTCCGCTCCGCGTTCCCAACGCCGGGAAGTGCGCAATTAGGGTGTAAAAGTTGACCCAATAGGCGCCGACAAGCTCAGATGGATAAGCGAGAAAACCAATTAGAGTTGGAAGTTGCGCCGGAGGGGGCGGGCCTATAAGCGGAAGGAATTTGAACGCAAGGAGATGGGGGGATCTCAAGCCCCGCCTCTCTAGTAGATTTTTTTTTTAATCTGTTTTAGTTGTACACAATGTCTTTATTTATTTATTTATTTATTTATTTTAATGTGGTGCTGAGGATCGAACGGGCCGCGCACGTGCTAGGCGAGCGCTCTACCGCTGAGCCACAACCCCAGCCCTCTAGTAGATCTTAATAAGTAGTTGCTCCTCCGTGTTGTTTTTTGCAAGCTACCAAAGCCATCAGAATATTAATAAATTTGTCAAAATTGTACATTGTTCTGTGTCTATTCTCATAAATGCAAACTTGATATGCAGTACTAGCTCCAAGTCAATCAGTCCTTTGTTCATAATATTCATTCATTCCATTATAATTTATGAGTGCCCACCAGGTACCAAGGATTTAGAATATGGGAGGGGAGCGGCGGGCGGGGACAACTTTATCGAGCTCACCAGTTGCAAGAAGCTGTCAAAAACTTTGGCTCTCGCAATGCGGTGTGGTGGGAGTTCCCCAGCAGGACATTTAATCCAGCCTGATAGGCTGGGGTTTTAACTCAGGGATAGAGTGCTTGCCTAGTACGTATGAGTCCCGGGGTGCACCCTCCATCTCCACCCCCAGCTTCCTCCTCCTTGCGAACTCAAGTAGGAGTTAATCAGTGACAGTTAATCAGTGAGTCTAGAAAAATAAAAGATGCCTTGAGGAACTTCATTTGTGGGTGTCTTTCTCTTCTCTTCCATTCCACTTTTCCTCTCTGGCAATAACCACACATCCTTACACCAGTCAAGGTTAACTCAGCGTGAATCATAGACCTATAAGTAAGAACTAAAACTGTAAAGATCTTAGAAGAAAATATAGGAGTAAGACTGGGAATATAATATGACTCAGTGGTAGAGGCCTCATCTTGCATGCCTAAGACCCAGGATTTGATCTCCAGCCTGCAAAAGGGGATCAAAAGAATAGATGGGAAAGTAAAATTATTAAAGATTTGATGGAGATGGGTGGATGTGAAGGATTTGATACAGGTAAATGAAAAGAAAGCAAATAACTAATTCCAGGTGGCAGAAACTAGGAGTCAGAATTCATTTATTTATTTTTGTTGTCGCTTCACAGCATGCTAGGCAAGCTCTTTACCACTGAATTGTCTCCCTAACCCCTAGAATAATAATTTAGAAAGAGGAATGAACATGGCACTCTCTGAAAACAGCCAGCAGATCATCCTGGCAATGGTCTAGCATCAACATTGTCACAGTCATTGTAGTGAAGTCCTTACCACCCGTATAAGGTTCACTATGTGCCAGACATTCGGACATTGCTCTAAGCTCTGGCAATATCTTTTTTTTTTCTTTTTTTTAATATTTATTTATTTATTTAGTTGTACACAATGCCTTTATTTTTACGTGGTGCTGAGGATCGAACCCAGGCCATGCACGTGCTAGGCGAGTGCTCTACCACAACCCCAGCCTCCTGGCAAGATCTTAATGTGGTCTGTAGTTTCATTAAGAGTGTGATACAGGGCAGGGGTGGTGGCTCAGCGGTGGTAGAGCGCTCGCCTGGCACATACGCGGCCCGGGTTCAATCCTCAGCACCACGTAAACATAAATGCATTGCATTGTGTACAACTAAAGCAAATAAATAAATATTAAAAAAAAAAAAAAGAGTGTGATACAGGGCTGGGGTTGTAATCAGTAACAGAGCACTTGCCTAGCAGGTGCAAGGCCCTGGGTTTGATCCTCAGCACCACATAAAAATAAATAAAAGGTATTGTGTCCATCAACAACTAAAAAAAAATTTTTAAGTGTGATACAATGTCAATTTCCTGGTTTGATTGTTGTTTATACTATTGTTATGTAAGACGTTAAGCTGAGTGGAGGGTATGTAGGAACACTACTATTTTCATTTTTTATTATTCATTATTAAAATGGTACATAAAAACATAAAAATTACATATTAGTGGGGTATCATGTAATGTTTCCACACATGTATATATTATGTCTGTACTACTTCTCTCTCTCTCTCTCTCTCTTTTGGCCATACAGGGGATCGAAATTAGGGTAAGTCCTACACATGCTAAGTAAGTAGGTAAGTGCTCTACCATTGAGCAATATTCCCAGACTATTTTATTTTATTTCTATTTTCAGACAGGATCTCATTACGTTGCTGAGAATCTCACTAAGTTGTTGAGGCTGATGTCAACCTTGTGATCCTGCTGCCTCAGCCTCCCAAATTGCTGGGATTACAGGTCAGTCCAGTGTGCCGGGCCTGTAAATGAAATCTTTAAATGAAGAAACTAAGGCTTAAAGAATATGGAAATTCTTTCAGGGTTACTTAGCAGGTCAGAATCAGTCTTTCTGATGAAGCTTAGATGAGTAGGAAAGTGACCAAACCAGAACAGATCTGAACAGAAATACTAACTGCCATTATTATGAACCATTCACAGCAACCAAACCAGTGCCCCTGGTTTCAATCCCTAGCCCCCACCAAAAAAAAAAAAAAAAAAGCGAGACAGAGAGAGGCAGGAGAATTACAAGTTTGAGGCTAACCCAGATAATTTAGTAAACTCCTTTCTCAAAATGTAAAATAAGAAGGGCTGAGGATGGCTGATCATGGTGGTGCAAGTCTGTAATCTCCACAACTTGGGAAGCTAGGCAAGAGGATCTCAAGTTTGAAGCCAGCCTCAGCAACTTAATAAGATCCTCAGGCCAGGCACGGTGGTGCCGGCCTGTAATCCCAGCACTTAGAAGGCTGAGGCAGGAGGATCAAGATTCAAAGCCAGCCTCAGCAATGGCGAGGCACCTAGCAACTCAGTGAGACACAGTCTCTAATAAAATACAAAAAAGGGCTGGGGATGTGGCCCAGTGGTCAAGTGTCTCTGAGTTCAATCCCCAGTGCAATAAATAAATAAATAAATAAATAATAAATAAATAAATAAATAAAATTAGCCTGTGCAAACTCCCATTCAAGTGCAAGTAGTCTCTTCAAAGCGTAAATTCCCTTAAAGACTTCCTTCTACAAAGATTTAATGTGCACCTTTAGGTGCCTAGACTTTCCAGGATGCCAGAATCCAGAGGAGAGCTCACTAGAGCTAGATTCTGCCTACTGGAACTGTGTGCTGCAGATGCGGAGACAGATACTAAATAACTAGTCATATAATTAATAGTTTTAGTTTCAGTTTTTACAAAGTTATACCATCTTATAGAGCTTTGTTACAAAGATTTGTTACAAAGAACAGCAGTGTATACTCACTTCTCCAGTTTCTCCATCCTCAGAAGAAACCACTTTCGCTTATTTTAGCTAACTATTTTGGCACATACTTCCATATCATATTTCCATATTTGTCATATTATTTCAAATAATAAGCATGTATTGCTACTTCTTGATTCTTGACTGTTAAGAGTTATTTACTCTCCTTCCACTATAGAAAATGGAGATCCACCCCTTCCTCCAGGTTCCTATTCAGGTATGTTCAAATCCCACTACCCTCTTTTCCCAATATGGTTAGAATTTTGGTGCAACAAATAAATCAAGCTTTTTTTCCCCCCTTTCCTGTAGTACTGGGGATTGAACCCAGGGCCTCACATGTGCTAGACAAGTGCTCTACCAATGAGGTATAGCCCCTGCCCTGGTAAGATTAATAATCAATGTTTGTGGCCAGGCACAGTAGTTCAAGCCTGTAATCCCAGCAATTTAGGAGAATGAGGCAGGAGGATCAAAAGTTCAAGGCCAGCCAGGCGCGGTGGCACACGCCTGTAATTCCAGCACTTTGGGAGGCTGAGGCAGGAGGATCACGAGTTCAAAGCCAGCCTCAGCAATGGTGAGGCACTTAGCAACTCAGTGAGACCCTGTCTCTAAATAAAATACAAAAAAGGGCTGGAGATGTGACCCAGTGGTCGAGTGCCCCTGAGTTCAATCCCTGGTACCACAAAAAAAAAAAAAAAAAAAAAAAAAAAAAAAAAAAAAAAAAAATTCAAGGTCAGCTTGGGCAACTTAGCAAGACTTTTCTTAAAATAAAAAAATAAAAGCTGGGTGCGGTGGCGCACGCCTATAATCCCAGCACTTGGGAGGCTGAGGCAGGAGGATCATGAGTTCAAAGCCAGCCTCAGCAATGGCGAGGCACTTAGCAACCCAGTGAGACCCTGTCTCTAATAAAATACAAAAAAGGGCTAGGGATGTGGCCCAGTGGTAGAGTGCCCCTGAGTTCAATCCCTGGTACCAAAAAAAAAAAAAAAGACAAAAAAAGGATCTGGGGATGTGACTCAGTGGTTAAGGCACCCCTGGGTTCAATACGCAGTACCACGAAAAGAAGCAAATAAACTAAAAAGAAAAATGTTTACATAATTGTAATTACATGCATTAATAGCTATTATGGTTTAGATATGAGGTGTCCCCAAAAATCTCATGTGTGAGACAATGCAAAAAAGTTTAGAGGTGAAATTTGAAAGCTTTAACCTAATCAGTACATTAATCCCCTGATGGGGATTAACTGGGTCTTAACTATGGGCAAGTAGACAGTAGACTGTGGCTGGAGGAGGTGGGTCATTGGGGGTGTGCCTTTGTGGCATATATATTTTATACTCAGTGAGGAGTCTCTTTCTCTGTGCTTCCTAGTGGCCATCTCCTGAGCTACTTTCCTTTGCCACACTCTTCCAGAATGCTATTCTGTCTCACCTTGGCCCAGAGCAATGTAACCAGCTGGCTATGGACCTCTGAAACCATGAACCTCAAATAAACTTTTCCTGCTCTAAAATTGTTCTTGTTGGGGCCGGGCGCGGTGGCGCATGCCTGTAATCCCAGCACTTTGGGAGGCTGAGGCAGGAGGATCACGAGTTCAAAGCCAGCCTCAGCAATGGTGAGGCACTTAGCAACTCAGTGAGATCCTCTCTCTAATAAAATACAAAAAAGGGCTGGGGATGTGGCCCAGTGGTCGAGTGCCCCTGAGTTCAATCCCCGGTACACAAAAAAAAAAAAAAAAAAAAAAAAAAAAAAAAAAAAAAAAATTGTTCTTGTTGGGCTTTTTGGTCATAGAAGCAAAAAAGCTGACTAAACCAATAGCTTACCCTTATCTATCTATCACTGACTGTATTATATACCATTCTAGGCACATTATACATATCAATCCATTTAATTCTTACAAAAACCCCATTAATGTCATTCCATTGCACAGGCAAGGATACTGGGGCACACAGACATCAAGTAATGTGGCAATGACCAGTGTGGCTAATAACCGGCAGATTGTAATTTAAATCTAGTGGTGCCACTTTAGGAGCCATTCCCTTAGCCACTTTGCTAAAATGTCTCTCTAGGCACCTGGTATGCGTGAGTGTGCAGCTCATTCATGTAGTGAACTATTACTTTTCCTTGCTTGAAAACCGGTTTTAAGAGCTGTATTTGCTCAGTTTTCTAAGGACTGATTGCCAATTACCATGGTACTTCACTAGTTTTTAATTCTCTACTTAAGTGTTTAGACACATAAATTACTCTATCCACTTCACCTATCCCCCAAAAAATTATTTTCCAGAACTTCCTAATATGAAGCAGTATGTACCAGTTCCCCCCTCTGCTTGCTGTAATCCTCCTTCACTATCATATTGGGAATTCCCTTTCTTCTGCGTTGAATCTCCTATTTTCTGTATCTGTTTTCCTCTTTCTTGGTAGACTCTCTAATTTTGGTGAAATGTATCTTCCAGCTTTCTTAGAGGATACATAGAAGATAAATTTGTTTGAGACTTTGACTGTTTGATAATACCTTTACTCATCCCTCACACTTGATGGTTAGTTTAGCTAAGTATCCAATTCCAGTTTAGAATAATTTTCCTTCAAATTTTGGTAGCATTGGTCCATTGTCTATTTTTCTTTTCTTTTTTTCCAGTACTGAACATTGAACCTAGGGGTACTTTGCCACTGAGCTACATCCCTAGCCTTTATTTTTTTTTGGGGGGGGGGTATTACCAGAAATTGAACTCAGGGACACTCAACCACTGAGCCACATTCTCAGCCCTATTTTGTATTTTATTTAGAGACAGGGTCTCACTGAGTTGCTCAGTGCCTTGCTTTTGCTGAGGCTGGCTTTCAACTTGTGATCCTCCTGTCTCAGTCTCCCAAGCCATAGGATTTCAGGCATTCACCACTCCCCACAGTTCACTGGTTTTATTTTCCAAAGAAAAGTGATGGTATTGATAGGGTTTGATACCAGATGCCAGTCATATGTTTATATATAATTTCTCCCCTTCTCTGGAACATTAGCTTCAACATTCACTATGATGTTGATTGATGTGGATCTATTCTCTTTGTTTGTTTGTAACAGAGAGTGAACCCAAGGACACCTTATCATTGAGCCACATCCCCCAGCCTTTTTATTTTGTTCTGGGCATTCCATGAATCCTTCAATCTGACTACTCATGTTTTTTGTTTGTTTGTGTTGTTTTGGTGTCTGTGTGTGGGGGGGGGGGGGTTCTGGGGATTGAACCCAGGGTTTCATGCATGCTAGGCAAACATTCTACCAACAGAGTTATATCCCCAGCCCATGTTTTTTGTTTTGAGAATTTTTTTATTTCATTGTTTAGTTGATGATTTTCTTTCCTTTCTTTCCTCAGTGTTCCCTTTCTTTTTTTCTTCTTCTTCTTTTTCTTTTTTGTTTTGTTTTGTTTTTTTTTTGTTTTTGTACTGGGGATTGAACTCAGGGGCACTTGACCACTGAGCCACATCCCCAGCCCTTTTTTGTATTTTATTAGAGACAGGGTCTCACTGAGTTGCTAAGTGCCTCACCATTGCTGAGGCTGGCTTTGAACTCGTGATCCTCCTGCCTCAGCCTCCCAAGTGCTGGGATTACAGGCATGCGCCATGGCGCCCCACTCCCTTTCATTATTTTGATGTTGGTTCTCCTGCACTGGTCTCATGGGTGTCTCATCTTTTCTTCTATTTTCTTCATTTTATTCTCTTTTTGGGGAGATTTCTTAACTTTATCTTTCATTCTTCTAGGAGTTTTTTCATTTCTGGTATCACACTTTTAATTCTCAAGTATCCTTTTTATTCTTTCTGAATGTTTCTTTTGGTATTATCATGCTCTTTTCTCATGGTTACAATATATTCCCTTGTCTCTATGAGGAATGTAATAAGAGCTTTTCTCAAGTTTTATTCTCCATGCCTACTTTTTCTATGGTTGTCCCCATTTTTCTCTTTCATTTTATTTTTTCCCTACATATTTCTTGTTATGGACTTTTCTCAAAGCCCATATTAGTTATTCATTTGAAGTTGTAGTAAATGCTTCTGATGAGAAGTACAGAGAGATTTGATGTAATTGTGGGAGAAGAGTCGTAGAAATTTCTTTATGGAAAGAGATGTTGGAAATGAGCACTGCAAAATGAAAATGTATAAGACAAAAAGTGAGAAAAAGGAGGAAAGCCAGAAAGATGAAAGTGGGGGGAATGGAAAGCATACCTGATATGGGCACTGCTGATGTGGGTCCTGAGAAAGGAAGAAGCATACCATGGTTAGTAAATGGAAGAAAGTCACAAAAAGAGTGAAGTAGAAAATACTAGTGGTGCATGCAGGTAATCCCAGAGGCTGAGGCAGGAGGAGGATCACAAGTTCAAGGCCAGTCTGGGTGACTTAGCAAGAACCTGTCCCAAGATAAAAAACTAAAAAGGCCGGGAATATAACTTAGTGATGGAGTGCACCTGAGTTCAATCCCAATACCATTTTTTTTTTAAATATTTATTTATTTGCTTTAGTTGTACACAATGCAATGTATTTATGTTTACGTGGTGCTGAGGATCGAACCCGGGCCGCACACGTGCAAGGCGAGCGCTCTGCCGCTGAGCCACAACCCCAGCCCCCAATACCATTTTTTTTTTTTTTTAAAGGCATTACTGGGGCTGGGGTTGTGGTTTAGCAGTAGAGCGCTCACCTAGCATATGCAGGACCCTGGGTTTGTGCGGGACCCTGGGTTCCATCCTCAGCACCACATAAAAATGAATGAATGTAATAAAGGTATTGTGTCCAACTACAACTAAAAAATAAATATTAAAAAAAGGGCATTACTTGGGCTGGGGCTATGGCTCAGTGGTAGAGTGCTTGTCTCGTATGTGTGAGGCTCTGGGTTCAATCCTCAGCACCACATAAATAAAATAAAGGTATTGTGTTCACCTACAACAAAAAAAAAAAATGTTTATTAAAAAATATGTAATAAAAGGGCATTACTGAATGTTGTTTTGCATGGAAATAACATGATCACACTTGTATTTTAGCATTGATAGATGAGCTGCCATATAGAGAATACTTGTGAGGCCATAATTATGTCACCCAGTCTAGAGCTGATGGTTACTTAGCCCAGGATGGAACAACAGAGTTGGAAAGAAATGGATGGATGTGAAAATCATTTTGAACTTGGTGATTAGTTGTCTCAGCCTCCTGAGCCGCTAGGATTCCATGAGTGCACCATCGCACCCAGCAAGTATTGCAATTTCATTGAAACTTTATTTCAAATGTTATTTTATGTTAAAACAAATAATGATAGATTTTTGAAGTGAGATGAGGTGGAAGGTGGATAGTTTAACTTGAGGAGGGTTCCTGTTTTCCTGACTCACACCGGCACTGCTATACACAGGCCAGGAGAATACTGGAAAGTATAGTTTTAAGAGGAAAAAATCTGAGTCAGGAACCCTGGGATGTCAGAAGGAAACCAACCCATCATCTATAGGTCTTCTATTCATTCTTAGGCTATAGATCCTTTGGTGACCTGTCTCTACATCCATCACCTCTGGTTTCCTTCCCCTGGATGACTTGTACTTTCCCAATTTCCCATCTGACTCCAGATGCCTTGAGGAACTCACTACTATGTATCTTCCTATGTGCTTGGTATACAGTAGGTACTTTATAAATATTTGTTGAAAGGGAAAAAAGGAAAAGTAAAATGCTAGTGATACTTGGAACCACATAATAAAATGGCATATCTTCCTTAGATCACAGTATTGACAATTTCACTTGAAATTTTGTAAACTGTTTAAAAATCAAGTGTTAAAATTCCTTCCTTCCTTTCTTCCTTCCTGTCTTCCTTTCTTCCTTCCTTCCTTCTTCCTTTCTTTCTGTTTTGTACCAGAGATTGAATCCAGGGGAGCTTAACTAATAAGCCACAACCCATCCCTTTAAAAAAAATATTTTACTTAGAGACAGGATCTTGCTGAGTTGCTTAGGGGCTGAGTTGCTGAATCTGGCTTTGGACTCTCAATCCTCCTGCCTCAGACTCCCGAGCCACTAGGATTACATGCATACGTCATTGCACCCAGCATTCATTGAAACTTTATTTCAAATGTTATTTTATGTTAAAACAGATAATGATAGATTTTTGAAGTGAGATGAGGTGGAAGGTGGATAGTTTAACTTGAGGAGGGTTCCTGTTTTCCTGACTCACACCGGCACTGCTATACACAGGCCAGGAGAATACTGGAAAGTATAGTTTTAAGAGGAAAAAATCTGAGTCAGGAACCCTGGGATGTCAGAAGGAAACCAACCCATCATCTATAGGTCTTCTATTCATTCTTAGGCTATAGATCCTTTGGTGACCTGTCTCTACATCCATCACCTCTGGTTTCCTTCCCCTGGATGACTTGTACTTCCCAATTTCCCATCTGACTCCAGATGCCTTGAGGAACTCACTACTATGTATCTTCCTATGTGCTTGGTATACAGTAGGTACTTTATAAATATTTGTTGAAAGGGAAAAAAGGAAAAGTAAAATGCTAGTGATACTTGGAACCACATAATAAAATGGCATATCTTCCTTAGATCACAGTATTGACAATTTCACTTGAAATTTTGTAAACTGTTTAAAAATCAAGTGTTAAAATTCCTTCCTTCCTTTCTTCCTTCCTGTCTTCCTTTCTTCCTTCCTTCCTTCTTCCTTTCTTTCTGTTTTGTACCAGAGATTGAATCCAGGGGAGCTTAACTAATAAGCCACAACCCATCCCTTTAAAAAAATATTTTACTTAGAGACAGGATCTTGCTGAGTTGCTTAGGGGCTGAGTTGCTGAATCTGGCTTTGGACTCTCAATCCTCCTGCCTCAGACTCCCGAGCCACTAGGATTACATGCATACGTCATTGCACCCAGCATTCATTGAAACTTTATTTCAAATGTTATTTTATGTTAAAACAGATAATGATAGATTTTGAAGGAGAATGTAAAGTTCATATGAATTTTTAGGAGTCGATATATGCCAGGTGCAGATCCTGTCTCAAAACTAAAAATCAAAAGGGCTGGGGGGCTGGGATTGTGGCTCAGCGGTAGAGCGCTCGCCTCGCCTAGCACATGCGCGGCCCGGGTTCGATCCTCAGCACTACGTACAAATAAAACGCATTGTGTACAACTAAAGCAAATAAATAAATATTAAAAAAAAAAAAAAAGGCTGAGAATGGAGCTGGGGTTATAGTTCAGTGGTAAAGTGCTGCCTCAAATGTGTGTGTCTCTGGGTTCAGTCCTCAGCACCACATAAAAATAAAGATATTGGGGCTGGGGTTGTGGCTCAGCAGTAGAGCGCTCGCCTAGCATGTGCGCGGCCCGGGTTTGAGCCTGAGCACCACGTAAAAATAAACACATTGTGTACAACTAAAGCAAATAAATAAATATTTTTTAAAAAGATATTGTGCCCATCTACTGCTAAAATTAAGAAAAAGTTGGGGATGTAGCTCAGTGGTAAACTGCCTCTGGGTTCAATCCCCAGTTACAAAAGAAAAAAAAAAAAAAAAAAGGGTTGACATATGTCAAGGAAATGCTGCTACAGCTGCCGTAGACTGTGCCTGTTTTCCTCCTCCATCTCCCCAGGACCCTAGCTTCTCTCTCCTAATTGCTATATTCTTCTAGCCTTGCAGAGCAGTGTCATTGACTCATTGTGGAAGGCAGGAACATTTGGATTCTGCAAACAGTTGAGGTTGGGGAAGGATCTGCAGGAGCCTGGGGAAAATGGTGTTTGGGCAAGTTGCTAAGGGAAGCCGGTGAATGAGTAGGTGGCACTGTTCGTCTGAATCAGGCATTTGTGACATTCCACTTGTGCAAGCTTCTCTGTCTTCCTTTTGCAATGCCCTGACTTGGGATGTGATGCAGGGACAGTCACCATGCAACTCTCTCAACCTCCAGGATTAGCAATTTTCACTAGTCAAGGAGATGAGGAAGTTCTCTCAAGGGCATGGGCAGGCAGGCCAAATAGAGGGGGACAAAGTTTAACCCTAAGAAATTATTTACTATCTCTGGAATGTCAGAAGCTGCCTCAGTGTCTTTCTTTTTTTTTTTTTTTTTTTTTTTTGGTACCAGGGATTGAACTCAGGGGCACTCGACCACTGGGCCACATCCCCAGCCCTTTTTTGTATTTTATTTAGAGACAGGGTCTCACTGAGTTGCTAAGTGCCTCGCCATTGCCAAGGCTGGGCTTTGAACTCACGATCCTCCTGCCTCAGCCTCCCAAGGTGCTGGGATTACAGGCGTGTGCCACTGCGCCCGGCTCGGTGTCTGTTTTTTGGTTGGCAGTGGAATCCTTTCTAGGGACTCTAACATTCTACTCCACTAATTACTTCCCATTCTTCTATTCCTAAAGCCCACATGACTGGTATCCTTATTGCTGCAGAAAACAAGCTCCTTCAGTCTGATACCTGGACTTCTGCGTCCAGGTCCTAAAGAAGGGGAGGCAAGTGAAGTCTTGGCTTCTGACGGAAGCTTCTGCTCTGCAGTACCAAGTTAAGTGCTATTCACATCTGCAGAAGAAAACTGAAATGAACCTCTGCCCTATATAGTTACTGCATTCTTTTAAAGTGCAGAAATCAATAGTGGGTGAAATCTGGCTTTCAAACTGAAACATACTGACCTATAAATACCACTTTAGAGGCAATTTATGTTTCTCGATTAATCTTCAATTGTTAGCTGGCTCCTACCTTTCCACCTTGAAGTTTCTCCACTTCTCAGGCTTTCTATAAAGAAAAAAGCAAAGTGGTGTATAAGAAGTAGCCCTGAACTAAATCAAAGGCCTGGATTCTAATTCTGACTATGCTACAAACTATATGGGTATGCGTGGATAAGTTGCTTCATTTTTCCAAGCTTCAGTTCCTTCAGTTCCTCCAGACTGAGTAATATATATATTTGTACTGAGGATTAAACCTAGGGCCTTGCACAGACTAGGCAGGCACTCTACAACAGAGCTACATACCCAGGCCTCTTTTGTGTGTGTGTGTGTGTGTGTGTGTGTGTGTGCACGCGCACATGTGTAACAACTAGGATTGAACCTGGTAACCCTCTGCCATTGAGATGCATATCCAGCTCTTACTAATTTTCTTTCTTTTTTTTTTTTGTGTGTGTGGTGCTGGGGATCCAACCCAGGGCCTTGTACATGTGAGGCAAGCACTCTACCAACTGAGCTATATCCCCAGCTCTGCTCTTTCTTTCTTTCTTTCTTTTTTTTTTTTTTTTTTTTTTGTTTGTACCAGGGATTGAACTCAGGGGCACTCGACCACTGGGCCACAGTCCCAGCCCTTTTTTATATTTTTATTAGAGACAGGGTCTCACTGAGTTGCTAAGTGCCTCACCATTGCTGAGGCTGGCTTTGAACTCGTGATCCTCCTGCCTCAGCCTCCCAAGTGCTGGGATTATAGGCATGCGCCACCGCGCCCAGCTGCTCTATTTTTTACTGTGAGACAGGTCTTGCTAAATTGCCTAAGCTGGCCCCAAGTTTGTAATCATCCTGACTCAGACTTCTAAGTAGTAGATTACAGGCATTTGTCACTGTATCTGACTCCCAGACATTTATAAATTTTATTTTGAGACAGGTGCTCACTAAATTGCCCAGAGTTATCCTTGAATTACCATCCACCTGCCTCAGGCTTCAGGGTCACTGAGATTTCAGGCATGTGCCACTGCACCAACTGAGGTTTTTTGTTTTATTTTTTGCTGAATTGAGCCTCTCTTTTTCAGGGTCCCAACTGAACAGATTATTATTCTTTAATTCTCGTTATTGTTATCTTTTCCACACTCCAGATGAGTCTACTCTTTTTTTTTTAAGTATTTATTTATTTGTTTTAGTTGTACACAATGCTTTTATTTTTATGTGGTGCTGAGGATCGAACCCGGGTCACACACAAGCTAGGCAAGCGCTCTACCGCTGAGCCACAACCCCAGCCCTACTCTTTTTTTTAACTATTTATTTATTTGCTTTAGTTGTACACAATTCATTTGTTTTTATGTGGTGCTGAGGATCAAACCCAGGCTGTGCATGTGCTAGGCGAGTGCTCTACCACTGAGCCACAACTCCATCCCCAAGATGAGTCTACTCTTATTGACTTAAATATAATTCCAATTCAATTTGATCTAAATACTCAAATGATGCTAGAAATCACTCTCCATTTTTTTTTAGTCCTTTTTTTCTGGGTTGGCTTCATTGCTCAGGAAAGCTCTTTTACGTCCTGGATTAGCAAGATCAGAACATATAGAGCACATCTTAGCTGAAAGTCCTAGTAGAAGTCAAGATACTGAGGCTCATTGTCTTTCCTTGTGTCATGAACTCAATTTAGCAAAAGAGGATATGATATTCTGAATGAGTAGGTTTGGATTATATGCCTACTGTGAAGAGCAGTGAGAGAGGAGTTGTTTTCATAAGAAAATTCCTATACTTTTAGCAGACATTTTAAAATAGAGATGTTGGGCCTGGGTTTGTAGCTTAGTGGTAGAGCATGTCCTTAGCATTGGGAAGGCCTGGATTTGATCTCCAGCATTGAAAGAGATACAAAGGGGAGTGGGGGTGCTGGACACAGATGGTATAAGACCTGGGTTGAGTCCAGGTCTTTCTTGGTACTATGTAAGTAGGAAAACCTGAATGCATTGCTCAATCTCTCTGACCACTTTTTATTTTCTTTCATATAAAATTGATGGATGAATCCATCATATAGGATTAAATTGGATAATGCATAAAGAGTAGCTGACAGCTGGGCGCGGTGGCGCACGCCTGTAATCCCAGCACTTTGGGAGGCTGAGGCAGAAGGATCGCGAGTTCAAAGCCAGCCTCAGCAATGGTGAGGCACTTAGCAACCCAGTGAGACCCTGTCTCTAATAAATACAAAAAAGGGCTGGGGATGTGGCCCAGTGCAATCCCCGGTACCAAAAAAAAAAAAAAAAAAAAAAAAAAAAAAAAAAAACAGAGTACCTGACAGCACTGGGGTTGTGGCTCAGTGGTAGAGTGCTCACCTAGTACATGTGAGGTGCTGGGTTCAATCCTCAGCACCATATAAAAATAAATAAGATAAAGGTATTGTGTCCAACTACAACTTAAAAATTGCAAAAAAAGAAAAGATTACCTGACATGTAGTAGGAGCACAATGAAGGTTTAGCCATGGATGCTGTGACTTAATTAATCATCCCAAAGAAACATTTCTTCTCAACACAGTCAGTTTCCTTTTTACGGTAACTTCTTTTTCATGGTCTCTTACAGAATGAGGGTTCCTAACTTTCAGCCTGACAAATCTGGATTTTATACTGTTAGAAAACTGCTGAAACATAGTTAACTTAGCTGGGAACACCGTGTTAGTGAAATAAAAGGGTTTATTGGGGTGCCACATGGGCAAGGGTAGGGAAAGGAAGGGAAGGGAAGGGGGGTAGGGATGGAGGGGAATAGGGACAGGCAGGAACGGAGAGCAGGAACAAAAGGCGGCAGGAACAGGAAAAAGGACGGCAGGAACAGGGGGCTGGCTTAAATAGAGTAGGGGCCATAAAACCCCCTTGGAGTGAGTCCTTGTCCTATAGGCCAGCAGAGGTCAGGGGGGGTAGTGGACAGGGGACTTGCTGGTCAGGTTTTTGGTCACGCTGAGGATCCTGGGAGCTGTAGTTTTTCACAAGGCACCTGGGGAGGTGTGGCCTTCTGCCTGGGAGGTACAGCCTCTGCCTAGAATCCAACATATACATGATAAAGTGTTGGCAATTTGGGCTGGGATTGTGGCTCAGCCGTAGAGCATGTGCGCAGCCCGGGTTCGATCCTCAGCACCACTCAACCACTGGGCCACATCCCCACCCCTTTCTTTTGTATTTTTATTAGAGACAGGGTCTCATTGAGTTGCTAAGTGCCTTGCCATTGCTGAGGCTGGCTTTGAACTCGTGATCCTCCTGCCTCAGCCTCCCAAGTGCCAGGATTACAGGCGTGCGCCACCGTGCCTGGCTTTAAATAAAGATTTTTTTAAAAAAGTGTTGGCAAAATCTGCCGGGCGCAGTGGCGCACGCCTGTAATCCCAGCACTTTGGGAGGCTGAGGCAGGAGGATCGCGAGTTCAAAGCCAGCCTCAGCAATGGCGAGGCACTTAGTAACTCAGTGAGACCCTGTCTCTAATAAAATACAAAAAAGGGCTGGGGATGTGGCCCAGTGGTCGAGTGCCCCTGAGTTCAATCCCTGGTACCACACAAAAAAAAAAAAAAAAAAAAAAAAAAAAAAAAAAAAAGTGTTGGCAATTCATTTATGAAGATTCAGTTTAATTTTCTTGTAAAAGCAGGATTAATCTATCTAAAGATTCTTTGGGGTTTTACCCCGTCACTGATTTTGTACTAGCAATTGAACCCAGGGATGCTTTACCACTGAGCTACATTCCTTTTATTTCTTATTTTAAGACAGGGTCTCACTATTTTGTTGAAGGCCTTGCCAAGTTGCTGGTGCTGGCCTCCAACTTCTGATCCTCTTGCCTCAGCCTCCTGCTAAGCTGGGATTATAGACATGTACCACCACACCTGGCATGAATTTGCAATTTGACTGTAGAAGATCTTGGAATATTTTAGGGCTTTGTAGGTCAAAAAGAATGTTAGGTGGAGTCACAATGGTGAAAAAGTTTACTAAAACACTATGCTAGTGTACCATCACATTCCTTAAGAAGTATTAAGACTGGGCTGGGATTGTGGCTCAGCGGTAGAGCGCTCACCTAGCATGTGGGCGACCCGGGTTCGATCCCCAGCACCACGTGCAAATAAAACGCATTGAATAAAACACATTGTGTACAACTAAAGCAAATAAATAAAATTATTAAAAAAATACTATAAACTTAAAAAAAAAGAAGTATTAAGACTAAGTAAGTACATAAATTCGTGTGCATTAATAAAATGTCTTATGTATACTGCAAACAATGTAATAGGAGTGAAAATAGTTTACCAGGTTAACCCATAAGTCTACAAACATTAAATCAAACATATAATTGCAGGAGCCCTGTTTGGGGAGATGGCTAAGATTGCAGTTGACTACGGGCTTTGGACATGTTTGGGCATTGGCGCCTTCCGTAGTCTCACGGGACTTGGCCCGGGATCTTGCGAGACTTGGCCGGAGATCTCGAGGGACTTGAGCGAGATTGCTGATGAGGTCTGCGCCATTTTTGGAGGTTAGAGGAGCGTGGCCGGCGTGTCGGGGTGTAGTTAGAGCCAGAGAGAAAAGTTATCAGAATAAAGAGCTGTTTGTTTCCAGTTCGTCTCTAAACTTCTTCCCGCGGCTTCTTTGTTCCAAGCGGCCATCGCTTCAGGTGACTACAGGTGGTGGCCCGGACGGGGAATCGGCACGGCAGGTAAGAACTGAGGAACCTCGCAGGAGTCTCTAGTCAGAGCGGTTAAAATGGGTTCGAAAATAACTAAGACCCAAGTGTACAAGGCTCTTGATGGATTCTTTGATATAGCTGAGTCAGTTATTAGTGAGGAGAATTTGGAAAAAAGTGAAAGTGATCATGAAAGCTTGGCCTCGGCTGAGTCAGTTAGGGCCAGTAAGGATAGTATCAGTGAGGGCTCAAAAATGACAAAGATCCGAGCTGCTAAAGCTATTCAAGATTTATTAGAGATAGTTCAAGGATACATGCTCTCAATTGAATCTGGGACTCAGGATGTTACTGAGTCAGTTAGGACCAATGGGAGTAGTAGTAGTGAGGAGGAATTAAGTAAAAGTGATTCTGAGAAAATGAACAAAAGGAAATTAAGGAAGACCAAGATAAGGGACCGTCAAGTGGAGGAACCTATGTCCTCCACTCCCCCATGGGTGGAATCTATTACAGAAAATATGAAGGGTATCACTAGGTGTTTGCATACCCTAGAAATAGAAATAAAAAGTCTTTCTGGGTGCTTATGTGCTCTCGAGGGTAACTCACAGATACGTTGGGAACTGCCAGTATTTGAATATGAAAATGGAGAGAGGGGCCACCAGTCAGTAGATTTCAAAACAATAAAAAATCTCAAAGAGGCAGTAATGACATATGGACCCCCAAGCTCCTTTCACGTTGAGTATACTGGAGTCCCTTAACACCTTTAGCTTAACCCCCTCAGACTGGAAACGTCTATGTAAAGCAACATTAAGTGGGGGACAATACTTGGTTTGGCAATCGCAATTTCAAGAACTTTGTATAGAAACAGCTAAAAGAAACGCAGATGCAGAGTTTGGAGACCATAATATAGAAATGCTCACAGGAGAAGGGCGATTCGCAGACGTACAGGCTCAAAAATATTATACCCCAGGAGTATATGCTCAGATAAACGCAGCTGCTTAAAGCCTTGGAAAACTGTACAAGGACCTGGGGATCTACAAGGTAGCTTGTCCAAAGTAATTCAAGGACCTAATGAACCATATGCTGAATTTTCTGATCGACTTTTGAGAACTGCAGGTAGAGTTTTTGGAGACGTTGATCAAGTTATGCCATTAGTTGTTCAATTAGCATATGAAAACGCCAATAAATACTGCCAGGAAGCCATCAGGCCATGGAGAAATAAAAAGGATCTTTCCATATATATACAACTATGTAAAGATATAAATGATGCCTTTGTCACAGGGAATATGATTGCAGCAGCTGTTAGAGATGCTGCCCCTCAGAATTTCACAAGGACTCAACCGAGACACTATAATCAATCAGGATATTCCAGGAAAAATTATCATAATCAATCAGGCTATTCTAGGCAAAATCCCAAAAGAGAAATAAGACCAAATTCATACCGTGCTCCAGGTTGCTGCCCCAGGTGTAAAAAGGGAAATCATTGGGCCAATAAATGCTATTCAAAATTTGACATCCATGGAAATCCTTTGTTCAGGAATTCAAAAAACGGGGCACGGGGCCCAATGCCCCGGGGCCCACAAATGTATGAGGCATTGGAGGAGGAGTATCCTCAAGCATTCATTCAGATGCTTCCCCGACACAACCCCTATTACCCATCTACTCCCTCACCAGAGGATCAGGAAGATATGCAGGATTAGAACTCTGTTCCACCGCCCAAATAGTGTTAACACCTGAAATGGGGGTTCAACTGATTCCCACAGGAGTCAGGGGACCTCTTCCCTCAGGGACTGTAGGACTTATTATCGGGCGAAGTCCTCAAAGCTTAGTAGGTTTGCAAGTGACCCCAGGTGTAATAAACTCAGACTACAAAGGGGAAATAAAAATAATGCTTAGCTCACCCCAAAGTATAAGTTCTGTTAATCAAGGAGATAAAATTGCTCAGCTGCTTCTCCTTCCAAATTTACATAATTCATTTAAAATGAGTATGCCTCTAAAAGGGAACAATAGAAGATTTTGTTCCACTGATTCGAGACCCATGGCTTGCTGGGTTCGAGACTGTACTAGGAGGCCTATGTGTAAAATAAGAATCCAAGGAATAGAAATGGAGGGACTTATAGATACTGGAGCTGATTCTTCCATCATTAATTTACGACAATGGCCCAAACACTGGCCTCTGCAAAAAGCTTCAACGAGTTTAAGAGGCTTGGGATATAATAACCTCCCAGAAAAAAGTGCAGTAATTTTAAAATGGGAGGATGATGAAGGACATAAAGGAACGTTTCAGCCTTATGTTTTACCTAACCTACCAGTTACTTTATGGGGAAGAGATATTTTACAACAAATGGGAGTACACCTTGCAACCAAACCTGCAGGTGTTAAATGTGAAAATATACAGGGTAATCTTAACCCTAAAAGAAATCATTATCAAAAAGTACAGGGTAAGCCGGGCGCGGTGGCTCGCGCCTGTAATCCCAGCACTTTGGGAGGCTGAGGCAGGAGGATCGCGAGTTCAAAGCCAGCCTCAGCAGTGGCGAGGCACTTAACAACTCAGTGAGACCCTGTCTCTAAATAAAATACAAAAAAGGGCTGGGGATGTGACCCAGTGGACAAGTGCCCCTGAGTTCAATCCCTGGTACCACAAAAAAAAAAAAAAAAAAAAAAAAAAAAGTACAGGGTAAGCTTAACCCTAAAAGAAATCATTATCATATAGGAAAAAGACATTTTTCTTCGGGGCCACTGAGAAAATAATTTTGAAAATACCATGGCTTTCTGATAAGCCAGTGTGGGTCCCTCAGTGGCCCCTATCTAAAGAGAAATTACAAGCGGCCCACCTACTAGTTCAGGAACAATTAGAAGCAGGACATATAGAACCTTCCACCTCTCCCTGGAATTCCCCCATATTTGTGATCAAGAAAAAATCAGGAAAATGGTGATTATTACATGATCTTAGACAAATTAATAAAACCATGCAAGTCATGGGCCCTACTCAACCTGGACTTCCAAATCCTGTAGCTATTCCAAAAAGTTTCCATGTTATTAGTCTTGATATAAAGGATTGCTTCTTTTCTATTCCCCTACATCCTCTGGATGTCCCCAGGTTTGCTTTTTCAGTTCCTTCTATTAACAATAATGGCCCTGATCAGAGATATCAATGGAAGGTTTTGCTGCAGGGAATGGCTAATAGCCCCACCATATGCCAAATATATGTGGACAAGGCTATCCAACCCATTAAAAATAAATATCCAAATCTCATGTGTCTACATTACATGGATGATATTTTACTGGCCCACCCTATTCAAAAAATCTTATTTAATATATTCAGTGACATGGTAGAAAATTTTAAAAAATACGGATTATATATAGCAGAAGAAAAAGTTCAAACCAGATCTTCCATATTATATTTAGGATTTAAAATCATGGATACTTTTGTTAGACCCCCCAAAATTTTAATAAATAAAGAACATTTAACCACCCTCAATGATTTCCAAAAACTACTGGGAGACATTAATTGGCTTCGCCCTACACTAAACCTCACTACTGGCCAATTAAAACCTTTATTTGATATCCTTCGAGGGGACCCTGATCCATCCTCACCGCGAACACTGACTCCAGATGCTAGGAAAGCTTTAAAGTTAGTAGAAAAAGCCATTGAAGGAGCTCATTGTGACCAACTTGATTTAACTCAACCGCTGATATTGATTATTATTTCTTCACAATATACACCCACAGGAGTATTTTGGCAATAAGGGCCTTTATTATGGATACATTTGCCTGTCTCTCCTAAAAGCATAATTGAGTCTTATACCTCCATGGTGGCTAAACTTATTCTTCAAGGACTTAAAACTTCTACTAAAATATTTGGCATTCACCCTGCTACTATTATTACTCCCTATTCATCGTCACAGATTGAATATTTATGCTTCAACGATAATGACTGGGCTATAGGTAGATGCTCTACCTCTGCAAATTTTGATAATCACCTTCCTAAGTCTCCTATATTATCTTTTTGTATTAATCATCCTATTATATTTCCACAGGTAATAAAAAATCAACCTATTCCTAAGGCATTTAATGTATTTACAGATGGGTCCTCAAATGGTACTGCTACAGTAGTCACTACAAAAGAAAATATGACTTACATAACTGCACACAAATCAGCTCAACTAGTGGAATTGGAAGCTGTGGTAAGAGCTCTGGAAAATTTTAGAGACCAGCCCATAAATATTTTTTCAGATAGCCACTATATTTTACAAGCCGTCCCAAAATTAGAGTTAGCAGGACCAATAGCACCTCATACTCCAGTTTTTAAATTGTTTTATCAAATACAAAAACTTTTGTGGGCAAGAAAAGAACCTCTATTCGTAGGCCATATTAGAGCACATACTAATTTGCCTGGCCTCCTCCATGAAGGTAATCAAAAGGCTGATGAACTTACAAAAACAATATTTATACTTTCAGTGCTACAACAAACTACTTTATTTTTTTCCCAGTTTCACGTCAACAGCACCACCTTGCAACGTAGGTTTAAAATCACAAAAGAGCAAGCCAGAACAATTGTAAAAGATTGTAAATCTTGTATGACACATTTGCCCAATCCTCATTTTGGTGTTAACCCTAGAGGATTAATGCCCAATCATTTGTGGCAGATGGTTGTTACTCATGAGCCAAGCTTTGGAAAATTGCAATTTATTCATGTAACCATAGATACATGCTCAGGCATGATTTTTGCTTCCTTACATTCTGGAGAAAAAGTTAAAGATGTCACATCTCATTGTTTACAAGCTTTTGCTGCATTGGGCATCCACAAAATGCTTAAAACAGATAATGGCCCCGCATATACGTCCTCATCTTTCAAACAGTTTTGCGCAAAATTCAACATATCCCATAAAACAGGCATCCCATACAATCCTCAGGGTCAGGGCATTATTGAAAGAGCAAACCGCACACTGAAAATTATGTTATTAAAACAAAAAGAAGGAAATTGGAAAAGTCCTAAGGACAGATTGGCAGTTGCCCTGTTTACCTTAAATTTTTTAACTTTAGACTCTAATGGTTATTCTGCTGGAGACAGACATTGGAATCCACACCAACAACATAAACCCTTGGTTTACTGGAAGGATGTTCTTTCAGGTACATGGAAGGGTCCAGATCCAGTATTAATTTGGGGGAGAGGATCTGTTTGTGTTTTTCCAAAACACAAATCCTCTCCAATATGGATACCATCTAGATTAATAAAGCAGGTACCACATCAAAATGATCAAGATGTAGTTGTTGAGGAATCAAGATTAATAAAAAAGGTACAAAATCAAGAAGACCAAGATGAAGGTATGGAATGATTCCCTCAAAAGTGTCCTTCAAAATGTTTCACAACTCAAGAGTCATTCCTCCCGGCCGGGACGAGGAGATCTCTCTTTAGTGTGCACACAATTGTATTTTTTTTTCTTTTTATACATGTCTTTATGTCTGTACATTTGTCTACATTTCATGTTAATGTGACGGCACAAATATATGTTTGTATGTTTGTGCATCTGTCCAGTGTGACGTCACAAAGAACAAAGCGCTTATGAAAAAGAATATATATATATGGATCCAAATAACTTTAATTCATTTTAGGTTAAGAGTATTCAATTTAGGTAAATAATTTTATAAATGAAGGTACTTTCAATTTTGATTTATAGGTGTCCCTGGGACTTCTCTTTAGCAAAACAATATGACTAGTGCTATATAACCTAATATTTTTGGTGTTTTGACATAAGATTGTTTATTTGTTATTAAATTCATTTGTTTAATAGCTGATTAATTTCAATTATCTCAACAGGTAAAAAATTGCTGTGTATACAGAGACTTGAGGGTTCCAATAACAAATTATTTCTCCAAAGTGCCTTTAGCTTTTCTTTAATCTATCTTTAATACATTAAATACCCTGAGTCTTTCTTTCTTTTGTTCTCAATATGATATTTTGCCAACTTATGTTTGTGTGAGCTCAAACAACAATGTGTGTGAGCAGAAATCAACTTTAATTTTCTAATCTAATAATTCTGTTTTTTAGTTTGACAACTCGACTCTTCACTCAGTGCTGAAATAATACTGCCTTTCCTTTAATAATTGATGCTTGAGTTTCTAGGTAGCGGGCCCTGAAGATTTGCCGGTGGCATTGTCTAGACATAAAAAAGACGGCTGCTGCTACAGCTGTAGGGATCGCGGTCACCACAAGCATCCCTGCTGCTCAAGCATCAAACAACCTCGCCAACAGTGTGGCCTCTGCTCTACATACATGGGACCTCCTACATCAACGTGTTATAACAAATGGACATTTTGAACTTTCATTGTTTGGGACTTTACGGGACAATGCCTTGTGGACATTTGTCCAGAGAATTCAGTGTGTTACTTGATGAAACTTAGGGCAGCTAATTTGTTTAAACAATTTGATATGCTATACAATTTGGCTCGTCACCAAAAGCTTGTTGCCTTAAAGCCGCACCATCTCCTCACAATTGGACGACTGACTGTTAGTCATCATACACAGTCGATCCTAAAGGGCTCCATTGGATGGCTGGTTAGCCAATGACGGGTAAGATCCCCAGAGGGGGACAACCTAAGACAGTCGCACGGGACAGTCTCATGTGGCCGACATATCAACCTAAGACAGGAGTCAAGGGCACAGCCTTGATTATCCGATGACGGGTAAGAATGTTGGTTGCACATAGACGTCCTAGAGCATTACCTCTTTTAAAACAAAAGGGGGGAAATGCAGGAGCCCTGTTTGGGGAGATGGCTAAGATTGCGGTTGACTATGGGCTTTGGACATGTTTGGGCATTGGCACCTTCCGTAGTCTCTGGGACTTGGCCCGGGATCTTGCGAGACTTGGCCGGAGATCTCGAGGGACTTGAGCGAGATTGCTGATGAGGTCTGTGCCATTTTTGGAGGTTAGAGGAGTGTAGCTGGCATGTCGGGGTGTAGTTAGAGCCAGAGAGAAAAGTTATCAGAATAAAGAGCTGTTTGTTTCCAGTTCATCTCTAAACTTCTTCCCGCGGCTTCTTTGCTCCAAGCGGCCATCGCTTCAGGCGACTACATATAATCTTTTTTTAATTTTTAATTTTGTAGATGTTGGTAGAACTTTATTTTTATTTATTTACATGTGGTGGTGAGAATGGAACCCAGTGCCTCACACATGCTAAGCAAGCACTCACCACAAACACAGCCCCTATAATCTTTATATATATATTTTAGTTGTAGATGGACATAACACCTTTATTTTATTTATTAATTTTTATGTGGTGCTGAGTATCAAACCCAGTGCCTCACACGTGCTAGGCAAGTGCTCTACCACTGAGCTACAACTCCAGCCCTCACACATATAATCTTAATTCAAATGGGAGTTTCTAATTTATGCCCGATATTAATTTGTGCCTGATATTAGCTTAACACAACAAATATATGTGTGTATAATATATGTGTATTTTTTATCATAAGCACCAAAAAAATTGTCATTGTTGACTTAGTAAATGCAAGAAGCTAAACACATAGTTCTTGCCTTCAAGGGACTTACAAATGTTGTTGAAAGGAGCAGAAAATTAATATTGTAGTGTATACCACAAAGCAGCACATAAATAGATTTTAAATAAGTTCTATAGATCTAGGAACCACTAGTAAAAATATCTGCCTCTCTCTCTCTCTTTCTCTCTCCATATATATATATATATATATATATATATATATATATATATATATTGCTGCCTGAAGCGATGGCCGCTTGGAGCAACGAAGCCGCGGGAAGAAGTTCAGAGGCAAACTGGAGACAAACAGCTTTTTATTCTGATAACTTTTCTCTCTGGCTCTAACAATGACTAACACGTGCCGCACACACCACCAAAATGGCGCTGACCCGATCAGCAATCTCGGCCAAGTCACTCGAGATCCGGGACAAGTCCCATGAGACTACGGAAGGCGACAATGCCCAAATCTCCACGGCTCATAGTCAACCGCAATTCAAGCCATCTCCCCAAACAGGGCTCCTGCATATATATATATATATATATATATATATATATATATATATATATGTATGTATGTCTCATTGGTAAATGTTTGTGTATAAATACATATGACATTTACATAAATTCATTATATAAAAGCATATATCAGGGGCTGGGGTTGTGGCTCAGTGGTAGAGTGCTCATCTAGCACAGGTGAGGCACTGGGTTTGATCCTCAGCACCACATAAAAATAAATCAATAAAAATGGAGCCTAGGGAGGCTGAGGCAGGAGGATCTCAAGTTCAAAGTCAGCCTCAGCAAAAGCGAGGTACTAAGCAACTCAGTGAGAGTCTGTCTCTAAATAAAATACAAAATAGGGCTGGGGATATGGCTCAGTGGTTGAGTGCCCCTGAGTTCAATCCCTGGTATCCCCCCACTCCCCACCAAAAAAAAGCATATAGCATACACACACATAATAGATATACTCAAATTTATAACAGAATCAACTTTACACTCTCATCAAAACATAGTTCTACCAACCCTCTATTCAGAGATCCACTTTCTAGCCTGGTTTAGAAAAGCAACTTCTATCACCTACTAAACAATTAATAAGCAGTCTTGAGGACCACTTTACCTGATCATGGTTAGATCCAATAAACACCACCTCGGTGATAAGACTCTTGCCAAATAAAGCACCTGCCAATCTCTGCTTTCTTTCTTTTCTTTTCTTTTTCTTTTTTTTTTTTTTTAACTTTCTTTCTTACTTTTCTTTTTTAAAAGTGGTGCTGGGGATTGAACCTGGGGCTTTGTTTATGCCAGGTAAGTGCTCTACCACTGAGCCATATACCCAGCCCCACCTCTACGTTTTTTTTTTTTTTTTTTTTTTTTTTAAATATTTATTTATTTGCTTTAGTTGTACACAATGTGTTTTACTTTTACGTGGTGCTGAGAATCGAACCCGGGCCGTGCACGTGCTAGGCGAGCGCACTACCACTGAGCCACAATCCCAGCCCCCCCACCTCTACGTTTTTGAGCTTCCATTTGTTCGCTTCTTCTTTGGTTCTCACATCATCTTTACTGGATCCACACAACAGTTGATTCAACTCAATTCAACTGCTGCTTACTCAATTTGTGTGTGTGTGTGTGTGTGTGTGTGTGTGTGTGTGTGTACTGGAAATTGAACCCAGGCCTTGTGCATGCAAGGCAAGCACTCTGCCAACTGAGCTATATTCCCCAGCCCTGCTTACTCGATTACAATCACAATTCAGCGGCCGTCCTACGCCCTGCCCCTGCCCCTCCTCCTCCGCTGTCTCCCGGGTCGGGTGGTCGCTCAGATTTCCATTTTGCTGCACAACCACTGCCGGTCCAGCAGTTCCCGGGACCGTGGCCAACCTCGAAGACACCTTCATCACCTTCAAGCCCGATGGCGTGCAGTGCGGCCTGGTGGGCGAGATCATCAAGCGCTTCGAGCAGAAAGGGTTCCTTTCAGCTGGCGGCCATGAAGTTCCTTGGGGCCTCTGAGGTCCATCTGAAGCAGCACTACATTGTCCTGAAAGATCAACCCTTCTTCCCAAGGCTGGTGAAGTACATGAATTCAGGGCCAGTGGTAGCTGTGGCCTGGGAGGTGCTGAATGTGATGAAGACAGGCGGAGTAATTTTGTGTGTGTGTGTGTGTGTGTGTATGTATATATTTATTTATTTGTTTATTTTTGTACCAGGGATTGAACTCAGGGGCACTCGACCACTGGGCCATATCCCCAGCCCTTTTTTTGTATTTTATTACAGACAGGGTCTCACTGAATTGCTAAGTGCTTCACCATTGCTGAGGCTGGCTTTGAACTGTCAATCCTCCTCCTGCCTCAACCGCCCAAGTAGTGGTATTACAAGCCCGAGCCACCGCGCCCAGCTAAATCTAGCAGATTCTAAACCTGGTACCATTCGAGGGGACTTCTGCATTCAAGTTGGCAGGAACATCATTCATGACAGAGATTCTGTAAAAAGTGCTGAAAAAGAGGGGCTAGGGTTGTGGCTCAGCCATAGAGTTCTCACCTAGCACATGTGCAGCCTGGGTTCAATTCTCAGCACCATATAAAAATAAAAGGCATTGTGTACAACTAACTAAATAAATACATGCATTTTTTTTTTAAGTGCTGAAAAAGAGATCAGCCTATGGTTTAAGCCTGAAGAATTGGTTGACTACAAGTCTTGTGCTCATGACTGGGTCTATGAATAGAGGTGGTCAAAGCAGGGGTCCCCTTCAGCACAGCCTGAGGAGTCCCTGGACACAGCTATTCATTCCACTGAGTTGGAAGGGATAGGGTAGGTCATTCTTTTCTAAAGCATGTTTACCAATAAAGCCTTTGGAACTGGGAAAAAATAATAATTATATTCACAACTCAGTCCTGTCTTTCTGAAGCTTTACTGGGCCATAATGATAGACATTTGTGCATGATCCCAAACTCTTCAGGTGTCCACTACTCTCTAGTAGCTAACTTCACCCTTCCTGTGTGGATTTTACTAGGTAACTCACAACAAAAACAGCCTTATTTCCCTAGTGGTCAAGTTCTTGGGCACCCCTCACAGACACTATCAATTTCTACTCAGAGGGTACTCACTTGAATCATGAATTTATGACAGTGGCAAAAGATAAGGTGTGTGACTTCAGATGAATTAATATTGACTTCAACACCCCCCCACACCTGGGTTTTTCATATTTCTTTTTCTTTGAAAACTCAAGACAGAGAACACTTTTTTGTTAAGTAAGGTATCCAGTTAAGATAGCAAATTGAGGGTTTTGTTTTGTTTTGTTTGGTGTGTGTGTGTTTTGGTACTGGGGATCTAACCTAGGAACATTCAACCACTGAGCCACATCCTCACACCCTTTTTTTTTTTTTTTAATATTTATTTATTTGCTTTTAGTTGTACACAATGTGTTTTTACGTGGTGCTGAGGATCAAACCCGGACCGCGCACGTGCTAGGCGAGCGCCCTACCGCTGAGCCACAACCCCAGCCCCCTCACACCTTTTTTGTATTTTATTTGGAGACAGGGTCTCACTGAGTTGCTAGGGCCTCATTAAATTGTTGAGGCTGGCACTGAACTCTCAATCCTCTTGCTTCAGTCTCTGGAGCCACTAGGATTATAGGTGTGAACCACTGTACCCAGCTGCAAGTTGAGTTTTTTGTTTTTTTTAATATTTTTAGTTGTATGGACACTATACTTTTTATTTATTTATTTTTATGTGGTGCTGAGGATCAAACCCAGTGCCTCATACATGCTAGGCAAGCACTCTACCACTAGGCAAGAGCTACCCCTGCTATAGAGGTTTTTTTTTTTTTTGTGTGTGTGTGTGTGTGTGTGTGTGTGTGTGTGGTACCAGGGATTGAATTCAGGGGCACTCCATCACTGGGTCATATCCGCAGTCCTTTTTTTGTATTTTATTTAGAGACAGGGTCTCACTGAGTTACTAAGTGCCTCGCCATTGCTGAGGCTGGCTTTGAACTCGTGATCCTCCTGCTTCAGCCTCCCAAGTGCTGGGATTACAGGCCTGCGCCACCACGCCCGGCCGCTAATAGAGTTTTGAAGATACTTTTTTTTTTTTTTTTGCTATACAGGGAATTGAACCCAGGGCCTCTCACTTGCTACCACTCTACCTCTAACTACTGAGACACATTCCCAGTCCTTTTTATTTTATTTTGGGACAGGGGCTTGCTAAATTGCAGTTTGGCCTTGAATTTGTGATCCTCCTGCCTCAGCATCCAGATTTGCTGGGATTACAATCAAGTGATACAGTGCCTGGTTTGAAGATACTTTGTTAAGAACAAACTCTTTAACAAAATTCTACTTTGTCCAGGTGTGGTGGTGAGCATCTGTGGTCTCAGCTACTCAGTAGGGTCCACAAGAGGATGGCTTGAACCCTGGAGATCCAGACCAGCCTGGGCAGCATAGGGAGAGAGACTGCTTTAAAACAAACAAACAAACAAAAACTTTGTTTCTCTATCTTAACTTCTATATTTGTGCCTCTCAGAGTCATGTAAGCCCTCTGCTCTTATTTTCTGCCTGTGTTTACCTATTTTCAACTGTGAGTTTCTCCTCAGTCTCTATTTGTTATTTTTCCCCACTGAGCATCAGTGTTTCATGACTCTGTAACAGATATCTCACTTTTTGAATTTATTTTCATGTCTCCATTATTTCTTTTTTTCTCTCTTCATTTATTTTATTTTTTTAAAATGTTGTGGGAGCTGGAGCTGGGTCTCAGCAGTAGCACACTTGCCTGGCATGTGTGAGGTACTGGGTTCAATTCTCAGTACCACATATAAATAAATAAAATAAAGCTCTATTGACAACTAAAAAAATATATTTTAAAAAATATTTATTTATTTGTCTTAGTTGTACACAATGCCTTTTTTCTTACGTGGTGCTGAGGATCAAACCCGGGCCACGCTCGTGCTAGGCGAGTGCTTTACCACTGAGCCACAATCCCAGCCCCTAAAAAAATATTTAAAAAAATTTGTTTTTGTGGTACTGAGTGTTTGAACCCAGGGCTTCACACATACTAGGCAAATGATCTAACACTGAACTACCTCCCTACCCCTTTTTATTTTGAGACACCAACTTGTTAACTTGCCGGAGTTGGCCTCCAACTTCTGATACTCCTACCTAAGTCTCCCAAGTTGCTGGAATTACAGGCATGTGAAATCACACTCAGCACTCTCTCTTTCTCTCTCTCTCCCTCTCTCTCTCTTCATTTCTTCTCCTTCTTCTTCTTTTTAATTTATTTTTTAGTTGTAGGTGGACGCAATACCTTTATTTTATTTTTGTGTGGTGCTGAGGATCTAACCCAGTGCCGCACACATGCTAGGCGAGTGCTCTGCCTCTGAGTCACAACCCCTTTTTCTTCATTTCTGTGTTCTTCCTTTTATTCCTTCCTTCCTTCTAATATTTATTTATTCTGTTCTTTCTTTGTCAGCCCCTTTGCTTATTCTTCTATCTCAATGTAGATCCTTGATTCTCTTCCTGCCAGTCTCTGCCTATCAGTCACTGTCAGCCTGTGTTTTGGAGTATAGTTGTTTGTCCTTTGTCTTTCTGCCTGCTCCGATTCAACATATTTCCTGCTCCTCTCCTCTGTCAGTGAATCTTTCCATTGACTGCGGTCTCCGCCTTCTGCCCTTCTGCTTCCAGGCTCCCCTGACTAATCCCCTCTAGTCTCTATTTCCATGTCTCTCCTCCCTGTGCTAATCTCTGGATCTGCCACTATCACCTCCATCTCTCCAGAGTCTGTTTGTTCTCCTTATCACTCACTCTCACTGTTTTTCTGTCTAGACTAGCTGTGCCTTTTATACTTGGAGTTCCTTTTTTTTTTTTTAATGTTTATTTATTTTCTTTTTTAGTTGTACACAATGCATTTTTATGTGGTGCTGAGAATTGAACCTGGGCCGCTCACGTGCTAGGCGAGCGCCCTACCGCTGAGCCACATCCCAGCCCCTGGAGTTCCTTTTTGTCAGCCTTTATTTTATTCAAATTTCTCTTGTCCTCTTTGTTTATGGCCAGTTATGATTTGGGCTCCTCTCAGCCTCTGTAATAATATTTTTCCATATTTCTGTTAAGGCGTCTCTCTTGCTCACCCTCAATCTTTCTTTGCCCCTGTCTTTCCTGTGCAATTAATCCCCTTTCCTTCTATCCATCTCTGGCTCTGTCATCCTCTTTGTCTTTCCCTCAGTTTCTTAACAGTACTTTTTTTGGGGGGGTACTGGGGATTGAACTCAGG
Source organism: Tamias sibiricus (assembly GCA_025594165.1). NCBI lineage: Eukaryota > Metazoa > Chordata > Mammalia > Rodentia > Sciuridae > Tamias > Tamias sibiricus. The sequence continues at coordinate 49,359,498 of CM046660.1, forward strand.
AGCACTTGACCCAAAATAAGACCCAGCCCTATTTTGTATTTTATTTAGAGTCTCACTGAGTTGGTTAGCATACTGCTTTTTCTGAGACTGGCTTTGAACTCCTGATCCTCCTGTCTCAGCCTCCAGAGCTGCTGGGATTACAGGTGTGCGCCACCGTGCCCAGTTTGCTTAGCAGTACTTTTTGAAAAATCTTCTTGTCTCTTGCTTTCTTTTTCTTTCAACATTTATTTATTTGCTTTAGTTATACACAATGCGTTTTTTTTTTTAATTTTTATTTTTTAAATATTTATTTATTTACTTTAGTTGTATACAATGCAATGCATTTATGGGTGCTGAGGATCGAACCTGGGCTGTGCACGTGCAAGGCGAGCGCTCTACCACTGAGCCACAACCCCAGCCCCACATGCGTTTATTTTTACTTGGTGCTGAGGATCAAACCCTAGCCACACACGTGCTAGGCGAGCGCTCTACTGCTAAGCTACAACCCCAGCCCCTGTTCATGTATCTTCTTTGTGGATGATTGAAATGTTATTTCTTTCTTCCATTGCTTAGTAAAATAGCAACCTTAATCTGCTATACATTTATCATACTTACTTTTTTTTTTTTTTTTAATTGGTATTGGGGATTGAACTCAGGGGCACTATGCCACTAAGTCACATCCCTAATTCTTTTTATTTTATATTTTGAGACAGAGTCTGCTAAGTTGGTTAGGGCCTTGCTAAATTGTTGAGGCTGACCTCAAGCTTGCAATCCTCCTGCCTCAGCCTCCTGAGTCACTGGAATTATGAGCATGTTCCACTGCTCTTGGCTCAATGTGGATGTTCTGACTGAGAAAGGAGGGGCCTTGTGTCATAGAAAAAATACAGCAGGAACATCAGGGAAGGAAAGAGAGCTTTCAAATGAGATCCAGAAAAGGTTCAGCTATTCTTTTATCCCTTTGTAATCAAGTGGGAACCTCTTATCATCTGTTCTGCCTCTGCCCTCATTCTTTCACAAGACCCTGCCCCTGGGAAAGTCCTACACTAGTCACTCAGGTTGGTTAATTGAGTTCCATCTATGGCTCTGGGCTTCAGTGCTATCTCCCCCCCCTCCCCGCCCCGCCAGGCTGAGGACCAAACTCAGGGCCTTGCATGTGCTAGGCAAGCGCTCTGCCACTGAACTAAATCCCCAACCCTTTGAGTGCTATCTTAAGATTGACCTAGCCCATCCCCATTCCTCTAAGAATGTACATTTTCTTTGAAAGATTGGAAGATATAAAATAATTAAAAAGGCTGAACACAGTAGGACTAGATTAAGTACAAACTCAATACCTGTAGTATGGCTTTGAGAACCAAAAGCATCAGCAGTAATTTTTGCAGTGGCCTGAGTTATTCTGTCACTTCCATCCCTACTGGCAATAGCATCTCTTGTGCCCCCTTCCCACTGACAAAATTTGATCATGTGAGATCTCTCTTTCCTCTGGTCCTACCCTCTTTTTTTTTTTTTTTTTTAAATACTTATTTATTTACTTTAGTTGTATACAATGCAATGCATTTATGTTTACGTGGTGCTGAGGATCGAACCCAGGCCGCGCAAGTGCGAGGCGAGCGCTCTGCCGCTGAGGGACAACCCCCGCCCTGGTCCTACCCTATTCATACCAGATCTTTCTGATTCTATGATTTTTTTTTTGGTACCGGGGATTGAACTAGGGGCACTTGACCACTGGGCCACATCCCCAGCCCTTTTTTGTATTTTATTAGAGACAGGATCTCACTGAGTTGCTAAGTGTCTCGCCATTGCTGAGGCTGGCTTTGAACTCGCGATCCTCCTGCCTCAGCCTCCCAAGTGCTGGGATTACAGGTGTGCACCACCGCGCCCTGCTCTTTCTGATTCTAGTAGGACCTCATTTTCCCTCATCTGTCCCTGTGCTAGAGTACAATGTTTCTGTTTCTGTTGGCAGTTTCTTACAGCTTCATGCCTTCTGCCACCCTGTATTGAGAGCTCTGGTTGTTCCTCTTTGAGTTCTTTTTCTGGAAAGGTGTTGCTGCCTGAAGCGATGGCTGCTTGGAGCAACGAAGCCGCGGGAAGAAGTTCAGAGGCAAACTGGAGACAAACAGCTTTTTATTCTGATAACTTTTCTCTCTGGCTCTAACAACGACTAACACGCGCCGCACACACCACCAAAATGGCGCTGACCCGATCAACAATCTTGGCCAAGTCACTCGAGATCCCGGGCCAAGTCCTGTGAGACTACGGAAGGCGACAATGCCCAAATCTCCGTGGCCCATAGTCAACCACAATTCAAGCCATCTCCCCAAACAGGGCTCCTACAGAAAGGGTGGTCATCTGATGATGGAATTCAGTGAACATTCCCAGCCAGTCACCAACATCAGCGTTTCTTCCTTGATCCTAAAAGGGGGAGGGAGGTAGCCAGGTGCAGTGATGCATGCCTGTAGTCCCCACGACTTGGGAGGCTGAGGCAGGAGGATCACAAGTTCAAAGCCACCCTTAGCAACTTAGCAAGGCCCTAAATATTTTAGTGAAAACCTGTCTCAAAATAAGAATTATCTCAAAATAATAACCACCTGGCTCAGTGGTTAAGCACCCAGCACAAAACAAAAAAGAGGGATGTAGGGAGAAGTGAGTTAGCTAGAAGTGGACCTGAGGTACTGCTACTGTAGTCCAGCCCTTATCCCCATAGGAAACTGTTTAGTAAAGATCACCATCTCCTTATCCTTACCCCATCTCCTGACCAGGGCTGGTAGAGGAGGAGCCTGCCATTTTCCCTACACTTTTAGGCTGAGAATGGAATTGTCGCTGGTGACAAGCTCACCATCACATGTTCTAGTCCATCTGGTTCCCTTGATCCCAAGGAAGTGTGGGCCCAAGACCACAGAACATCACTAATCTGAATTCCAACACCCAGAGTGATGCTTTTGGCACCCACAGTGACCAACCCAGTTCCAATAAGGATGACCAGAGCAAGAGGCACCTGACATTGCTGCCAGAGCAAACACAGACTCATCTACCACAGCAATATCAGGTGGAAGAGGGCCACTGGTCACACTGAAGGCTAGGGATAGGGTTTGGTTAGGAAGCAACGGCAGCTTCTGTAGGTACAAGTAGGCAGAGTTCAGCTTCAAGAGCAGAGACACCACTAAGAAGCCCATGTAGTGACCAGACAGAACAGTGGTGCTGAGGCAGCTCATTATCTGGGAGAGGAAGTCAAGGTGAGAGGACCTTCCATGACCTGCACCCATCATGTCCCAATCTCCCAGTCTCTATATGAGGGACTCCATAGCATTTTGTGAAACTTCCCTTAAACCTGACCTTTATGCTTTCCCTTGTCATGGGGACTGAACTACCTTTGCTCAGGGGCTGTCTAATCTTTGGGCTTCAGCATCTGTACAGTACACCCAACTTCCATTCTTGGGCTTTTGTGCCCCATCCCTATACCCTATACCAGGACTCCTCCTTGTCAGAAAGCTCCATATTCATAGTTTCTGTGATCAGCTGGACACCTTGGAGGGATCTAATCTTCTTGGGCAGTGCCCAAATTCCCAACTGTGGCCAGTGATCAATCTCTCCCACAATTCATCCTAGGATTAGAATGATCAACCCCAGCTAGGGTCAAAAAATTTGTGTGAGTCAGAGGAAAGAAAGCTGAAGAGCGGTTTGGGACTCAGGTCTGGCATGTCTCCCTGTCTGGCCTCTTAGAGTCCTCCTACCAAATGGTGAGAAAGAAGGTCCCAGGCCTGGCCAAGGTCTGGTTCCACAGCATGTAAGCCCCATTGGCCAGGAAGTAACCTATGGACATGGTGTGTGTGTGGGGGGGAATGGGTGTTAGGCTTACCAGAGCTGGTGCACAAACTAGAAAGGAATCTTCAGCCTCCATTTCCCAATAGTTTGTCTCAGAAAACCTCCAGAAACATTTAACCTCTACGGAGGTGGGAAAAAGAGACCTGAAATTCCCACTCAAAATTTGCCCTCACTGGCCCAGTCTTCCTTGCAGACCCACTGACATTGCCCCCAGCAGCTGGGCCCAGGGCAGGTGGCCATGAATCCGGTTGGCGGTCATCTGCAGATACAGCGACAGCTTGGGAGAAATAGGGGAGCCACAGCCAGACTATATATCCAACCCATTCTCAGATTGGGTACCGTCCTCTCACCCATTCACCTCCCCATTCCAGTCCCAGACTTTGAAGGTCCCCAATCAGTTCTGAAGGTACTCTAACTTCAACCTTCCCTGCTCATCGTCATTTCAGTGCCTCTCGAATCCCTAGGCACTGAGCAGCGCCCCGGTCCGGTGAGCAGGCGGTGCATCAGCGAGACACAGAAGTACCGTCACTTTCAGAGGTTCTGAGCAGCAGATCCAGGCATGGGCAGCAACTGCAGCCCCTGTGCAGCCCGCGGTAGGCGGCGAAGGACAAAGGCACCATGGCTTACGGGGTCAACTAGATCCTGATGGGTTCCTTTGGCCCCTGTGCCCTCCCCCAGGACGCCTCCAAGACACCCTGCCGGATGGGTTCCTGACAAGGCCAGGTTGCTGGGCTCCCTTGCCTGCCCCGCCCGCCACATCTGCTATAACTTTCCTGGGCTTGTCCACGCCCCGATTCCTCCGAAGGGCAGTGATTGGAGCAGCCGTGGGGCCACCGCCCTTGGAGTCACGGCAACAGATCGCGCCCTGCATCAGCCTAGGGAGAGCGATTTGGGGTTTTCTGGGCACTAAGCAGTGGAGCCAAGCTCAGAGAGACTGCCAGGATGTAAATAGCGGTCTCTATTCAACTCCTCGTGTCCTGAATCACTCCGAGTTTCAGAAATGGGTCCCTAATTTTACCTCACACTCCTGAGGGCCCCGCCCCACTAACTTTCACCTTTTCTCCCTGTTGCCTCATCTTTCACCTATTGGTTATCCCTCCCACACACCCCTCACAGACCGGAAGGTGAGGCAAGTGCAACCCAGCACTAAGGCCCAAACCTTACCCCTGTACTGACTCATCTTTCCCTCCCGGTGCCAGTTGTGGAAATGCCTCTCCTCACTTCCTTGAAGCCACCCTTCTGCTTCCCAAGTTTTCCAGAACTTTTTTTTTTTTTTTTTTTTTGTACCGGGGGATTGAACTCAGAGGCACACACTGGGCCACATCCCCAGCCCTTTCTTTGTATTTTATTAGAGACAGGGTCTCACTGAGTTGCTAAATGTCTCGCCATTGCTGAGGCTGGCTTTGAACTCGAGATCCTCCTGCCTCAGCCTCCCAAGTGCTGGGATTACAGGCGTGCGCCACCGCGCCGAACTTTGACACATCCCAGCACTTGTAATTACAGGAGTCCTGCCTCCTTACATAGCTTCCAAAACGGAACAACAGCCCCCATTTTGGAGAAGCAACCCACTGGGGACCCCTGCCTTGTTTTTTATTTGCCCCACATACCATCTTTTTAGGAAGGGGGGCCAAAAGGTAAGTCTCACCATGGCAGTCTTGAGAACTGATACTCAATCTCTCAGGACTTGGTATCTGTTGGATAGGTAGGAGAATTTCTTCCAATCAGAGGACAAGGGTCATCTCAGATTGGGGCAGAATCAGAAAAGAAAAATTGGTGTTTTCAGCAGCAGGATTGTTAGGATTCTAGATCCTTGTGTGTGTGTTACTGGAAATTGAACCCAAGGCCTAACACAGGACAGGCAAGGGGCTGTAAGACTGAACTACATGCCCAGTCCAGAAGTCTTAAGAAAACCCTTCCCAATCCTTCAGCTCTTGGAGAGTGACAGGTTTTTACTATTTTTTCCTTCTTACACCTTTTTAGCTGGCAGATAGCCAGCAAGTCAGAAAGCTGCTTCCTGTATGCTGAGGGCTACTCCTGAAGAATTAAATTCATAAGGTTGGGGACATAACTCCATGAAAGCCCTTGCCTAGCATGCAAGAAACCCTGGGTTTGATCCATAGTCCCTACCCGGCCCCCACAAAAAAGAACGAAGTTCACAAACCAATTGGTGCCCCCAACCAAATATTTTCACCAAGTGACTGGGAACATCCCGTCCTTTTTCTACACCATCTTATCCAAAGGTTTAAAAAAATTACAGATTTTTTACATTTTCTTGTTATACGAAAGCAATATACAATGTAGAAAATTTGGAAATTACAGAAAAATCAAATATGAAAATTACATTTATTCCACCATCCAAAGTTAACCATCATTAATGTTTGAGTATGTTTTTGGTCTGTTTTCTATATACACAACATACAATCATTAAATTTTTTTTTTGTGTGTGTGTGGTATTGGGCATCAAATCCAGAGCTTTGTGCACACTAGGCAAATGTTCTACCACTGAGGTACATCCCTACCCCTACAAACGTATTTTAAAAACAAAACTGGTTTTAAAATGAAATTGTCACATAACTTGCACTATTTTTGTAACCTCTTTAATATTCAAAGAGCATTTTTCTTTCCAGTCAAATGTTCTTGTACATGACTTTTAATGGTTGCACAGTACTCCACCATCTGGACGGATATACAATAATTTACTTAAGAAATCCCCTATTGCATATTTTTATTACAGCAGAAAAGGAATGAATTCCCATTTTTCTTCAGGCCTGGAATGAACATTTTATAACTAAATCTTTAATTATTTTCTTAGGAAAGTCCCAAATGTAGGATTATTAGTTTAAAAGACATGAAACTTTTTAGGGTGTTTAATACATATTATCAAACTTCCATCCAGGAAGGCTGTACTAATTTATACTCCCACATGCAATGTATAACAGTTCTTTTACCAATATTGTATCTTATTTATTATGCTAAGGGAAAAAATGCTTTCAGTGATTTTTTGCCTTCCTTAATTGTTATAATTATTATAAAACCATTTTTTCATGGTTTTATACATGAATTCCTTTTATGAATTTCCTGTGTATGTCCTTTCACATGCCTCATGCTCCTCGAGGCTGCTTATATAAAAATCACAGGGTGGGAAAGAGCTGGAAGAAGGAAGGTGAAGCTGTGGGACACTTCACCATGGTTTCACATCTCCAGGAGAGGCAGAAGGACTGAAGAACAATGGTGAGTGAAGGAGATAGCTGGAAGCTTGTCCTTGGTGGAGGCTGGCTGCTCTCCCTCCTCCTGGGATGCTCCAGTCCTTGATGGGCCCCACTGCTGGCTGCCCAGATAGGGCCCTGTGCTCTCCAGGCCTGGTCATTCACTGGTCTTCTGCCTGCCTCTGTGTTTTCAGGCTGCCCTTCCTCACCTCTGCTCTGTGATGGGTGAAGATTGCAGAGCTATATATTCAGAGCTGGATGGACACACTGTGGCCAGTGAAGTGAGGAGGGGAAGAAAGGGCGGAAGCAATGTCCAGGGACAGAGCAATCTTTGTTGCAGCCTCTGAGTAGACTCAGTCGACCCACCCTCCTTTACCATAGTCCTACACACATCCTGCCCCTTAAGTTAAGGCTATAGAGGGACGGGTCCAATGATCTTCTCTCCCCTGTGACTTTCAGTTTCTCATAAATGGAGAATAGGATCAAGCCCCCTGCACATCTCCTCTCACCAAACAGATCAAATAGCTTCCTGTAGCCCCCAAACTTGGGTAGTTCTGTCAGGAAGACTGGGCCAAGGCTGAATCACACCAGAGCCCCAGCCCAAGCCCACAAGTGAGAATGGATGAGGAGCTAGAGGTGGCGGGTTTACACTGTCTGATGTCCAAAAGGGGGTCACATCCCACAACCCATCTCCCCTGGTTGCACAAGCCTGAGCTGAGTCTCAGTCACTATCCTGGAAAGCAGAGTGAGAGAAGCAGCAGCAGAACCCCATTGGCTGTTGGGTGGCAGGGGAAGCCTTAGGCCACCCTTGTGTGGTGGGAAGTCAATATAGACACTGAGCTTTTACTAACTGTAGCCCCTGGCTCTACCTCCCCACCCCCACCCCAATACCTGGGGTTGTAGTCAGGGATGGGGGAGGGAGAGCCCAAGTTGAGTCAGCACAGGTAGGTTTCTAATGCCCTCCTACATATTCATCTGTGGGATTCCCCATTTCACAGGTGGAGAAACAGGTGTTAAGGGTGCCATAGAGGTAAGTATCCCTAAATCTAGAATCTAGGCCAGTCTAAGAAAACACAGGGAAAACAGAGAGCAGGGGGATGACTTACACAGGTTAGAGTTTTACTGTCACCTTTCCCTAAAGAGTAAACTCACTTTTGGAAAGGCCAGTAGGGAAGATTGGGAGATAAGGAAAGTAGGTGAAGGAGGAAATCTGGGTAAAGGTGTACAGAATTTCCTTCTCTCCATTTCTTCCCATTGCCACACCAAGACCAAATAACCTTGGAGAGTTTGAGCCACCTATTCCCCAATTCAGCCAGTGTCTCTATCTAAAGCTGCTCCTTTGCTGGGACAATTTGGGTGAAGGTTCTCTGAGTAGGGTTTTCTTTCCCCAAAGCTATCATCACCCCTGCAGTTAAGATCTTCCCAGCCCCAGTTCTGTCACCTTCCAGATGATAGGGAAAGCAGATCCTTCTCCTCTTCCTCCTTGAAGCCAGGGGCAGAGGGCAACAGTTCTTCAACTGGCAGCTTTAGCTGGGTCAGGACATAAAGCTTGCCACTGAAGAACTACTGCGGCTCAGCCAGGTGAGGATGTGGGAGGCACAAGCTCCTAAAAGGAAAGGGAAGAAAAATGGGAAAGCTCTAAGCAGGTCTGTGTCATAGGGACACTGTCTCACTGGCCATAAGAACCCAGCTCCAGTAGACCTTTAGCCTTCTAATTAGGGGGTTCATGGTTCTGACCTGGGTCTGAAGGAGCTCTAAACTTCAGTGACAAACAACTGACAGCTCCAAACAGACTTCCTTTGCTCCTCTTTACAGACCAGAGCTACAGAAACTCCTAGCAGTCCCCAGGGCCCTCAATCCTCTCCAGCATTCAGAGAGGGCAAGGCCTAGGACCCAGGACACATCCCACCAGTCACTCAGATATCAGGTGAGAAGTTGTACCTCAGGTCTAGAAATGTGAGTTCAGTGATCAACCCAACTGACTTGTTCCTAGGGAATTCTGTTGGAAGAGGGTTTGGGGGGGCCTAGACTGGGGAAGAGTGAGGAAGGGAAGAGATCTAGTGTTTGGAAGAAGGTCAGCAGAGGCTCCCAGACTGTGAGGGAGAGGACAGAGGACCTAAGCCTGGAGGGGAGGGAGGTATGGGTAGGGTGGCTGGGCAGCTTCCTCAGGACTCTCAGATGCCAGGCATTCCGCTTGCACATTCCGGGTACATCTGGTATGAATTCCAGGCTGTCTGCCGGCCCCTCCATGTCTGAACTTTGTTCCAAGTTCCAAGCCCCGCCCCCACAGTTCCAACGCATGAATCAGCAGGAAAAGCTGGGCCCTGCAGCATGGCCCAGGGAGGGGGCTGGGGGCGTGGCAGGTTGAGGACTGTGAGTTGGGGAGGGCGGGTCTGCAGTGACACTCGGTCCAAGGGCATGGCCCATGCCAGACTGAGAGGCCATGGCGATTTTGCCTAGGGATTTCTATACTCAGAGGGTGGAAAGATTAGGGTGGGGATAGGGGTTTTCAAATTCCAAAAACCTCTTGAGAGGCATGAACTTTGTGGTATCTTCCTTCTTTTAGGTGACCATCCAACTCTGTCCAACTTCTCTGAGATGGCTCTGTCCTGTCCACAGAATTCAGGGCTGCTGAGAGTCTGTGCCAAGCAGGTGCCCTTGGCTGCAGGGAGGGGTGGGCCCAGGGCACTGACCCTCTGACCAGCTGCTCCATCAACCCTCTGGCACTCAGACAGCTTCTAGCCCAGTCTGACAGCCAGGATGACAGGCCAAATGAGTTGGAGGCTGGAACTAAGGCCAGAGGGAGGTGGGGGCGATAGCCTACTCGGAGGCCATGGGGAGGGGCCAAGAGTTGGCCGGGAGGTGGGGAGAGAGGGAGCCCAGTGATGACTAACCCAGGCGCCCCACCCAGCCAGCCGGCTTCCCAGGCAGTCAGGGCCAGGCCTGGGCTAGGGGCCTCACACCCGGACAGGCTAGGGGGAGGTGCAAAGGTGACCTTCTCTCCGCCCAAGACGGCCAGTTAGGCTGGGGGGGTTAGAGTTTCCAGGCCCTCCTCCTGCCCGTCTCCCCACCCCCCGCCCAACCGCGTGAAACCCTAACCTTTGGGTTGCATAAGGCCCCCGCACCGTCGCCGCCCCCTACTCTTCTCCCCTCCCCCCTTACATAACATCCCCTGGAGGGAATGAGAGGAGGGACCGGCCCGCCCAACGACCCCTTCCCTGCCAGGGAACTGAACTGGCCCTGACCCAGTGAGCGCCGGTGGAAGCAAAGCACCTCCCTGCTACTCGCTTTCCCAGATCCTCCCCATGCTAGACGGTCGACTCCCATATCCTCAGATCAGAGGGCGCCGGGGTTAGTCGCCCCCAACCCTCTAGCCCCTCATCTTGCCCGCAGCTACTCCCCCAGACCTGCCGCCACGGCTCTTGTCTCGGACTCATTCTTTAAACCTCAAGACACACTATTCCAGCCAGTTCAGGTCCGTCTCCCCGAGAGCGCCGCTGCCCCCGCCATCCCCTCTTCCCTCCCCCGGAAGGGCAGGGTGTGGCCGCCAGGACCCCACTTTCCCCCATTACCCCGTCACCGCTACCCCCCCCACCTATGTAACCGGGTCCCCAGATCACACCCACCTGGTGCTGGGTGTGGGGGTTGCTGAGGGTAAGGGAGCAAATCACTGCGTCCGCTCCCCACGGCCGGCGGCGCTGTCTCTTCCCAGTGCCCAGCACACACCGGCTCCAGTCTCCGATCAGCTGGCAGCGTCGTGACGCACAAGTTGCGATTGTACCGCCCAGGGCCAATCACCGCCCACTGCTGGGCAACGTGACCACACCCACTCGGGAGTGCCCTCACTTCTTTCCTGGTCCCGCCCCTCCGGTCGTCTCGGTTCTGATTGGCAAGAAGGCCACCCTTTTGCCTAGCAGTGTTCCATTAAGCCACGCCTACAAGCTCACAAGCTGACCAATAGATAAAAAGGTGTGGCCTAGCCTTCCACCCAAGCGACTTGCTTAGAAGAGTGCTACGTCAAACCGGAGTCTAAAGAGCAGAAGGAAGTAAAGGCGTGTGTGTTTGCAGGGCCTACTGGTTAGTGTAGTTTTCGGCCTGACACTCTTGTTCCCAGAATGCAGCGGGCTCTGTGAGTTGGCATTTTTAAACAGATCTCTGAATCCATCCCGGGGAAATCCTTAAAGGGCTACAGCCTCATCTTTTTGGAGCCGTGAGTGCTTCTTTTAGACAAACCCAAATCTGATTCGCTGGCCTCCGCCGGAAGCTATAGCTCTCTAAAGAAAGGTGGAACAGGCGAAGCAGCAAGAGTAGGCGAAAATGAAGCTGGATATCAGCCCCTGAGGCAGCAGACTATTCCGTTGGAGACCTCTTGAGGGCTTTTTGGGGAGAGAGGATAGCCCACCTTGCCCAGCCCCAGCTTTCACTGGAGAGAACTAGTCGACCCCTCCAGGGGAACCCTTTCTAACCAGTGGAGCTTTTTCTCTTAGATGTCTTGTCCCAGTTGCAGAAGAGTTCTAGGGCCTCTCACGGGACAGCTTCCTAATAAAAGGTAGATAGCACAGTCCTCAGTTTAGAGGAAAGGCTTCTGGTCAGAAATTAGGGGATGGGCGGTGCCAAAATGCATGTGGCCAGAAATCCCACCCTTCCATTAACTTCCATTCTGTCCTGCCCTCCAAAGCTCTTCATAGACTCTGGCCTCTTAGGGAAGAGATTTCAAAGGTGGAGACCAATGAAGAGGCGGCTCCTTCCCCAGAGACCAATCAGAATCTACAGGGCGGGGGATGGGCACAAGCTGAAATGAACCCAATGACTTGGCAAAAGCTGCTGAATTGCTTATTTAAAGGGACAAGCCTGCGACCCACTCCGCCTCATCACTTGGCTTACACCATCACCATCACCAAAAAGGAACGTGTTCGTAAGGATCCATCACTTTTATATAAGATCCAAATTGAGGGTACCCGTAACAGATAAAGCTGGAGCATAAAATAGCTCTTTCTGGGGGCCGGAGTTGAGGCTCAGCGGTAGAGCGCTCTCTTAGCATGTGCGCGGCCCGGGTTCGATCCTCAGCACCACGTAAAAATAAACGCATCGTGTACAACTAAAGCAAATCAATAAATATTAAAAAAAAAAAAAAGATAGCTCCTTCTGTGTTAAATACAGACTTCATCAGGTGATTGCTATGGCTCCTTGGAGCTCCAGATGTGTTCAGAACATTATGCCTTTAAGGAGACTTCCTGCCTTCAGCCCCAGTAACAGCTGATTGTTGGAAAGTGTGACCTCAGGGGACGAATCAGCTGTTACCACATCCTCCTCCTTGCCTGCCCTCCTCCATCCTCTTATCCAGCAGTACTCCTTCAGAGGAGGGGAAAATAGGAAGTGGAACCCAATATGTGGGGGACTACTGTATGATACTTTATCTTTCTCATCACTGCAAGATTGTCGCCCCACCCCAGCTCCTTAGTTCTTCAGGAGGTTCTGAGTTTGGAACTAAAGGTATTTCCTGTCAGCATAGTCAGGTCAGACCCGCCCTCTCCAGTCTATTGAGGAGGCCACTATTGGGGAAGCCCAGAATGTTGGACAGTTGGGTGTGTGGGCCCTACAGTGAAGCTACAGTCTAAGCTTCGCTGCGGAAAGCAAACCTTAGGGTCAGAACCTAGCTTCCCAGGCCAGCTGCCCTCTACTCCCTTCTCAAGTTGCTCTATTCCTCAGTTGACAGGGGCCTGCTGAGGGATCTTCCCGGCTTTGCCATACACTCACTTCTAACTATTCTCAGGTGCCAGCTGGCCCATTGGCTGGCTGGTTCATCATTTTCTTTTAGTGGTACCCTGCCCCCATCCACCCTCCCAGGATGTGGAGCTGTCCTGGGACTGAAGTTTGAACTTGCTGGTCTGAGAAGTCCTGCAGAAAGACCCAGGTAAATATTTCACTCTGCTGGCCAAGGGTGCTGGCACATACTGTAATCCCAGCAGCTTGGGAGGCTGAAGCAGGAGGATTGCAAGTTCAAAGCCAGTTTCAGAAACTTAGCAAGGCCCTAAACCACTTGGCAAGACCCTATCTCAAAATAAAAAATAAAAAGGGAATGTAGTTCAGTGATTGAGCACCCCTGGGTTCAATCCTCGGAACAACAACAACAAAAAAAGTTTATGTATTTTGCCCCAACTCTGGGAGTCAGGGTCACTCCAGGACAAGCTTAATGTGAAGTCCCAGGCCTGACTTGGCAAGGTTGGGAGAAATTGAGCAGGGCCCTGGCCAAGCTTGGAAGAAAGTGAAGTCTCACTAGCTGCCCATTCTCCATTATCCTTAGCACAGAAATCCCATCCCCTTTCTATACAAGGTCCTTGGGGGTAGCCCTTCTCTGTTTTGTTTTTTTCCGTAAACTTTCACCCCCTCAAAGCCAAAAGCACAGGCTTTGAGTCTAGAATTTCTCAACCTAAACACTGTTGACATTTTGAGCCAGATAATTTATTGTTGGGGGAGGGGTTACCCTGTGCATTGTAGGACGATTAGTACCATCCCTGACTTCTACCCTAGATGCCAGTAGCAACCCCCAATTATGACAATCAAAAATATCTTCAGACTTTATCAGATGTCCCCAGGGGACCAAAATATTACTGTTGAGAACAACTGAGTCAGGCAAACTTGGGCACAAATTCTAGCTGTGAGCTTATAAAAGATACTTTCTTTTCTTTCTTTTTTTTCCATCAAACATCAAGATGAGTTTTATTCTACTTCATAGCACGTTTATCTTCAACTAAGCTTCCAAAATGATACAATCCAGGGTAGTTTTCCAAATGGTGACAAAAATCACAAGGCCCAGGTGGCAATCTGCTTGTGCATGGAGATTAAGTTCATATCAGCTCCACTGTAATCAGATTTTGAGGTAGAGACTCTGAAAACTCATTTACTATTCCTTTTTTTTTTTTTAATTTGTTAGTTCTTTTTAGTCATATATGACAGCAGAATCCATTTTGATATAATTATACAAGCATGGAATATATATAAGTGAAGTATTCTAAACTTTTTGATACCTTATCTTTTTTTTAAGTTGCTGGTTTTATATAAAGTATTTTTACAACAATTGTGTCTTCATACACGTATTTAGGGTAATCATGGATAACTCAGTCTTTCCTTGGGGCTGGGGCTGTAGCTCAGTGGTAAAGCACTTGCCTCGCATGTGTGAGGCACTGGGTTCGATCCTCAGCACCACATAGAAATAAATAAAGATACTGTATGTTCATCTACAACTAAATAAATTTAAAAAAATACTTTCCTTATCTACAAAATGGGGTGAATAATAAATTCATGGTTTGTTGTAGGGATTTAAATATATCTGTTTGATAAAAACAGGACAGTACCTGGCCCGCTGGCCCACAGCTGGTACACTAAATGTTAACTTTTTTTTAGTTTTCTCCCTGCCAGATCAGCAAGAGCTGACCTCATTCAGCATGGGCTGACTGCCAGGGCAGCTGCAGCTTCCCTCCGTAGCTATCCAAGATATGACCTCCTGGAAATCCAATATTGAGGTTGGCAAAGGGGATTGACTAATTTGGTCCCAGGTTCTCCAGAGCCTAAAGGTGCTTGAGTTGAGATTCAGGGAGAGAACTTGTGGGGTGAGGGAGAGGGAAATTTGGGAGTAGAATTGTTATAGAGAACTATTATCGTTTTATTATTAATTCTTATTATTTTGTAGTGCTGGGAATAGAACCACTGAACTATATCCCTTATTACTATTATTAGTGCTGGGGATCAAACTCAGGGTCTTTTTTTAAAAATATATATTTATTTGTTTTAGTTGTACACAATGCCTTTATTCTTACCTGGTGCTGAGGATCGAACCCGGGCCACATACGTGCTAGGTGAGCGCTCTACCGCTGAGCCACAACCCCAGCCCAAACTCAGGGTCTTATACATATATCGAAGGCATGCACTATAGCCCCCACCCAAGAGCATTATTTTTCAAGATATGCCTTGAAGGGGGGCCGGGGTTGTGGCTCAGCAGTAGAAGCCTCGCCTAGCACGTGCGTGGCCCGGGTTCGATCCTCAGCACCATGTAAAAATAAATGCATTGTGTACAACTAAAAGGCAAATAAACAAATAATTTTAAAAAATATGTCTTGATGATTACTGCATAAAAATTACCTGGGGTAGCCGGGCGAGGTGGCGCACGCCTGTAATCCCAGCACTTTGGGAGGCTGAGTCAGGAGGATCGCGAGTTCAAAGCCAGCCTCAGCAATGGCGAGGCACTTAGCAACTCCGTGAGACCCTGTCTCTAATAAAATACAAAAAAGGGCTGGGGATGTGGCCCAGTGGTCTAGTGCCGCTGAGTTCAATCCCCGATACCAAAAAAAAAAAAAAAAAAAAAAAAAAAAAAAAAAATACAAAAAAGGGCGGGCTGGGGTTGTGGCTCAGTGGTAGTCGCCTAGCACGTGCGCGGCCCGGGTTCAATCCTCAGCACCACGTAAACATAAATGCATTGCATTGTGTACAACTAAAGCAAATAAATAAATAAATAAATATTAAAAAAAAAAAAAAAAAGGGGGGCTGGGGATGTGGCCCAGTGGTTGAGTACCCCTGAGTTCAATCCCCAGTACCAAAAAAAAAAAAAATTACCTGGGTGCTTGTTAAAAATTCAGATTCCCAGGTCTCACCCTGTACAAACTACTGAATTAAAAGTACACTCTATTAAAAATCTTGCTGGGCACAGTGGTGCACTCCTAATCCCAGTGGCTCTGGAGGCTGAGGCAGGAAGATTGCGAGTTCAAAGCCAGCTCAGCAACTTATCGAGGTCCCTAAGCAACTTAGTGAGACCCTATCTCTAAATAAAATACAAAACAAAAAAAAAAAAAAAAAAGGGGGGGGGGCTGGGGATGTGGCTTAGTTGTTAGTCATCCCTGGGTTCAATCCCTGGTATCAAAAAACATAATGCAAAAAGACACTTATCTTGGGAATGTGGTATAGCACCTATTCTAGCTGTCATGCAAGAAGCCCTGGGTTCAGTCTCAAGCGCTTCAAAAAGAAGAAAAACAATCCTATTCTCTAGGGCTCTGGTCAAGGAAGCCCAGAAATCTTGGTGAACAAAGGCCAGGCATTGCAAGGACATCTCAGTTTGAGGCAGGGAAAGAACTTCAAGAGGTAAAGTTAGGTACACTCAAGGTCACTACTGTAGTTCAAAGTCAACACCACTAGAGGGCAGGGCAAACACAAACTTTGAGAAAGAAAAAGCAGTGCCTGCTTAGTCTAAGTAAATGGAAACTAGAGCAAAGACCAGATGGACCAAGTTTTATTGGTACTAAGAAGGGGGCACTACCTCCTGACCACCAAAAGGGTCCTCTTCTGTGTTCCGTCTCCAAAACCAAGCAATAATAATAATAAACCCCACATCACCCTCCTCCTCAAAATACCATTGGCACTAGGGGTGTATCTCAGTGGTGGAGTGCTTGCCTAGCATATGCAAAGTCCTGGATTCAATCCCCAGCACCACTGAAAAAAAAAAGGGGGGGGGGGGAGGGAAATTAATAAACAAATAAAAATGAATCCTCTCAGCCGGGTGCGGTGGCGCACGCCTGTAATCCCAGCACTTTGGGAGGCTGAGACAGGAGGATCGCGAGTTCAAAGCCAGCCTCAGCAATGGCGAGGCACTTAGCAACTCAGTGAGACCCTGTCTCTAAATAAAATACAAAAAAGGGCTGGGGATGTGGCCCAGTGGTCGAGTGCCCCTGAGTTCAATCCCCAGTACCAAAAAAAAAAAAAAAAAAATGAATCCTCTCGTTTCAGGTATTCATATCAAATCTCATTACCAGGTGAAAAAAGCAGTATTGCAGCTGGTTGCATTGTTGCAGGCCTGTAATTCCACCTACTTGGTGAGGCTGAGGCAGGAGGATCATAGGTTTGAAGCCAGCCTCAGCAACTTCGTGAAACCCTGCCTCAAAATAAAAAATAAAAAGGGTTGGGGACATAGTTGTGGTAAAGTGTCCCCTTAGTAGAGAGAGAGAGAGAAAGAGAGGGAGGCACCCTGTCTCAAGTTAAAAAAAAAAAAAAAAAAAAAAGCAGCTGGGGATGTAGCTCAGTGGTAGAGGGCTTGCCTAGCATTTGTGAGGCATTGGGTTTGATCCTCAGCACCACATAAAAATAAAGGTTTTGTGTACATCTGCAACTAAAAAAAAAAAAAAAATAAAAATAAAAAAAACCCACAAAGGGCTGGAAATGTGGCTCAGTGGTAGAATGCTCCTAGGTTCAAACTCTAGTACAAAAAAAAAAAAGGATGCAGATGTAATATTCCTGTCTTTAAGGAGGCCTCCTTTTTTTTTTTTTTTTTTTTTGGTGGTACTGGAGATTGAACCCAAGGGCGCTTTGCCAGTGAGCCCCGTTTTACATCCTCACCCCTTTTATTTTTTGAGACAGTTAAGCTGCAGAGGCCCTGGAACTTCTGGTCCTCCTGTTTCAGCCTCTCCAGTCACTGGGACTGGGATTACAGGTGTTTGCCACCATGCCCAGCTCCCTGCCTGTTTTTCCTCAAACCCCATCCCCCAAACTCTTACCAGACTCAAAAACAAAACAAAAAAACCTTAGTTGTTTAATTGTAGACAATGGCTTATCTGTACTGCACATGAGTCAGAACTAAAAACACTTGAAGGGGGCTGGGGTTGTGGTTCAGCGGTAGAGCGCTCGCCTAGCAAGTGCACAGCCCGGGTTCGACCCTCAGTACCACCTACAAATAAATGCATCATATTACAACTAAAACAAACAAATAAATAAATATTAAAAAAAAAAAGAACACTTGAAGGAGCCATGTAGTTCCAATGCCTGCTTCCTGGTTTCTGTTCCCTATCTGTGCTACACCCTACCCGCAGCCACAGTGGCATCTGCAAGGCTGATGAGACCACACTGGCACCCAGAGGCAGATCTTTGACAGGAAGTCTTGGGGGATCTGTGCCTGGGCCACTTCTCCTCTGTTCAGATCTCCCCGAGTTAAATCAGAAGAAAAAAAGACTCCAAGCAGGATGTCAGGAGGCAGGACTCCAGAGAAGAAAGACATCTCTGGACACCAGCTTCTAAGTCTCTATTCTGCCCCTAAGGCAAGCCTCTATGGTGGCTCTTGGTTATCACCTGTAAATAACTGAGTAATAACTGTCCTCACCACTCCACAGAATCTTTGAGGGCCAAGTGCAATGTTACTGATGAAGTGCTTGGGGAAAGTAAAAATCTCCTGGGTTAGGAAGGCAGCATGGAGAAACTAAGGGGGTTTGATGCTCAAAGTCCCAGCTCTGCCGCTGGCTTTGCTGATAATTTGTGTAGATTGGCATCTCTGGGGCTGGGGTTGTGGTTCAGCGGTAGAGCGCTCACCTAGCACGTGCGCGGCCCAGGTTCGATCCTCAGCACCACGTAAAAATAAAGGCATCGTGTACAACTAAAAAAACAAATAAATAAATATTTAAAAAAAAAAAAAAAAAAGGTTGGCATCTCTGAGCGGAGACTCTCTCCTCCATATTCGCCAGGAGGAAAGCAGGGAAGGGAGGGAATGCCGGGTCAAGATAACCTTCGCCTGCGCCGGCAGGGCTCCTGGATTTCCGTACAGCCCCTGAAAGGGGTAAAGCCTGGACGAGGCCAGAACAGAGGCTCGGGAGGGTGGGCTCAGAAGCCGGTGCCGGCAGGAGGCGGGGTCTTGCCAGGCCCTTTCGAGCCACGTGCTGTTGTTTCCGTGCCGGGATGATCACGTGGCCCGCGTCAGCTGACCCGTCACGGTAAAGCCCAGCGCTGGCGCCCGGCAGTCCCCGCCCGGCCGCGCCCGGAGCGCAGGACCCTTCGGAGGGGTAAGAGCGACCCCGGTTCTCCTCTCATCTGTTGTCGGTTCATCCCAGCCACCTGTACCCAATTCCCTGTCCCTCGCTCATCCTAACCCGCTCGGCCTGGCACCCAAGAAGCCATCACGAGGAGGGCCGTGGCCAGGCGCGGCCCCGCGCTGCCCCCAGGCGGCCAGGAAGAGATGGCCCCGGGAAACAGGGGGCGGGAAGTCGCCGTTAGCACCCGGACGGAGGACTGGTCCTCACCCCCAAACACCGACATGGAGGAGCTGCTCCGGAGCGTGGAGAGGGACCTGAATATCGATGCCCGTCAGCTGGCTCCAGCCCCAGGGGGCACCCACGTGGTGGCCCTAGTGCCAGTGCGCTGGCTAGCCAGCCTCCGTGAACGCCGGCTGGGACCCTGCCCGCGGGCAGAGGGCCTGGGCGAAGCGGAAGTCAGGACTCTCCTGCAACGCTCGGTACAGAGGCTGCCCCCAGGGTGGACGCGTGTGGAGGTGCACGGGCTGCGGAAGCGGAGACTGTCCTACCCGCTGGGTGGGGGCCTGCCCTTTGAGGAGGGATCCTGCGGCCCTGAGACTCTCACTCGCTTCATGCAGGAGGTGGCTGCCCAGAATTATCGCAATCTTTGGCGCCATGCATACCACACTTACGGGCAGCCCTATAGTCATAGCCCTGCTCCCTCAGCTGCCCCTGCTCTGGACTCAGTAAGACAGGCTCTGCAGAGGGTCTATGGTTGCTCTTTCCTGCCAGTGGGTGAAGCCACCCAGTGTCCCTCATATGCCAGAGATGGCCCTTGTCCCGCCAGGGGCAGCCCTGCCTGCCCCAGCCTTTTGCGAGCTGAGGCCCTGTTGGAATCACTGGAGATGTTGTATGTTGTACACCCCTATGTGCAGTTCTCGCTGCATGATGTAGTCACTTTCAGTCCTGCCAAGCTGACTAACAGCCAAGCCAAGGTGCTTTTCATTCTCTTTCGTGTGCTGAGAGCCATGGATGCCTGTCACCGCCATGGGCTGGCCTGCGGGTCCCTGTCTTTACACCACATTGCTGTGGATGAGAAGCTTTGCAGTGAACTTCGGCTGGACCTGAGTGCTTATGAGATGCCCACTTTGGATGAGAACAAGGAAATCCCTGTAGTGAGAGGTGGGACAGGCCACAAGTCTGAAAAGGAGGGACTGGAGAGATCTGGGTGCCCCACCTGCCAGGAGGAACTTCGAGGCCTTGTGCTAGACTGGGTCCATGGCCGCATCAGCAACTTCCACTACCTTATGCAGCTTAATCGATTGGCAGGTCGGAGGCAGGGGGATCCCAACTACCACCCAGTGCTACCCTGGGTGGTAGACTTCACCACACCCCATGGGCGCTTCCGAGACCTGCGCAAGTCCAAATTTCGCCTTAATAAGGGAGATAAGCAACTGGACTTCACATATGAGATGACTCGGCAGGCATTTGTAGCAGGTGGTGCAGGTGGTGGGGAACCGCCTCATGTTCCTCACCACATTTCAGATGTTCTCTCTGACATCACATACTATGTGTACAAGGCTCGGCGTACTCCCCGGTCAGTACTCTGTGAACACGTCCGTGCACAGTGGGAGCCCCATGAATATCCCGCCAGCATGGAGCGGATGCAGACTTGGACACCTGACGAGTGCATTCCTGAGTTCTACACTGATCCTTCCATCTTTTGTTCCATCCACCCTGACATGCCTGATCTGGATGTGCCAGCATGGTGCAACTCCAGCCAGGAGTTTGTGGCTGCTCATCGAGCACTGCTGGAGAGCCGTGAGGTATCCCAGGACCTGCACCACTGGATTGATCTCACCTTCGGCTATAAACTCCAGGGCAAAGAGGCTGTGAAGGAGAAGAATGTGTGTCTGCACCTGGTAGATGCCCACACTCACCTGACCAGCTATGGCGTGGTGCAGCTCTTTGACCAACCTCACCCCCAGCGCCTGGCAGGTGCTCCTTCCCTTGCCCCTGAGCCTCCTCTCATTCCTCGGTTATTGGTCCAGACCATCCAGGAGACCACAGGCCGGGAGGACTTCCCAGGACAGGTCACAAATGGGGTGGGCAGGCTGGTTTTAGAGGCTACTCCTTGTGAGGCTGGCTGGACCAGAGACAGGCCCATGGCAGGGGAAGATGACTTAGAGCAGGCCACAGAAGCTCTGGATTCCATTTCCCTCCCTGGGAAATCAGGTGACCAGTTGGGCTCTTCCTCCAGTCTAGCCTCTCCTGGCCTCCTGTCTTTCTCAGCAGCCTCAGCCTCTCGACCAGGCCGCAGAAACAAAGCTGCTGGGACAGACTCTGGGGAGGCTGAGGAGGGGAAGATCCTTCTTCCTGAGGGGTTCAGTCCCTTGCAGTTCCTGGAAGAGCTGGAAAAAATGGGCAACTTCCTGGCCAAAGGCCTAGGGGGCAAGTTGGAATTACCCGAGCAGCCTCAGGTCCAGTCACCAGTGCAGCTTCGGGACCTCTTCCATCGAGACATGCAGGCACTGGGAGTCCTATTGGCTGAGATGGTGTTTGCCACCAGAGTCCGGACACTGCAGCCTGATGCACCTCTCTGGGTACGTTTTGAGGCTGTTCGAGGGCTCTGCACATGCCACCTCAAGGATGTCCCTGTATCTTTGCAGCCTGTGCTAAATACACTCTTACAGTTGAGTGGACCCAAAGGTCCCATGGTAGTGAAGAGAGGTAAGCTGGACCCACTGTTTGAGTACAAGCCTGTCTCTCAGGGATTGCCCCCACCCTGCCCGGCCCAGCTCCTCAGTCCCTTCAGCTCCCTGGTTCCCTTCCCTCCATATTTCCCGGCGCTGCATAGGTTCATCCTCCTGTACCAGGCAAGGCGCGTGGAGGATGAGGCCCAGGGGCGGGAGTTGGTGTTTACTCTGTGGCAGCAACTGGGTGCAGTGCTAAATGAGATCACTCCTGAGGGCCTGGAGATCCTGCTGCCCTTTGTGCTGTCACTCATGTCGGAGGAGCATACAGCTGTGTACACGGCCTGGTACCTATTTGAACCTGTTGCCAAGGCACTGGGCCCCAAAAATGCCAATAAGTACCTCCTGAAGCCTCTCATTGGTGCCTACGAGAGCCCCTGCCGGCTACATGGACGCTTTTACCTGTACACTGACTGCTTTGTGGCTCAGCTGATGGTGCGGCTAGGCTTGCAGGCCTTTCTCGTCCACCTGCTGCCCCATGTCCTGCAGGTGCTGGCTGGTGGAGAGACTTCCCAGGAGGAGAGCAAGGGCCTTGTTGGGGCTGCTGAGGATGAGGAAAGTGAGCTCCCAGGGCCTGGGCCTGGCTCCTGTGCCTTTGGGGAAGAGATTCAGATGGACGGAGAGCCTACTGCCACCTCAGGCCTGGAGCTTCCAGACTACACATCTGGGGTCAGCTTCCATGACCAGGCTGATCTGCCTGAGACAGAGGACTTCCAAGCTGGGCTGTATGTGGCTGAGTCTCCACAGCCTCAGGAGGCTGAGGCTGTGAGCCTAGGCCGACTAAGTGACAAGAGCAGCACCAGCGAGACTTCCCTAGGCGAGGAGCGGGTTGCAGATGACGGGGGTGCTCCTATGGACAAGAGCAGCCTCAGGTCTGGTGACAGCAGCCAAGACTTAAAGCAAAGTGAGGGCTCTGAGGAGGAAGAAGAGGAGGAAGAGGAGGAGGAATGCTGTGTGGTGTTGGAAGAGGATGAGGGGGAGCCAGATGAGGCCACTGGGGCATCTGAGCTCACTCTGTCAGACACGGTGCTGTCCATGGAGACAGTTGTGGCTGCTGGTGGTGGGGGAGATGGTGAGGAAGAAGAGGAGCCCCTGATTGCGCAGTCAGAAGGCAAAGAACAGAAGATCCTCCTTGGTGAGTCCTCAGGTCTAGGAGGTGTTGGTCAGTCAATCTCCTGCTTTGTTCTCAGTATTTGCTGCGGTCCTGCTCTGTGCCAAGCTTTATATCCAGCTAGACGCACATAGAGCACACATCTAGCAGAGGAGGTGCCTCATGGTAAACAATCTGAAGCCAGGGCTCTGTGCATGCAAGGCAAGCACTCTACAACTGAGCTTATGTAGTGTAAGTACTATAAAGAACCTTTCTGAGGCCAGCATGGTGGCACACACCTGTAATCCCAGCCACACAGGAGGCTAAGACAAGAGGATTGCAAGTTCAAGGCTAGTCTCAGCAACTTGTGAGACCCTAAGCAAGTTATCAAGACCATGTCTGAAGAAATAAAAAGGGCTGGGGATGTCACTTAGTGGTAAAGCACCCCTGGGTTTGATCCCCTGCAAAAAACAAAAAAACAACAACAACAACAAAAAACTAGCTGAGCAGGGTATGGTGTAATCCTAATGACTTGGGAGACTGAGGTAGGAGGTTTGCAAGTTTGGGGCCAGTCTGGGCAACTTAGTAAGACTCTGTCTCAAAATTAAAAAAAAAAAAAAGTAAAAGGACTGGGGATGCAGCTCAGTGGTAGAGTATCCCTGGGTTCAATCCCCAGTAGTGAGACAAAAAATAAAAATAAAAAAGAACAAACCTGGGGCTGGGGTTGTGGCTCAGCGGCAGAGCACTCGCCTCGCACGTGTGCAGCCCGGGTTCAATCTTCAGCACCACGTAAACATAAATGCATTGCATTGTGTACAACTAAAGTAAATAAATAAATATTAAAAAAAAAAAAAAAAGAACAAACCTAGCTGGGTTGCTATGTCTGAATGGAAAATAGGGCTTAGATCTTTAGTTTTCAGGAATCAGAGAAGTCTTTCTTGAAAATAGGAAGGTATAGCTCAGAGGTAGAGGACTTGCCTGGTTATGTGTGAGGCCCTGGATTCAATCTCTAGCATTGCGGAAAAAAAATAAAAAAAGTACGGACAGTTGAGGTTCAAGGAGAAGTGGAAAATAAATGGATAAATGGTAGGTGTAGCCAGGTACAATGGTGCAAGCCTGTAATCCCAGCTTTTCAGGAGGCTGAGGCAGGAGAATCAAGTTCATGGCCAGCCTGGACAATTTAATTAGACAGTGTTTCAAAATAAAAAATGAAAAGGGCTGGAGGTGTAGCTCAGTGGTAAAGCATTCACCTAGCATGTGCAAGGCCCTGAGTTTGATTCCCAGCATCACCAAAAAAAAAAAAAAAAAAAAAGAAAGAAAGAAAAGAAAAAAGGTAGTATGTAAAGAGGGAGAGGATTCCGGTTGGAGGGAACAGCATGTACAGGGCTCTGAGGCTGTCACATTTTTATCAAAGCAGTGAAAGGCTAGCATGGTTTGATTGAGAGAGCTGAGTGAAGGGGGCCAAGCCAGGCCTCAGGAGTTTGGGGAGGTTCACTGAAAGCATGACTTTCCTACAGGTTGTGCTTAAGGAGAGGGTCTGGCCCCTCTTCCACTGCTAAATGGAAGCAGGTGTGGGACAGCCCAGCTTAGGCCAGGCTCTTTGGCAGAGCCGTAGCCAGAGTTGGCTAGGTGGGTGTGGTGCATCAGGGGATGGTGGGAGGAGTGATGAGCCACCGTTATCTGATGAGTTCAGGGTCTGCTCCTGCCCTGCAGATACAGCGTGCAAGATGGTCCGCTGGCTGTCTGCCAAGCTCGGCCCCACAGTAGCCTCTCGCCACGTGGCTCGGAACCTGCTGCGCCTGCTGACATCTTGTTATGTTGGTAAGGCCTGCGGTTGGTGATGGAGACGGTGTTTCCTCCCAGGCCCTTCATCCATCTTCAGTCCTCTCTAGAAGATCCTTCCTACCTCTGTTTCAAACCTCTTCTTGGGAAGATCCTGGGTCCCAATCTGTAAGCTTCTTCTTAGGGTAGGGCATGGGGCAGACCTTAGGCTCAAGTGAGCAGGAGCAGTTCCCATAGTCCTGGAAGGCCATCCTCCCCCTTGCCCTTCACTAGCTGCTCAAGGATGCTGGCTCTTCCTTGGCAGGGCCCACTCGGCAGCAGTTCACAGTCAGCAGTGGCGAGAGCCCCCCGTTGAGTGCCGGCAACATCTACCAAAAGAGGCCAGTACTGGGCGACATTGTGTCAGGGCCCGTGCTCAGCTGTCTCCTCCACATTGCCCACCTGTATGGGGAACCTGTCCTCACCTACCAGTATCTGCCCTACATCAGCTACCTGGTCAGTTGCTGATTTTGCAGGCCTTGGGTGGGGAGGCTGAGGACCTAAGGGCTGGCTCAGGATTCCTGGGGCACCAGGGGGTCTCTGGGGCAACCTAGCTCTCATCTACTCTGTGGCCCCAGGTGGCCCCTGGGAGCAGCTCAAGCCCCAGCCGACTGAACAGCCGCAAGGAGGCAGGGCTGCTGGCCGCAGTGACGCTGACTCAGAAAATCATCGTGTACCTCTCTGATACCACCCTTATGGACATCCTGCCCCGGATCAGCCATGAGGTCCTACTGCCTGTGCTCAGCTTCCTCACTTCCCTCGTCACCGGGTAGGCCCCTGCCCCACCCCTGTGAGGGGAGCAGCCCAGTTGAGTGGGCCCCCAAGGGGCTGGGAAGCTCAGGGCGGAGAAGATACTGGATTGGATGTCAGGAGTCCTGGTTCTGACCCCAGCTCTGTGATCCTGAGCAAGCTATGCTTGCCTCAGTTTCCTCATCTGGTTTGAATCAATTGACCTTGGAACCCCTGCCATTTAAAGCTCTTGGTTGATCTGATTGGGTCCTGCAGGATAGGTTCCAGAGCTCATGAGCTATGTTTCTAGGTTTCCAAGCGGGGCTCAGGCCCGGACTGTCCTGTGTGTGAAGACCATCAGCCTCATTGCCCTCATCTGCCTGCGGATTGGACAGGAGATGGTCCAGCAGCACCTGAGTGAGCCTGTGGCCACCTTCTTTCAAGTCTTCTCTCAGCTGCATGAGCTTCGGCAGCAGGTAGGCAGGGCTACCAGGGTGGGGCAGGCTGGGCCAGAGCTGTGGACTAGCTGACTCCCTTGGCTTTCTGCCCATAGGATTTGCAGCTGGATCCTGAGGGCTGTAGTGAGGGCCAGCTGCCAGAGGCAGTGTTCTCTGATGGGCAGCGGAGGCCAGTGGACCCCACCCTGTTGGATGAGCTGAAGAAGGTGTTCACCCTGGAAATGGCGTACACAATCTACGTGCCCTTCTCCTGCCTGTTGGGTACTGCCCTGTCGTGTTCCCTTGCACAGCCTTCGTGGCTACAGCTCTTCCCTGGGAAGGGCCCCATTCTCTGCCCGCCCCCCCAGCCAAGAGTCAGCAGTGGGTTTTAAACAGATATTTCAGTCAGCCCTCAGCCCTCCAAGTCCCAAGGTGACATATAAACATACTGAACATTAGTCAGCAAGGGAAGGCAGGTTGATGTATTGATGGTCCACAGGAGCTGTTTTTGAAGGAATGAGTGGCCTACCACTATGTTGTTTCCCACTATGCTGGGCATTTCCATGGATCATCTCCCTGAACAGGATAAGCAGCCCTGTGGGTAGATGAATTTTTATTCCCCGCTCCCACCAAATTCTAAGTGCTGGGAGGGCACTTGTTCACCATTCCATTTCTTTTACTTAGCATGGTACCTAGTGTGTAGAAATGACACATATACATATGGACTGAACGAAACCAGTTTACTGGGGAGGATAGTGAGAGGCTCAGAGTGAGACCTTACTTGCCTTGTTATCCAGCCAGATCTTCCCTGTCTTCTATAGTTCCGGAACCCTTGAATGGGTGACTACTGCCACCTGCTATCTTGCCTGATCTCAGGACCTCTCCCACTCCCATCCAGGTGACATCATCCAGAAAATCATTCCCAACCACGAGCTGGTTGGGGAGCTAGCGGGACTCTATCTGGAAAGCATCAGCCCAAGCAGTCGCAATCCTGCCAGTGTGGAACCTGCTGTGCCTAGCACCGGCCCTGAATGGGACCCCCAGGGTGGAGTTTGTCCCCAGGATGATGGCCACTCAGGGACCTTTGGGAGTGTTCTCATTGGGAATCGCATACAGATCCCCAATGACTCTCAGCTTGAGAGCCCTGGCCCATTGGGCCCCATCTCTGGAATGGGTGGGGGGGGCCTTGGCAATGGGAGGGAAGACAACGCCCTGAAGCGGGAGCTGCCACGGAGTGCCCATGGGCTGAGTGGGAACTGGCTGGCGTACTGGCAGTATGAGATTGGTGTGAACCAGCAGGATGCCCACTTCCACTTCCACCAGATCCGCCTGCAGAGCTTCACTGGCCACTCGGGGGCTGTCAAGTGTGTGGTACCCCTGAGTGGCGAGGACTTCTTTCTGAGTGGCAGCAAGGATCGTACTGTGCGCC
Source organism: Tamias sibiricus (assembly GCA_025594165.1). Taxonomy (NCBI): domain Eukaryota; kingdom Metazoa; phylum Chordata; class Mammalia; order Rodentia; family Sciuridae; genus Tamias; species Tamias sibiricus. The sequence goes on from CM046660.1 coordinate 49,386,520, forward strand.
TCTGGCCACTGTATAACTATGGGGATGGTACTAGTGAGACAGCCCCCCGCCTCATCTATGCCCAGCACCGCAAGAGTGTCTTCTACGTGGGCCAGCTTGAGGCCCCACAGTATGTGGTGAGCTGTGACGGGGCTGTGCACGTCTGGGACCCCTTCACAGGTGAGCGGGCCCAGGTGAGGCCTGTTTTGTTGCTGCTATACCTTGCACTACCAGGCCCCTGGGAATTGATCCTGAGGGTTGGGGGGTATAATGGTATCTTCTAGGGGGAGATTCAGTGAGGCTATACAGAGGAGCAGTTAAGGCTTAGAATCTTTTAGACCTGCATTTGCATCAGCTCCACCACCTTGCTTGCTTGTGAATTTGAGCCAAGTCATTTTGCTGTTGGAAGCATCGATTTTCCCATCTGTGAAGTGGGAATCAGAAAAAGTGGTTTAGAAGATAACACACTTAGAGGTTTGGCTTGATGCATGTAGTACGAATTTGGCAAACCATTGCTGAATTATTCATTGGCATCTATAGGGAAAATATGGTTAAAGAGGGGAAGGGGAAAAAAGATAAAGGAAGGGTGTAGCGTTGGGACAGACAGAGGGAGGTGGTATCTAATCAGGGGATACTGTGGAAAGAGGAGACATTGCTTTGAGGATGGGAGCCTGATCTGGCCATGGAAGCAGGAAGGTGGGAGAGTCCAGAAACATCTTAAGCATTTTCTGAGGATCCTTGTGGATGAGAAACAGGGGATGAGAAGGAGCCAGGGTTCTTACCTCAGCTAGGACCCAGATCCACTGTGCCCTTCCTTTTCAGGAAAGACCCTTCGCACAGTGGAGCCATCGGACAGCCGTGTGCCCCTGACTGCTGTGGCTGTCATGCCAGCCCCCCCACACCAGCATCACCATGGCCAGCTCTGACTCTACCCTGCGCTTTGTGGACTGCAGGAAGCCTGGCCTGCAGGTCAGGGGATATCCAGTTCCCTGAGCTCTGGCCTGGTTCTCTGGGGACCTGGCAGGGAGGAGACTCACCAAGAGAGAAAGGCAGACTGCTGCCCTGGGGCGCTGGTTAATTTCTCTTTGGAGACAAATCACCCTCAGCAGCAACCCTGGGGACAGGACTGGCCTATGATGGGGGTGGGGTTCTGGGCTTTTCCTTTCCTCAGATGGGGCCAGAGGCTCAGGCTTTCTGGCTGTGGAAGCTTAAATGGTGAGTGGGACCCAGGGAAGAGAGGATGGGGTGGGTGAGTGACAGCGCCTCAGCACAGTCTCCCTCTGTCTGCAGCATGAGTTCCGCCTGGGTGGCGGGCTGAACCCTGGGCTTGTCCGCTCCCTAGCGGTCAGCCCCAGTGGCCGTAGTGTCGTGGCTGGCTTCTCCTCAGGCTTCATGGTGCTCCTGGACACTCGCACAGGCCTGGTTCTGCGAGGCTGGCCAGCTCATGAGGGGGACATTCTGCAGATCAAGGTGATGGGCTCGGTCCCTGTCCCCTCCTTACTGCCCAACCCTAATCCCTCACCTCTGCTCAAAGCCCACCCAGGGACAGGCTTGAGCTGGTGTCCCTTCTATCTGCTCAAGGCCTGATGGACAGGGAATGTGGCTCTTCTGGGCCAACTCAGGAGCCAGCTGCACTGCTGGTTCCTTGGCAGGAGGCAGGCCCTGGAGGCGGGGACCAGGGGCAGAGCTGACCCTGCAGCTCCATGGAGATGTTCTAATGAGTAACCCTTGTTCATATTTGTCTTGCTTGGAGGGTCAGGGATCGGGCTCTGTCCGTGACCCAATTCAGGTTAAATAAAGCTCAGCTGGGAGCCTGTTTACTGCCCCCAGACCACTGAGCAGAGTCCATGCCGCCTGCTGGGCTGCTATGGTGGGGGCAGGAGCAGGCCTGGGCATGGGGATCCTACTCTCCTCCACCCCCCATTTTCAATCACAGGCCTCAGGACTAGTTAGCAGTCCAGCAGGGAGGAGGGCTACTTGTGGGGAAGATTTCTTCAGGCAACTGGAACTCTCCTCCCCAGCTTGAGTAGAGACCAGGGGACCTGTGTTGCTGCTGCGGAGCTCAGGCTGTCCCCATCTCCCTTCAGGTCCCCAGAACACTTTGGGTTTCAAGTGCCTCTAAATTCTAACATTCTAAGAGTGTTAGAAAGGCTCTGGCATCAGTCCTGGTATTAATCTTGGCACTGCCACTTACTATCTCTATGATCCTGTTATGATTACTTAATTTCTGTGAGCCACAGTTTTTTCCTCTGAAAAATGGGGACAATGGCAGCATCTGCCCCATAGTGTTGTCATGAAGATTAAATGTGCTCGTTAATGTGGGCGGCATGCCTAACATAATACCTGTGGGTAGTAAGTTCTCAAATGAGAGAATGACTAGGTTAATGACACTTAATATATTAATATTAACTATGGTTAATATGATGTGGCAGGTTGGCAGCCTGTCATCCCCTCAAGATAGCCTGTCTGAGCCGGGCACTGTGGCACATGCCTGTAATCTCAGCGGCTTGGGAGGCTGAGGCAGGAGGATGCAAATTCGAGGCCCTCCTTAGCAACTTAGTGAGACCAGTCTCTAAATAACATATTAAAAAGGGCCGTGGGTGTGGTTCAGTGGTTAAGCGCCCTGGGTTCAATCCCTGGTACCAAAAAAAAAAAGCCCTGTCTCCCCTGGGCAATGTGGGAGGCAATGGGAAGACTTTGGGCCTCAGTGGGTATACAGGAGGGTCCAGGCCCTTGCTGAGACTCTCCTCTCCCCCAGCAGGCAGTGGAGGGCAGTGTCCTGGTCAGTTCCTCCTCTGACCACTCCTTGACCGTCTGGAAGGAACTGGAGCAGAAGCCCACACACCACTACAAGTCAGCATCTGACCCCATCCATACCTTTGACCTCTACGGCAACGAGGTGGTCACTGGCACTGTGGCCAACAAGATTGGTGTCTGCTCCCTGCTTGAGCCACCTTCCCAGGCCACCACAAAACTCAGTTCTGAGAACTTCCGTGGCACACTCACCAGCCTGGCCTTGCTGCCCACTAAACGCCATCTCCTGCTGGGTTCGGACAATGGCGTCATTCGCCTCCTGGCATAGGCTGAGGCAGGGGTGGGCTGGCAGCTCCCTAGAGTCCTTCAACCTTGTTCCCCCAGCAGCTCCTTGAGGCTGCCTCCAGTACCCTTGCCCTGCCAGCTAAGGCCTCCACCTGGGATCCCAGCCCCTGAATCCTCAAAGCCATGAGGCTGCCAGAAGGTCTCCCATTCATGGCTCGGGAGATGCTGCTCCTAGCCACCAGGAAGCAAGGAGAGCAGGGATGGCATCTCATTTCTCCCCAGCTCTGCCCTCTGGATCCACATGGGGACAAGGAAGCTTCCGGAAGGGGAAGGGAGACTGGCCTTGCCAGCTAGTCTCTAGGAAAGCCCCTGCCCCTTGCTGAACAGACCTCGCTGTCCCTGTCCCTCAAGAAAAGGAAGCTGCCCCAGTGCAGGGCACTGATGGTGCTTGGATTCCAGCCTAGGGAGGGATGGCCATGATCCAGGAGTTAAGGGCCTTGGCCTGGGGTTTAAGTGTTCACCCAGCCTGCCCCAGAAAGAGGGCAGGACTGGGGAGAAGAGGTGGGCTGGGTCAGCTGGTGCCTGCCAGGAGTGACCCTATGCCTTGTCTGCCCACCCTAACTACAGTGTTTGTGCCTTGAGCTGAGGAGGTAGCCCTTGGGCCTAGAATCCCTGGAGGTGTCCAAGATCCTGAGAGGGGTGAGAAGACTCATCTCTGCATCTCAGGTCTCTCCCAGGGGACAGCCAGTCGTCTCTGGGTCCTTATCTAGAGCAGACATGAGGTCTGAGGCTCATGGCCCCTGCTGCCTCCTTACTATTTGCAATAGATGTAAATATTACAATAAATTCTTTGGAAGAGCCATGGAGTAGAGTGAGCCTTGTCTTTTGTGGTACCAGGGATTGAACTCAGGGGCACTTGACCGCTGGGTCACATCCCCAGACCTTTTTTGTATTTTATTAGAGACAGGGTCTCACTGAGTTGCTAAGTGCCTCGCCATTGCTGAGGCTGGCTTTGAACTCACAATCCTCCTGCCTCAGCCTCCCAAAGTGCTGGGATTACGGGCGTGCGCCACTGCGCCCGGCTGAGCCTTGTCTTTTTATTCTCTTTTCCTTTCTTTCTTTCCTTCCTTCCTTCCTTTTGGTACCAGGGATTAATCCTAGAGGTGCTTAACCACTGAGCCACATCAGCCTATTCTATTTTTTATTTTGAGACAGGATCTCACTAAATTGCTTAGGGTCTCACTAAATTGCTGAGGCTGTCTTTGAACTTGCAAGCCTCCTGCCTCAGCCTCCTGAGCCACTGGGATTACAGGCTTGTGCCACCCTGTCTGGGTCACTTATCTTTTTCTGAGACAAGGTATCACCATGTTGCCCAAGCTTGCCTCAAGGGATCCTCCTGGCTGAGCCTCCCAAGTAGTTGGGGTTATAGTTGCATACCACCAAACCAAACTTACGACTTGTTTTAATGGTGGTGGCAGCGTGGGGACAATTGAGACCCAGCAGCTTCTAGGGCTACAGTAGGAGGAGATGAGGAACAGGGCAGGAAGGTAGGGAGGCAGCCTGATCATTATTGCTCTCTGGGTGGCAGAGGGTGCAGGGCTTCTGGTTTGTGCAGCCTCAAATCAGTTTCCTAAACCCTCATTCTTAGGAAGAGTAAGCAAGTATTGCTCCTGAAGAGGTAAGACACCTGTGGAGCCTGCAACACACTACCTCTCCTCTCTCTACGCCCTGACTGAACGCAGCTAACCAGGATCTGGGGTTTGTAAGGGTTGGGGGTGGTTCTCTGCATAGGCTCCTGCAGCCTCTCCTTTCCTCCCCTGGGATGGGGAGGCAGTTGTGGGGGAAGGAGGAGACATTGGAAATGGGAATCTGGATGTGACTCTGGACCCAGCTCTTTGTCCTTGGGCAGGGCACGTAGCCTCTGAGCTGGACTGATCAGGGATAATCTCCACTGGGAGGAATGACATAGTGCCAGACCCCTGTGTGTCCTGGATCAGACCTGCTCCTGGCTGACCAGACTTAGCTTCCTCAACTATCTCCTTCTGAATGTCCTTCCTCCAGGCTCTGGTGGATCCAAATCCATAGAGGCTTTGGATGGCTGTCTCAAGACTAGCTACCCCTGTAGAAAAGGGGCTTCTGGCACTCATATCAATATTTAACCGGATGTTCAGGTCAATATTTACCAGAAAAGAAATCTGAACAGGGGTTGGCTAAGAGCAAAGGTCCTGGTGGGAGGGGAGGGCTAGGCTGGGCTGGTGGAGCCTGCCAGAGTGTGGGGAGCGCCCGAGTTGGGCCAGAGGAACATCGTGTGCAGCAGCAAGGAACCTGTCGAGGTAGGGTGGAGGGGTGGCTCAGCCAGGCCCTGGGGCAGGAGAGGAGGTGGGGAGCTGCTGCTCACTTGGCTGAGGGGTCTGGGCTGAATTTATTCAGGAAGCCTGTAGTTTTTGCATCCTCCTGGGGTAGTGAGGAGTCAAGGTGGGGGTTTCAGAAGGATTCCCTTTGGGACTTGAAAAATAAGGCCTTTCTTACTAGGAAGAGTCAAATGCCTAGGTTGGAGATCAGGCTAGCCAAGGGTGTGATGGGGGTGTGCTCAGGAATGATAGAAGGATCCTCCAGAAAGATTGGCCCTGAGATAGGGGAGGGGTAGTGATGGGGGATGTGAGACTATCTCTGAGGCCAAGGCTGGGGCTGATTTATCCTCCCCTAAATCAAGACATGTCACTGGGCGTGGTGGCACATGCCTGTAATCCCAGCAGCTTGGGAGGCTGAGACAGGAAAATCAAGAGTTTAAAGCCAGCCTTAGCAAAAGTGAGGCGCTAAGCAACTCAGTGAGACCCTGTCTCTAAATAAAATACAAAATAGGGCTGGGGATGTGGCTCAGTGGCTGAGTACCCCTGAGTTCAATCCCTGGTACCACCCGCCAAAAAGAGACATGCCCATTCCCACCCATCAGCCTGATTTCCCTGAACTGGCCTGGAACAGAGCAGGGGGCGAGGCTTGTGATTCCCGTAAGTCCAAAGGTGGCTGGACCAGTCATTCATTGGGCTCTGCTTCTGGGTCAGTGAGGCAGTCCTCTGGCCATCCCACCACCCCTGCTGAGCCTCAGGGCTTCACAGCCCTGTCCACTCTTGTTGGCAAGACCTGACCAACCTAAGAAAGGCTGTCCAAACAGACAACAGGTTGGGTAGGATCTCTGGGGTGGGAGCCCTTCTGAGAGGCTCAGGACAGTGGTGGGCCTGGAGTGGTGGGCCTGGAGCTAGCTGATACCTTTCATCCACAGAGGGCCAGGCCTTGTACTTAGCATTTATAAAGACTGTCTTATTTTGGTCCTCACAATCCACATGGGAGGAGGCAGGGACTTCTGCCACCCTTTTCCAAGATAAGGGTGGTGCTTGAGGTCCTCCAGCCAAGAGTCAGAGCCTAGATTCAAACCCATGTCTGATTAACAATTCAAGCCCTAGAAGAATGAGAACTCTAACAACTCCTGATTAACAAAACTATTCTTAGTGAATGAAATGGGGAAACCTAGAAACTACAGAGGGGAAAACAGTTGGGGAAATCCCACCCTTCAGATTGAGAACCACTGCTAATGTGTTTTTGGTGTGCGTCCTGGTTCTGTAGCTTGGCCGAGTCAGTGTATGTGTGGGTAGGATTCCACCACCTGGTGTGGGAGCTTGAGGTGGGAACTGAGCCTTCCTGTCCCTGACACCGGAACATGGCACTACTCCGAGGGCTCCTGGTGCTCAGCTTGTTTTGCCTGCAAGGTCCCTGCTCCGTGGTGAGGTTGGGCTGAGTTCTGGGTGGGGTTGGGTCAGTCAAGTTGAAGAAGTGTCTGGTGGGGGAATATAGGGGGCCTGAAGGTCTTTGGGTCCAGGGAGGGCTTGGCTCAAGGGGGCTCCCCCACCTCTCCTCACCCTTTTCTCAACAGTTCTCTCCTGTGAGCGCCATGGAGCCCTTAGACCAGCAAGTACTGGGCATTGATGTGCATGTGAGAGAAGGGAGGGCCTGAGGGGTCTCCCCTGTGGCTTGGGCAGGGTGTGGGACCTGTTGGAAGGATCACTCTCCGTCTGCTTCCTCTCTGCAGTCAATTAACGGGCAGGCCCAGGAGAAGCTGTCCCCGCTTGCCCTCCTCAAGTTGGGCAACCAGGTACAACCAGGTGGGGCTGGGGAAGAGTGGGCAGGGCCAGAGGGAGAAGGGCCAATCAACAGGGGCGAGGAAACTGGGAGGCGTGGCTGTGAGGCTGAACCTTAGGAGTTCAGAGGCCAGAAGGGAGAGGGTAGGAAGGACCCTTGGGTGACCCTCCCACTGCCCCCAGGTCTGGGAGGAGGCCCTGCCACAATCAGACACAGGGTCTATGAAGGAGACATTCAATGTAGAACCTGGAGCTGATCCTTCTGACCTCACTAACCACGATCTGTCCCTGTAGGAGCCTGGTGGCCCGACTACCCTGAAGAGGTCCCCAGGAGACTGCAAAGGTGCCCCAACCCCAGAGGAGACTCGCAGGCTGGCCCAGGCCATAATGTCTTTCACTGCTGACCTGTTCTCCCTGGTGGCCCAAAGTTCCACCAGCCCCAACCTCATCCTGTCGCCCTTGAGTGTGGCCCTGGCTCTGTCTCACCTGGCATTAGGTACTGTGGCAGCACCTATTCAGAACAGCAGAACTGAGAGGCCTGTAGGAACTCACTACTCCAGAGGTTATCAGTGGATGGCTCCTTCATCAGGGTCACATGGACATTTGGTAAAAATGCAGATTCCTGGGCCTTTACCAGTCTCTGTGAATCAGATTCCCAGGGATTGAGCCTGAGAATGTACTTATTTACAAGTTCCTCTAGTGATTTTTTTAAATTATTTATTTACTTATGCATAATGCACAAGTATAGCATCCTCTAGTGATTTTTATGCAAGATTTTTTTAAAAAAAATATTTATTTATTTGCTTTTATTTGTACACAATGTGTTTTTACGTGGTGCTGAGGATCAAACCGGGCCGAGCACATGCTAGGCAAGTGCTCTACCGCTGAGCCACAATCCCAGCCCCAGCAAGATTTTGATAGTTGATATCTCCCACTGGACTCAAGGGTCTCATTGTGGGAAACTGAGGTCCAGAGAGGTAACTTGAGCAAGGCAAGGCCCACCCTGTGAGCAGCATAGTTGAAAGTAGACCTTGGGAGTTCTGTCAGTGGATACAGGAGGAAAGTACACAGTCTGTGGGCATACTCATAGTGGGTATCTGAGAGGGTTGGAATGGGAAGTGGGGGTGGGAAAGAAGCCCCCACCACGGCCTCAGCCCACATGGTCCCCTCCAGGTGCTCAGAACCAAACACTGCAGAGCTTACAACAGGTACTGCATGCAGACTCAGGACCCTGTCTCCCCCATCTGTTGAGCCACCTCTGTCAGAACTTAGGCCCTGGAACATTTCGATTTGCTGCCAGAATGTACCTGCAGAAAGGTAGTGCCCTGCACGGGAGAAGGGTGAGGGAGATGGATTTGGCCTCACGTAGCCAGCTATAACATTGGTGGCTATGGAGGCCCCAGCCCTGGAGCAGCTTGTGGCCCTTTGTGTTTAGGATTTCCCATCAAAGAGAATTTCCTGGAGCAATCAGAACAGCTCTTCGGTGCAAAGCCCATGAACCTGGTGGGAAGGCAGGAGGATGACCTGGCGAACATCAACCAATGGGTGAAGGAGGCCACAGAGGGAAAGATTGAGAATTTCCTCTCAGAGCTCCCAGATAATACCGTATTGCTTCTCCTCAATGCCATCCACTTTCAGGGTACACTCCTCTTTTCGAGTCCCTGCCTGATAGCTCTCCCCTTGCCCTGTAGGCTGAATGGGGTTGTATAGGCTTTCTTCTGAGGGTCCCTTTTCCTCAGGCGGGCCATGAGGCAAGGGCCTGTCTAGGTGTAGTAGGGAAGGGGCTCAGGAACTGGAATGAGGCTGTTGAAGATAGAATATCTTGGGAGAAAATGGGGACCAGAGAGACCCAGGGGGGTTCCTGGGAGCATTGCAGGGGCAGGGGAATACAAGCCCAAATTTAGAAATGTGGGAAGAAAACTCAAATTAACAGCACCCCCTGGGATCTTGGCCTCTACTTCTTGACCCTTGACTGGGTTCTAGGTAGGATAGGCAAGAGCCTGGTCCTAGGCTACTTGGCCTCTGTCCTCTGCCTGGCTGCAGGTTTCTGGAGGACCAAGTTTGACCCAAGCCTCACCCAGAGAGACTCCTTCCACTTGGACGAACAGTTTACGGTGCCAGTGGACATGATGCAAGCCCATACCTACCCCCTGCGCTGGTTCTTGCTGGAGCAGCCTGAGATACAGGTCACCCTTGGTGGCCCAACTGGCTGGGCCTGGGTATTGGGAGGTAGAGAAGGGAGGAGGCAGACCGTGGAGCAGCCACAGGGGTGATGGGGATGCCCCACTTTCCTTGCGGTCTTGACCCTGAGGCAGGAGGCTCTGAAAAGTTGCACTATGACTCCACCCAGAAGAACAGAGGCTCCAGGATCTTTGAAGTTTATTAAGTCAATGAAAATATACTGGGCATTTGCTGTGTGTGACACTGTTCTAGGCAGTGGGTTTTAGTGGAGACCAGGGTCCTACTCTTAGGAGGGAAGATACACAGTGCACGAGCAAATGTAAATCAACACCATCATTTTTAAAAAATTTAATTTGTATTAATTTTAATTTTCTTTTTTGGGGGAGGGGGGTGCCAGGTATCGAACCTAGGGGTGCTCAACCACTGAGCCACATGCCCAGACCTTTTTTTATATTTTATTTAGAGACAGGGTCTCAGTGAGTTGCTGAGTCCCTCACTACATTGCTGAGGCTGGCTTTGAACTCTCAATCTTCCTGCCTCAGCCTCCCAAGCCACTGGGATTACAAGCATGTGCCACTTCACCTGGCACACAAACATTATGGATAGAGCAAAGTTCTATAAAGGAAAAAGGAAGGAAGGAAGGGAGACCTGTAGTGACATGGTCAGGGAGAATTATTTCAAGAGAGAACATTGACTTGAGGCCTAGATGCCTTTGGTGATGTGGGTTTATTCCAAGGACCTGAAGTTTGTGAGGCAGCAGAGGGACCATCCCAGCAGCCATGTAGCTACTCAGTGCCTTAGTAACCCCCACGCCTTGGAAATTCCACCTGAGCTCTCTCACACAGTGCTGCTTAGAAGGGAGGATCTAAACCATACACCATGGCTTAGGCCTATGATCCCCACAACTCGGGAGAATGAGTCAGGAGGATCAAGGTCAGCCTGGGCAACTTAATGAGGCCTTCAACAACTTAGCAAGACTCTGTCTCAAAATTTAAGAATAAATAAATTTAAAGAAAAAATGGGAGGATCCAAGCCCGGCACATCAGTGAATGCCTGTAATCCCAGCAATTTGGAAGCCTGAGGTAGGAGGATGGCAAGTTTGAGGCCAGCCTGGGCAATTTAGTGAGATCCTGTCTCAAAATCAAATTTTGAAAAGGTATAGGATTGTAGCTCAGTGGTAGAGCACTTGCCTAGGATGGTTTCTCTCCAGCTCACCCTAAAAGAAGGCTGGTCTTGTTCACTTCCCAATGGGCTCTCTTCTTCCTGCTACTTGTTTTTAGGCTGTGTTCTGCCCACTCTTCCTTCATTTTTGTCTCCATTTCCCCATCCTCCTAACCTTCCTTTTCCTCAGGCCCAGGAAAGCAGACCTAGTGCTCCTCTCCCTGCTGGCAGGAGGCCTGCACACAGGTGCTCTGCTAGAACCCAGGGAGTTGCAGCTGCAAAATTGCTTTGAGCCTAGTGCTTTAGCTGCAGGAACTCTCTCACCCTGAAACTCAATATATATATATATTCAGCTGACAAAATCACTGCATGAAGTGAGAGAGAGAGGGAGTGTACTACCCTTTGCAGTGGCTCCTGCACAGAATGCTAGGGTGGTTTGAAAACCAGTGACTGCCAGGCGTGGTGGTGCAGGCCTATAATCCCAGCGGCTTGGGAGGCTGAGGCAGGAGGATCGAGAGTTCAAAGCCAGCCTCAGCAATGGTGAGGCACTAAGCAACTCAGTGAGACCCTGTCTCTAAATAAGATACAAAAAAAGGGCTGGGGATGTGACTCAGTGGTCGAGTGCCCCTGAGTTCAATCCCCAGTACCAAAGGAAAAAAAAAAAAAAGAAAGAAAGAAAGAAAGAAAAGAAAACCAGTGACTCTGCCTGTTACACACATGGAGAAGGTCAGAAGCAAAGCCCATTCACATGGCTAGCTGGTACAAGATGAAGAGAGAGATATTATTTATTTCTAGTAGTGGGGTTAACACCAGAAGAGCTTTACCACTGAGCTACAGCATCCCCAGCCCTTTTTTTTATTAAAAAAAAATTTTTTTTGGACAGGTTCTCACTAAGTTGCTTAGGGCCTCACTAAGTTGCTAAGGCTGGGCTCGAACTTGTGATCCTCCTGCTTCAGGCTCCCAAGTCACTGGAATTAGTCATGGGCCACTGCACACAGTGAGATAGTCTTTATTTATTGAGTGCAGCCTATGAGTGCAGACACTGCTAGAATAAAAGCATTATCTTGTTCCATCTCATGTCAACTTGCAGTGGGGCAGGAGATGTTGCTCCACCTGAGGAAGTGAAGGCTTGATCAGGATGGACTTGAACCCCAGTCTGTCTGTCTCAAAAAGTACATTCTGGCCCAGACCCCAGGTAGGTTTGGATGTTTTCTGGTCCTCATGTTCTCTCCTTCCTCTTTGTAGGTGGCTCATTTCCCTTTTAAGAACAACATGAGCTTTGTGGTCATGGTGCCTACCCACTTTGAGTGGAACGTGTCCCAGATACTGGCCAACCTGAGCTGGGACACTCTGCACCAGCCCTTGCTGCGGGAGAGGCCCACCAAGGTGCGGCTGCCTAAACTGCACCTGAAACACCAGCTGGACTTGGTGACCACACTCAGCCAACTGGGTAAGGAGGCTTGGCGTGGGGCTGGGCGAGGAGAGGACTGAGTCAGAGCTGGCTCTGAATCCTGATGTTTTCTGGGGGTTGGGGTAGGGTGAGAATGTTGATATGAGTCCCTTGTCCCTCTGTCCTGGGGTGAGCTGGGGCAACCCAGGGTATGAGGAGCTACAGTGCTGCCCAAGAGAGAGCACTGCAAAGACTCCTAGGTAGAGAGCCCAAGGCAGCATGTGAGTCTTGCTGGCTCTCCTGGAAGGGGTTGGAGAAGCTGGGGTGCATCTACCCATCAGTCACTTGCTAAGCAACTTCTATATTCCAGGCACTGTGCTGGGCACTGAGAACCCACCCTATACAGAATGCTTAGTTTAATGGGGTAGGCACCCAGGGATTCAAGAATTTATAGTCCATCGTAAGTGATAAAAAAAAACAGGGCTTCTCTCCAGCTCACCTGGGGGAATACTGAGCAGGTACCCACTCTAGACTTTGGAGCTGGAGATCAGGGAAGACTTCCTAGAGGAAGTGATGTTTAAGCCAAGTCTTGAAGGTTAAACAGGAGTTAAATAGCAATCTGTGGGTTCAAGGGGTTCCCTGGCCAGGGTGCTAGACAGGCCCAGGGGGAGAGTGGGGGTTCCTGACCAGCTGTCTGCTGCCCTGAGCAGGCCTCCAGGAGCTGTTCCAGTCCCCAGATCTGCGTGGGATCTCGGACCAGGGGCTGGTGGTGTCCAGCGTGCAGCATCAGTCCACACTGGAGCTCAGCGAGGTTGGCGTGGAGGCAGCTGCAGCCACCAGCACGGCCATGTCCCGCATGTCCCTCTCCTCCTTCAGCGTGAACCGCCCATTCCTCTTCTTCATCCTCGAGGACACCACCGGCCTGCCCCTCTTTGTGGGCAGTGTGAGGAACCCCAACCCTGGTGCGCAGCCTGAGCTCCAGGAGCAGCAGGATTCCCCTGACAACAGGGACTCCTTCCAGGACCAGAAAGCCTTCCTCCACAGAGACAAGCCCCTTAACCCGGACTTGAAACTCATGCCACCCTCAGAAGAGGATTACCCTGAGTTTCACAGCCCCAAGTGAGGGCCCTGGTCACCAGCATCCTGAGTCCCCCGCCTGGACCTGCCTCTCCACTTGTGTGACTCTTTCCAACCAGCTTTGTGAGATGGGGGCGGACCCGGTGGGCATTCTGGGAAAGGGGAGGAGCCATTCCCTTCCAGCTCCTCCTGGGGAGTCTGGGGGTGGGGTGGGGCCGGGAAGCCAGCAGGCATTAGGGAATGTTGGGCTGGATCCCTCTTCATCTCTTCCAAAGAGGCTCAGAGGGTGTCCTTTTGGGGGCTGGGGTGGTGGATCCTGTTTTGTCAGGAAATAGGCTAGGTTAGTAAATCAGTGGGGGTGCTGGAGGGAGGTCTGTCTTTTGGACTTATCCCTGAATTCCCTAGCTGGGGAGAAGAGAGGCCCTGGTGGTGGCTCAGAAGGCCCTGGGTCCCGCCTCTGCCTCTCATGGGACCTTGTATCCTTCTCCGTAGGGGGAGGTTGACATAACCTCTGATGTAACCTGCTAAAAGCCTACCAGCCTCCAGCCCACCCCAGATGTCCTGCTGGGCCCCCAGTCTCCTATCCACACACCCTCATCCTTAGAGATGCCAACACTGCCAGGATTCCCCTTCCTTCCTCTCTCCTGTCTTCCTCCTCTGCCTGGTAGCTCAAGGGCTGAGGCAAGGAAGGGTCCCGTTAGCTCCCTAAGGCTCTTTTGTAAAGTTTTTGTAGTGATTTTTATGCCACCTGAATAAAGAATGAATGGGCTGGGCTGTTTCCATGTCACTGTTCTGAGTATGGGCGGGAGTGAGTGGGGGTGGAGGGGAGCCGGGGAGTCGGCCACAGAGCAGACTGCAGTGAGCCCTCTCCGTGCCACGTTTGGTCTCTGGCCAAATGCCAGTCCTCTCCTGGGCCACCTCCATGCCAGCCTGGCTCTGCTCTCAGCCTTTTCCTCTCCACATGCCTCAGGCAGCCGGCAACAAGGGCAGCTCAGAATAACCCCAGCCTCCTGGTTTGCGAGAACTGGCAATTAGGGAGTTTGTGGAGCTTCTAATTACACATCAGCCCCTCTGCCAGGAGCTGGCGCCCGCCAGCCGGGGGCAGGCTGACAGCTGGAGGCCATCAAGCCTGAGGATTTGGGGAACAAGGTTGGGGATACCTTGGCCCAGGGCAGCAACTTCCTCTGTGAGAATCCAGGAGCTGGGGGCAGCATGGGTGTCCAAGTGGGCAGGGAGTGCTGTGGCCTGTGGGGTGGCCAAGCCTCCCTGCTGGGCCTTTGTCTGTGAGTGCAGGGTGTCCATTTGGCAGCAGCCGCTTTGGTTCTATTGTGCGGTGGTTAAGAGCAAGAACCTGGGTTCTTCATGCTTATGAGCTAGCAGTGTGGGGAGGTGGATAAACGAGAGAAGTGCATGGTATGTCAGAGAGATGCTGGGACACATCACTAGGGCTCCAGGGTCATGGTGAAAATGTGGTTTTTGTCTTGGGAGAGGTTAAGAAGTCACTGGAAGGTTAACTCACCCAAGTCAACCAACCTCAGTTTTACCTCTGGTTTTTCTCACTGCTCTCTTCCTCTCCATTTCAGCTACCAGTGCCCAGGCCAGGACTTAGTCATCACTGCCCAGGGTCACTGCCATTGCCTGAGTCTCCCTGATGCTGGTCTGCTGCCTTAATGGTATCCTCTGCCCTGCAACTACTCATTGAGCACCTCCCAAGTGGTCAGCAGCACACCAGTCTCTGAAAATGCAGCAATAATAAAGGAAATAGGATCTTTATTACCCTGAGCCCAAGTTTGATGGTGGAGTGGCCTAGATAGTAAATAAAAATTCAAGATAAAGTTCAGTGGGTTGGAGTTGTGGATCAGTGGTAGAGCACTTGCCTGGTATGTGAGGCCCTGGGTTCAATCCTCAGCACCACATATAAATAAATAAATAAAATAAAAGATCTATTGAGAATAAATAAATAAATAAATAAATAAAAACTAAAAAACTCTTAAAAAAAAAAAAAAAAGATAAAGCCGGGCTTGGTGGTGCAGGCCTGTTATCCCAGCACTTGGGAGGCTGAGGCAGAGAATCTTGAGTTCAAAACTAGCCTCAGCAATGGCAAGGCACTTAGCAACTCAGTGAGACCCTGTCTCTAATAAAATACAAACAAGGGCTGGGGATGTGGCCCAGTGGTCGAGTGCCCCTGAGTTCAATCCCCGGTACCAAAAAAAATATGTGTATATATATATATATATATATATATATATATATATATATATATATATACATATATACATATATATAAAGTTCAGTGATGAAGCCTGGAATGAACAGGAGGCACAGTGGACTGTGGGTTCCTTGTTGCCTTCCTTCTGAGAGAAAAAGCAAAACAAAACAAAAACAAGGTCCAGTAAATAAGCCAGGTGCAGTAGCACATTCCTGTAATCCTAGCCACTTGGGAGGATTGAGACAGGAGGATCTCAAGTTTGAGGCCAGCCTCAGCAACTTAGTGAGACCCTGTCTCAGGAAGAATAAAAAGAAAAGATCCATTAAACAGAATGAGAATTGCTATAAAGAAAACTCACATGGCAGTGTGGTGGCACACTCCTGTAATCCCAGTGGCTCTGGAAA
Source organism: Tamias sibiricus (assembly GCA_025594165.1). Lineage (NCBI taxonomy): Eukaryota > Metazoa > Chordata > Mammalia > Rodentia > Sciuridae > Tamias > Tamias sibiricus. The sequence continues at coordinate 49,402,093 of CM046660.1, forward strand.
CTGAGGCAGGAGGATCACAAGTTCAAAGCCAGATTCAGCAATTTAGTGAGGACCTAAACAACTCAGTAAGACTCTGTCTCTAAATAAAATAGAAAAAAGGGCTGGGGATGTGGCTGAGTGATAGAGTACCCCTGGGTTTGATTCCCTGGTACCAAAAAAAAAAAAAAAAAAAAGAAAGAAAGAAAGAAAGAAAAAGAAAAAAAGAAAAGAAAAAGAAAACTCACATGGTTTTGTGATACTGTGTAACTAGGAAAGTCCTTTCCAAGGGTGACATCTGAGTGGCAAGATGGATGTTATAAGGACCTGACCATTTAGAAAGACCCGATCATTTAGTGTTCATGATGAGGTGATAGTCAAGGGCAAAGGCTCTGGGGCACAAAAGGATTTGGATTATTGGAGAGACAGAAGGAAGGAGAATGTGATTAGAGTGTGAGGGGCCAGAGGAAAAAATGAAAAGATGAAACTAGAGCTGGTTGGAGCCAGATCACTTGGGTCCTTGAAGGCCAGAGACAGGGGTTTGCATTTTATCTCAAATAAAAAGGGAAGCTGTGCAAGAGTGTTTCACTTTAAATTTTTTAGTTGAAATATAATATGCGGCCGGGTGCGGTGGCGCATGCCTATAATCCCAGCACTTGGGAGACTGAGGCAGGAGGATCACAAGTTCAAAGCCAGCCTCAGCAATGGCGAGGCACTTAGCAACTCAGTGAGACCCTGTCTCTAATAAAATACAAAAAAAAAAAAAAAAAAAAAAAAGGGCTGGGGATGTGGCCCAGTGGTCAAGTGCCCTGAGTTCAATCCCCGGTACCAAAAAAAAAAAAAAAAGAAAGAAAGAAAGAAAAGAAATATAATATGCATAGTATACAATTGTAGCTATATATAAGCTTTTTTTTTTTTTTTTTTTTTTTTGTGGTACCGGGGATTGAACTCAGGGGCACTCGACCACTGGGTCACATCTCCAGCCCTTTTTTGTATTTTATTTAGAGACAGGGTCTCACTGAGTTGCTAAGTGCCTCGCCATTGCTGAGGCTGGCTTTGAACTCATGATCCTCCTGCCTCAGCCTCCCAAAGTGCTGGGATTACAGGCGTGCGCCACCGCGCCCGGCTTATATAAGCTTAATGATTTTTTTTTTTTCTCTCCTACAGTGCTGGGGATAAAACCTAGGGCCTTGCACACGCTAGGCAAGTGCTCTACCACTGAGGTACATTCCCAGCCCCTAATTAATATTTTCACAAACCAGATACCCCTATGCAACCAGCACCCAATGCAAGAAACAGACTTCGCATTCCTGTCTCTGGTGAGAGTGATGAGTTTTTTTTTTTTTTTTTTTCTGTTTTCAGGCTTTAGATAAAGGAGTCACACAGTCTGTGCTCTCTCGTGTCTGTCTGGCTTCTTTAGTGCAACCTCATGTCTGTGAGATCCATCTGTATTTTCGAGGATGGCAATGACTTTGTCACTGTGGAAGCCTTTTAATTGCAGGGTGTCACAATCTGAGTTAAATTCTGGAAGACTCCCTTGGCTACCATGTGGGGAACAGACTGGAACGGGACAAAGATAGGAAGGAGCAGGAAGATTGGTAGACAGGCAAGAGATGAAGGTAACTTGGCCCAGGGTGCTGGCTGTGGAAATGGGGGAAGCAGTCAGAATTGAGATGTATTTTTCAGATTGATGTTATAGAATTTGTGGATTGAGCCAGGTGCGGTGGTGTGTGCCTGTGATCCCAGCTACTTGGGAGGTGGCTGAGGCAGGAGGATCACAAATTTGAGACCAGCCCAAGCAACTTTGGGAGAACCTGTCTCAAAAAAATAAAAAAGGGCTGGGGATGTAGCTCACTGGAAAAGTGCCCCTGTGTTCAATACCCAGAACTGAATAAAAAGAAAAAGGTAAAGGAGAAGAAAAAGGAGGATTTGTAGGAGATGAGAGAATGAGGAGAAGGAAGACTCAAGGATGTGGGGCTCATCGTTAAATTCCTAGGTCTTTTTGGTTGTTGTTCAGTACCGGGGATTGAACTCAGCCACTTAGCCACATCCCCAGCCCTTTTTTGTATTTTATTTAGAGACAGGGTCTCACTGAGTTGCTTAGTGCCTCACCATTGCTGAGGCTGGCTTTGAGCTCATGATCCTCCTGCCTCCAGAACCGCTGGGATTACAGGCCTGCGCCACTGAGCCCAGTAAATTCTTAGGCCTTTTATTTGTTTGTTTTGTGGTACTGGGGTTGGAACCCAGAGCCTTACACATGCTCCCATTGAGCTACATACCCAGCACTCATTTTTTTTATTGTTGTTTTTGAGCAAATGGGTAACAGTCCCTTTTACTGAGATGGGACACAGAGTGAGGGATGATTACAGGGTGAGTTGGATGTGGGGCTCATCTTCAAATTCCTAGGTCTTTTTGGTTGCAAGGTACTGGCTTTGATCCTTAAAACCCTAACAAAGTCATGGAAGTATAGGAAACCACTTAAGGGGAAGTGATGCTAATAGAGAGGAAGAGGGGTTCCAGGATCGAGCCAGCACAAGAGACAGAAAAATGAGGTGTCAAAGTGGAGGAGAGTGGAGAGGTATGGAGTATGGATTTCCTTTTTGTGTGTGTGTGTTCCCTTTTCTTCATATCCTCTCCAGCAACTATTATTGTTTGTATTCTTTTTTTTTTAATATTTATTTATTTGCTTTAGTTGGATACAATGCATTTGAATGCATTTGAGTTTATTTGCACGGCACGTGGTGCTGAGGATTGAACCCAGGCAGCTCGCATGCTAGGCAAGCGCTCTACAGCTGAGCCACAATCCCAACCCCTGGAGTATGGGTTTCAAGGAGGGAGAATGGTCCACTCTGCCGCCTGCTGTTAAAGACACTTTTTGTACACCAGGTCATACAGGAATGTGGCAATAGCAGTTTCAAAGGATAGTGGGCACAGGAGCAAGGCATTTGGAAGGAAATGAGAATATGTACATACATGAGTAAATAACTCTTTCCATTGTGGCTGTGGGGGAGACCGAGAAATGGGTAGTGACTTTATGGAATGTAGCATAAAGAGATATCTTTTTGATTTTTTAATTAAAAAATAATGGGGGGGGTACTTGGGATTGAATCCATGGGGCTCTCTACCACTGAGCCACATCCCCAGTCCTTTATTATTATTTTTAATTTTGAGACAGGGTCTGCATGAGGTTTTTTTTTTTTTTTTTTTTTTTGGTACTGGGGTTTGAACTCAGGGGCCCTTGACCACTGGGCCACATCCCCAGCCCTTTTTTGTATTTTATTAGAGACAGGGTCTCACTGAGTTGCTTAGTGCCTCGCCATTGCTGAGGCTGGCTTTGAACTCATGCAATCCTCCTTCCTGCCTCCCAAGTGCTGGGATTACAGGCCTGCGCCACTGAGCCCAGTAAATTCTTAGGCCTTTTATTTGTTTGTTTTGTGGTACTGGGGTTGGAACCCAGAGCCTTACACATGCTCCCATTGAGCTACATACCCAGCACTCATTTTTTTTTTTTTATTGTTGTTTTGAGCAAATGGGTAACAGTCCCTTTTACTGAGATGGGACACAGAGTGAGGGATGATTACAGGGTGAGTTGGATGTGGGGCTCATCTTCAAATTCCTAGGTCTTTTTGGTTGCAAGGTACTGGCTTTGATCCTTAAAACCCTAACAAAGTCATGGAAGTATAGGAAACTACTTAAGGGGAAGTGATGCTAATAGAGAGGAAGAGGGGTTCCAGGATCGAGCCAGCACAAGAGACAGAAAAATGAGGTGTCAAAGTGGAGGAGAGTGGAGAGGTATGGAGTATGGATTTCCTTTTTGTGTGTGTGTGTTCCCTTTTCTTCATATCCTCTCCAGCAACTATTATTGTTTGTATTCTTTTTTTTTTTAATATTTATTTATTTGCTTTAGTTGGATACAATGCATTTGAATGCATTTGAGTTTATTTGCACGGCACGTGGTGCTGAGGATTGAACCCAGGCAGCTCGCATGCTAGGCAAGCGCTCTACAGCTGAGCCACAATCCCAACCCCTGGAGTATGGGTTTCAAGGAGGGAGAATGGTCCACTCTGCCGCCTGCTGTTAAAGACACTTTTTGTACACCAGGTCATACAGGAATGTGGCAATAGCAGTTTCAAAGGATAGTGGGCACAGGAGCAAGGCATTTGGAAGGAAATGAGAATATGTACATACATGAGTAAATAACTCTTTCCATTGTGGCTGTGGGGGAGACCGAGAAATGGGTAGTGACTTTATGGAATGTAGCATAAAGAGATATCTTTTTGATTTTTTAATTAAAAATAATGGGGGGGGTACTTGGGATTGAATCCATGGGGCTCTCTACCACTGAGCCACATCCCCAGTCCTTTATTATTATTTTTAATTTTGAGACAGGGTCTGCATGAGGTTTTTTTTTTTTTTTTTTTTTTTTTGGTACTGGGGTTTGAACTCAGGGGCCCTTGACCACTGGGCCACATCCCCAGCCCTTTTTTGTATTTTATTAGAGACAGGGTCTCACTGAGTTGCTAAGTGCCTCGCCATTGCTAAGGCTGGCTTTGAACTCGCAATCCTCCTTCCTCAGCCTCCCAAGTGCTGGGATTACAGGCGTGCGCCACCGCGCCCGGCCCTGCCTGAGTTTTACAGTCTGGCCTGGAACTTGCGATCTGCCTGCTTCAGTCTCCCAAGCAGCTGGGAATATAGATGTGTGTCACTGTGCTCAGCTTAGTATGTAAATTTTAAATCCCTGAATGATATATACTATTGTTTTTCATCTTTTTAAAAAATATTTATTTATTTTAATTGTACACAATGCCTTTTTATTTTTCCATGGTGCTGAGGATCGAACCAGGGCCGTGCACGTGCTAGGCGAGCGCTCTACCGCTGAGCCACAACCCCAGCCCTGTTTTGCATCTTTAATATTTATTTTTTAGTTTTAGGTGGACACAATATTTTTATTTTTTATTTTTATGTGGTGCTAAGGATCAAACCCAGTGCCTCATGCATGCTAGGTAAGCACTCTACCACTGAATCACAACCCCAGCCCTGTTTTGCATCTTTTTAAACCTTACATAAAGGTATCAGACTGTTCATATCTATTCTTTAACTTGTGCCCCTCCACCTTGTGAGATAAGTCTGTTTTAATATATGTGACTTCACTTCATTATTTTTCATGGCTGTATACTTTCCCCTCTTTTTAAATGTAATAGTTACTTTGTTTTGTTTTTTCAGTACTGGGCATTTTCCCCTCTTTTTAAATATAATAGTTACATCCTTTTTTTTTTTTTTTTTTCAGCACCCAGGGATACTCTACCAATGAGCTATATCCCTAGCTCTTTATATTTTATATTTTAGAAATTTGAAAAGGGCTTTTGCTAAGTTGTTGAGGCTGGTCTTGAATTTATGTATTTATTTATTTTGGTACCGGGGATTGAACTCAGGGGCACTTGACCACTGGGCCACATCCCCAGCGCCCCCTCCTTTGCAGGAGCCCTAATAAAGGAGATAGCTAAGATTGCGGTTAGCTGTGAGCCATAAGCATTACCACCTTCCATGGTCTCGTGAGACTTGGCCCGGGACATTGTGGATTGGGTCGGAGCCATTTGCATGATCTCGCGAGACTTGGCCCTGGGGATTGTGGGTCGTCCTAGGGGCCATTTTGTGGTTGTTGTTGGAGGAGCGTGGACGGCCTGTCGGGGTGTTGTTGGAGCCGAGAGAGAGAAGCTGGCAGAATAAATAGCCTGTTTGTTTCCAGTCTGCCTCTGAATTTATTCCCGCGGCTTTGTTGCTCCAAGCGACCATCGCTTCAGGCGGCAACACTCCTTTTTTTTTTGTTTGTATTTTATTAGAGACAGGGTCTCACTGAGTTGCTAAGTGCCTCGCCATTGCTGAGTCTGGCTTTGAACTCACGATCCTCTTGCCTCAGCCCCCCAAGTGCTGGGATTACAGGCATGTGCCACTGCACCCTGGCTTGGTCTTGAATTTATGATCTTCCTGGGCTGGGGTTGTGGCTCAGCAGTAGAGCGCTCACCTAGCAAGTGTGCAGCCCTGGGTTTGATCCTCAGCACCATGTAAAAATAAAATAAATAAAAGTATAAAAAAAATTTATGATCCTTCTGCCTCAGCCTCCTGAATAGCTGGGATTACAGGAGGGTGCCACCTTACCCAGTCCTGTTTTGTCCTATTTTTGAGACAGGGTCTTGCTATGTTGACCAGGCTGGCCTTGAACTCTTGGGAACAAGTGATCCCCCTGCCTCAGCTGTCAGAGTAGTTGAGACTACAGGTGTGTGCCACTGTATCTGGCTTGCTTAGGTACCTTTTACCTTTTCTTTTTTTTTGGTACCAGGGATTGAACTCAGTGGCACTTGACCACTGGGCCACAGCCCCAGCCCTTTTTTGTATTTTATTAGAGACAGGGTCTCACTGAGTTGCTAAGTGCCTCACCACTGCTGAGGCTGGCTTTGAACTCTCAATCCTCCTGCCTCAGCCTCCCAAGTGCTGGGATTACAGGCATGTGCCACCACGCCCGGTGCTTAGGTACCTTTTGACTCCATGGGGAAAAAAATCCAAGGTTTTTTATTTTTGAGAATTAAACGCTTCCCATTATAATAGATTCTCAAGGACATTTTCCACATATGTGGTGTGGTGATGTGCTGGATGTCTTTTGGCATAACTGTGACAGTTATGGATGTTGCACAACTTGGTGTCTTCAAAAACACCAACCAAGCTGGGTGTGGTGGTGCATGCCTATAATCCCAGCAACTGGGGAGGCTGAGGCAGGAAGATCACAACTTTGAGGCCAGCCTCAGCAATTTAGGAAGGCCCCAAGCAACTTAGCAAGAACTTGTCTCAAAATAAACAACAAAAAAAAAGGTTTGGGGATATGGCTCAGTGGTTAAGTGCCTCTGGGTTCAATCCCCAGTAACAAAATAAATAATAAATAAATATTTTAAAAACTACAAAATTAAAAAAAAAAAAAAGGGCTGGGGATGTCACTCAATGGTAGAGTGCCCCTGGCTTCAATCAATTCCTAGTACTACAAAACAAAACAAACAAACAAAAAAACATACTGGTTGGCAATAAGAGATCCTAGTTGTCCATACCTCTGCTAACACTTGGCATCATCAGATGTTTAAATTCTGCCCATCCAATGAGTGTGAAGTAGAATTTTCTATGGTTTTTATTATATTTATTTATTTGTTTGTTTTTTTATGGTACTGGGGATTGAATCCAGGCGTGCTTTACTATTGAGCTACACTGCTCCCCAGCTCTTTAATTTTTATTTTGATACGGGGCCTTGTTAAATTGCTGAAGCTGGCCTTGAATTTGAGATTTTGCTGCCTCAGCCTCCGAGTTGGTGGGAATACAGGAGTGTGCTGTGGCACCCTGCTCTGCGTAGCTTTTTCTATAGCTTTTTTTTTTTTAATATATATATATACTTATATTTTGTTTATTTATATTTATTTTTATGTGGGGCTGAGGATTGAACCCAGGGTCTCGCACGTGCTAGGCAAGCACTCTACCGCTGAGCCACAACCCCAGCCCTCTGTGTAGCTTTTACTGACTTTGAGTTTTAAATCATGTGAACAAAATACCTGTTCAAAATTAAGTAAATAGAGCTGGGTGCAGTGGTAAATAGAGCTGTAACCTCAGTGATTAGTGAGGCTAGGCAAGAGGATCACAAGTTCGAGGCCAATCTTAGCAATTTACCAAGACCTCATCTTGAAATAAAAGTTAAGTGAAAAAAAAAAGGACTGCAGAGATAGTTTACTAAGCTGCCCCCGGGTTCAATCCCCAGTCTTAAAAAAAAAGAATAAAGTAAATAGGCTGGGGATATAGCTCAGTGGTACAGCATTTGTGTAGTATGCATGAGACCCTGGGTTCAATCCCCAGAACCACACAAAAAAGTAAAAAAAGTAAATTTTAATAATATATTTTACTTAACCCAATATACGTAACCCATGCAAAATGTTGGAGATAGGTTGTATTCCTTTTTTCATATAAAATATCTGAAATTTCATATTCACTTTACACTAAAGCAAGGCACGTGTGGCTATTAGTAACTGTAGTAGATGGTGCAGCTATAGAGATGGCTGTGTAGAATGTGCTACATTATGTGGGAACAATCTATTTTCACTGTGCAGTGAGTTTCTGGAGGGTGGGCCCCGAGTCTCATTCATCTACAATACTCCTCCTCTGAGTCTAGCACGGTGACTTGCTCTACAAATTTTTGTTGGAAGAGACTGAACTCTGACCATTGGCATGCTTCTTTCTGTAAAGCTAAAACTTGCCCACTGGAAAGTCCACCCAGGGACCCTCTGCTCCCTAGTTCTTTATATGAGACTACTCTTAATTCCCCTAAGTTTTTTTTTTCTTTTTCTTTTTTTCTTTTTCTCTTTCTCTTTTCTTGAACCCAGGGGTGTTCTACCATTGAGCTGCACCTGGATTCCAGCCACCTGCCTCTTTTTGGTTCTGGAGATTGAACCCACGATGCTTTCCCACTGAGCTACATCCCTGCCCCCCCACCTTTTTTTTTTTTTTTTTGTGTGGCACCGGGGATTGAACTCAGGGGCACTCGACCACTGGGCCACATCCCCAGCCCTTTTTTTGTATTTTATTCAGAGACAGGGTCTCACTAAATTGCTAAGTGCCTCGACCTTGCTGAGGCTGGTTTTGAACTCGCGATCCTCCTGCCTCAGCCTCCCAAAGTGCTGGGATCACAGGCGTGCGCCACCGCGCCCAGCCATCCCTGCCCCTTTATTTGTGTTTTGAGACAGAGTTTCTCTAAGTTGCCCAGGCTGGCCCCAAACTTCTGATCCTCCTGCCTCAGCTTCCTTAGTGCTGGGAGTATAGGCACGCGCTATCTTACCCAGTAGTTTTCTCTTTTTTGAGCTTAATATCCCAGAGCACTCCCCTTTCCTTCTTTGAATAACTATTGGACTTTCTCATCTAGGACTCATATCCACTTAGAAAATAATTTGTTATATAGGCTGAGCATTCCTAATCAGAATATCTGAAAACTAAAATGCTCCAAAATTTAGAATTCTTTGAGTGCTGACATGATGCCACAAGACTGATGGTTCAATGTGCACAATTTTGTTCCATGCACAAAACTATTAAAAATATTGTATAAAGCCGGGCACGGTGGCGCATGCCTGAATCCCAGCACTTGGGAGGCTGAGGCAGGAGGATCATGAGTTCAAAGCCAGCCTCAGCAATGGCGAGGCGCTTAGCAACTCAGTGAGACCCTGTCTCTAATAAAATACAAAAAAGGGCTGGGGATGTGGCCCAGTGGTCGAGCGCCCCTGAGTTCAATCCCTGGTACCAAAAAAAAAAAAAAAAAAAAAAAAGTATAAAATTACCTCCAAGCTATGTGTATAAGGTGTATATGAAACATGAATGAATTTTGTGTATAGGCTTTAGTTCCATCCCCAAGATTTCTCACTACCTAAATGAAAATATTCTAAAATCTGAAAAAATTTGAAATCCAGAAATACTTTGGATCCTAACCATTTTAAATAAGGGATACTTAACCTGTAATCTAATCATTTCTTATGTTGATGTTTTAGTTTCACAACCACTGTATAAGCTCCTAAATACCATGGGTGAGAGCTGGGCATGTGGGCACATACCTGTAATTCCTGGAGGCTGAGGCAGGAGGATCTCAAGCTCAAAGCCAGCCTCAGCAACTTAGCAAGCAAAGTTCTAAGCATCTTAGAGAAAATAAAAAATAAAAAGGGCTGGGGATGTGGCTCAGTGATTGAGTGTTCCTACATTCAATCACTGGTACCAAATAAATAAATGAATAAATACCACAGCGAGCTGGGCACAAGTGGTCTCCTTTCCAGGCAGCCTCTACTGTAGGCCTCCTCTTGGTACTGATGCATACAGTATATCTCATTTCTTCCTCTGGTCAGATATTTGCCCCCTTTCCATTTTTTTTTTTTTTTTTTTTTTTTTGTGGTACCGGGGATTGAACTCAGGGGCACTTGACCACTGGGCTACATCCCCAGCCCTTTTTTGTGTTTTTATTAGAGACAGGGTCTCACTGAGTTGCTCAGTGCCACACCATTGCTGAGGCTGGCTTTGAACTCGGGATTCTCCTGCCTCAGCCTCCCAAAGTGCTGGGATTACAGGCGTGCGCCCCCGTGCCCGGCTCCCCTTTCCATTTTTGAACTTCAAAAATCATAGAATTTCTGAGCAGGAGGATCACGAGTTCAAAGCCAGCCTCAGCAATAGTGAGGCACTTAGCAACTCAGTGAGACCCTGTCTCTAAATAAAATACAAAAAAGGGCTGGGGATGTGGCCCAGAGGTTGAGTGCCCCTGAGTTCAAAGTACCACCAAAAAAAAAAAAAAAAAAAAAATCATAGAATTTCAGAGCTGAAAAAGTTCCATTTTTATCTCTTTGTTTTTCAGCCAAGGAGAGGGAAGAGCCATGAAAGTTATCTTGCTGCAGATGCCATTTAGAACCAGAGTCAATGACCAGGAGGAACCCTGAATCCCCATGCTGGGCCAGTGTTTTCTCTACCTGCTCTCTTCCCACCCCTCCTGAAAAACACTCATGCTCAGTGCAGTCCTCCACCCCAGGCTGGCCAAGGTGCCTTTTGGGGTTGACCATTTTGTGGGGAGTCCCAGGAAGCAGTGACAAAGACCAGGGCCTCCACACAAAGGAAGATCTGGTGGAGGAGGTATGCGAATGTGTGGGTCTTGGGGCTGTGGGGTGGAGGGAGCAGCAGTGGGTTAAAGTTAACACCAAACAATGATGCAATCACAGAATCCAAATTGAGTGCAGGTCGCTTTAAGAAAGGAATAGCTGTAATCTGAAGCCGCTGGAGGCTGGGTTGAAAGGCAGCTTGCTGGAGCCCCTCGGTGTGCTGGCTGAGAGGTTCCTGGGCTGGGAGTGGAGCTGCAGCTAAACACAGGTAAAGCAGCTCCTGCCCTTCTGTGTCTGTGCCTCAGGGAGGCTGGGAGAGGTCCCCTGGGCTCAGGGGACTGGAAGAGGCAGGGGTACCCCAGGGAGCAGAAAAGAGGGGTGCAAAGAGGAGGAGGTGGCGAGGCAAAAAGCCCTGAAACTTGGCCACCAGGCTGAGTGCATGAGAGAGGGCAGAGGGAATGGGGAGCACAAATGACCAGGAGCCAGTTGTCCCCAAGTTCCTACAGTTATAGAAGACACTGGAAAGACTTTTGAATGGAGTGAGTGGGGACAATGGAGTGAGGGTGTGTGATGGGGAAACTCTGAGTCAGGTCTGAGCAGCACCCAAAAGGGAAGGACATTCTCAGGGAGCTGCCTCTTCCAGGGGCAGTGGGGAAGGTGTCCTTCCAGCAGCCCAGCCTGGCTTCCCCTCACTCAGCTCCCTGCCACTGTTTCAAAACCAACTGGTGCTGACTTCAAAGGTAGTTTCCCAGTGCTGCCAAGCAGCTGTCCTGCTGAGCCCTGCTGAGGACTGGGATGGAGTACAGCAGGGTCCTTCTGTTCTGTCCCCACCATTCTCTTTGGCCACATGATCTGTGAGTAAAAGGTTGGAGACACATGAGGTCATGGCCTTTTGCAAACAATGACTACTGTTTAGCTCGGCCAGTTCAAGGGGTTTGGGGCTTAGCTGCCCTAGCCCATCCTTTACATTCCCTGGGGCAAGCCACAGCTGGGAAGGCTTGGTTTGAGCCAAAGAAAAGCTGCAGGCTTCCCAAAACCCCACCTCTGTTTGGTCTAGGTCTGTCCACCAGGAGTTTAGACCCTATGGGGGTGGGCTGGGCTGGGGACCCAGGGCTGGTCCTTCTGGGGTGTGGGGAGGTGCCACTCTGGGGCAACTTGACCTGACTCATTTAGGTTCCAAGATTTCAGAAAAATCATTGCCTGGGGGCTGGTGGTGGCACCATGGGTGGGTCACAGGGGACCCCTAGAAACCTTTGTTTCTAGAGCCAGGGGAGAGGGAGGTGCCCTTCCTTGCACTGTGGCCATGTGGCTTAAAGGCTGTGTGGCTCTGGGAGGAGGCTGAGGAGGAGAAGGAGGAGGAGCAATGGTGTTTGTTTCACAACTGGGTTTAATCTGAAACACATGTATTGGCTTAAATTTATCCTCTCAGCTTGGAGTCAAGATCACAACATCCCAGTGCCTGTGTCTCTTGATTTGTGGCAGAAAGGAAGGCTGACCTTGGCCAGCAGGGATCATATTCACCTCCTTCCCATGCCCTCCCCCACCTGTAGGCCAGGAGTCTGACTCCAATACTGCCCTTTGGCCAGGATGGCATCATTGTCTCTGTGCCCTTGGCCAGCCAATGGTTGCCTGCCCCAGCCCACACAACAGTCATCTTTTACAGGGCCTTGCATGTGCTCTGAGGGGCATCCCTCACAGACCCTTAATTTCTGCCCTCTCAGTCCCCTGGTAGGTGGCTTTAATCTCTCCACTTCCTTTATCCCTGTGGCTTGAGGTGGAGGATTCAAAGACATGCCACTTACACTACCTATCCCTGCATCCAGCTCTGGGGCTGACTTTGGACCCCTGTGCCTTCCCCTGACAGGTTTCCTCACTCATCTTCCATCCTCAGCCTACCCACTTGGTGACAACTCTCTGTCACATAACCTGGTTCTTGGACTTAGACTCTGTAGGGACTCAAGAAGCAACAGAATTGCTTCCTCTCTGCCAGGGTGACCCTGTCTCCTCCCTTTTCTCTCAATTCCCTACTGCTGCAAGAGGAACCCGAGCAGACAGCTTTTTCTCTAGTCTTGCCTCCCATGCATCTCACTGAATTTTCAGTCTCCAATAAACCAGTCTCTTGAGGCTCAGGCAAGGGAGGCTCCTCACAGCGCTGGGTGGGGCGCTGGGTGGAGAGCGATTGCAATAGTGGATGGCTTAGAGGTCTCTGTCCTGTCCACTGAAAGCTTTTCCTGTAGTCTCAATGGATGGTTCCTCCCTGAGCAGCCAAGTGGAAGAGCAGCTGGCTGAGAACACAAGGCTCCCTGGAACTCTCACTCAGATCAGCGTGAAAGGAGGGCTTAGAAAGCCGTAGTTGGTTCCTGCCAGCAGTCCTGCCTTCAGCTGAGCAAACTCAGAGAGAATTTCTTTTGTTGCCTTTCATGTACTACAGTGTTGTCTGGTGGATTATCATATTTAATTTTAAGGACTTTAGCCAACAATCACACACTGCACTCTTAACTTTTCTGATCCAATTTGTTCTGGGAAGACAGAAAAGTTGATGGTGGTGGTGATGGTGGTGTTGGTGTTGGTGTGTGTGTGTGTGTGTGTGTGTGTGAGAGAGAGAGAGAGAGAGAGAGAGAGAGAGAGAGAGAGAGAGAGAGAGAGAAGATAGAGCCCAGGAGACCCTCAGGGTATGTATGTTGCAGGATGGACAGATAAGAGGGAGATCATGGAGCAGCCTATGGTCTTGGCTATTGACTTTGTAGCTAGAAGGCCTCTTGGAGTTGGGCGTGGTGCCACACGCCTATAATCCCAGCCACTAGGGAGATTGAGGCAGGAGGATTGCAAGTTCGAGCCCAGCCTCAGCAATTTAGCAGGATACTTTCTCAAAATAAAAAATAAAAAGGATTGTGGATGTAGCTCAGTGGTAAAGCACCCCTGGGTTCAATCCCCAATACCAATAAATAATAAATAAATAAATTAATAAATAGAATGCCTCTTGGAAGATTGTATCTGTAACCCTCCCCCCAGCTGCCTTCATCCTCTCCCATGCCTAGATCCTGACTCCATGGGAATACAGAGATGAAGGGAATACAGGAGGATCAAGAGCCCTAGACCCAGATTTGAGTTTTCCCTTGTGGTCCAGGTTCCAGACCAGAGGCTGGACATAGGGGCTACTGCTGGGGGAGGTGAAAAAAATGTGGGTGGTTTTACCAAGAAGTAGGAGGCTTTAACCTGAAGGGAAGAAGAAATATACGAGCTATTTTTGATCTGGGAGGGGGAGGAGGATATGGCTTTACCTGGGAGCCATGAAGCCATAGGATTCTGGTTGAGGGGGGACATGTTCAGCCCTGGGTGCCTACCGATCTATAGCACTAAGTGCTGCTAAGATATTGTCTAATTTTTAATTCTCATACAATAGGTAAGTACTTTATTTATTTATTGTGATACCAGGGATTGAAAACAGGGCCTTGCTAGGCAAGTTTTCTACCACTGAGCCACATCTTTAGCCCTTTTATTTATTTATTTTTTTGGGACAGGTTCTCACTAGATTGCTCAGGCTGTCCCAATTTATAATCCTCCTGCCTCAGCCTCCCAACTAGCAGGGATTATAGGTGTGCGCCATAGTGCCCAGTTTATTTACATTTTGCAAGGAAAAAAATTGGTTTTTTTTAGAAGCAATTAAGTTTCAGAATCAGCTGGGCGTGGTGGCGCATGCCTGTAATCCCAGCACTTGGGAGGCTGAGGCAAGAGGATCTTGAGTTCAAAGCCAGCCTCAGCAAGGCGAGGCACTTAGCAACTCAGTGAGACCCTGTCTCTAATAAAATACAAAAAAGGGCTGGGGATGTGACCCAGGGGTCAAGTACCCCTGAGTTAAATCCTCAGTACCCAAAGAAAAAAAAAAGAAGTTCCAGAATCAAGATTTGAACCTAGGCTGTCTGACTCTAGACCCTGCATTGCTAACAGTGAGGGGAAGAGCTCTTGAAATGGAAATGAGAAGGGACTGAACTCCCTTAGGCCACGGGTTTCAGGCCAGAGGAATTCAAGAAGAGTTTGAGAACTTCTGTGGGCTGGACCAGATGCTTCTGTTCTTGGTATTCTGCGATTCTACAGAGACCTGGGTTCTGTTCCCACTGCTTTGGGAAAGAGGTCCAAATCCAATCAAATGAGCTGACTGGTACCTCCAGGGAAAAGCCTCAGTTTGCATTTGTGCTGGGTCATACTCCATGCAGAGGAGCCCACTGCTGGGTCTTCACTGCTCTGGAGCTTTAGGTTTAAGGTGAGTCCCCTGACAGACAGCATGGGATGAAAGCACAGCTCCTGGGGGACTGGGTGAAGAGGCAGGTACAGGGTGGGGAGGACCCTGCTGGGAGGGAGTGGTCCTCAGGCTGAGGGTCCACTTCTAGGCTGGGAAGTTATTTACCTTGCCCATCCTCTGTTCCCTGCCCAGGGTGGTGTGACAGGGCAGGGTGGTGGGCCAGGGGAGTGGCCTGTTCCTCTCATATCTCTTGCAGGTCCAGGATGCAGGTTCTTGTGCTACTACTCTGGACTGGAGCCCTGCTTGGGCACAGTAACTGCCAGAATGTTGCTGGCAGCTCCGAGGTCAGTAGGGGTGGGAGGGCAGGTGGGGGCATCAGCCGTCCCAGCCTCTCCTTGACAGGCTGCACAGGAGACAGGACCGGGAGCTGGCACTTGGGTTCCAAGCCAGGCTCTGGCCTTTATTCCCTCCCCAAAGGCATTGGTTTCTTCAGCAGCAAAACAAAAAGAAAATGTTTTGCCTCATCTTTCAGGGGATAGAGTGGGGACAAAAACAAGATCCAAAAAAGTGAAAATCCAAAGCGCTTGAACAAGTCCAGGGTGCCCCTTCTGTCAAGACCTTTCCTCATTTACTTGTACTACTTGTGGGGCTCATTGAGTGGGTGATGTTCTTGAGTATTTGTTCCCATGCTGACCAGGGATACAGCAAAGGATGAATGAGCACAGATGGACCTCTTTCCTGGCCAGTGAAAGGGCACAGTAGGGTTGCAAAGGCAGACACAGGCAGTTGGAGGTAAGCCTTTGCTATATGACAGTGTGTGTAAGGGTGGCCATGCCACACAACAGACAAGGCAGCTAGGAACTATCAGCTGGAACCCTGGACTTTTGTCATGGATTCTGAGTTTGAATTCTGGCTTGGTGACCTTAGACAAGTCACTCTTACCTCAGTCTCTGTTTCCTTACAGGGCCATTGTGGCCTTTCATTTATTTCTTACCTACTGAACACCTACTCTGAAGCTGCTGGGGATGGATAGAAACGTGAAAGAATCAATTCTTGCTTTCAAGGAACTCAATTCTTTTGAGATATTAGTTATTTTGGGTATCAGATAAATATATTAACAAATATGAATTGAAATAAGTTAAAAAGAACTAGAAGAGGTAGTTCTGGGTGTAGTTCAGTGGTAGAGTGCTTGCCTAGCATGCGTGAGACCCTGGGTTTCATCCCCAGGACTGCTAAAAAGAAGAAAGGGGGGGAAAAAACGAAGAAAAAAGAACTATCAAAGAGCTTGGTGTAAGCCGGGCGCGGTGGTGCATGCCTGTAATCCCAGCACTTTGGGAGGCTGAGGCAGGAGGATCGCGAGTTCAAAGCCAGCCTCAGCAATGGCGAGGCACTTAGCAACTCAGTGAGACCCTGTCTCTAAATAAAATACAAAAAAGGGCTGGGGATGTGGCCCAGTGGTTGAGTGCCCCTGAGTTCAATCCCTGGTACAAAAAAAAAAAAAAAAAAAAAAGAGCTTGGTGTAATGGTAGGTAGCTAATAAGTAAATGGTAGCAGATGCTGTAAAAATACCGGAAAACCAAAAGTGCCCTTTAGATAGGGGTGGTCAGGGAAAATCTGTGATGGAAGAAAAGATATCTGGTTATGAAAGACAGGGAGGCAGAGACTTGGGAGCAGTCAGCAAGGGTGAGCAGATGGAAGCCTTATGTGGCCTGAGTATAGGGTTCCTGGGGAATGGGAAGGAGGGTTCTTTGCCTTTTCTGGAGGTGGGGAATCAAACCCTGGGCCTTGCACTTACTAGGCAAGTACTCTATCACCAAGCTACAGCCCCAGCACTTTTTTATTTTTTATTTTGAGACAGGGTCTCATTAAGTTTTCCAGGCAGCCTTCAAATTTATAATCCTCCTCGCTTAACCTCCTGAGTGGTTGGGATTAGAGCTGTGTGCCACCATGCACAAGTGCCATTTTGAAAAAAGTGTGTCAGGCTTGCAGCTCACAGGTCACAAGTGTTTAAACCTAGCCAGCCAATTTCTCTTCTGGGCAGTTTCTCCCCAGCAGAGAGTTCATGCTTAACCAGGGAGCAAACTTATTCCAATCTTAAGACTAAACATAATAAAATTAGGAAAGACAGGCCCCAGGGGCCAGAACAAAAAACCCCACCCAAAGCCACAGGAGACATCATTCACTGTGTATCTCCACTGGTCCTCATCCTCTAATCCAGGACTTCCTGTCACCCACCAGGGTTCCTTGGCTCCTGACAGCACAGGGGCACCAGTGGAGGAGGAAGACCCCTTCTTCAAAGTGCCTGTGAACAAGCTGGCAGCAGCTGTCTCCAATTTTGGTTATGACCTGTATCGCCTGAGATCCAGTGCAAGTCCCACTGCCAACGTGTTGCTGTCCCCGCTCAGTGTCGCCACTGCTCTCTCTGCCCTTTCACTTGGTGAGTGCGCAGCTGCAGAAGGCTCCAGGTGGACCTGGGGGGAGTCTCCCACTGGGTCTGTGTGTGTGGCTCCAGGATGGGCAAGGGGTATTGGGAAGGTGGCCCTGGCAGGGTGCCAGTCTGTATGCATGGGAACTTGAGGGCTGCACACCCACAATTCCCACCACTTATGGACATGGTGACTCACTGCTTATTCATCCCTTCCTTAAACAGGCTGTGCTGTGTGTCAGCCATTCACTCAGGTTCTGGGGATCTAACGGCCCACAAGCAGGCCTAAGTTCACCCTCAGTGGGGTCATGGCTGAGTTCACAGGGGGCAGTGATGAATAGGTAACCACAAAATAATCCCAACCACTACAAAACAAAGTGTTTGGTTTGGTGATGGAAGTGCAGGGACTTTGCCTTACCCCCACCTTTACCTCTCTCTAGGCTGGTGCCACTGAGAAAATCTCTAAGCAGGAAGTCACTTTTGCTTCCATTGCCCTCAAATCCCTTGCCCACCTAGAATGTCTGCAGTATTGGCCTATTTAGGCTCTCAGCACACAAAATAGCATAGGAGTGTAGTCTTCCTGTCCTGGTGGAGGCCTGATTGAGCCAGCAGGCAGTTATCAAGGCTCCTGTGCTTGTGTCTCTCTCAGGGGCGGAACAGCGAACAGAATCTACCATTCACCGGGCTCTCTACTATGACTTGATCAGCAACCCTGACATCCATGGGACCTACAAGGAACTCCTTGCCACCGTCACTGCCCCCCAGAAGAACCTCAAGAGTGCTTCCCGGATTGTCTTTGAGAAGAGTCAGTTGCCTTTCCAGCCTGAGGGCGTGGGCCTCTGTGCTCTATGCCAGAGTTTCTTTTAAACAACAGACCATGTGTGCTCAGGCCAGGCCTGGCACTGGTGGGTAGGAAGGGACCTGTGAGCACAGAGAGGATCAGAAAGAGGAAGTAGAGACAGTGGGAGGGTGCGGGGAAGGCAGTAACACGAAGAAGAACAGCAATAGGTGAAATCTGTTGGTCCCTGTCCAGTTCCTGTGGAAGCTGGCAGAGGGCCTGTTGTTGAGTCAGGGGAAGATGCTGAGCAGGAAGCTGGCGCCTGCTGAGTGGTAAACCAGAGCCTAAGCCTAGCATGTGCTCAAAGAGAGGGTGCTGGCTCAGCTCTTGTACACTAACCTCTGCTCCACCTCTTTTCAGAGCTGCGGATAAAATCCAGCTTTGTCGCACCACTGGAGAAGTCCTATGGGACCAGGCCCAGAATCCTGACCGGCAACCCTCGAGTGGACCTTCAGGAGATTAACAACTGGGTACAGGCCCAGATGAAAGGGAAAATTGCCAGGTCCACAAGGGAAGTGCCCAGTGAAATCAGCATTCTCCTTCTTGGTGTGGCTTACTTCAAGGGTGAGGGCTTCTCCACTTCTTGTTGTCCAAGGGTGGATGGCAGATGTCGGAGGGGGCTGAGAAAGAGGTGAAATCAAAGACCTTGCCCAACACAAACCCAGGGAGAATGCTAGAGGAGGATGTGAGAACTTCATGTGCCTGAAGTATGTCTGCTTGTCATCTACCAAGTGCCCAGAAAGTATTTGATAAGTGTCTACAAAGTGTAACAGCCTGATTGGTGTTGGACACTGTGTTAGATTTCTGGCTTTTGAGTCAGGCCAGGATTAAATCCTGGCTCTGCCTTTATGAGTCTCATGACCCTGCACAAGTTTCAGAACCTTTCTAGGTCTATTTCTCATCTTTAATATGAAGGTCACACACTGACTTCATAGACACTTTGTACATCTTCTCAGCAACCCTAGTACTATAACTGGAACACCAGAGGTGCTCAGTCAACTATTGTTAGTTATCTACCAAATTTTTTCTAGGCATTGATGATGTACCAGAGACTGTTCCATAGGTCTCGTTCTGAAGCCAGTGCTATTCAGATCAGGCTTTGCAGGGAGTGGTTTGGGTGATCTCCCCCTTAAAATGCTTTGTGACCATTTATCAGGTAGCAGAAAGAGTGAACCCCTAAATTCATAGAGAAAAGTCTGATGGCTTCCTATTTCAAACACTCATCTCCAGGCAATGAAAGAGTAGTAGTCACAGACCCAGTATATTCAAAGCCATATTAAACCAAAGGAGTTGGTAATCCAGTCAAATCAACAAAATTGACTTATTTGCATCTGAGTTTTCTGGACCTATTTGCTTGTAGAGGGTTCTGGAAATACTGAGGTACAAATAATACATGCCAACATAGAGCAGCTATTCCCTCAGGTGTCAAATACAGAGCCACCGAGGACTAAGATTTCTTTAACTAGACAAATTTCAGTAGTGGGCTTTGGAGATACAGTGCGGTCCCATTTCCTTTCTGGTAACTGGGGCTCAGGATGCTCTGTTCATCTCATTTCAGGGCAGTGGGTAACAAAGTTTGATACCAGAAAGACTTCCCTGCAGGATTTCCACTTGGATGAGGAAAGGACCGTGAGAGTCCCCATGATGTCAGACTCCAAGGCCATTTTACGCTATGGCTTGGATTCTGATCTCAACTGCAAGGTCTGTAGGGGTAAAGTCAGTGGAGGGTGGTGGGAGAGGTCTTAGGCAGAATGGTGTAGCGGAAATAGATATACTTTTAAGATTCTGCAGCTAGCCGGGCGCGGTGGCGCACGCCTGTAATCCCAGCACTTGGGAGGCTGAGGCAGGAGGATCAAGAGTTCAAAGCCAGCCTCAGCAATGGCGAGGCACTTAGCAACTCAGTGAGACCCTGTCTCTAATAAAATACAAAAAAGGGCTGGGGATGTGGCCCAGTGGTCGAGTGCCCCTGAGTTCAATCCCCGGTACCCCAAAAAAAAAAAAAAGATTCTGCAGCTATCTGAATTTAGCCAGCTGTGTGACTTTTGAGCAAGTAAATAACATTTCTGAAGTCAGGTATGGTGGTGCATGCCTGTATCCCAGCAACTCGGGAGGCTGAGACAGGAGGATCACAACTTTGAGGCCAGTCTCAGAAACTTAGTGAGACCCTGTCTCAAAATAAAAAAAATAAAAAGGGCTTGGGATGGAGCTCAGGGGTAAAGTGCCCCTGAGTTAAATTCCTAGTACCAAAAACTAAAACAAAACACATCTCAAAACCTTTCTTCTCAAAATTGGGTGAGAGGTAGTTGTCAAAACTTATCCTCTCAGTATTTGTTGTAAGGATTAAGGTAATGAAAAATGGGTCCTCAAGCTTTGGCACTCAGATATTGATGTCTTTTTCCTTTTTTGGGGGGGGGGTACTAGGGATTGAACTCCTGTATCTTTTTTTGAGAACTTTTGTGTAGAGAATTAAGAACCAAACTCCATAAACTGTTACAAACTCCACATTGCTGGCTTTTCTAAGGCTTTTGGTATACCTGACTTCTTGTAATTCTGTCAGTAGTTCTTAACCCTGTTTTGGGCTATGAATCTCTTTAGGACAAAAGTGCCTGAAACACTACAGGATAAATGCCATTTGTGCACATGAACACATTTCTGTAAGATCTCAGGGGATTCTTGGGACCCTGATGCTATTTTTTTCTGTGGGCCTTAGGTTGACAACCTTTGGTCAAAAACTGTTATATTGCTGCTTTTGTATTACTGTGTCCAAGACTCCCACTTCTAGTTCAATTCTCTGCACAGAGCAGATGATCAATCAATAAATAAATGATGGCAGGTGGGTTTTTGGAGAAAACAGAGACCTGAAATTCAATTCTACCTCTTTAGAACTATGCCAGAAAATTCTTTTAGCAGATAACTTCAGTTGGTATTAGGCTAAGAAGATAACAGTCTGTTTTTTTTTTTTTTTTTTTTTTTTTTTTTTTTTTTTGGTGGTACTGGGGATTGAATCCAGGGCCTTGCACATGCTAGGCAAGCACTGAGCTACATCCCTAGCGCCACCACCCCATTTTATTTTTTCCTTGTCAGTACTGGGGATTGAACCCAGAGGTACTCTACTACTAAGCTATATCCCCAGCGCTTTTTATTTATTTATTTTTATTTATTTTTAAAAAATATTTATTTATTTGCTTTAGTTGTACATGATGCGTTTATTTGTACGTGGTGCTGAGGATCAAACCCAGGCTGCGCACATGCTAGGCAAGCGCTCTACCGCTGAGCTACAACCCCAGCCCTTATTTTTTATTTTGAGAAAAGTCTTGCTAAGTTACCCAGACTGGCCCTGAACTTGAGATTTTCTTGCTTTACTCAGCCTCCTGAGCTAATGGGATTATAGGTGTGCTCCACTGTGCCTTTTCTTTTCTTTTTCTTTTTGCAGTACTGGGGATTGAACCCAGGACATGAGGTCAAACAAACAAACAAAAAGAAACACTTCTCCCTCCATTAACCATGATGCTAATAGCCCATACTTCCCCCAAATACATCATTCTAATTTGCTGCTTTCAATCTTTTGCACATGAGGCAAGCATTCTAGCCCCAAAGCCTACTGTTTTTTTGGGTCGGGGGGGGGGTAACTGGGGATTGAACTCAGGGAAACTTGACCATTGAGTCACATCCCTAGCCCTATTTTGTATTTTATTTAGAGACAGAGTCTCATTGACTTGCTTTTGCCAAAGCTGGTTTGAATTCATGATCCTCCTGCCTCAGCCTCCTGAGCCACTGGGATTAGGGGTGTGCACCAATGCGCCTGGCCCAAAGCCTGCTTTTTGAAGGAATATTCAGAGATGACTTGCTGCCAGAAAACAACAACCTAGGAGACAACTGTTAGGTAGATCAGGGTCTGGGGACACATAAGGCCTGGGACCCACCAGAAGAAAGAGGAAGACAGCTCTTGGGCTGTAAAGGGCTAACCCTTATCCTTCCTCTCTGTTGTTTCAGATTGCCCAGCTGCCCTTATCCGGAAGCATGAGTATCATCTTCTTCTTGCCCCTGAAAGTGACCCAGAACTTGACCATGATAGAAGAGAGCCTCACTTCTGAGTTCATTCATGACATTGACCGAGAACTGAAGACTATTCAAGCAGTCCTGAGCATCCCCAAGCTGAAGCTGAGTTATGAAGGCGAAGTTACCAAGTCCATACAGGAGATGAGTATGTTTGACACGACCCTTTGCTCTAGGTGGGTGGGGTGGCATGCAGTTTTCAAGCGTTCTGCCTTGCTAAGCAGAACTCAAGAGCTCCATGGCCTTTTTGGAAGGCCCTTTACATGTTCTCACATGTCCTCCATTCTACTAGTGTTGGAGGGGAAGACTGAACTGCCTTCCTATCACTCATTCCTCAGCCCCATCACAGATCCTGTAATAGAAGCTCAGAATACTGAGCCTCAAGACTGGTCTGTTTGACCTGGTTTCTTTTTTTTTTTTTTTTTTTTTTTTTTAATATTTTTTGGTTGTCAATGGACCTTTATTTTATTTATTTATTATTTACATGTGATGCTGAGGATCAAACCCAGGGCCTTACACATGCCAAGCAAGTGCTCTACCACTGAGCCACAGCCATAGCCTGTTTCTAATCTGTCATGTGCTGTGTACTCAGGGGTGGAACACTTACCCCTCAGTCTGCTTGGAGATCTACATAATTCATAGAAGATCAAAAGCAGGCCTCTACTCCAGCTTGCTTACCTTTTTGAGAATCAGGATGTAGGATTCAGGATTTATTCTCTGGGGTGTTGGATATGGTGGGATTTTATTTATTTGTTTGTTTAAAAAAATTTTGGTTGTAGATGGACACAATATTATTATTTTTATTAATTTATTTTTATGTGGTGCTGAGGATCAAACCCAGGGCCTCACGCATGTGAGGCAAGTGCTCTGCCACTGAGCTACAACCCCAGCCCATAAGGTGGGATTTTAATTAGAATCTCTATCTCTGCAGAACTGCAATCCTTGTTTGAGTCACCAGACTTCACCAAGATCACAGGCAAACCTATCAAGCTTACTCAAGTGGAACACAAGGCTGGTTTTGAGTGGAATGAGGATGGGGCAGGAACCACCCCCAGCCCAGACCTCCAGCCTGCCCACCTCACTTTCCCCCTGGAATATCACCTTAACCAACCTTTCATCTTTGTACTGAGGGACACAGACACGGGAGCCCTTCTCTTTATAGGCAAAATTCTGGACCCCAGAGGCACTTAATGCTCCACTTCAACTTCTAGAATCCTAGAAGAAAACCCCAGAGGGATGGCAGATTATACATTACATGAAGGATGCCCCGAGTTTCAATGTATACTTTGCAATAAAAGAGCTTTCTCCTTGGGCTGGGGTTGTGGCTCAGCGATAGAACGCTCGCCTAGCATGTGCGCGGCCTGAGTTCAATCCTCAGCACCACGTAAATATAAATGCATTGCATTGTGTACAACTAAAGCAAATAAATATTAAAAAAAAAAAAAAGCTTTCTCCTTAACTTTTGTCACTTTGTTCCTCCTCCTATTTTGAGATATGCTAAGTTTAATATGAAGATACATTTCCTACTTATGGCCTGGTTCTGTTTGAACTGTGTAGAAAATTACCATTTATAAGTATTTTTAGTTATCTGTGTTGTATAAGGCAGGGACTGATTTTCTGCTGTGGAAGTCTTTATGTATTAGTATTACTAATCCCTCCAGGAGGGCATCTCCCATACCCACAGTCACTGAAGCATGTTGTCTAAGTCAACTTTCCATTACCATAACAAATACCTGAGATAATTAGTAAGAGAAAAGGTTTGCCAAGTGTGGTGGTGCATGCCTGTAATCCTAGCTGCTCAGGAGTCTGAGGCAGGGGCATTTCAAGTTCAAGGACAGCCTGGGCAACTAAGATTCAAAGTAGCACATGCTTTTAAATAAAACATTCTATCATTTTTTTGGGGGGGTGGGGTAGAGTGGGGATGGGGTATACTGGGAATTGATCCCAGGGGTCCTTTACCACTGAGCTATACCCCAATCCTTTTTATTTATTTATTTATTTATTTTTATTTTGGGTACTGGGGGATTGAACCCAGTGGTGCTTAACCACTGAACTATATCCCCAGCCCTTTTTATATTTTAATTTTGAGACAGGATCTTGCTAAGTTGCTAGGGCCCTGCTAAGTTGCTGAGGCTGGCTTTGAATTTGTGACCCTCCTGCCTCAGCCTCCAAGCTGCTAGGATCATAGATGTGAACCACTGTGCCAAGCCCTTTTATTTTGTTTATTTATTTATTTGGTACTGGGGATTTAACCCAGGGGCATTTAACCGCATCAACAGCTCTTTTTATTTTATTTTTAAAAATTCTGAGACAGGGACTCACTAAGTTGCTTAGGGTCTCACTATATTGCCCTCCTGCCTCAGTTTCCTGAGTAGCTGGCATTACAGGTGTAGCTGGCTAGAAATAATTTTTTTGTGAAGTATTTAAATAAAGTTCGCAAGTACACATAAAATGGGACTTGATATATAAAATTTTAAATGTATTATTTAAAGACGTATACCTATATTACAAAGTACAACAGAACCTTCTTTAGGAACATGAAACACGCTAAATGTTTGGAATGGAAGAACTACAGAATTGTCTGCAATTGACTAAAATTGTTTTTCTTGAAAAAGCCCTAGCAAAAAATCTCATTGGCTACTCCTTTGCCACAATGAGTTATTAGAGGAGAAACCACATTCTGTCTGATTTCCATTGAACAAGTGTTTGAATGCTAACCTGTATGCTAAATATTTAGTTTTTTTGAAAGCTGCTGCCAGGAATCTTAGGACTATTCATTTCCTGACTGTAATGCCATGGCAATTGACAGGCACTTCTTGGGCATGGCCAGGGTGGGCAAGTCTTCAAAAGTAGAGTGGGCCTGGCCTTCCTTCCCACTAACTCATCTGAACCACTTGGTCACAAGTAATATAGCAACAGGGTTCAGGCCTAGAGATTCCCACAGTCTTTTGATTGGGATGGGGTCTGGATTGTTGCTATATATCCTCATGGAATGCCATCCCTACCTCCATTTCTTGAGTTTGAAACCGCAAAAAGCAACATCCATACACCCTCAGAACTTTTCTTTTGGTGGAAATGGGGATTACACTCAGAGTCTAATGCACTCTACCACTAAACTGCACCCTCAGGGCCCTCTGAGCATTTTTTCTTTTTTTTTTTTTTTTATGTGGTACCAGGGATTGAACTCAGGGGCACTCGACCACTGGGCCACATCCCTGGCCTTTTTTGTATTTTATTTAGAGACAGGGTCTCACTGAGTTGCTAAGTGTCTCGCCATTGCTGAGGCTGGCTTTGAACTCGCGATCCTCCTGCCTCAGCCTCCCAAAGTGCTGGGATTACAGGCGTGCGCCACTGTGCCCGGCTCCTCTGAGCATTTTTTGAAGTCCCCCATCCTCCTTCTGGTTACTCACACAGTCTGTATTTCATTTGCCAGCTTGGAGAGGTTTGGTAGAAATAAGTAGTCTCTTTCCAAGTTTACTAACAGGAAGAATTCAAAAAGGAGGCACATGTGTTATCAAGTCATTCCGGTGAGTTTGATTTTATTAGTGTTTGGTTAGTGAGTCTCCCAAAAGGACTCAATGAAAGCCAGGGAATAAGGAATGGTAAAACACAAATACAGAGTTGCCATTACAAGAAGAAATTCTCCAACAATAAAATGGCCCCATATTTATTTCTTTATGTAACAATTTATACTTCCCTGGTTTTAACAAAGGATTTGAAGAAGCTAGATGCTGTAAGTGGAATTCTGTGTCTCTAGGGTTAAGAAGTCATGATGGCTTCTTGCTTTATAATTATTTTTCAATTATAATATAACTACTAAGAGTTGAAGTTCCCACTGGATTGGGATGCAACATTTCATTACTACTAGAAACCATAGGAATGTTCCAGGGAAACAGATTCTCATCATTAAGTGAAATGGAATCTAGCCAAAACCCCAGGCTAACATCCAGAAGCCTGCAGATCAGCTACAATCCTTTTAAAGGGCTTGGATTCTCCAGATACTAGTTGTAAGTCTTTTCTTGGGCCTGGGAGTTTTTTTTTTATTGGAGGGCGATTAACTACTTCAAGACATACCCATCAAAATAGGTATGCATCTCTTTCCAACTGCAATGTTGATAGAGTCCTCTCTGCCCCTCATAATGATTGGCATGGGATAGCTGGGAAAATCCTGCCTTCTCTGATGACAGGTCCATAGCAACAGAATCTCTTTAACTCTGCCATGATTCCTTTCCAGTGGCCAGAGTTCTTTAGGGACTTTACCCTAAAGGCCCTGCAGGAATGGGTGGCAAGTCCAATAAACAGGATCTCATCTTTTGCAGCTCCTGGATCTCATCACTCCAAGGGCCACAGTGTACCAACAGAATTTTTTCTGCCTTTTGTATGGTGTTCAGAGCTTCAGGTACTGCAAACCTGAACCAAGGGAGGTAAGAGGAGTCAGTTTAGTCAGTCAAGCAAATATTAACTGAAAGCCTATTCATATATACTGTGAAAAACAGAAAGCCATCTAAGTTCATTTCTATCCTCTAGGATCTTACAATCTAGGATGAGACACTTTCACAAATATACTGCAAGGTGAAGCTTGAGGGAAAAAAGCTATAATAAATATTAAAGTATAAAGACTCCAGAATCCTTGGGGTGGGGTTGTCACTCAGTGGTAGAGCACTGCCCTTCCACCTGTGAAGCACTGGGTTCAATCCTCAGCACCACATAAAAATAAATAAATAAAATAAAGGTATTAGCCGGGCGCAGTGGCGCACGCCTGTAATCCCAGCACTTTGGGAGGCTGAGGCAGGAGGATGACGAGTTCAAAGCCAGCCTCAGCAATGGTGAGGCACTTAGCAACTCAGTGAGACCCTGTCTCCAAATAAAATATACAAAAGGGCTGGGGATGTGGCCCAGTGGTCGAGTGCCCCTGAGTTCAATCCCCGGTACCACACACAAACAACACAAAAAAAAAAAAGGTATTGTGTCCATCTACAACTAAAAAAATTTTGGAAAAAAAAAAGACTCCAGAATCCTGAGAAAACAGGTAAATTTAAATATAATATTTATGCAAGATTTATTATTATTATCATTATTATTATTACTACTACTACCAGGGATTGAACCCAAGGGCACTTGACCACTGAACCGCACTCCCAGCCCTTTTGATTTTTAATTTTGAGACACTAAATTGCTTAGGGTTTCGCTAAATTCCCAAGGCTGGCCTTAAGTTTGTGATCCTCCTGTCTCAGTCTCCTAAATCGCTGAGACTATAGGCACGCGCTACTGTGCCTGGTTTTTATGCAATGTTTATGAAAGAGTGTTCATCCTAGGGCAAACAAGTCTACCCTGACCAAATTCTTCACTCTTTCCTCTCTTTGACCAAATGGTCTGCCCATGACTCACAATCTTACATTTAAGCTTCATATGCTTCAAACACTTTCTCATACCAATGTATCTCAATGACAATTGTTATTAAGGCTAGAGACATTATATCCAGAAATACTGAAATCTGTCCCCCCACAATAATCTCAGTAAAGAAAGTAGGTGAGGCATCACCTCATCAACCCTGCTGTTCCTTACTCTTTTTTTTTTTTAAGCAGATGGACACAATACTTTTATTTTATTTACTTTATTTTTACATGGTGCTGAGGAGTGCTCTACCGCTTCAACCCCAGCTGTCCTTACTCTTTTTTTTTTTTTTTTTAATATTTATTTATAGCCAGGTGCGGTGGTGTACACCTGTAATCCCAGCACTTGGGAGGCTGAGGCAGGAGGATCATGAGTTCAAAGCCAGCCTCAGCAATGGCAAGGCACTTAGCAACTCAGTGAAACCCCGTCTCTAATAAAAATACAAAAAAAGGGCTGGGGATGTGGCCCAGTGGTCTAGTGTCCCTGAGTTCAATCCCTGGATAAAAAAAAAAAAAAAAAAAAAAAAAAAAAAAAAAAAAAAAAAAAAAGAAAAAACTATTTGTTTGTTTTAGTTGTACACAATGCCTTTACTTTTTGAAACCCGGGCCACACATGTGCTAGGCAAGCGCTCTACCTCTCAGCCAACAACCCCAGTCCCCCTCCTTACTCTTAATGTTTGTTTGTTTGTTTGTTTGTGTATGTGTGTGGTGCTGGAGTTTGAAGCCAGGGCCTCAGGAAAGCTAGGCAAGGGCTCTACAACTGAGCTATGCTCCCAGTCCATTTATGTATGTACCAGGGAGCGAACCCAGGTGCTTAACCACTGAGCCACATCCCCAGCCCTTTTTATTTTGAGATGGGGTCTCACTGAGTTGCTTAGAGCCTTGCTAGTTGCTGAGGCTGCCTTTGAACTTGTGATCCTCCTGTCTCAGCCTCCTGAGCCACTGGAATTACAGGAATGTGCCAGTGCAACTGGCCCAGTTCCTTCTTTTAACATTTAAAGCAGAGTTTCTCAATCTTGACATAACTGATATCGTGTGCTAGGTAACTCTTTGCTGTGGGGGCTCTCCTGTATATTGTGGGAGATTTAGCAGCACCTCTGGCCTCTACCCAACAGATGCTAGTAGTATCCCTCAACCCCAGTTATGGCAATGAAAACTGTTTCCAGACAGCACCAAATACTGTCTGAGGGCAAAATCGCTCCTGGTTGAAAATTACTACTTTAAAAGGAATAGGTTGCAAACTAGGGAAAAGGCAGAGCCCCTGGAATTGAGGTTGTTGAAAATGAGAGCCAAGGAGGTGTGATTAATCAGAGAGGAATGAGAAGGAGTGCTTATGCTGGTGGGTGGTGGGGCTGCCAGGCAAGTCCCCTCTGGGAAATTTATTTCAGATTTAAGTGGTTTCCCTGTATCTCTCTGGAGGAAAATTGAAAGCTTCAAGTTTGTCAGTAAAACAGAAGACAAAGATCTCTTCTGAAGAGGAAAGAAAAAATTTTTGATATGCTTAAAAGTACCATAGAAAACATACACAGAAGCACCTAGTAAAAAACAGCCCAATGTGTAGCCTGGCAAAGCACCAGGAAAAGGGAAAGACTTACCCATTGAACAAGACTTGGGCCAGTTTGAAGAGTTCATGGCCCATTTCAACACTGGATGGACCATGGCGAGCCTCAACTGCTCGGAGACTCTTCTGTAGGTGGGCAGCTGACTTTTGCCAGTCCCCTGTGAGAAAAAGGAAAATCTTACTACTGTAAGGAACCACAGTCTACCAGGTGCGGTGGCGCATGCCTGTAATTTCAGCAGCTTGGGAGGCCGAGGCAGGAGGATTGCAAGTTCAAAGCCAGCCTCAGCAAAAAGCGAGGTGCTAAGCAACTTGGTGAGACCCTGTCTCTAAATAAAATACAAAACAGGGTTGGGAATGTGGCTCAGTGGTTGAGTCCCCCTGAGTTCTACCACTGGCACCCCCCAACCCCCACACAAAAAAAGAACCACAGTCAAGCTGGGTGTGGTGGCACTTGCCTGTAATTCTAGTGGCTCAGGAGGCTGAGGGAAGAGGATTACAAGTTCAAAGCCAGCCTTAGCAATTCAATGAGGCCCTGTCTCAAAATAAAAAATAAAAAGGGCTGGGGATGTGGCTCAGAGGTTAAGTACCCCTGGGTTCAATCCCTAGCACAAAAACAAAACAAACAAACAAACACCCCAAAAATATCTACAGTCAAGGGCTGGGATGTATCTCAGTGGTAGAGTACTTGCCTAGCATGCATGAGACCATGGGTTCAATCCTAACATTGCAAAAACACAGTCAACTTGGATAAATTTCCAGGGTACAGAAAGCCAAATGGAAGGGAAAGCAGCCTCAGTTTAAAGACTGAAAAAATCAAATCAAAACAAAATAAAACAACCAGAAAAGGCAAGGATTAGGACAAAGCACACAAGGCAGGAAATGAAAAACACACACCATACCTAAGGTAGCATAAGCTCGGGCCAAGTCATCCTCAATTTCTCCCACCATGGTGTGCTCAGTTGGCAGGAAGCTCTCTGCATCTTGCTGGCATCCCAACAACTGCTGAATGGCTTTCTCTGTTAATTAAAAAAAAAAAAAAAAAAAAAAAAAAAAAGAAGCCTCAGTATGCACACAGACCCAGTCCTGGAAATAAGAACCTAGGTCAAGTTCTGTATACACCACACCTTTTCCCATGATGTCAAGCTCTAATTTTTCAGGGCAAGGGGGAGTCCAACAACTACCTTCTGAAAAGAGGATTCTTTCCTGTTTTTCTTCCCTTCCTTTTTCTTTTCTTTTTTCTTTCTTTCTTTCTTTTTTTTTTTTTTTTTTTGGTACCAGGGATTGAACTCAGGGGCACTCAACCACTGGGCCACATCCCCAGCCCTTTTTTTATATTTTATTAGAGACAGGGTCTCACTGAGTTGTTAAGTGCCTCGCCGTTGCTGAGGCTGGCTTTGAACTCATGATCCTCCTGCCTCAGCCTCCCAAGTGCTGGGTTTCAGGCATGTGCTACCACACTTGGCCTTTTTTTTTTTTTTTTTTTTTTTTGATGCTGAGGATCAAATCCAGGGCCTCATGCATGCTAGGTAAGTACTCTACCACTGAGCTATACCCTGGTCCAAGAACAAGATTCTTATCTCCACTGGGCACATGCCTCACTGCTCTTTAGAAGAGACAGGCCCTTTTGAGGGCAGAACAACCTTTGAAGGAAGTTAGGTCATTAAGGTTGTGGAGTTAAAATAAATGACACTGAACTTCTGGAATTGCATAAAGTTCATGGAAGTCAGAGATAACCCTTCAGTGGTCAGGATAAGTTCAGATAGGTTCATTAGCTATCAGATGCCTAAGACAACAACTGCTTGAACCATTTGGCACTTTTTCAAGCACTCCAGTCTGAGCTGGTTAGGGTTTAGTCTCATTGGCCTATATAGCCATCTTGTGGCTGGTGTGGGGATAATTGAATTCAGTTCTTCAATCATTCCTGAGTATGTTCAAGTGCAAGATGTTTTGAGAATAAATGAAAGGGAAGGAGCTGGATGATCAAAGCAGGGAGCCAGTCTCACCTAGCTTACCACTTCTGAGAAGCTTTCGGGCCATCCCAACCTGCTGCTGAAGGTTTTGTAACTGAGAAACCAGGCGATCCCTGCTGACAGATTCTGTACAAGATCTGTTGCCACAGCTCAGCACATCATCTCCCTGTGGAAGTCAGCACTGTCTTTATTCCTATACTGGAGTCGGTTATTAACATTGCATGTGCTTACATTATAGGATGACTGATGAGATGGGGAAAAGAGATTCCTGCAATAATACATCAGGATCAAAGCCTGACTGAATCTCGTCTGATAGCAGCAACTCCAATGAAAGCAATAGCTGATCTAAACCTGAGATTTAATTTTCAGAACAGAATTGTTCCAGAATAGTTCACAATTTCTTTCCATCTCAGCAGCCCCTCTCTTACCTCTCTTTGGGCCAGGACTTTGAATAACAAACACATTTCTAGTGGTTATAAAAAAAAAAGGCCAACAGAGCTGGGTGGTGCAAGCCTATAATCCCACCTACTCAGAAGGCTCAGGCAAGAGGATTCAAATTTGAGGCTATCCTGGGCAACTTAGGAATGACTGTCTCAAAATTAAATCTAAAAAAATGGCTGGGGCGTAGGTCAGGGGTGGAACATTTGCCTAGCAATGCACAAAGCCCTGGGTTCCATCCCCAGCACAACCAAAAAAAGAAAACCACTTGACCTTAGTTTGCAACTCCAGATTTCCAACACAATTAGCTCTGTATTTTACTTCCTAAGAACATTGTTTCCTCTGGCAGAAGATAAAACCTGAGGTGGGAATTTGCTGTGTTCAAGATGCTAATACGGCTGGGCGCGGTGGCGCACGCCTGTAATCCCAGCACTTGGGAGGCTGAGGCAGGAGGATTGCGAGTTCAAAGCCAGCCTCAGCAATGGCGAGGCACTTAGCAACTCAGTGAGACCCTGTCTCTAAATAAAAAAATACAAAAAAGGGCTGGGGATGTGGCCCAGTGATCGAGTGCCCCTGAGTTCAATCCCCGGTACCCACAAAAAAAAAAAAAAAAAAAAAAAAAAAAAAGCCAATACGTATGCCATTGTTTGGCAATAGCAACCCAATTTCTCCTGGGAATCCCCCTAATTCCTTCCATAGTGTCCCATAGCTGAGGTGTCGGGCATGTGGCTCAGATGTGGCCCATTTCTCTGGCCCAAATGGCTAGAGGACAACTGTGGGCTCTGGTTTTCCTTCAGCCACAGTCACTGGGTTAATGACACTTATAAGACTTTTTGCCCAGACTGTGTTGGAATGGCACACATTTTCATCCTCCTGGGCAGGGAGGACAAGGAGGCTGAGATGCTGGCAGCTCTTGCATGATGAGAGGGAAGTCTGTCTGAGGATGGGGCTAGCACAGAGGGAATGGAGCTGAAAGAGGCAAACAGAAAAATGGGGTCCTGGTGACACAGGTATCTGAACCTCTGAATCAAAATGAATCTGAAGTAGGCCTACCAGAGGACTTTTTTTTTTTTTTAATGGTACTGAGGATTGAACTCAGGGGTGCTCTACCACTAAGCTCCATTCCCATTATTATTATTATTATTATTATTATTATTATTATTATTATTATTTTAATTTGAGACAGGGTCTAAGTTATCCAGGCTGGCCTCAATCTTGCGATTTTCCTGCCTCAGATTCCCAAATTGCTGGGATTATAGGCATGCGCTATTGTACCTGGCTGCCCTGGGACTTCTCAATGATTTACTTGAGCAAATAAATTTTGCAGTCTTTTTTCCCCCCTTAAATCAGTTTAGATGGGATTTTCTGTCATTTGCAAGAGAAATGGTTCACTAAATCACTAAATCCAACCTTTCCCTGTGGTTCCTTTGGAGGGAAAACCCACGTGTGAGTTTTCTATTTTGTTAAAACAGAAGTGATATTATTGCTCTCAGAACCTATAAGCCCTCCATGGCTTCCTCCTAAAGTCTGATGACCTTTGGGCTCAGAACAATAGAGAAGGGAGAAGAGAGATTTACCTGCATGATTGCTCTGCAACTGTTACAACAGAATGCTTCCCACCTGGGCCCTGCAGCTGTTCTGAGCTCTTCAGCGTGACAGGCTGGACAATTGCAGTCAAAGAAGTACTGAGACCTCAGCTTCTGCTGCCTTTCAGCAACACCCATCCGGCTTTCGTGAGGCCCTGGAGAGAGAGATCACCCCCCGGCTAAGACTTAAAGCAAGAGAGTTCAACACTACTTAGAAGCCTTCAGCAGAGCTGAGGGTCTGGACAATTATTCATCATGACTGATAACCTTTACTCACACATTTGTGAAACTGGCTACTGAAATAAGTAAGCTTCCAAGTTGATGGGACAGGAAGAAAAAGAAGCTGAAAAGGTGCTTCTAGCCCCTTTTCAGTATAGGAGGCTTTCAGGGATTAAGCTTTGTTATCATGTGGCTTCATACTATGATAAGAAGACCTTTTTTCTTTTCTTTATTTTACCCTGGCCTGAGGATGCCTTGCCTTTTCCAGAAAACAAACACCAGACAGGGGAAGGCACCTGCCCATTGACTTGTTCATTCCTCTGCACCTTGTCCTTCCAGCTGGTGAAGGGCAGGACAGTGGGGAGGAGGGCGGGCTCACCATAGCAGTGGAGAATCTCTTGCCCTTTTCTAATCCTTTGTGCTGCCCGAATGGTGGCGACAGTGCTGGTGAAGGACATGCTGGTGTTGGGGCTGCAGGAGTGGTTCAGGAGGCTGACAACAGGGAAGATACCTGTGGCAAGGCGTACTTGCCTGCTGTTGGCAATGATGCTCTCTTTAGATCCTGAAAGTACAATAGGGAGAAGGAAAAATGTATCAGAACATGAGTCCTGGCCTCATCATCCATTCTTCAGATGAGCTAGGCAGCTGGGCCTGAAGCCCATCTGAGTCATGGCTCCACAGCCAGATCCAATATAAATTGGATGGAACATGACTCACAGCAAATTCTGGTCCCCAGGAAGCAAAGTGAACGAACACATGAAAAGTCCACTGGAATCCTGGAACCAAGCCATTGTGTTTCTATACCACACACACAAAACCCCCAAGTTTAGGATTTATAAAAAAAAAAATAATAAAAAAGGCTTTATCAGTAGGGAGCCTTCTAGACAGTTTCATAACATTCACAAGGACACAGACGCTAAAGTACGTGTTGGGATTATTTCCCAAAGACTAAGTACTTTTGTTTAACAGGTCCTTGGATGGTTAACAGAACAAGTGGCCTAGCTACCATATCAAACTTCATATATTTAAGTAGGCTTAAGTGTGTGTGTGTTTGTGTGTATAAACTAAATATTTCTGCTGGGTACAGAAATTTGCTTGTAATTCCAATAACTTCGGAGGCTGAAGCAGCAGGATTGCAAAGCTCGAGGCCAGCCTCAGCATCTTAGCAAGACCCTATCTCAAAAAAAAAAAAAAAAGAGTCAGGCACTATGGCACATGCCTGTAATCCCAGCAACTCGGGCAGCTGAGGCAAGAGTTCAAAGCCAGCCTCAGCAACTTAGTGAGGCCCTCAGCAACTTAGTGAGACCCTGTCTCTAACAGAATATAAAAAAGGGTTAGGGATGTGGCTCAGTGGTTAAGTGCCCCTAGGTTCAATCCCTGGTACCAAACAAACAAACAAACAATCCTCCCCCCCGACCCCCCGCCACACACACACAAAATAGAGTTGGGGATGTGGCTCAGTGGTTAAGTGCCCCTGGAATCAATCCCTGGTACCAAACAAACAAAAAAACAAAAATAGGGCTGGGGATGTGGCTCAGTGGTGGAGTGCCACTGAGTTCAATTCCCGGTGCACCCGGCCAAAAAAAAAAAGGGTTGGGATGTAGTTCAGTGGTAGATAAGTTACATGGTAGAGTAACCTGGGTTCAATCCCCAGTACAAAAAAACAAAAAAAAAAAAAAAACCCAAAAAACAAAAACCAAATAGATATTCTTTACACTCACTTCTCCATCCTGCCCTTTGTCCCACTTTTATGGGAAACCAGTGAGCAGTAGTTTTTATGGAAGCTGACTCTCTGTACTAGCTTTACTGAAGATAGTCTCATGCTCCAAATAATCTCTTTGCCGCACAATTAACCAGCAACTTAACTATATGATTGAAAATCAGGAAGAAAGAAAAAGGCCTCCAGGTAGTGAGCCTGTTCTGCACCAAAGCTCATGTACTTATGTTCACATGCGAGTTCTTTGACTCATGTGCTGGCCAATGTGTTAGATTTCTGTCATTGTGACCTGAGAAATCAACTTAAAAAGTGGAAAAGTTTATTTTGGTTTATTGTTTCAGAGGGTTCAGTCTGTGTTTACCTGGCCCTGTAGCTTTGGGCCTGTGGTGATACAGTGCTTCACTACAGGAATGCATGGCAGAAGCAGCTTACCTCTCATCTCATGGTGCCCAGGAAGTGGAAGGGGGGAGTAGGGGAGTAGGGGTGGGGTGCCAACATCCCCTTCAAGGGAACACCCTCAATATCCTAATTTCCTTCCACTCGGCTCCACTTCCTAAAAGTTCCACCACCTCCCAATAGTGTCACAGACTGACAACCAAACCTTTAGCATATGGGCCTGTGGGGGACATTTAAGACCCAAACTGTAACAGCTATTTGCTTTTACTTCAGACACAGTGCTACTTGATTTGGTTATGTAGTTTCTCAGGCCACAAAAATTCAGAAGCAGAGAACTAATACCAGCAGACTATAAGAGTCAGGTTTTTCTGACAATGGCAAAGGAGACAGGTGATAGAATAGAAATGGAGGAATAAAATTCATGTAAGAGTAATAGCTTTTCACGCCTGTAATCCCAGCACTTTGGGAGGCTGAGGCAGGAGGATCGCGAGTTCAAAGCCAGCCTCAGCAATGGCGAGGCACTTAGCAACTCAGTGAGACCCTGTCTCTAAATAAAAATACAAAAAAGGGCTGGGGATGTGACCCAGTGGTCGAGTGTCCCTGAGTTCAATCCCTGGTACCACAAAAAAAAAAAAAAAAAAAAAAAAAAAAAAAAAAAAAAAAAAAGAGTAATAGCTTTAGGGCAAACAAAAACACCAGTACAGCAACACTTGTACCACTGGGCATGGTGGTGAACATCTGTATTCCAGTTACTTGGGAGGCTGAGGCAGGAGGATTGTAAATTTGAGGTCAGCCTTAATAAATTAGCAAGGATCTAGTAATTTTTAAAATAATTTTCTTTAAATACATATATATTTTTTAGTTATAGATGAACACAATACCTTTATTTTATTTTCTGAATGCTTTTCTTCTTTTTTTTTTTTAATGTTTATTTATTTGCTTTAGTTATACACAATGCCTTTATTTTTACGTGGTGCTGAGGATCGAACCCAGGCCGAGCACATGCTAGGCGAGCACTCTACCGCTGAGCCACAACCCCAGCCCTAATTTTCTTTTCTTTTTGATACTGGGGATTAAACTCAGGGATGCTCAACCACTGAGCCACATCCCCAGCCCTATTTTGTATTGTATTTAGAGACAGGGTCTTACTGAGTTGCTAAGCACCTTGCCATTGCTGAGGCTGGCTTTGAACTTGCGATCCTCCTGTCTCAGCCTCCCAAGCCACTGGGATTACAGGTGTGCTCCATCATGCCTGGCTTTATTTTATTTTTATGTGGTGCTGAGGATGGAACCCAGTACCTCACGTGTGTCAGGCAAGCACTCTACCACTGAGTCCTGGCCCCAGACCAAGGACCTAAATAATTTAGCAAGACCCTGTCTCAAAATAAAAAGGACCAGGGATGTGGCTCAGCGGTAAAGCACCCCAGATTAAATTCTTGGTATATAAAAAAAGAAAACACTAGTACCACTCAAGATTGATTGAGATAGTGGGGACTGAACCCAGGAGCACATTACCTCTGAGCTACATCCCCAGCCATTTTTATTTTTTAATTTTGAGACAGGATCTTGCTACGTTGCTGAGGGTCTCACTAAATTGCTGAGGCTAGCCTCAAACTTGCAATCTTCCTGCCTCAGCCTCCTGAGTCACTGAGATTACAGGTGTGCACCACTGTGCTCAGCACCCCAAGTTTTATCACGCTTGTAATATTTCACCTAACCAGAGGCTCCTGGATAGATAGCACATGTGCATGAGTTTTTTTTTTTTTTTTTTTTTTTTGGTACTGGGGATTGAACTCAGGGGCACTCGACCACTGGGTCACATTCCCAGCCCTTTTTTGTATTTTATTTAGAGACAGGGTCTCACTGAGTTGCTAAGTGCCTCGCCATTGCTGAGGCTGGCTTTGAACTCGCGATTCTCCTGCCTCAGCCTCCCAAAGTGCTGGGATTACAGGCGTGCGCCACCGCGCCCGGCTGAGTTTTTTTAATAGCCACACATATCCCAGGAGTATGTATGTTATAGCTAACCTTGGCCATCTAGAAAGGCTTAAATTATGTTCAGTAGCCCCAGTGTAAGCATGAGAAAGAGCATGTTTCCAGCAGACTGGTTAAATATGAAAGATACTGATACTTACAGGAAAACATTTAGTTTTCTAGAAAACTGGAAAGCCATTAGATAATTGTGATATTACTGTGCATATGCTAGGAATCTCAACAAACCATTTACCAAGGAAATAAATATTCTAAATATAAATGTAATGAATATAGAAAATATCATGAACCATCATGTGAAAATGTTCTATAAAGGAAAACATTAAATATAGGAATTATGTTGTCTCTCTGCAGACACTTCTGGAAATTATCTGTTGCTATGGGGGAACACAAGAATAGAAGGAAAGTAAATACAATTCACACAGGGAATCCAAATGTCTTGATTTTAGTCAATAATTCTACAAATTGTATTAAAACCTTTCATCAGAACTTCTCCTAAGTGCTTGACTAATTTTAGTTTCCTCTTCTCCCTCCTCCCCCCTCGTCCGATGTCTACCTTCTGGAGTATGTGCTAATGAGCAGTGAAAATGCTAAAAGGTAGGCAGCAGGAAGGAGCAGTGCAGGGCATGAACAATTTGTAGTCTGAATAATCAGCCTTGGCATAATTAAAAGTTGCCTTGCATTCCCAACTACTGATAACTGGCAATCCATATTAGAACAGTTGCTAAAATTTTCCCAGAAAAAATGATCACAATACAGTGAGTAATAATGTCAGCTCTGTGAATTATTTATAGATTATCCTCTAGCAGAAGTAGGCCCAGGAACTGAGTGGGGTGCTTATGTCAGAGTTGAATGTCTCTCTAATTATTTCTAAAAAATTAACTATTGATTTTTAAAAATTGCTCAATATTTTGCATTAGTCATCTATTAGTAGAGATAATAGAAAGTGAGAATATGTATGTACCTTATCAACCAAACTTAATGCATGACATTTTGTATTTAAAAAAAAAAAGAGGGAGTGATTCTTTACAAAGGTTGTCTTGCTAATACCCCTAGTGCATTTAAAATGGAATTTTAAGTTAAAAGAAAATTCATGCACAATACTTCCAGAATATATCTACTCTGGTACATATTTTGTAAAACCAGAACTGTGTATCAAGTTATCAAGGACCCAAACTAAAAGTAGATTTCTGGGTTGTTGAAGAGTAAAAGCAAAGGGCAGTGGAGTGATGTGAAGCTACTTCTGGCTTTATTAAGCCTTGTTTTGACATGAATCCAGATGCACTGTGTATGTGCCATTCCCACTGAGACAGAATCACACACACCTGTATCAAAGTCCAGGATGTCATTGGTGGCCAGTTCTGTCCCTTGAGATGGGCACCAGAGAGAGGTTTCCAAGGAGCTTTGATTAAAAGGGATTTATGAAAAGATAATAATGTACATTTTTATAGGTTTTTGTCAAAGTCTATCCTAGTTAACACTTTAATCCTTCTTCTGTGCTACTAATGAAACAGCTGCTAATGAAATTCAATGAGAACACTAAACTGGGAGGTGTTGGAACCCCATAGAAATAATAAAGAGGGATATAACAAGATTAGAAATACGAGCAGACTAAAACAGAATTAGATTGAATTAAAAAAATGAAAGTGAACATTGCTGGTGGGCATGTAACTGGTACACTTACCTGGAGGGCAATTCTGCAAAATGTATCAAGTGCCTTAAAATGCCCATATAAAAAAAAAGGTCTTAGCATTTGGATTATTTTTGTTATAAGAAATGAATTAAAATTACAAAAGAAATACATGGTAGTCAGAAAAAAATTTAAAAACCTAAAATTAGTTGGGTGTGGTGGTACATGCCTGTAATTCCAGTCACTCTGAGGGATGAGTCAGGAGGATGGCAAGTTCAAGGCTAGCCTGGGTAACTTAGTGAGATCCTGTCTCAAAAAAAAAAAAAAAAAAAAAAAAAAAAAAAGGATTGAGATGTAGCTATCCCTTGGATTCAATCTCCAGTGGTTCAAACAAAACAAACAAACTCCCTTGAAAGTTAGAGATAATGCCAGGTGCAGTGGCGCATGCCTATAATCCCAGCACTTGGGAGGTTGAGGCAGGAGGATCATGAGTTCAAAGCCAGCCTCAGCAATAGCAAGGCACTTAGCAACTCAGTGAGACCCTGTCTCTAATAAAATACAAAAAAGGGCTGGGGATGTGGCCCAGTGGTCGAGTGCCCCTGAATTCAATACCTGGTACAAAAAAAAAAAAAAAAAAAAAAAAAAAAAAGAGATAATGACAGTCATCCTGTTGGACAGGTATAACATTAAAAAAATTATTTTTAGTTGTAGATGGACACAATACCTTTATTTTATTTGTTTTTATGTGGTGCTAGGGATCAAACCCAGTGCTACATGCATGCTAGGCAAGCGCTCTACCACTAAGTCACAACCCAGCCCAGATATAACATTTTGATGTATTTTCTCAGTCTTCTTTCTAGGTATATGCATGATTTTTTTTTTTTTTTTTTGATACCAGAGATTGGACCTACGAGCGCTTTACTACTGAGCCACATCCCCAGCCCTTTTTTATATCTTATTTTGAGACAGGGTCTCACTGAGTTGCTGAGGGCCTCCATAAGTTGCTGAGGCTGGCTTTGAACTCATGATCCTTCTGCCTCAGCCTCCTAAGGAGCTGCTGGGGCATGCGTGCGTCACCATGCCTGGCTATGTATGCAATTTTTAACATAATTGGCAACATGGTGCACATGAGGATTTATTTCTCTTCATGTAATATATCATGGTCATTTTTTACACCCTAATCTAAAATGCATATACTAGGGTTGGGGACGTAGATCAGTGATAGAGCACTTGCCAAGCATGTGAGGCCCTAGGTTTGATTCTAGCACTGCAACAAAACAAAACACAAGTGCATATTATAAAAAACAAACCAACAAAAACAACTCTTCCAATCTTAAGAGGCAAAAAAAAAAAAAAAAAAAAAAATGGTATCTTGTTTTAATTTCTAGTGTGAGATTAGAGATTGACCATTTTTATTACTACTTTGATAAAGTGCTTATTCATGTGCATTTTAAGAAGCTTTACTGAGATTTAATTTATCTACTATAAAATTCTTCCATCTTAAGTGTACAATTCAATGATTTTGGGGGGGGGGAATTTACATAGTTATGCAACCATTACCACAACCCAGTTTTAGAACATTTTCATCACTATGCAGATTTTAAAAAGCTCATTTTAAAAGTTGTATCATTGCTAGAGATGTTCCTCATTTTGTCATCCACATCTTAATTTTTGTTTATGGGTTTTTTTTAGGGGTAAGGATGTTAAAACAACAATTTCATTTGTTCACAATTCCATGTGCCAGTCAGTAATTTTGGCTAAGCTCAGTTGAATGCTTTTTTCTGCTGGTTTTATCCAGAGATTACTCACGTGATTGCTTTTATCTGGCACATGGTCTTTTCTCCTTAAGGAGCTCTTGTTGACATGGTGACACCATCATTCCAAAGAGGTGATAGTGGAAGTTACAAGGCTTTTTAAAAAAATTTATTTATTTGCTTTAGTTGTACACAATGCCTTTATTTTTACATGGTGCTGAGGATCAAACCTGGGCCGTGCACGTGCTAGGTAAGCGCTCTACCCCTGAGCCACATTCCCAGCCCAGTTACAAGGCTTTTGAGATTTAGACTCAAAAGTTACATAATGTTACTCCTACTGTATTCCACTGGTCAAAGCAAGTTAGAGAGCTAGCCCACATTCAAGGGGAGGGGAAAGATACTCCACTTCTGATTTTTTTTTTTTTGGTGGTGGTGGTGGGGATTGAACCCAGGGTTTTGTGCATACTAGGCAAGCTTTCTAGAAACTGAGCTATCTCCCCAGCCCGATACTCCTTTTTGTTTTGGGTAACAGGGATTGAACTCAGGGGACACTCGACCACTGGGCCACATCTCTAGCCCTTTTTTAAAAAAAATTATTTTGACACAGAGTCTTGCTAAGTTGTTGAGGGTGTTGCTAAGTTGCTGAGCTAGCTTTGAACCTGAAATTCTTCGGCCTCAGCCACCTAAGCGACTGGGATTTCAGGTGTGTGCCACTGCACCTGGTCAGAGAATGCTAATATTGAGCAGTATCCCTATCCCTGTTTGTCTTTACTTTGAGACAGGAGCTTGCTAAATTGCCCAGACTGGCCTTGAACTTGGAATTTTCTGCCTCAGCCTCCTGAGCTGCTAGATTGGCATGTGTCACCAAGTGCAGTCTAATTTTTTTTTTGGTACTGGGGATTGAACTCAGGGGTACTTGACCACTGAACTACCTCCCCAGCCCTATTTCTTTTCTTTTTTTTTTTTGGTGCCAGGTACTGAACTCAGGGGCACTCGACCAGTGGGCCACATTCCCAGCCCTTTTTTGTATTTTATTAGAGACAGGGTCTCACTGAGTTGCTAAGTGCCTCACCATTGCTGAGGCTGGCTTTGAACTTGCAATCTTCCTGCCTCAGCCTCTCAAGTACTGAGTTTAAAGGCATGCACCACTGCGCCCAGCCCTATTTTGTATTTTATTTAGAGACAGGGTCTCACTGAGTTGCTTAATGCCTCACTTTTGCTGAGGCTGGCTTTGAACTTGAGATCCTCCTGTCTCAGCCTCCCAAACCCCTGGGATTACAGGTGTGTGCCACAGCGACCGGCCTAATTTTTCAATACTATTTTTTTTTTTTTTTTTGTGGTACCGGGGATTGAACTCAGGGGCACTTGACCACTGGGCCACATCCCCAGCCCTTTTTTTGTATTTTATTTAGAGACAGGGTCTCACTGAGTTGCTAAGCACCTTGCCATTGCTGAGGCTGGCTTTGAACTCGCGATCCTCCTGTCTCAGCCTCCCAAAGTGCTGGGATTACAGGCGTGCGCCACCGCGCCCGGCCAATACTATTTTTTTGTACTGGAGATTTAACCCAGGAGCAATTTATTACTGTGCTATATCTTTGGCCCTTTTTATTTTATTTATTTTACATATGTGTATCTGTTTATTTTACATATGTGTGTATATTTATTTATTTTAGTTGTAGATGGACACAATACCTTTATTTTATTTATTTTTATGTGGTGCTGAGGATGGAACCCAGTGTTTCCCTTGCTAGGCAAGTGCTCTACCACTGAGCCACAACCCCAGCCCCTCTTTTTATTTTTTTATTTTGAGATAGGGTCACTAAATTGCCTAGGGCCTCGATAAATTGCTGAGGCTGGCCTTGAATTTGTAATCCTCTTGTCTCACCTTCCTGAGTTGCTGGGATTACAGGAGTGTGCCACTGCATCAGGTCTAAATATCTAACTTTTTTTTTTTTTTGGGGGGGTACCAGGGATTGAACTCACGGGCACTTGACCACTGGGCCACATCCCCAGCCCTTTTTGTATTTTATTTAGAGACAGGGTCTCACTGAGTTGCTAAGTGCCTCGCCATTGCTGAGGCTGGCTTTGAACTTGTGATCCTCCTGCCTCAGCCTCCCAAAGTGCTGGGATTACAGGCGTGCGCCACCGCGCCCGGCTTAAATATTTAACTTTTTTTTTTTTTTGTGGTACCGGGGATTGAACTCAGGGGCACTCGACCACTGGGTCACATCCCTAGCCCTTTTTTGTATTTTATTAGAGACAGGGTCTCACCGAGTTGCTAAGTGCCTCGCCATTGCTGAGGCTGGCTTTGAACTCGTGATCCTCCTGCCTCAGCCTCCCAAAGTGCTGGGATTACAGGCGTGCGCCACCGCGCCCGGCAATATTTAACTTTTTGATGATTTGAAGAATCTAATACTTACTTGGGGACTACTGTCAGCTCCATATTGTTTTCAATGATTGTAGCTTTACTGCTGGTATATAATTGGATATTATCAAGACCCTTCAGTGTTCAAATAAAAACACCCAACTATGGTCTTGCTCATTCATTCAAGAAGAACTTTAGAATGCTGTCAAGTTCCAAGAAAAGCCCAATTATGATTTTGTTTGAAATTGCATCAAGATGATTAGGTTAATGCAGGGAAACTGCCACTTTTACAGTTTCCAGTCTTTCCAATAAGAAGATGGCATGTTTCTGTTTATCCAATCCTTTTATATCCCTCCAAATTAAAATACCTTCACATTTCTGGGAGAAACCCTACTTGTTCAGTTGTTATTATTCCTTTAGTCAACTGCAGGATGTGATATGGCAGTGATTTATTCATGTTTTTTTTTAAATAATTATTTATTTGCTTTAGTTGTACACAATGTGTTCATCTCTACGTGGTGCTGAGGATCGAACTCGGGCCGCGCATGTGCG
Source organism: Tamias sibiricus (assembly GCA_025594165.1). Taxonomy (NCBI): domain Eukaryota; kingdom Metazoa; phylum Chordata; class Mammalia; order Rodentia; family Sciuridae; genus Tamias; species Tamias sibiricus. Next base: position 49,445,844 of record CM046660.1, read on the forward strand.
AGGCGGGTGCTCCACCGCTGAGCCACAACCCCAGCCCCCCCTTATTCATGGTTTTAACAGCTATATTCATAAGTGAAAAAGGGCTAGGTTTCCCCATGCTCTGGAACAGTTTACATACCATAGAAACAATTCTCTTCTTGAGATAACTTTTTTCCCCCAAAATTATGGTCTAATTATCATGCACCAATAAAAGTTTATTGAAAGAGGGCTGGGGTTGTGGCTCAGCGGTAGAGCGCTTACCTAGCACGTGAGTGGCCCGGGTTCGAACCTCAGCACCACATAAACATAAATGTGTTGCATTGTGTACAACTAAAGCAAATAAATAAATACTTAAAAAAAGTTTATTGAAAGAAAAAAAATTATGGTTAAGTATGTTCCTTAAGTTTTTCTGTGCCACGCTTGGTGGTACACACATATAATCCTAGATTTTTTTTTTTTTTTTTTTTTTGGTACTGGGTATTGAACTCAGGGGCACTCGACCACTGGGCCACATTCCCTGCCCTTTTTTGTATTTTATTAGAGACAGGGTCTCACTGAGTTGCTAAGTGCCTTGCCATTTCTGAGGCTGGCTTTGAACTCGAGATCCTCCTGCCTCAGCCTCCCAAGTGCTGGGATTACAGGCGTGCGCCACTGTGCCGGCTCCATAGATTCTTAAGGCTGAGGCAGGAGGATTGTAAGGTCAAGACTATCCTCAACAATTTAGCAAGTCCCTCATAATTTAGCAAGACCCTATCTTAAAAAAAAAAAAAAAAAAAAAAAGCAAGCCATACTTAAAATTTACAAACGGAATAGACTAAAATTCTATTATTTATTTATTTATTTTTTAAAAATATTTATTTATTTGCTTTAGTTGTACACAATGGGTTTATTTGTATGTGGTGCTGAGGATCAAACCCGGGCTACGCACGTGCTAGGCAAGCGCTCTATCGCTGAGCCACAATCCCAGCCCCTACTTATTTATTTATTTATTTATTTATGTATGTATTTATGTATTTATTTATTTACTCTTAGTTGTACACAATGCAATGCATTTATGTTTACGTGGTGCTGAGGATCGAACCCGGGCCATGCACGTGCAAGGCGAGTGCTCTGCTGCTGAGCCACAACCCCAGCTCCACTTATTTATTTTTTAAGGAGATAATTTTAAGCCTAAAATTCTATTATTTATTTACTTATTTATTTCTTAAGGTCTTAGGCTGGCCTCAAACTCTTGGGCTCAAGCAATCCTTCCGCCTCAGCCACCTGAGTAGCTTGGAAGCTTGGACTACAGGCATGTGTAACTGTACCTAACATCAAAGTTTTTTCACATTTGAAAATGAATCCATAAAATATGTCCCTAATTTGTGGACTTCTCTCCCCGAAACAGATTTTTCTTTTTCTTTTCTTTTCTTCTTTTTTTTTTTTTTTTTGGTACCAGGGATTGAACTCAGGGGCACTCAACCACTGAGCCACATCCCCAGCCCTATTTTGTATTTTATTAGAGACAGGATCTCACTGAGTTGCTAAGTGCCTTGCCATTGCTGAGGCTGGCTTTGAACTCGTGATCCTCCTGCCTCAGCCTCCCAAGTGCTGGGATTACAGGCATGCGCCACTGCGCCCGGCCCAGATTTTTCTTTAAAAAAATTTTTTTTTTAGTTGTAGATGGACACAATACCTTTACTTTATTTGTTTATTTTTATGTGGTGCTGGGGATCGAACCAGTGCCTCATGTATGCTAGGCAAGCGCTCTACCACTGAGCCACAACCTCGGCCCCCAAACAGATTTCTTAATTAGATTTGCCAGATCTTTGTCCATATCAAGAATCTGTAAACTGAAATCTGTGGTCCAAAAATGGCTTTTACATTTTTTATTTTCTTTCTTTTTCTTTTTTTGGGGTGCTGGGGATTGAACTCAGGGGCACTCAACCACTGAGCCACATCCCAGCCCTATTTTGTATTTTACTTAGAGACAGAATCTCACTGAGTTGCTTAGCCCCTTGCTTTTGCTGAGACTGGCTTGAAGGAGCCCCAATTAGGGAGATGGCTATTGCAGTCAGCTGGAAGCCATAAGTTCCACCTGATAATAAGTATGTATGTGACGCACCTGTAAATGCACGTGAGGCACCCGCAAAGCTAAAGGTATATAACCGGGTGAAAGCGGTCGGAGTCAGGAGAAGAATGAATTCATTCAGTCAGTCATGCAGACGCTCGGTCGGAAGAAGAGTTCGGGTCGGAGAAGAAGAAAAGAATCAGAGCGGCCAGAATGTAGGCAGAGCGGTTACAGAAGAGAAACCAGATAGAAGAAGTAATTCCTGGTCAGAGTCAAGCTGAGGCTCCCGAGGAAGAAAGAAGAAAGAACAAAGAAGAAAGAAGCTCTAAAAGCTAAGCTCTCTCTCTCTCTTTAAAGAAGAAATCTCTCTCTTTCAAGCTCTCTCTCTTTCTAAGCTCTAAGAAGAAAAGCTCTATCTTTCTTTCTCTCTAAGCTAAGAAGAACAGAAGAAAGAAGAAAGCTCTCTCTAATCTTTCTCTCTAAGCTCTTTCTAAGAAGAAGAAAAATCTTTCTTTCTCTCTCTAAGCTCTCTCTAAGAAAGTAGAAGTAAAAGTAGTAATAGCTTTACTCTGCCTCCGAGAGTTTTCCTCCCGCGGCGTTGTGGCTAGCCACGACAGGTAGCTTACACTGGCTTTGAACTCTCAATCCTCCTGTCTCAGCCTCCCAAGCTGCTGGGATTACAGGTGTACGCAACTACGCCTGGCTGGCTTTTAAATTTTTTTATATTTATTTTTTAGTTGTAGTTGGACACAATGCCTTTATTTTATTTATTTATTTTTAGTGGTGCTGAGGATCGAACCCAGGGCCTCACACATGCTAAGCAAGCACTCTACCTCTGAGCCACAACCCCAGCTCTGACTTTGACATTTTTAAGTGGTTGGGAAAAAAAAATACAAAAGAACAATTCTTCTGAAATATGAAAAATTACAAAAATTCAAATTTCTCATTCATTTGTTTATTGTTCATGGCTGTTTGTGATACATGGCAGAGGTGAACAGCGGCAACAGAGACCATACTGCTTCTAAAACCTAAAACATTTACTACGTGGCCCTTTATAGAAAAGTTTGTGACTTCTGACTATGAGATACAAGCTTAGATAGATAGATAGATAGATATCTACTAAATCCCTTATCTTATTATGTTATCTTGGTTCCTAGATCCTTAATATATTTGATCAGTCAAAGTCAAAGTGGTACAATAAATTTTTTAACAATAGAAACAATCTTTTCCTTGTACACCTAACCATTTTTGTTTTATAGATATATTTCTGAGAGCTAAGGCTGATGATATATTTCAGTGTGCAGAGCCTCTTTTATAAAAATAAAAATGTTTTCTTTGTTTTACTATGTATGTTACCTTGAGTTCTATTATTTCATAATAATACCAATACAATGATTTACTTGTGATTCCTTATATGTCTTGTCCAAACACCATGTCATTTTGCTATAGGAGACACTTTTGTAAACAGAATATAGTTGAATTTTAATTTTTTAATCTATTCTGAAAGACTCCTTTAATAGGTGTTTAGCCAATTTATAGTTAGTATTATAAACTCATTTTTATTATCTTTAGTTCTATGAGGTTTTAAAAAAATTTTTTTTTCCCTCTAAGAAGATAGGAAAGCTATATAATCCATATTCCCCCCACCCCGGCGCTGGGGATAACCCACAGCCTCGTACATGGTAGACAAGCACTCTACCACATAGCTTCATCCCCAGTCCATTTTATTTTATTTTGAGACAGTTCTGGTAAGTTGCCCAGGCTGGTCTTGAACATGGATCTACCTTCCTCAGTTTTCTGAGTAGCTGGGACTGCAAGTATATACCACTTTACACAACTTGAATAGCATTCTTAATTAAAAAACAAACAAAAGCCCCAGAAAGTTCAAAGAGGAAAATAGCAATCACTTGTATTTCTACTTTAAGAATTAATCACAATTAAGATTTTTGAGCCAGGTGTGGTGGCGCACGCCTGTAATCCCAGTGGCTAAGGAGGCTGATGCAGGAGGATTGCGAGTTCAAAGCCAGCCTCAGTCACTTAGTGAGGCACTTAGCAACTCAGCAAGACCCTGTCTGTAAATAAAATATTAAAAAGGGCTGGGGATGTGGCTCAGTGGTTGAGCACCCCTGGGTTCAATCCTCAGTACCAAAAAAAAAGAAAAAAAATATTTTGATAGTTTTGCTTCTACTGGTAGCAATGGCTCAAAAAAGCAAAAGAAGGCAAAGCAGCCGGGCACAGTGGCACATGCCTGTAATCCCAGCGGCTCTGGAGGCTGAGGCAGGAGGATCTAGAGTTCAAAGCCAGCCTCAGCAAAAAACGAGGTGCTAAACAACTTAGTGAGACCCTGTCTCTAAATAAAACACAAAAAATAGTGCTGGGGATGTGGTTCAGTGGAGTGCCCCTGAGTTCAATCCCTAGTACCAAAAAAAACAAAACAAAACAAAACAAAAACAAAGCAGAAAAGACTCTTTTGAAGTGCCTTTAGTAATACAATGGCACCAGGCCAGTGCTAGTTTTGGATGTTCCATGTGCTTCTGGATAGGAAAGAGTATCGGGTCCCAAAACATTTCTAGTGGGTATCTATGTACCATATAACTTGGTAACTGAATTAAAATTAAACATAAAATACACACTAACATGCTGATAAATTCTAAATTACCTAATGTGAAAGACCAGAAGAGCTAAATATATATATAGTTTAGTTAAACTACATTGACTATTTGGGCTTTTATTTGTTTTGGTATCCAGGATTGAACTCAGGGGCACTCGACCACTGGGCCACATCCCCAGCCCTACATTTTTTTTTTTTTTTGTGGTACCGGGGATTGAACTCAGGGGTACTCGACCACTGGGCCACGTCCCCAGCCCTTTTTTGTGTTTTTTATTAGAGACAGGGTCTCATTGAGTTGCTAAGTGCCTCACCATTGCTGAGGCTGGCTTTGAACTTGCGATCTTCCTGCCTCAGTCTCCCAAAGTGCTAGGATTACAGGCGTGCGCCACCGCGCCCGGCTCCCAGCCCTATTTTTTTTTTTAATATTTTTATTTATTTGCTTTTAGTTGTACACAATGCGTTTTATTCAATGTATATTTTATTTGTACGTGGTGCTGAGGATCGAACCCGGGTCGCCCACGTGCTAGGCGAGCGCTCTACTGCTGAGCCACAATCCCAGCCCATCTATTTTTTTTTTTTTTTTTTGGTACCGGGGGTTGAACTCAGCGGCACGCGACCACTGGGTCACATCCCTAGCCCTTTTTTGTATTTTTATTAGAGACAGGGTCTCACTGAGTTGCTAAGTGCCTCGCCATTGCTGAGGCTGGCTTTGAACTCGCGATCCTCCTGCCTTAGCCTCCCAAAGTGCTGGGATTACAGGCGTGCGCCACCGCGCCCGGCTCCAGCCCATCTATTTTTTAATTTTTTTAAAAAAATCATTTATTTATTGCTTTAGTTGTACACAAAGTGTTTATTTTTACGTGGTACTGAGAATCGAACCCGGGCCGGGCACGTGAGAGGCGAGTGCTCTGCCGCTGAGCCCCAGCCCCAGCCCCCTTTTGTATTTTATTAGAGACAGGGTCTCACTGAGTTACTAAGTGCCTCACCATTGCTGAGGCTGGCTTTGAACTCGCGATCCTCCTGCCTCAGCCTCCCAAAGGGCTGGGATTACAGGCGTGCGCCACCGCACCTGGCTAACTACATTGACTATTAGTCTGTCTATAAATCTTAGTTTTAGCTAACACCTAGTTTCTTCCCTTTCAGTGAATTAACTGGAAAAGTTAGTTAAGTGTAATAAACTGATAGAATCAAAACATATTTCCTGCTATGGAAATCATACAATAGAAATATTGCAAATGCCACTTATTTTCTAATAATTATGTTCTGTTGTCAATACAGTCATTATGTTACTCATGATTCTGGGCACATTCAACCTCTTTATCTACCTTACAAAGTCTTGGCTATAGAAACTAGTTCAGATAAGCAGTGCTAGGTGGTTGGTCAGTATCCAGAGGTAGTCCCTGGATGGCTGGCCACCTGACAGGCCTTTTGTAGGGTGGCCAATAGTTCACGGTGTAGTCTAGTGTGAAAAGCTATGCTGGGCTGGATTCTCTCTGTTTTTTTATTGTTTTGTTTGGTACTAGGGATTTAACCCAGGGGTGCTTTACCACTAAGCTACATTCCCCAGCCTTATTTATTTATTTATTTATTTATGGGACCAGGGATTGAACTCAGGGGCACTTGACCACTGGGCCACATCCCCAGCCCTTTTTTGTATTTTATTAGAGACAGGGTCTCACTGAGTTGCTAAGTGCCTTGCCATTGCTGAGGCTGGCTTTGAACTCGCGATCATCCTGCCTCAGCCTACCAAGTGCTGGGATTACAGGAGTGTGCCACTGCGCCCAGCTTTTTTTTTTGAGACAGGGTCTTGCTAAGTTGCTTAGGGTCTTGATAAATTGCTGAGGGTGCCCTCAAATTTGCAGTCCTCCTGCCTCATCCTCCTGAGTCACAGGGATTACAAGCATTGTCCACTGCACCCAGTCAGACCCTATTCTTCCTGCAGTCTTGTTTCACTATTGTTCTTGCCTTTCCTGCTATTTAGCTTTCTCTGTGGGTGGACCCTTATGACAAACTTGTTATTACTATTTGAGAATTTTCATTTAAAATCAGAACATCTCAGTAACATACATTTTAACTTTTTAAATGATTTTTGTGTGTGTATATACACAGATCTGTAGAGTGAGGCTAGATGAACTATGCATTTTACAGGTGGGAAGGCTGAAGTACAGTAGGATAAAATAATTTATTATAGTCACATGGCTTCTCTATGGCATAATAATGATAATACAAGACAGCTATGTTTGCTCACTAGGTCACTGAATTGTTTGAATGTTTGCTTTCCTTTATAGTTCTCCCCCCCACCAAACATCAGCTACATAAACAACAGTAGGGCCAAAAGAGATTTCCTTCTTACCTGTCTGCTGTATAGTAGTTATCGCCTGAGCATTGCACTGCAGCTGTAACATGTGTCGCAGCATGGCCACTCCCCAAATACTCAAATCTGCACACAAGTCAGGAGTCACTGCTGCTTTCAGCTTAGAGGAATTCAGACCTGTGGCAAGGGCCTGTGAGCTGACTTCCTCAAGTTCCTTGCACAGTGCAGAGACACTTAGAGCACAAAGGAATTTGTGTTCTGGGCTATGGTTTTCAATGTGGGGCAAAAGGTTGAAGACAGCATTATAATTATTTACATACTTCCCACTAATATCACATCCAGGAATTGGGGTCTTGACTACTTTGTCATTTTCCTCATTTTCCTCCTGGTTGTAATTCAGTGTCTTGACCAGATTCCTGCTTTGGGGGAAAGAAATGTTGTTACCGATTTCATCACAAAGCTTACTTGTGACTTTGCCAACATCCTCAAATCTGGTCAAAAGAGTCAACCTCAGGGCAACGTGGCAAAAGACACCCAGTGTGTGAGCAGCAGCGCCCCCAGTGGACACTCTACACTATGGTAGCACTCCCAGGCCTGCTGCAGACACTCTTGACTGCAATACTTAGCATAGCTGCACCCATCACAGGGAACAGTAGCCAAAGTGTGCTTCAGACATCGGTGACAGTAGAGATCCCCATTGGCAATTCTGGTATCCCACTTGTTCTCTAGGCTGTGACGTGGCATTTCTCCTGGGTTAAGGACACTCACAAAAGCATCCTCCTTCACCAGGAGTTCTCCTGGGAGAATGTCTTTTGTGGCAATCAGACAGCGGCCTTTTAAAGGGTCTGTGCATAAGCTGAGAGATGATGATGCACTGGAAATGTGTTCATTCTCTTCCTTTAGGTCCATATCCTCAAAGGCTTTGTCTAGAGTTGGTGGAAAGGTCTCTGGGAGACTTTCCTTTTCTTGTACCTTCTTTTTTAGATGATGGAGGTTTTTCTGCAGAATTTGAAAAGAGGAAGCTGCTAGGGTTCCTTTGGCAGCAAAGTCACTTTCAAGATCACTGATAGTTTGACTTGCTTCCTGAAGTTTCCCCAGAGTCACCAGGCATTCAGCCTTACGCAATATCATCTTCGGTTGCAGTCTGTCTGGATATCCATGCATCTGTGCTCTGATGATGTCTTCAAGACATGTCTGAAAACAGAAAGAAAACCCCAAGATATCCTTGGTCCCTACTCTTTAATGTGTACTGAAATCCTTCCAAAAATTTACAGGAGGTTATGAATTATAAAAAATGAAACAACTACTACCAAGAGCTCCTTTTTTTTTCTTTTTTCCTTTGTGGTACTGGGCATTGAATTCAGGGATAGTCTATCACTGAGCTATGTCCCCAGCCCTTTTTATTTTGAGACAGGGTTTTACTAAGTTACTCAGGCTGGTCTTGAATTTGTGATTCCTTACTCCCAGCCTCCAGAGAAGCTGGGATTACAGGTGTGCACCACCACACCTGGCTCTTAAATATTTCTATTTCTAAGGGGGAAAATATCTTACAGAATTATAGAGAAGCCAAGCATGGTGGCGCACGCCTATAATCCCAGCACTTGGGAGGCTGAGGCAGGAGGATCCTGAGTTCAAAGCCAGCCTCAGCAATGGTGAGGCACTTAGCAACTCAGTGAGACTCTGTCTCTAATAACATACAAAAAAGGGCTGGGGATGTGGCCCAGTGGTCGAGTGCCCCTGAGTTCAATCCCCAGTACAAAAAAAAAAAAAAAAAAAAAAAGAATTATAGAGAATTTAAGAGGGCAGTTTTGAAGCCAAACAAACCTGTGTTCAAATACTGACTATGCATGACCTTACACAGATAGAAATATGACTTTACACATATAACATTATTTCTTTTTTTTTTTTTAATATTCATTTATTTACTTTAGTTGTACACAACGCAATGCATCTATGTTTACGTGGTGCTGAGGATCGAACCCGGGCCGCGCACGTGCGAGGCGAGCGCTCTGCCGCTGAGCCACAACCCCAGCCCATAACATTATTTCTTAATGCCTTAGTTTTCCCATCTAAAAAACAGGGATGATAATACCTCACTAGACTGTTTTAGTGAGAAAATAAAGTAATATGTCTGAAGTGCTGAAACAAGGGCCTGGAACATAGTATGTGCTCAATAAACAGTAATTAGAAAAAGGAAAACAGAAACAGTCAACATAGAAAAGTTATAAAGAATTAAATGTTTTTCAAGTTCTTTTTTTTTTGGTACCGGGGATTGAACTAGGGGCACTCGACCACTGGGCCACATCCCCAGCCCTTTTTTGTATTTTATTAGAGACAGGGTCTCACTGAGTTACTAAGTGCCTCGCCATTGCTGAGGCTGGCTTTGAACTCGCGATCCTCCTGCCTCAGCCTCCCAAAGTGCTGGGATTACAGGCGTGCGCCACTGCGCCCGGCGTTTTTCAAGTTCTTTTAATAACTGTCCTTGGGCTCGGTTGTGGCTCAGTGGTAGAGTACTTGCCTAGCATGCATGAGGCACTGGGTTCGATTTCCAATACCACATATAAATAAATAAAATAAAGGTCAATCAACAACTAAAAAAATATTTTAAAAATATTTTAAAAAATAACTGTCCTCAGTAGTCTAGGACTCTCTTGCTTAGGATCGACATTTAGTTTCTTGCTCTTTTCTTTTAGTCTGAATGGCAGTAAGTGTGAACATGTGACTATTCTAGTAGTTGTTAACTATAGGGTATAACTAGAATTTCCGTGGAATTCTGAAATGGATGTACCAAATGGTATTTTAGAGCTTGTACATAGGACTCTCTATTATAAACTTCAGAGGCCTCAGAGGTAACTTTTTAAAGCACAAATCTGATTTTGGTCACTTCCTGTTTTAAAAACTCCACTGACACAATTCTCAACAATTAAAGGATCAGAAGAAAGCCCTCATAGGCATTCACAGGTACTTCAGGGTACCTTTTACTTTCTCATTGCTTATTTAGGGTGAGCTATACTATTACAGGGATAATTTTAAACACTCCCCACTTATCTTAAACAAACAAATGAACAAGTAAATAGTTTGGACACATTTGGAACCTGAAATATCATTAGCAATGTATTCTGTACAGCTGAGCTTGACACTAAGAACTGCTGAACTATTGGCTATAGTCCATGGCCCTGTGGAGTGTGCCATAGCTTTTCTGGTCATGTGTGAGAGGGAAAATGAATCAGAAGAAAGAACAAGTTTGGATGGATATTGATGTGCTTCCAATTAACGAGTTGTAGCATAGCTGGATTTCGTGTGTAGAGAAGAAGCAGAGAGGAGACCATCTTCAGTGAAGCATGAGGCTCCTGGCATCCTGATACTCACTTCATACTGACCCAGGTGGAAGAGGGCTGCAGAACGATTAGCATAGCAGAGTGAAATGTCCTCAGTGTGAGGCTTTGAATGTGAAATTCCCTGCAAAACAATGAATTGTTAAAGGTATAAATGGAAACTAGCATTTCTAAAGACATTTTTTTTTTTCCGGATAATAAGGGCTCTACTAATAAAGACTGAATGAAACTGGGAAAGTCACTACATTTTTATGTGTTCCAGCTGCTTCAGTTCATTTTTAACTACCTTAGAGCAAAGCTGTGAAAACCAAGTGAAGAAATAAATATTCAACACTTTGAAGATAGCAGCATCAGACACAACTTCAACTGAAAACAATAATAAAGGCAAATGAAAAAATTGAGGAAAATGTTTGCAAGCAAAATTCTGCATTTAACAAAGAGTGTGTGGGATTGGATTACAGCTCGATGGTAGAGCACTTGCCTAGCAGGTGCATGGCCCTAGATTTGATCCCTAGCACCATATAAACAAACAACCAAATAGAAACAAAGAGTGTGATTGTCACAAATAGAAATTCACTAGAGAAGAAAAACAAAGAGTTTATATATGAAAAACAAATAGTTAATTTACATATGGACTGCCAAACACATGAAAATGAAAGCAAAAAAGGCATACATTTCTCCTTCTCATCAAATTGGCAAGAATAATAACCTTAAAGGTGGCATCTCAAATGATTAGAGAAAAGATGGGGATTTTTTTTTTTTAAATATTTATTTATTTGCTTTAGTTGTACACAATGCATTTCTTTTCACATGGTGCTGAGGATGGAACCCGGGCTGCGCACGTGCTAGGCGAGCGCTCTGCCGCTGAGCCACAATCCCAGCCCCAAGATGGGGATTTTTTAATGAAAGTATTGGGACAAGTGGGTAACCTCTGAGAAAAAGTATAGTTAGTTCAATATATGAAAAGTGTTTTTCTAGTAAATACAAATGGATTAAACTTTTTTTGGGGAAGGGGGTGCTGGGGATTGAACCAGCAGTCATAAAAGGTTAATAAATTTGACCACATAAAGATAAATTCTTCAGAGAAAAAAAAAAAAAAACAATAAAAGGAGCGAGGTGTGGTGGTGCATGCCTGTAATCCTAGCAGCTTGGGAGGCTGAGGCAGGAGGATTGCAAGTTCAAAGCCAGCCTCAGTAACTCAGCAAGGCTGTCTCAAAATAAAATATAAAAAAGAGTTGGGGATGTGGCTCAGTGGTTAAGCATCCCTGCGTTCAATCCATGGTACCCAAAACAAAACAAAACCCCAAGCAGTATCAAAAAACAGCCCAGGCATAATCAAAAAGCAAACATTAGGGCTGGGGTTGTAGCTTAGTGGTAGAGCACTTGCCTACTACATGTGAGGCACTGAGTTTGATCCTCAGCATTACATAAAAATAAATAAATAAAATAAAGGTATTGTGTACATCTACAACTAAAAATATATTTTTTTAAAAAGCAAACACTGGACTGAAAAAGTTTGCAAGTCATATTACAGGCCAAGAGTTAATTTGTTTTTCAAGAGTTTCTACAGATCAATAAGATGACAACCAATATCTCAATAGGAAAACATGCAAATGATACGGACAGTTCTAATGGGAAATACAAATGGCTCTAAAACATTTGAGAACACGTTCAACCTGATTCATAATCAACAAAAAGCAAATTAAAACTGTTCTGAGATACCATTTGTCACGTATCAGTTTGGCAAAGAAAAACAAAACAGCACGTTAAGTTAGCAAAGGAGTGGGATAATAGGCATTCTCATTGTGTTGCTAGTTGCACTGCAGATTGGTCTGATGATTATGGAGGGCAATTTAGCAATATATATCAATGTTTTTATATTATAAATTTTATATATACATACAAAATCTCCATTGACCCAGCAATTCTTCTTCTAAGAACTGATCTATAAATATGATAGTTTATCTTACAGATATATGTGTAAAACAACATATATTAAAAGTTTCTCATCATAGAATTGTTTGATAGCAAAAGATAGGAAACAACATACATATTGATTTACAGACTACTGGTTAAATAAATTATGATTCATCCATTTAATGGAATATCATGTAGCCATTAAAAAAGAATGAAGGAGCTAGGGTTGTGGCTCAGTGGGAGAGTGCTCACCTCGCATGAGTGAAGCACTGGGTTTGATCCTCAGCACCACATGAAAATAAATAAATAAAATAAGGGTAGTGTGTCCATCTACAACTAAAATAAAATTTAAAAAAAAAGAATGAAGAAGCTTTTTACTTACTGATATGGGATGATCTTCAAGCTTACTGTTAAATGCAAAACATATGGTGCTGAACAGTTTGTACAGAATAGTATCTTTTGGGGCTGGGGTTGTGGCTCAGGGGTAGAGCTCTCGCCTAGCACATGTGTGGCCCGGGTTTGATCCTCAGCACCACATAAAAATAAATAAAGGCATTGTGTACAATAAATAAATATTTAAAAAAGAATGGTATCATTTGTGTAAAATGGGATTGTAAGTGTAGGAGTTAAGATTATTTATTTATTTGTGGGGCTGGGGATCAAGTCAGAGCATTTGGCTCTATCATGCTCATCATGTGCTTTACCACTGAGCTCTATTTCTATCCATGGCGGGGTTTTTCTTTTTTCTTTTTCTTTTTTTTGGTACCACGGATTTTGGTACCCAGGGGCAATAAAACACTGAGCCACATCCCCAGACCTTTTTATTTTGAGACAGGGTCTCCCTAAGTTGCTTATGGCCTTGCTAAATTGTTGAGGCTGGCTTTGAACTTGAGATCCTGCTGCCTCAGCCTCCCAAGTCTCTGTGATTACAGGTGTGTACCACTGCCCCTTTTATTTTATTTTTCATGTTGAAACAAGGCCTTAACCCTTTTTATTTCTTTTTTTTTTTTTAATATTTTTATTTATTTGCTTTTAGTTGTACACAATGCGTTTTATTCAATGCAGTTTATTTGTACGTGGTGCTGAGGATCGAACCCGGGTCGCCAACGTGCTAGGCGAGCACTCTGCCGCTGAGCCACAATCCCAGCCCCCTTTTTATTTCTTATTGCGAGATAGGATCTCACTAAGTTGCTTAGGGCCTTGTTATGTTGCTGAGGCTAGCCTTGAACTTGTGATCCTCCTGTCTCAGCCTCCTTGAGTCACTGGGATTACAGGCATGTGCCACTGGGCCCTGCCCTAACCCTATTTTTTTTTTTTTTTTTTGGTACCAGGGATTGAACCCAGGTGCACTCGACCACTGGGCCACATCCCCAGCCCTTTTTTGTATTTTATTAGAGACAGGGTCTCACTGAGTTGCTAACTGCCTCACCATTGCTGAGGCTGGCTTTGAACTCATGATCCTCCTGCCTCAGCCTCCCAAGTGCTGGGATTACAGGTGTGCGCCACCACGCCCAGCCCTAACTCTATTTTTTTTTTTTTTTTTTTTTTGGTACTGGGGATTGAACTCAGGGGCACTCCACCACTGGGTCACATCCCCAGCCCTTTTTTGTATTTTATTTAGAGACAGGGTCTCACTGAGTTGCTAAGTGCCTCGCCATTGCTGAGGCTGGCTTTGAACTCGCGATCCTCCTGCCTCAGCCTCCCAAAGTGCTGGGATTACAGGCGTGCGCCACCGCGCCTGGCTCCTAACTCTATTTTTAATTAAAAAAAAAAAATTTTTTTTAAGAGACAGGGTCTCACTATGTTTCCCAGACTGGTCTTGAACACTTGGATTCAAACAATCCTCCTGCCACTGTGATTATTCACTTACACATATGTGAAATATGATTGTTACAGCATTAACTTATGGTGATGGGAAATGAGGTGGCTATGGTGCAGAAGCAGACTACACTGTATATTCTTGAAACTTTTAAAATCTAACTGTGCAAACATATTTCCTATTAAAAATAAATAGATATGGGCTGGGGTCGTGGCTTAATGGTAGAGCACTTGCCTAACATATGTGAGGCACCGGGTTTGGTTCTCAGCACCACATATAAATAAATAAAATAAAGGTCCAACAACAACTGAAAAATAAATAAATAGATAGATAGATAGATAGATAGATAGATATAATAATAAAACCATAAAAGCCAGTATTGCTTAAGAGATGAAGTAAACATTCCATACTCTATCAGAAGGGGTGTCAACTAGTTCTTTCCAAGAGATCAATTCAACATCAGGTATCAAAGGCCTTAAAATATATTTCCTTTGACCCAGCAATTATCCTTCTATAGATTTATCCTAAGAAAATAATCAGTTGTATACAAATATTTACATAGAAAGATGCTCAATGTAGCACTATGTTACCAAACATATGTCAACATTAGATGCTAAATTAAGTCCATTTCTTCTCTGTAATGTAACATTAAGCCAGCTGTAAAAAATCATGTTCTAGTGGAAAATTTAATAATACGAGAAAATGGACACAATAAATTGTTGAGGGGAAAAAGCAGGTTACAAAACAGTAAGTGCAGCATTACCCCAATTTTGTAAAAGAAAAAACACATTTTCAGAGAAAAAAGTCTAGATGGATGGATATAAGCAAAGATGTTAACAGTGTCTATCACTGGTTATGAGATATTTTTTTACTCTATAGACTTCTCTATATTTTCCAAAGTAACATATATTACTTCCACAGACAAAAACAACAAATATTATTTTTAAAAAGAAGAAAAATAGTAGCTTTTTAGAAAATTGCAGAGCACCATAATTACCTAAATACTAGCTTTATGAAATAGGAAGCTCATCTCTCTTCACATCCAAAACTATCTTAATCTTTTGTCTGACTTAATTTTTTATTTTTATTTTATTTATTTATTTTTTAATATTTATTTTTTAGTTGTAGTTGAACACAATGCCTTTATTTTATTTATTTATTTTTATGTGGTGCTGAGGATCAAACCCAGGGTCTCACATGTGCTAGGCAAGTGCTCTAGCTGAGCCACAACCCCAGCCTTAATTTTTTATTTTATTATTTTTCCTTGAACAACTTTTCAGGTGATCAATTTTTTTTTTTTTTTTTTTTTTTTGTGGTGGTTCTGGGAATCAAATTCAGGGTCCATGCAAACCAAGTAAGTCTTCTACTGCTGAACTACATCCCCAGTCCTCCATGTGATCACATTTATGATGCACATGTATAAAGCTGACAAGATTCATTCTTTCTTTCTTTTTCTTTTTTTTTTTTTTTAATTTGGTACTGGAGAATGAACTCAGAGGCACTCAACCACTGAACCACATCCCCACCCCTATTTTTGTATTTTATTTAGAGACAGGGTCTCACTGAGTTGCTAAGCACCTCACCATTGCAGAGACTGGCTTTGAACTTGTGATCATCCTGCCTCAGCCTCCCGAGCTGCTACGATTACAGGTATGTGCCACCACACCTGGCTTAGATTAGTTCTTTAGAACTAATTATTAAGTTAAAGTTAATTATTATTAACTAATTATTAAGCCAGCCTGCACAGTGGTGCAGGATGATCACAAGTTCAAAGCCAGCCTCAGCAATAGCAAGGGGCTTAGCAGCTCAGTGAGACCCTGTCTCTAAATAAAATACAAAAATAGGGATGGGGATGTAGCTCAATGGTTAAGAGCCCCTGGGTTCAATCCCTGGTTCCAAAATCAAACAAAGAAAAACTAGGCCAGTTATCACTAAATCATTATTTCTAATGGATTTTAATCCTTTAGCAATCACTAAAGCTTACATAATTAAAGCTAAATATTTTGTTATAACACTACAAAGCAGGGTTTTTATCAGTTGCAGATGCTGCTGTTGTAGGTTTGATAGTTTTTGGAAAATTAGTTCCAAACTTTGGGTATAGGCCTGTTAAAGATTCAGAATAAGGGTACACTCAAGTCACATTGGGGAGGAGGCTGGGGATCAAACCCAGAGTCTCAGGCATGCTAGGCAAGCACTGTACCACTGAACTACATCTTCAGTGCCTTGTACTCTAAGTTGCCCAGGCTGGCCTGGAACTTGTGATTCTCCTGCTTTAGGATCCCAAGTAGCTGAGATTAGAGGTGTGTGCCACCATGCCTAGCTTATACTCATTCTTTTATTTTTTTTAAATTTTTATTATTCTAATTTGTTATACACATTTGCAGGGTACATTTCATTTCATATTACATATAAAGAGCACAATTTTTCGAGTTGCTGGTTTAATATAAAGTATTTTTACAACAATTGTGTCTTCATACATGTATTTAGGGTAATCATGGAAACTCAGTCTGCCATTATTCCTATGCCTTTGCCCCCTCCCCTCATTCTTTTAATAAATAAGATCACAGACCTGATTGAAAGGATTAATATGTACTTGCTTTAAGATCATACAAATCTCTTAGAAGCTATTGAAAAAGTCTCTCAGGGGCCGGGGCGCGGTGGCGCACGCCTGTAATCCCAGCACTTTGGGAGGCTGAGGCAGGAGGATCGCGAGTTCAAAGCCAGCCTCAGCAATTGCGAGGCACTTAGCAACTCAGTGAGACCCTGTCTCTAATAAAATACAAAAAAGGGCTGGGGATGTGGCCCAGTGGTTAAGTGCCCCTGAGTTCAATCCCCAGTACCAAAAAAAAAAAAGTCTCTCAGGGGATCTTATTCCAGTTTCTACCATGGAAGTAGGCCAATAAAGGGTAAGATTGTTACAAACCATGATTCCTCATAAATCTATTCAGTGATGGTTAATGTAATTTAAAATACTTGCAAACTATAAAATGGAGTTCAACTGGGCTGTTGCAAATAAGCTCATTTTCCTTTCTAACTTAATCTAAGTCATTTTGGTTCCAAGCGGACACTGTGGCTACTTAAAATCTAGTTGTTCTATAAGTCAGGATTATTAAGTAAATTGCCTCATCATTCATATAGACAAAAATGGCATACAATTCAATGAGAGCTGACAGACATGGCAAGGCAAGGTAAGGGGCCAATAAGCTATTGCTAAAAGATGTCTGAAGGAATAAAGGAACAAAGTTTCTTAATGAAATTCAGAGCAGGCATGCCTATAATCCCAGCTACTTGGGGGGCTGAGGCAGGAGGATTGCAAGTTCAAGGCCAGGCTGAGCAACTTAGCAAAACCCTGTCTCAAAAAATTAATAAGTAAATACAAATAAAAGTAAAAAGGGCCATGGATGTGGCCCAATGATAGAGCACTTGCATAGCATGTGCAAGCCCTGGGTTCCATGGCCAGTACCACAAAAGGAAAAAAAGAAAAAAAATCAGACACATAAACTACCCTTTGTTTCAGAATACAACCAACAGCAGAATTCTGTCAATTTGCTTTTTCAAATCCAATGCACGATTTATAGACAAAAATATCTGGCTAGAAATTTAGTGATACTGCTCCATCTTCTGCAGAAATATGCTCTGTTGAATTGCTGGACTGGGAGCATTTTACCTTAGAGTACAGCACTGCTGCTCCTGTATAATCCTTCTCCTGGAATTTATTGTTTCCTTTTTCTCTGTAGAAAAGGGAAGCATTGGGGTCCTTTTCCACCAGGTAGCCTCTAGAAAGTCTTTTTAAAAACATCTCATCCTCAGGTCTTTGTGAAGAAGGAGGGAGAGAAACAAACAAACAAACCAGAAATTTGTTATTTCGAGGGAAGTTCCAAATCATAACACTTGAAACAAGAATGTGTGCTTGAGAACATGGGAGCATACAAGACTGTACATGTTATGGAGGAAAACATCTCACGGTGTTTCCTCAGATTTCAAAAATCAGAGGAAATAATGCTAATGTTTTATTCTTTATCTTATTTTTATTGATTAATGAACTGTACTATTCCTTGGATCATACATCATAAAGAAGACTAGATGTGGAGAATAACGTAACACATGGATTCTTTGTACCAAGGAGTATTCTCCACTTAAACTGTGTTGAAAATACTTGTTAATGGCCGAGGAGAGAGAGGAGAGAGAGAGAGAGAGAGAGAGAGAGAGAGAGAGAGAGAGAGAGAGAGAGAATCATAAAGTAAATCTAATGAATTGTTAATATTTGGGGCATCTGGAAAAAGGGTATCTTAATAAGCAATTCTTTGTATGATTTTGGCAAGTAAGTCTGAAATTATTTCAAACTCTAAAAGTTTTAAAAGTAAGTATAGAAGCTGGATGCAGTGGCACATGCCTGTAATCCCAGTGATCAGGAGGCTGAGGTAGGAAGATTGCGAGTTCAAGGGTAGCCTCAGCAACTTAGTGAGATCCTATGAATGTAGTAAGATTCTGTCTCAAAAGAAAAAAGAAAAGGGCTAGGGATGTAGCTCAGTGGTAAAGTGCCTTTGGGTTCAATCCCCAGTGCCCCAAATAAAAACAAACAAACAAAAATGTATACAAATACTCTATATAATAGAATAATAAAGTTGATTTAACATATAAATACACAAATACATACACATACATTGGTAATAGAGAATACATCTTTTTTTCCAATAAATAGAAATAGTATAGAATAATCTATATTATACTCTTATCTATAATGCCATACAGTAAAATATGAATAACAAAAGTAGAAACAAAAATGATGTGAAAAACTAAAAACTCTCTGAAGCAACTCTTGGAAGAAAACACAATCAAAACTATAGAATAGGGCTGGGGCTGTAGCTTAGTGGCAGAGTGCTTGCCTAGCATGAGTGAGGCACTGGGTTCAATCCCTGGCACCACATAAAAATAAACAAATAAGGGCTGGGGTTGTGGCTCAGTGGTAGAGTGCTTGCCTAGCATGCATGAGGCACTGAGTTCAATCCCTGGCACCACATAAAAATAAGCAAGTAAAATAAAGGCGTTTTGTCCATCTACAACTGTCAAAAAAAAAATTTTAAACTACAGAATGCTTATATGTGGTTTTAAAATTTTTGTTTGCAAGAACCAATGATAAGAAATTTCTTTTATGGGCTAAAGGTGCAGCTGAATGGTAGAGCACTTGCCTGGCATGCAGAAAATGTGGGTTTAATCCTCAGCACTGCAAAAACAAACAAGCAAACAAACAAACAAAAACATCTCCTTTGACACTGTGACTTGGTATGATGCTTCTGTGTATGTATATAGTATATTTTCAAAAAAAATTGTGTTTGCTGTGTATAAGGTAAAAATTGTTACTTGCAAATGTGAATTAATATTTAAATATAATAGACAAAATCACAACACAAAAATAGGAAATATTTTATTCAAAAGGTATGCTTGCATGGGCTGGGGTTGTGGCTCAGTGGTAGAGTGCTCGCCTAGCACGTGTGAGGCCCTGGGTTCTATCCTCAGCACCACATATAAAGAAAATAAAGTAAAGGTATTGTGTCCACTTACAACTTAGAAAAAAAGGTATGCTTGCTTTCCTGTCCTAAATTTACGCCAGTTCAGAACATATGGGGATAATATTCCATGTATATCTTCATAGAGCATGTCTTTTTTTGATACTATAGATTAAACTACCACTGAGTCACAACCCCAGTGCCTTTTATTTTTTATTTTGAGATAGGGTCTTGTTAAATTGCCCAGGCTGGACTCAAACAGGCAATCTTCCTACCTCAGTCTCCAAGTTGCTGGGATTACAGGCAATCCCCATACCTAGCTCACCATAGAGTCTATTCTCAGTACCTCTCAGAGTTGACCACTGGGCCACTCCCCAGCCCTTTTTTTGGATTACAGGCAGTTGAGCCCAGGCCATACCTCAGCTCAGTGCCAGGCGTGCGCCATAGAGTCTATTCTTATTTGTTTTTGTTTTAAGTTAGGTTAAACCTGAAAATCCTAGTTCAGATGAAATGGTTGTGATAAACAGCAAGAATAGCAAAACTCTTTTTGTATAACATAGATATTTTTAAATTTTAGATCAAAATGGTAACAAACTCATGTTTTACAATTATTCTTTGGTGTAATTAAAAACTAAGCTGCAATAATTCATTCTTTTCTTCAGGTACCAAGTTTGACTCAAGTCCTTTGCCTGTTTTTAACTGGATTTTCTGTTGTTGAGTTGTAGGAGTCCTTTATATATTCTGGATCCCTTATCAGATAAGTGATTTGCAAGTATTTTCTCCCATTTTGTGTGTCTTTTTACTCTCTTTTTCTTTTTTTTGTTACCGGGGACTGAACTCAGGGGCACTCGACCACTCGGCCACATCCCCAGCCCTTTTTTTGTATTTTATTAGAGACAGGGTCTCACTGAGTTGCTAAGTGCCTTGCCATTGCTGAGGCTGGCTTTGAACTCACAATCCTCCTGCCTCAGCCTCCCAAGTGCTGGGATTACAGGCGTGCGCCACCGTGCCTGGCTCTTTTTCCTTTAATATATATATATTTTAGTTGTTGATAGACCTTTATTTTATTATTTATTTATACATGGTGCTGAGGATTGAACCCAGTGCTCACACATGCCAGGCAAATGCACTACAACTGAGCCCACAACCATAGCCCTCTTTTTACTCTCTTGATAGTGTCCTTTGATGCACAAAAAATAAATTTTGATGAAGTCTAGTTTATTTTTTTCTCTTTAGCTTGTTTTTGGTATCACATCCAAGGAATCATTACTAAGTCCAATATCACGAAGATTTTTTCTCATGTTTTCTTCTGAGTTTTACTGTTTTAGCACTTAAGTTTTCTTTTAGTTCTTTTTTAAATATTTATTTATTTGCTTTAGTTGTACACAATGCATTTATTTGTACGTGGTGCTGAGGATCGAACCCAGGCTGTGCACGTGCTAGGCGAGCTCTCCATCTCTGAGCCACAACCCCAGCCCCTTAAGTTTTCTTTATTCAATTTGAGTTAATTGATGTATGTGAGTGTGTGTGTTGCGCGCACACACGTGTATAGATAGACATAGTGTAAAATAAAGGTCCAGTTTCACCCTTTTACACGTGGATTTTTTTTTTTTTTTTTTTTTTTTTTTTTTGGTACCGGGGATTGAACTCAGGGGCACTCAACCACTGGGCCACATCCCCAGCCCTTTTTTGTATTTTATTAGAGACAGGGTCTCACTGAGTTACTAAGTGCCTCGCCATTGCTGAGGCTGGCTTTGAACTCACGATCCTCCTGCCTCAGCCTCCCAAAGTGCTGGGATTACAGGAGTGCGCCACCACGCCCGGCTGGATTTTTTTTAATATATTTATTTCTTAGTCATAGTTGGACACAATACCTTTATTTATTTATTTTTACATGGTGCTGAGGATTGAACCCAGGGCTGCACATGTGCTAAGTGAGCACTCTACCGCTGAGCCACAACCCCAGCCCTTACAAGTGGATTTTAATTAGGACAGAACCAAGTACCTTCTTCCTCCAGTCTTGACTTCTTTCTCTGGAGCCCTACAAAAGCAGTCTCTCATGGAATCAGTTGGCAAAGCAGAAAATCTCAGCCCCAGTCGTAGAGTACAGAAATACTCAAACAGAAGTTGGAGACTGGAAATAATAGTTTAATAACTGGCACACATCCAGGTAAACATATTGTTTTCCTCTGAACCATTTGAAAGTAAGTATAGCCATCACTGAATTTCACCTCTTAATATGTGCAGGCCTCTGCTAAGATAAAGGATATTTTGCTATATATGTACAATACCATTATCACTAAAAAAAATTAACACAAGTTCAAATATCATCTAAATTTACATTTTCTCTATTCTTTTTTTTTGTTGTTGGTGGGGGAGAGAACTGGGGATTGAACCCCAGCACTTTACTGCTGAACTGCATCCCCGGTCCTTTTTTTTTTTTTTTTTTTTAATTTTTTTTTTTGTAGTTGAAGATGGACAGCATGCCTTTATTTTATTTGTTTATTTTTATGCATGATAAGGATGGAACCCAGTGCCTCATGCATGCAAGCCAAGCGTTCAGCAACTTAGCTATAGCCCCCGTCCCCCAGGCTTTTTTTTTTTTTTTTTTTTGGTACTGGGGATTGAACTCAGGGGCACTCGACCACTGGGCCACATCCCCAGCCCTTTTTTGTATTTTATTTAGAGACAGGGTTTCACTGAGTTGCTAAGTGCCTCGCCATTGCTGAGGCTGGCTTTGAACTCGCGATCCTCCTGCCTCAGCCTCCCAAAGTGCTGGGATTACAGGCGTGCGCCACGGCGCCCGGCTTCCCCCAGGCTTTTTATTTTTTATTTTGAGACAGGGTCTAGCTAAGTTGCTGAGGGCCTCACTTACTTGCTAAGGCTGGCTCTGAACTTGCAATCCCCTTGTCTCAGCATCCTGGGTTGCTGGGATTACAGGCGTGTGCCACTGTGCCCTGCTTCCCTATTATTCTTAAAATGTCCTTTATATCTTTTTCTCAGGCCAACCCTATTCAGGATCAAGGTTGTATTGCCCCCCCCCCCCTTTTTTTTTTTGGTACTAGGATTGAATTCAGGGACACTCTACCACTGAGCCACATCCCCACTTCCTACCCCTTTTATTTTGAGACAGGGACTTGCTAAATTGCTGAGGTTGGCCTTGAACTCTGTGATCCTCCAGCATCAGTTTCCTGAGTTGCTGGGATTTTAACTGTGTGCTACAGTGCCTGGCCAATTCTTTTTTATTTTTATTTTTTAATATTTATTTATTTGCTTTTAGTTGTACACAATGCGTTTTTACGTGGTGCTGAGGATCGAACCCAGGCCGCACATATGCTAGGCAAGCACTCTACCGCTGAGCCACAATCCCAGCCCTCTTTTTTTTTTTTTTTTTTTTTTTAATATTTATTTATTTGCTTTTAGTTTGAAGACTCAAAGTCAGGAAAATGTTCCACATTCTGGTTTTGTCTCATTGTATCCTCATGATTAGAATCAGATTCAATAATTTTGTCAAGAATATTATTATACAATGGGCCAGGGCTGTAGCTCAGTGGCAGAGCGCTCACCTTGCATGTGTGAAGCCCTGGGTTCAATCCTCAGCACCACATAAAAATAAATAAATTAAATAAAGGTATCTTGTCCATCTACAACTAAAAAAAAAAATTATTGCCGGGCGTGGTGGCGCACGCCTGTAATCCCAGCACTTTGAGAGGCTGAGACAGGAGAATCGCGAGTTCAAAGCCAGCCTCAGCAATGGCGAGGCACTTAGCAACTTAGTGAGACCCTGTCTCTAAAATAAAATACAAAAAAGGGCTGGGGATGTGGCCCAGTGGTCGAGTGCCCCTGAGTTCAATCCCTAGTACCACAAAAAAAAAAAAAAAAAAAAAAAAAAAAAAAAAAAAAATTATTATACAGGTCAGGTGCGGTGGTACAGGCCTGTAATATCTTTTTAACAAGATCTTGTCTCAAAATTAAAAAAAAAAAAAAAAAAAAAAGGGTAGGAGAGGTGGCTCTCACCCATAATCCCAGCAGCGCAGAAGGCTGATGCAGAAGGATCACAAGTTCAAAGTCAGCCTCAGCAACTTAGCTTTCAATTTATTTATTTCACTAAAATATAAAAAAGGGCTGGGTGTAACTTAGTGATACAACGCACATGTATGTGCGCACGAACATACACACACACACACACACACACACAAGAATAAAGGGCATGTGGCACGGTGATGCAAGTCTATAATGCCAGTGGCTCAGGAAGCTGAGGCAGGAGGATTTGGAGTTCAAAGCCAGCCTCAGCAAAAGTGAGGTGCTGAACAACTCAGTGAGACCCTGTTTCTAAATAAAATACAAAATAGGGCTGGGGATGTGACTCATGGTCGAGTGCCCCTGAGTTCAATCCCCGGTACCCATCGCCATAAAAAAAAAGAAGAATATGGGGTTGGGGTTGTGGCTCAGCGGTGGGGCGCTCACCTAGCACGTGCGCGCAGCCCGGGTTCAATCCTTAGCACCACATGAAAATAAAGGCATTGTGAGCTGGGCGCGGTGGTGCACGCCTGTAATCCCAGCACTTTGGGAGGCTGAGGCAGGAGGATCGCGAGTTCAAAGCCAGCCTCAGCAATGGCGAGGCATTTAGCAACTCAGTGAGACCCTGTCTCTAAATAAAATACAAAAAAGGGCTGGGGATGTGACCCAGTGGACGAGTGCCCCTGAGTTCAATCCCTGGTACCCACACACACACACACACACACACACACACACAAAAAGAGGCATTGTGTACAACTAAAACAAATAAATATTAAAAAAAAAGAAGAAGCCGGGCGCGGTGGCACACACCTGTAATCCCAGCACTTGGGAGGCTGAGACAGGAGGATCACGAGTTCAAAGCTAGCCTCAGCAATGAGAGGCACTTAGCAACTCAGTGAGACCCTGTCTCTAATAAAATACAAAAAAAAAGGGCTGGGGATGTGGCCCAGTGGTTGATTGCCCCTGAGTTCAATCCCTGGTATCAAAAAAAAAAAAAAAAAAAAAAAAAGAAAGAAAAGAAAAGAAGAAGAAGAAGAAGAAGAAAAATATAGGGCAACTTCCTTAAACTGAATGGTATTCCTTAAATTGGTATATGCCACAAATCAATGGTAAAAGTCCTAAATGGCTATAACTATTCAACATTGTACTGAAGGTTGAACTAAGGCTATGAAATTAAAAAGTAAAATAAGAGGTACAAATATTGAAAAGGAGGATAACTATTTGCAGATATGGCTCCTCAACCTAAATATTCCAAGTGGATTAGCATAACAATGATGAACATGAAAGTACAATTGGGTGGCCAGCTCTAAGATAATAAAAAATTCCTACCTTTTATTTACATTTCAAATCACCAATTAGGAAATGTTATAGGAGGAGGAAGGATTACCCACAATAGCAACAAAAAAACTTACAACAAATAAGAATAAATCTAACAGGAAATGTGCAAGACCTATATAAAGAAAACTACAAAACTTTACTTAAGGACATAAAAGAAAACCTAAATAAATGGCAAGACAACTTTTTACTTGGATGAAGAAATTTAATATTGTAAACATGTCAGGTCTCCCTAAATGAATCTATAAATCCAATACAATCCTAATCAAAAACCTAACAACAAAGCCGGGCGCGGAGGCGCACGCCTGTAATCCCAGCACTTGGGAGGCTGAGGCAGGAGGATTGCGAGTTCGAAGCCAGCCTCAGCAATGGTGAGGTACTTAGCAACTCAGTGAGACCCTGTCTCTAAATAAAATACAAAAAAGGGCTGGGGATGTGGCCCAGTGGTCGAGTGCCCCTGTGTTCAATCCCCGGTACCAAAAACAAAAAAACAAAAAAACAAAAAAAACAAACAAACAAAAGCCAAAACACCCAACAACATTTTTTATGGAACTTGACAAGCCAATTCTAAAGTTCACTTGGAGAAATGCATATAATATAGTCAAGATTTTCTTAGAAAAGCACAATGACTATGTATGTATGTGGGGAAACTTGGCTTAACATATAGCTAAGTCACATTTATATTACAGAGTTCCCTGCTTTTCAGTGTCTCTTCCTCCTACCTCTGGCAAATCTCTGGACAAATCATTCCTTGGGTTGAAGTAGCATTGACCTCAAAATCACAACAGGGTCTGGCAATTGGAGGGAGCCACACATCTGTGTTTGAAGGAATGTAAATGTGATTGCATATGATCAGTTAGGTTAATCTGAGCTCAACTCAGGACTTTTTGCTGAAATTCGCCAAAAAAGATGGCCTCTTTCCCTGGAGCTATTTAGCAATCAGGGTGTCCAAAGCTGCAAATAGTCACAGCATCCACCAGATGCAGAGTCTGAGATGAGGAAATATGAAATCTGATGAAATCCTCTGAGCCTCTGGATAACAACCCAGTCTGAAAATAGATCTGCTTTTGCACACCCTAGTTTCATAGCTATCAGTTTCATAATTTGAGCTGATTTTCGGTTACTTGAAACTGAACAGAGTCCTGAAATGATACTGTGAAGTCATGGTAATTAAAGCCCTTTGGTTATGGTAGGTAGAAATTTAATAATAATTCAATCAATAAGTATGGCATTTTGAAGCACTGGGAAAAGGATGGACCATTCAATAAATGCTGTAGAAAAACTGTTTATCCCGGGGGGAAAAATTAGAATACTCCTTTACATCATACAGATATGTACCAAAATCATAATTTTACATTGTATTCCTGAAATGTCTAATAACTTTTATTTTCAATTATATCTCTATGAAGCTGGAAAAAAACCACAGATGGATTATAGAGTTAAAAGTCAAAAAGCATGACGAGCACTTAGGGAAGCCGGGTGTGGTGGCGCACGCCTGTAATCCCAGCACTTTGGGAGGCTGAGGCAGGAGGATCGCGAGTTCAAAGCCAGCCTCAGCAATGGCAAGGCACTTAGCAACTCAGTGAGACCCTGTCTCTAATAAAATACAAAAAAGGGCTGGGGATGTGGCCCAGTGGTCGAGTGCCCCTGAGTTCAATCCCTGGTACCATACACACACACAGAAAAAAGTAAAGCATAGGGGCTGGAGTTGTAGCTCATTGGTAGAGCGCTTGCCTAGCACTTGTGAGGCACTGGGTTCGATCCTCAGCACCACATAAAAATAAATGAAAAAAATAAAGTTATTGTGTCCATGTACAACTAAAAAAATTTTTTTTTAAAGTAAAGCATAAACTGCTTGCAGTGGTTCATGCTTGTAATCCTAGTGACTCAGGAGGCTGAAGCAGGAGGGTCACAAGTTTGAGGCCAGCTTGGGCAACTTGACAAGCCCCTCTCTCAAAAAGAAAAAAGGATGAAGGTATAGCTCACTGGTGGAGCACCCCTAGGTTCCATCCCAAGTATGGCCAAAAAAAAAGCATAAAACTACCAAAAAAATTGGGAGAAAATTCAGTAGCTTTGTAATTTGGGAGTAGAGTAGACCATTTTTTTTTTTTTTTTTTTTTTTTTTTTGTACTGGAGATTGAACTCAGGGGCACTCGACCACTGGGCCACATCCCCAGACCTTTTTTTTTTTTTTTTTTTTTGTATTTTATTAGAGACAGGGTCTTACTGAGTTGCTAAGTGCCTTGCCATTGCTGAGGCTGGCCTTGCAATCCTCCTGCCTCAGCCTCCCAAGTGCTGGGATTACAGGCCTGCGCACCACGCCTGGCTTCTGAGTAGACCATCTTAACTAAGCAAGACACATAATCTAAAAGTTAAAGAAAAGAGCAGGGCTTCTGAGTAGACCACGCCTGGCTTCTGAGTAGACCATCTTAACTAAGCAAGACACATAATCTCTGTAATCCTAGCACTTTGGGAGGCTGAGGCAGGAGGATTGCGAGTTCAAAGCCAGCCTCAGCAATGGTGAGGCACTTAGCAACTCAGTGAGACCCTGTCTCTAAATAAAATACAAAAAAGGGCTGGGGATGTGACCCAGCGGTCCGCAGTGCCCCTGAGTTCAATCCCCAGTACCACACACACACACACAAAAAAAAGAAAAGTTAAAGAAAAAAATGACAGCTATGGCTGTATAAACACAAAAACAAATACACATAATTTATATACTGTCCTCCCTTGCTTCCTGAGGGGCATTGGTTCCAGGGCCCCTGCATATAATAAAATCTGCAGGTGCTCAAGTCTCTTATATAAAAATGGTGTAGTATTTGCATAAAACTATGCACATCCTTCCTTATGCTTTAATTCATCTCTAGATTACCTACAATATCTAATATAGCATAAAAGCTATGTAAATAGCTGTTACACTGTATGCTTTAGGGAACTATGACAAGAAAAAATAATTCTGTACATCTCAGGACTGATAAACATCACAAGCTTGATTACATATTACATGAGCAAGATACCTAGACAAGCAACAAACAATGCTCAAACACTGAGTGCTGGAAAGAGACAAAGGATTTGTGAAATGGCAGGAGGCTACAGCAGGGTTTGCCTACACATCATGTCATCTGTGTGGATTAAGTACAGTTCTTGGCACAATTCAAGTTTTGCTTTCTGGGACTTTCTGGGGATTTCCCCAATGGGGAAGCTTGGTGAATCCAAGGATACAGGACCTATGGATATGGAGGGCTGACTGTACGGTAAGACACAATAAAAAGGGTTAAAAGATAAAACAGACTAGGAGAAAAATTAATAACAAATATAGCAAATAATTATATAACCAGACTACAAATTTATAAGAGAAAGATGATCTACTGGAAAAATGGGCAAAGAACACAAATAGCCAATTCATAGAAGAAATACAAATGGGTTATGTCAGAAAAAATAGCACTATTTCACTAATAATCAGAAGTGTGTAAGTTAAAATGAATATTTTTCAGTTCTAGAAAGTATTTCTGGGGCTGGGGTTGTGGCTCAGCAGTAGAGTGCTCATCTAGCACGTGCGCGGCCCAGGTTCGATCCTTAGCATCACGTAAAAATAAACACATTGTGTACAACTAAAGCAAATATAATATATATATATATATATATATATATATATATATATATATATATAAAAGAAAGTACATCTGAATCTTTTGTTGTTGTTTTGAGATGAGGGTCTTACTATGTTGCCCAGGCTGGTCTTGAACTCTTGAATTCCAGTGATCCTCCTGAGTAGTTGGGACTGTAGGTGTGTGCCACAATGCCTGGCTTATCATTCTTTTTATGGATTCCAATACTTCATTGAATTCCATCTTTTTGTCTACTTCGTCCATCTTTTTCTCTATTTTCTTAAATTTTTTTTTAGTTGTAGATGAACACAATATCTTTATTTATTTATTTTTATGTGGTGCTGAGGATTGAACCTAGAGCCTCACCCATGCTAGGTGAATGCTCTACCGCTGAGCCACAACCCCAGCCTTCAATTTTCTTAAATATATTATAGTTATTTTAAAGTCCTTGCTTACAAACTCCTATATGTGGACATCAGTTGGTTTGTTTCTAATATTTATTTATTTTTCTTCTGATTAGTTATTGGTCACTTTTGTGTACATTTGCACATATAGGTGTTTTTGTTTGTTTGTTTAGTGATACTGGAGACTGAACCCAGAGGTGCTCTACCACTGAGCTATACCCTAAGCCTTTTTATTTTTATTTATTTATTTATTTTTATTTATTTTTTTTTTTGGTACTGGGGATTGAACTCAGGGGCACTCGACCACTGGATCACATCCCCAGCCCTTTTTTTTGTATTTTATTAGAGACAGGGTCTCACTGAGTTACTAAGTGCCTCGCCATTGCTGAGGCTGGCTTTGAACTCGCGATCCTCCTGCCTCAGCCTCCCAAAGTGCTGGGATTACAGGCGTGCGCCACCGCGCCCGGCTGCCTTTTTATTTTTTGAGACAGAGTCTTATTTAAATTGCTAGAGTTGGACTCAAGCTTGAGGTCATCCTGCCTTAGCCTCCTGAGAAGGTAGGATTATAGGCATAAATTACTAGGCCTGGTTTCTGGTAATTTTTTACTATATTCTTGATATACAATGAAGCTAGATAATATCTTTTACCATCAAAGTACTCCTTTTCTATATTGGACACGTAGGATAAGGACCTGGCCTATGTCCATCCAATCTTAAATTGTGTTGGATCAAGGCTGGGCTACAGGTTTGTGCGTTTGTGTGTGTATGTGTGGTACAGGGGATCAAACCCAGGGCTTCCCACATGCAAGGCGAATACTCTACCATTAAGTTATAAACCCCAGTCCTTGGGCTATGGTTTTATTAATACTCAGTACAACTCTGGTTTCTCACTGTTCCCTATGTGAGCTTTTGGTTGACAGAGTAGAAGGTCTGGGTTTCCTCAGGCCTTAAAGTTTTGGTCTCAGACTCTGCTCCTACTAGAAGAAGAGTAGGCCCAGATTTCCATTATGTCGGCTTAGGAACTGAATTCCTTAACAAGACTCCTAAAACACAAGAAGTAGAATAAATAAATGGGATGGCATCAAACCAAAAAGATTCTTCACTGCAAAGGAAACAATCAAGAATGTGAAGAGAGAGCCTACAGAATGGGAAAAACATCCTTGCCACCTGCACCTTAGAGCATTAATCTCCTGGACATATAAAGAACACAAAAAACTTAACAGCAAGAAAACAAATAACCCAATCAATAAATGGGCAAAGGAACTGAACAGACACTTCACAGAAGATGAAATATAATCGGTCAAACAAATATATGAAAAAATGTTCAACATTACTAGTAATTAGAGAAATGCAAATTAAAACTACATTCAGGTTTCATCTCACTCCAGTGAGAATGGTAATTATCAAGAATATAAGTAGGAGCTGGGCGCGGTGGCGCACGCCTGTAATCCCAGCACTTTGGGAGGCTGAGGCAGGAGGATCGCGAGTTCAAAGCCTAGCCTCAGCAATGGCGAGGCACTTAGCAACTCAGTGAGACCCTGTCTCTAAATAAAATACAAAAAAGGGCTGGGGATGTGGCCCAGTGGTCGAGTACCCCTGAGTTCAATCCCCGGTACCACATGGCACTTAGCAACTCAGTGAGACCCTGTCTCTAATAAAATACAAAAAAGGGCTGGGGATGTGGCCCAGTGGTCGAGTACCCCTGAGTTCAATCCCCGGTACCACAAAAAAAAAAAAAAAAAAAAAAAGAATATAAGTAGGGGCTGGGGTTATGGCTCAGCGGTAGAGCGCTTGCCTAGCACATGTGCAGCCCGGGTTTGATCCTCAGCACCACGTACAAATAAACACATTATGTACAACTAAAGCAAATAAATAAATATTAAAAAAAAAAAAAAAAAAAAGCCGGGAGCGGTGGCGCACGCCTGTAATCCCAGCACTTTGGGAGGCTCCTGAGGCAGGAAGATCGCGAGTTCAAAGCCAGCCTCAGCAATGGAGAGGTACTTAGCAACTGAGTGAGACCATGTCTCTAATAAAATACAAAAAAGGGCTGGGGAATGTGGCCCAGTGGTCGAGTGCCCCTGAGTTCAATCCCTGGTACCAAAAATAAATAAATAAATAAAATAAAAATTATATATATGTATGTATGTATATATATATGTAGCCGGGCACATGCCTGTAATCCCAGCACTTGGGAGGCTGAGGCAGGAGGATCACGAGTTCAAAGCTAGCCTCAGCAATGGCGAGGCACTTAGCAACTCAGTGAGACCCTGTCTCTAATAAAATACAAAAAAGGGCTGGGAATGTGGCCCAGTGGTTGAGTGCCCCTGAGTTCAATCCCTGATACCAAAAAAAAAAAAAAAAAAGAATACAAGTAACAGTAAATGTTGGTGAGGATGTGGGGCAAAGGTACATTTATATATTGCTGGTGGGACTGCAAATTTGTGAACCACCCTGGAAAGCAGTATGGAGATTCCTCAGAAAACTCGGAATGGAAACACCACTTGACCCAGTTATTCTCTCCTTGGCATATATACAAAGGACTTAAAATGAGCATACTATAGTGACACAGTCACATCAATGTTTATAGCAGCTCAATTTACAATTGCTAAGCTATGGAACCAATGTAGTTGCCCTTCAACAGATGAATGGATAAAAAAAAATGTGGTACATATACACAATGGAATATTACTCAGCCATAATGAAGAATGAAATAATGGCATTTGCTGATAAATGGATGGAACTGGAGACTATTATGCTAAGTGAAATAAGCCAATCCCAAAAAACCAAAAGCTGAATGTTCTCACTAATATGTAGATGCTGATTCACAACAGGCAGTGTGTGTGTGTGTGTGTGTGTGTGGGGGGGGGTGTTTCACCAGACTGGAAGAGGTGGGGGGAAGTGGGAGGGGGGTGGAGGGAAGGGAGGTAGAATGGGAATGGGAAAGATAATAGAATAAAACAGACATAGCTTTTTGTGTGTGTGTGTGGTACTGGGGATCAAACCCAGGGCCTTGTGCATGTGAGGCAAGCACTCTGCCAACTGAACAATATCCCCAGCCCCCAGACATAACTTCTCTATGTTCATATATGAATACACATTCAGTATAAATCCATATCATGTACAACTACAAAAATGGGTAGTTATATTCCATGCACGTATGATATCTCAAAATACACTCTACCGTCATGTATAACTAGAAAGAACAAAAAGTTTTGGTCTCAGGAGGTTTTGATCTTAGGTCTTTAAATTACTGTACCACAGTATTCAAAATCTGGCAGATGTCCTAATATATCATCTGCATTTTTTGTAGGTCTCTACTAGTGGGATTTTGCTCCTTACCATTGCAGGACAGCAAATTTCATTTTGTCTTTTTTTTTTTTGGCGGGGGGGTGGGGGCGCGTTTACTGGGGATTGAACTCAGGGGCACTTGACCACTGGACCACATCCCCAGTCCTTTTTTCTGTATTTTTTATTAGAGACAGGGTCTCACTGACTTGCTAAGTGCTTTGCCATTGCTGAGGGTGGCTTTGAACTCGCGATCCTCCTGCCTCAGCCTCCCAAGTGCTGGGATTACAGGCGTGTGCCACTGCACCCGGCTAAAACACATACATTCTTTTTTTGTGTGTGTAGTTCTGGGGATTGAACCCAGGGCCTCTTGTATATGAGGCAAGCTCTCTACCAACTGAGCCATATCCCCATCATTTTGCCTTTTTCTTGGCCTTCTACACTTTCTGAGAGTTACGAAAGACTGACTTTGCATTTGGAGCTTGAGTGTGGGCTTCTAGTTTCCAGACCAGATATCTGCTGGAGGTCTGCTGGTGGGCTGAGTATAGCTCAGTGGTAGAGTGCTTGCCTAGCATGCATAAGACTCTGGGTTTGATCCTCAGCACCGACAAAAAAAAAAAAAAAAAAAAAAAAAAAAAGAGGTCTTTTGGCTTCCGTTTCTTCCAGGACAGTTCCTCTGATAGGGTCCAGCCTGATCCTTGGCCTGAAATTATCCCAGGAAAGAAACTGCTAGTGATTACCTATGAAACAGTTGTCCCTCTCTGCAATTTTAGTCCATCTAGTTCTTGTTGCTATCTTATGTCTTTAAAAATGTTTATTAAATAAATGATTTTTAGTTGCATTGGGAGTGTTGCCTGATATGATTTATCATATCCCATCCAGAAGCAAAAGTACATATGCGGAAGAAACGTAGCATTCACAGTACTACAATAGACAAGATTTGAGAATAACACGGGATGTGAGGGAAAGGGAAAGATTAGACATGACTCCTAGGTTTCTGGGTAGTAACTGGACAGATGTAGTGCAATTCATTAGGGGTTATAGAAGATGATATGACATAGACTAGGAGAAGATCATGAGTTCAGTGTTTAATATGGAATGGCTCTTAGGTTTCTTGTTGAACATAATGAATGAACATAAGCCAGTGAAATTCACTAAGATAGGAACCATTGAAAGGCAATATAATTTTGAGGGTCAGATCCTCAGTTTGGTTTTAGATACACTGGATTCTAAGTATCTTTTTTTAGGGGGGATACTGGTAATTGAACTCAGGGGCACTCGACCACTGAGCCACATCCCCAGCTCTGTTTTGTATTTTATTTAGAGACAGGGTCTACTGAGTTGCTTAGTGCCTTGCTTTTGCTGAGGCTGGCTTTAAACTCATGATCCTCCTGTCTCAGCCTCCGAGTCGCTGGGATTACAGGCATGCACCACCATGCCCAGCTGGATTTTAAGTATCTTTGAGACTTTCAAGTAGTCAGATAAATTCAAATATCTGAGTCTCAGAACAGAGGTCAGGGCTAGAGATATGATTTTTTTTTTTTTGGTATCGGGGATTGAACTCAGGGGCTCTCAACCACTGGGCCACATCCCCAGCCCTTTTTGGTATTTTATTAGAGACAGGGTCTCACTGAGTTGCTAAGTGCCTCGCCATTGCTGAGGCTGGCTTTGAAATCGTGATCCTCGTCTCAGCCTCCCAAGAGCTGGGATTACTGGCGTGTGCCACTGTGCCCAGCTCTAGAGATATGATTTTAAGGGTAATCAGTATCTAGAAGGTAACCGAAGTCATAGGTATGAATGTGAGAATACAGTAAACAAAAAAGAAAATCCATGCTGGAGTTTTAAGGAATTCAATATTAAACAATTAGGAAATCTCTTCTTTAATTTATATTGCGGTCAGTGCACCAAAACATCAAATGATTCTCGTTGATTATTACATTTTGCTGTGAATAAACTGTAGTAGGACAACTGCCTATTTTCCAAAGTTTTACCAGCAGTTTTCTATTTTTGGAAATTCCCCAAAGGAAATCCACAGGTCCTGTAGAGCTTTAGACATTATTTTTCAAACTATAGGTCATGACTCAGTGGGTCATGAAATTAATTTAGAGGGTCCTGATTAGCATTTTTAAAATGAGATAAGTAGAAGGGAAAATATCAAAGTGCATCATATGCAATAAGTATCTACACTTTCTTGCTTGGTGAACTTATCCAGTTTCATGGCTCTTAAAGCCATGTTCAATGTACATATTTGTATTTTTTTTTTTCTTTTTTGGTACCAAGGACTGAACCCAGGGGCATTCACTAAGCCATATTCCCAGCCCTCTTTTTTTTTTTTTTTTTTTTCCAAATATTTTATTTTTAGAGACAGGGTCTCACTGAGTTGTTTAGGGCCTTGCTATGTTGCTGAGGCTGGCTTTGAACTCGTGATCCTCCTGCCTCAGCCTCCCAAGCTGCTGGAATATAGGTGTGTGCCATTGCACTCGGCTCAACTTCCATATTTGTGTCTCTACCCCAGGCCTCTCTCTTAAACGCCAGACTCATTTAGATATCACCAATTGCAAATGTTAATATGTAAAACAAACAACAACAACAAAAAAAATTCTTAGCTGAGGGAGTCTACTAGACATCTAAAACTCCAATAGGAAGTGCTTGTCTTTCTTCTGGAAACAACCACATCTGTAGCCTTCCCCAGTGATGACAATGTCATTCTTCTTCCTATAGAGAGTTACTTTTTACATTCTCAAACACACCACATTCCACCTGTCAGGAAAGCTATTAAATCTATACCTTAGAATCCAGTTGCTTCTCCCCATCCCCACAACTGCCACGCTGGCCCACGTTACCATCATCTTGTCTCTCGCCTGGGTTAATGCAACTGCCCTCCAGTTCTCTGTTTCCACCCTTTCTACTCTCCTGTCAATCCTCAACACAGCAGTCAGAGTACTCCTTTTAAAACAAGGGTCAGCAAACTTTTTCAGTATAGGCTAGAGAGTAAATATTTAGACTTTATGAGCCACGAGACAAAACCAAAGCTCTTACAAATGTACTTACACAACAAAAACAAATTTCCAAAACCTTTTTATTGACAAAATTCAAAATATAATAATAATAGATAAAAATTTTTTATAATTCAGATCTACTACTGTAAAAAATGGAATTCTTTTTTTAAAAATGGGCACCATTTTGCTTAGTGTTCAAAGCCAAGTGCTGGGATTACAGGCGTGCGCCATCGCGCCCGGCCATGATAGCCTTTTTGATGTTGCTTAAACCTATCAGACACCCTCCCACATTACATACCTGTCTAGTGATCTTTTGTCTATTTTTTTGTTCACATGTGTATTTTAAGCATCTAGCACAGTGGTTGGTACAAAATAGGTGATCATCTGGGTGTGGTGGTGCACACCTGTAATCCCAGCTATTTAGGAGGCTGAGGAAGGAGGATCACAAGTTTGAGGCTGGACTCGGCAACTTTGTGAGACCCTGTCTCAAAACAAAGCTTCAAACACAACTTCAGTTTTCTATGTATGTATGTGTCTACTGGGTAGTGATGTAAAGTATATTTCTTACTGAGGAATGTAGTCACAAGAGCTTGAAAATTACTGGGGTTAACTTCTCAGGTTCTTTCCAAATTTGAGTACTTATAAATTTCTATGGGCAGCTAGAAAATCTGCACTAAATTCTTTGAAAGATGGTAAGGCTCACAACCTAGCGAGGCACTAAATTATTGAAACACAGACACTGGAAAAAGCAAAGCAGTCATCCATATCTACTCTACAATTGATAAATTAGAAAAAAACTGAAAACAGCAAGAACTGCTAAATTCCCCAAAATATATAAATCTGAAGTTATTTAACCTTTCCATCAAAGATATATTACTTCACAGCAAATGACAAAAGAAAACATTTCTTAGATCAAAACTTCCCTGGTTAAAGCTTCCATTCACTTACTGAAAAAGTGAAGAGGAGTGAAGAAAGATATCACCCAAAGTCTTTGCTTTGGAAATGGTGACCTGAACAGACTTTGGGAGTAAAGACCACTTCTGAAATAGGTATGATTTCCATTCATCCACAGGTAGATCCATGCTATTTCAGGTCTGTAAAGTGAGTAAGAAATTAAGAATTCAGATTTCTACAGATGCACAATTCTAGAAAATCAAGATTTCATCCAAGCAAATACAAAGCAGCAAAATCAATCCTTTTGGTCTTCTTCTATAATTGTTCATATGCTGAAGAAGGATCAATATTTTGTCACACCAATCCAGTCAACATCCTTTCATTCAGAAACATTTATCAAAAGTCTACTTTGTTCCAGGAATTATGCTAGGTAATGGTAATACAAAGACAATCAGATTATAGTAGATAGCTACCATCCCAGTCCTTCTTTATTTCCATTTACCCTAGTTGCCCAAGTCACTCCAGATTTTTATTTTTCACTCACACCAGCAACTATTAAATTAAATATTTCTCTCCATAGATCAGTTTTCTGCTTCAATCTCCAGGTCATTCCTTCGGTTAAAGCCCTCACTAAGCCGGGCGCGGTGGCGCACGCCTGTAATCCCAGCACTTTGGGAGGCTGAGGCAGGAGGATTGCGAGTTCAAAGCCAGCCTCAGCAGTGGTGAGGCACTTAGCAACTCAGTGAGACCCTGTCTCTAATAAAATACAAAAAAAAGGGCTGGGGATGTGGCCCAGTGGTCGAGTGTCCCTGAGTTCAATCCCTGGTACCACCAAAAAAAAAAAAAAAAGCCCTCACTGATAGATATGTTACCCTCCCCCGCCCTCAGAGTTTTCCACACCCTAAGAGAAGCAACCTTGTTTCAAGATGTTCCAGACAGGATGTTCCTTCCCCAGGCAGAATGCTTCTTTTCCCCAGGCAAGAGCCAATAGGCTTAAAGGGCATCCTGTTCTAGCCAATGGTGTTGGGGTTGCTCTAGTGCACCCCCCACCAGAAATCCCTATATAAGGCCCTGTTTGAGAGACTCAGAGAGCCAGCCAGACAGCCAGAGAGAGACACACGGACACAACATCGGATCGTTGCTGCTGAGAGGAGGAAGACAGATACATCGGCTCGTCGCTGCAGAGAGGAGGAAGCCACTGCAACAGCTCCAGACCCATCACCTCCAGCCCGATGGCAGCTGCCCCAGCCAGCAGCTCCAGACCCATCACCTCCAGCCGATGGCAGCTGCCCCAGCCAACAGCTCCAGACCCATCGCCTCCAGCCGACGGCAGCTGCTCCAGCTGACAGCTCCAGACCGACCACCTTCAGCCCGACGGCCGCTCCCAGCTGACAGCTCCAGCCTCCAGCCAGACAGCAGCTGCTTTAGCCGACAGCTCCAGAGATCCCAGCTGGTGCAACCAAGCACCCACCTTCTGTCCAGAGCTTGCACACTCCCCTCTCCCTGACTCCCTTCTCCCACCAGAGCTAGCACACTCCCTTCTCCCTGACTCCCCTCTCCCACCTCTTCGACCTTCGACCAGAGCACCTCTTCTCCGGTTTTCGCTACCGGCTACGAAGGCTGTTAAATAAATCTTTTGGCTGCATGGCTGTCCCCGGTGTGATGCTTTGCCCTTCATTGGTGCCGTGACTCGGATCCTATCTGAGCCGGAGGGCATAATCACCCGGAACTGCCTCAGCCTTCGCCCGGTTTTTGATCGCCGCTCCGACGCATCCACCACCGGTCATCGGATTGGTAAGCCCCCCGCCCCAGGGCTCCTAAACCTGTCGGGCCTTGTACAGTGGGAACTGACCGTTGATCGTCCGGCAGCCCCGCTGGTGGCCTGTACAGGGAGGATCGCACCCCACCTAGACCTTCATGGTCACAGTGGACCTCGTGGAGCTCTTTCTCTTTTTGTCTCTTTCTCCTTTTCCTAGGTAGGTCTCCTCATCCCCAGGGCTCCTAAACCCGTCAGGCCTTGTATAGTGGGAATTGACTGTTGGCGCTCTCTCTCTCTCTCTCTCTCTTCTCTCTCTCTCTCTCTCTCTCTCTCTCTATCTCCCTCTCTCCCTCTCCCTTTCCTGGGAGTAGTTGAAGAAAGCCCTTTTTTCGGCCTCTGGCCTCCGGACTTGGGTCTCTCCTTCCCGTCCAGGACGGGACACGGAAAATCCTTGCGCAAGGTGACCCATTGTTCTTCGGTCCCTTTGGACCCCATCTCTGTTTGACTCCAGTGACGACTGGGTCTCACAGACTTGGATCTCTCTGATATATATATCTTGAGGAGGACGCTCCTCAGGACAATATATCTGTCCCGTTCGGAACGGGAAAATGGGGGCTTCTTCTTCTTCTTCTGCTGCTGCTTCTTCACCCCTCCTGGCTGACTCACTCCTATCCCTCCTGGCTGACTACCCTCCGATCACTCTCTTCTTTGCTCTTGTCCTCACTCTCTTCTTTGGTTTTGCTATCACTCACTATTTGTCACTCTTGTACCCACTCCGACCCCTCCCAGCCAACTGTCCTCTACAGTGCCTCTTAAACAACCTAGCCACTCTCGGCCTAACTCCCGATATACAACCAACAAGACTTACCAAATTTTGCACCCAAGATTGGCCCACATACCCCTTAGATAACCAAAACAAATGGCCTGCTTCTGGGTCCCTGGATCCCTCTATATTGAGAGATCTTTTCTACTTCTGTGAGCGATCAAAAAAATGGGTAGAGATTCCGTATGTTCAGGCTTTCTCCCTCCTTCGTTCGAATCCCTCACTCTGTACCCACAGCAGCTCCAACAGTAGCCTCCTAGCCTGCCAACCGGCTGCTCCCCTACCATCCCCCTCCTTTCTTGATTTCGATCCCGCGGATGAGCCGCCCCCATACCAATCTGAAACCTCTCCGCCTCCCTCGGCCCCTCCAGCCCCACTTCTACACACTCCTGCCACCTTCTCCTCCAGCCCACCCCTTACGCGATCTCGCACAATGTCTGCTCACCCTCTGTCACTTACTCCTGCCCAAGTCCTGACCCCACTCCGGGAAGTTGCGGGTCCGGAAGGAATTGTACGTGTCCATGTTCCCTTCCCAATGACCGAGGTAGTGCAAATCGAGAAACGATTGGGCTCTTATAGCACTGACCCCACTACATACCTCAGGGAATTTCAATGGGTCCTCCAAGCTTATAGCCTTACCTTCCATGACATCTATATGATTTTGGCAAATACCCTCCTCCCTGAGGAGCGTAGGCGAGTCTGGGAGCAGGCACGGGCCTATGCCGATGAGAACCATAGAACCAACCCTAACCATCTCATTGGACCTCAGGCTGTCCCCGAAAGGGACCCTAACTGGGACTATAATTCCCCAGGGGACGTGGCCTTGCGAGATCAGTTTTCCACTTGTATACTAACTGGTCTTAAGCGTGCAGCACAAAAAGTAGTTAATTTTGACAAGCTGCAGGAAATCATACAAAAAAGGGAAGACACCCCCTCTGAATTTCTAGATCGACTAACAAAAGCTCTCCAACAGTACGCCAATTTAGATCCTGACTCTCCAGGGGGACGTCATGTCCTTATGACTTACTTTTTGTCCCAAAGTTACCCCGATATACGGGCTAAATTGAGAAAATTAGAGCAAGGACCTGCAACACCTCAGACCGAGATCTTGGCCACGGCCTTTAAGGCCTATCATAATAGAGATGAGAATACTGAACGCCGTAGGTTTCAGAACCATGAAAAGGCCGAACGAGCAAGATTTCAAATGCTGGCCCAGGCTTTACAGGGCACTGACTCTCGGGCCTCACAAACAAGGGGCCATTACCCCGCGCAGAGGGGACCTCCAGGGCCGTGTTTCAAGTGCGGGAACGAAGGACACTGGGCTAGAGCTTGCCCCAACCCCAGGCCCCCTACGCGCCCATGTCCTAAATGCTCCAAAATGGGCCACTGGGGTGTTGACTGCCCCAGTTCCCGCAGGGGGACTGGATCAGTCATGAAACCCAACCTACTTGGACTAGCCGCAGAAGATTGACGGGGCCCTGGGTTTCCTCTCCCGACAGTTGACATCGACTTACAGGAGCCTAGGGTCACCCTTCTTGTTGATGGCCACCCCATAAATTTCCTACTAGACACAGGAGCCACTTTCTCGGTCTTGAGGGAGTTTTGGGGGCCCACCACCTTATCGTCCCCTGTTGTCGGGATAGAGGGACACACCATTCACCCCCACAAGACTCCCATGCTGTCTTGCCGCCTCCACCTCCATTCATTTCCCCACCAGTTTCTAGTAATCTCTCAATGTCCTGTGCCTTTATTGGGCCGAGATATACTGGTCAAATTTCAGGCCTCAGTTGTGTTCTCTGACCCGCCTCGCTCAGTTCTTCTCCCCGACTCGTCTCACTCCGTCTCCTCTTCCGTCTTCCTTCTTAGCATTTTAGAGCCTGATGCGGAAACCTCCTGTTACCCTGCCCCCTCCCATCTGGTAGACCCCAAAGTTTGGGATACCCAGACTCCATCCCTTGCTCACTGTGACCCTATACGAATACACCTTAAAGATCCCCAGTATTTCCCTAATAGAGCCCAGTACCC
The DNA here is from genome assembly GCA_025594165.1 of Tamias sibiricus. Taxonomy (NCBI): domain Eukaryota; kingdom Metazoa; phylum Chordata; class Mammalia; order Rodentia; family Sciuridae; genus Tamias; species Tamias sibiricus. The sequence continues at coordinate 49,486,528 of CM046660.1, forward strand.
ACTCCCAGCCACTAGCCTCAGAGGTCTCCAACCTATTATCTCAGACCTTCTGCGGAAACGCTTTCTCCGACCCACCCATTCCCCATATAATACTCCCATATTGGCAGTCAAGAAGTCCAATGGGTCATACCGGTTAGTCCAAGATCTTCGTCTCATCAATGAGGCTGTTAGGCCCATACACCCTCTGGTCCCAAATCCTTATACCATTCTCTCCCTAATTCCTTCCTTATCTACTCATTTCTCGGTCATTGACCTTAAGGATGCCTTCTTCACTGTCCCTTTAGCTCAGGAATCACAAGACATCTTTGCCTTTACCTGGACTGATCCTGATACTCAATGGTCCCAACAATTGACCTGGACAGTCCTCCCTCAGGGTTTTCGAGACAGCCCTCATATCTTTGGACAGACACTAGCTGCCGATCTCAAAGACCTTGAATTCTCTGACTCCACTCTTTTGCAATATGTAGATGATCTTCTCCTTTGCAGCTCTTCCTTCTCCACAGCTCATGTCTTTCTTGTTCTCAACCTTTAACCAGTTTCTCCTTAGGGATCATCTGTCACTTCTCATCACCTCAGGGCGAATTCATTTTTTTTGGTGCCAACCTCCTAGGAATCCTTTTCACCCTCAAGCCTGACCTACCTGTCTTATCATATCCCCCCCATAACACCCCACATCGCCCCGTTTCAGCAGGAAGTAGCCAGACTGACATACGACGTCCCACTTCCTAAGAAAACAAAAAGGGGGGAATGATAGATATGTTACCCTCCCCCGCCCTCAGAGTTTTCCACACCCTAAGAGAAGCAACCTTGTTTCAAGATGTTCCAGACAGGATGTTCCTTCCCCAGGCAGAATGCTTCTTTTCCCCAGGCAAGAGCCAATAGGCTTAAAGGGCATCCTGTTCTAGCCAATGGTGTTGGGGTTGCTCTAGTGCACCCCCCACCAGAAATCCCTATATAAGGCCCTGTTTGAGAGACTCAGACAGCCAGCCAGCCAGAGAGAGAGACACACGGACACCAACATCGGATCGTCGCTGCTGAGAGGAGGAAGACAGATACATCGGCTCGTCGCTGCAGAGAGGAGGAAGCCACTGCAACAGCTCCAGACCCATCGCCTCCAGCTCGATGGCAGCTGCCCCAGCCGGCAGCTCCAGACCCATCGCCTCCAGCCGATGGCAGCTGCCCCAGCCAACAGCTCCAGACCCATCGCCTCCAGCCGACGGCAGCTGCTCCAGCTGACAGCTCCAGACCGACCACCTTCAGCCCGACGGCCGCTCCCAGCTGACAGCTCCAGCCTCCAGCCAGACAGCAGCTGCTTCAGCCGACAGCTCCAGTGATCCCAGCCGGTGCAACCAAGCACCCACCTTCTGTCCAGAGCTTGCACACTCCCCTCTCCCTGACTCCCTTCTCCCACCAGAGCTAGCACACTCCCTTCTTCCTGACTCCCCTCTCCCACCTCTTCGACCTTCGACCAGAGCACCTCTTCTCCGGTTTTCGCTACCGGCTACGAAGGCTGTTAAATAAATCTTTTGGCTGCATGGCTGTCCCCGGTGTGATGCTTTGCCCTTCACTCACCATTGTGTGTGTCTGGCTAAATTGCCCAGGTTGACCTTGAACCTGTGATCCTCCTGCCTCAGCCTCCCGAGTGATTGGGATTATAGGCCTGTGCCACTCACGGCTTTTTGGAGGATTCTTTCCAGAGTGTTATAATAGTCTCCATCCCCTCAATCCCATCCTTCCTTCCCTTTAAAATCTACTCTGTATATTGGGAGAGACCTCAGTCGTCTGCTGTCAATATGTTCCTCCTAGCATATAGGGAAACGCAGTACAAACTCGTCATTATTTGATCTTTGGCTTACTTTCTAATTCTCCTCTTCCTCGGTATCCTACCATATTGAGCTACTCATTGCTATTCCTAGCTTGCCAGGTGATTTCCTCTCTCCAGTGTTTTTGCATAGGGCATTTGTTCTTCCAGAATCCACTGTCACTTGGATTTGCCACCTGGCAAATACCCACACTTACTGGACTGGGTTCAAATGGCACCTCCTCTGGGTAGCCTTCCCTGATTTTCTAGCTGTGATGCACCACACTAGGGACCCATACCTCATCTACCTTGAGTAGAAACTCCCGAAACGGACTGTGCTCACATCTGAGGCTTATTTACCTTTAGGGATCCCACGGTGCCAAGTTCTGGGCCTGGCATGGGCAGGAGGCCTGCAGTGGGTTGCCGAAAGAACCAGGTCACTGCTTTGACTATACTTAGAAGCAGTTATCAGAAAACAACACTATCCTCTGGGCTACCCCGCGGCCCATCTGCCAAAGGCCTTGGCGGGCACGCTTCCGAAACCCCGATGGGAAAGGTCCGGGAACAGGGCGCCGGCGCCTTCAAGGGCTCCCGCCAATCACTTGGCGCGCTGCTTGGCTCAGTGCCTCGCCCCCAGGCCCCTCCATCCCGCCACAAGGCCTCGGACCCGGCTTCGGGGGAGTCACGTGGGCCGCCCACCGCGCCTCAGCCTATGCGATGGCTGCTCGGCGCCTAGGCCCGCCCCAGCGTCGCGCACACGTCGGGGGCGGGAGTGGCGCGCACAGTTTCTCCGGCCAATCGCTGCACAGCCCGCGGGACCCCGGTAGTGAAGCTGGGGAGCCGAGGAGCGCGAGCGCGGGAGTTAGGGCAGTGGAAACCATGGTCGGCCACTTGAGCGAGGGGGCCATTGCGGTGAGGAGACGTCTGGAAACCGAGCCTGTGGCTCCGGGAGACTGTAGGCCCGGAGCTGTGGGGAGCGGAGCGGGAGGGAGCCGCGGGCTATGGGGAAGGAACGCTGGATGGGGAGAAGTGGAGGACCGTGGGGGGACAGCCTAGGGTCTCTCTCCCATCCTTCCTGAAAGGATTTTTTTCGTTGTCTTTTAAACAGGCTTACGTTTGTAATTAAGAAAACAAAACAAACGACCCCCCCATGGTCCTCCTGCGGCCACATTGTCTCCTCCTTTCCCCCCATCCACACCCAAACTTTTCCTTAGAGTTGTTCCTTTCCCCTGTTTCATTCCCGTACCTCCCATTAGCTCCTGATCACTGTAGAATACTGGCATAAGTTAGCGGTCCAAGTCGCCAAATCCGACAGCTGCTTTTCAAATTTCAACTTAGGTTAATACTCAGAATTGTTTGGGCCTTTTGGTCAGTGCTTCCTTTTGCTAACACAGTCGTCTTTTGGATTCTGTGGCTCAGCTAGTCTTTCCCATCGTATTTGTAGGCCTCTTTTTGTGAATTTCTCTTCATTCCAGATTCTCTCTAGGCCCTCTTCTCCCTGGGCAATTTCATTGCCATCCTAGATGTCAGTCACTTACTACTTTATGTCAGTTGCACTAATTTCTTTGTGCCCCCCACCTTTACTCTAAAAGACGAGCTTCTGTAGTCTGTCTGCCTTCTTGATTGTCAAAGCCATCTTAAATTCAGCCAATCCGTTAGATAACGGGTCCCTAAGTCGTCCGGGACCTCTTGATGTACTTAGCTAATGAATCCTTTATCCGAAAGTTATGCTAGCCTGAAACGGAGGAGTCATTCTTTCTACATACTCCATCACTCTTGATGCCAGTCCATTATTAAGTGAAGTATATTTTATCTCCAGATAGATCTTTTAAGCCCATTTATTTTTCTCCACCCACACTGGCACCATCATTTCTTGATGGGGCTGCTCTCACTTTGTATACCCTGCTCCTACCATTCCCATCTAGCATGTGTACTGTATACTCTTGCCTTCTTTCAGTGCCCTGGTCATTCTTTTTCTTCTGCTTATTGGCCTGGATTGTTCTTGACTCCTCCCTCACTAGCTAACATAATGTTCAAATTCAGATCAGTTACTGCGTCAGGAAAGTCTTCATTTGACTTTCCTTACTAAATAAATAATTTTTTTTTTTTTTTTTTTGGCTGGGGTGGGGTGCCAGGGATTGAACCAAGGGGCTTAACCACTGAGCTACATCCCCGGCCTTTTTTTTTTTGGAACCGGAATTGAACTCGGGGGCATTTGACCACTGGGCCAGGGTCTCACTGAGTTGCTAAGTGCCTTGCCACTGCTGAGGCTGGCTTTCAACTCATGATCCTACTGCCTCAGCCTCCCAAGTGCTGAGATTATAGGTGCGCTACACGCGTCTGGCCTTTTTTATATATGTGTATATATATATATATATATATTTTTTTTTTTTAGTTGTCAATGGATCTTTTATTTTATTTATATGTGGTGCTGGGGATCAAGCTCAAGGCCTCACACATGCCAGACAAGCTTTCTACCACTGAGCCACTACTCCAGCCCAATCCCCAGCCTTTTTAATTTTTAATTTTGATATGGTCTGGGGCTAGGATTGTGGCTTAGCAGTAGAGTGCTCATCTAGCACGTGTGCAGCCTGGTTAGATCCTTAGCACCACGTAAAAATAAACCCATTGTGTACAACTAAAGCAAATAAATAAATATTTAAAAAAATTTTTTTTGAGATGGTCTGGTTGAGTTGCTAAGGGTCTTGCTAAATTGCTAAGGCTGGCTTTGAACTTGTGATCCTACTGCCTCAGCTTCTCGTGCCACTGAGATTACAGGCATGCACAACCACAGCTGGCTTAAATGTCTAAACTTTGAGACCTAATTTCCTCTTAATTCACTTATTAGATGTGTCACTTCGGGCTAGATACTAACCTCTTTTCCTTTCCCGTAAAACAAGGGAAATGATACGTGTTACTTATTACATAAGGTTAGTGGGAGGATTAAGTGCGTTATTACTTTTTTTTTTGGTGCTGGGTATTGAACCCAAGGCCTTGTGCATGCAAGGCAAACACTCTGCCAACTGAGCTACGTACCCAGCCTGCGTTATTACATTTTAAAGTGCTTAGCCCACAGCTTGATACATGGTAAATTGCTGAGGCTGGCCTCAAACTTGTGATCCTCCCGCCTCAGCCTCTAGTTGCTGGGATTACAAGTGGAGCCTGATACATAGCAAATGTAAATGTATATTTCCTGTTATTAATAATCACAGATATATATTTACATTTTTGTTTATTTAGTTAGCATTACTTTCTGTGTCCTCCCAGATTGTGAATTTCATGAGGCTTGCAATCATGTCCTGAATTTTTTTTTTTTTTTTGCTGGATTCCTTGAGTGCTGCTACAGGTTTTGGCTGCCCAGTAAATGTTTGCTAGTTGCATGAATGAATGAGGCAGTGGAAAGAAAGGGATAGAGATGGATGGGGAAGAAAGGCAGCTTGGGGGAAAACAAGAAGGGAAAGAATAGTTATTAGAGTCAAATGATTATTTGAATAAATTAGGAATTTATAAATGCTGAAGCCTGGGAAGTGATCACAAATTGTAGTCCTCATTTACTTTGTAGCTGTTGTCTTGCAACTTTAAGACAAATTGGGAAAGGTACTACTTCACTTTCATGGTTTTTTTTTGAGGGAGTACTGGGGATTGAACCCAGGGTCATTCTCTCAATGAGCTACATCCCCAGCCCTTTTTATTTTTTATTTTGAGATAGGGTCTCACTAAATTGTTGAGGGTCTTGCTAAATTGCTGAGACTGACCTTAAACTTGCCATCCTTCTGCCTAACCTCCCAAGTTACTATGATTATAGGCCTGCACTATGTGCCTGGCCCAATGTTTTGACTTTTTTTTGGGGGGGGGTGGTGTACCAGGAATTGAACTCAGGGGCACTCAACCACTGAGCCACAACCCCAGCCCTTTAATTTGTCTTTTTTTTTTTTTTTTTTTTTGGTACTGGGGATTGAACTCAGGGGCACTCGACCACTGGGCCACAGTCCCAGCCCTTTTTTATATTTTTATTAGAGACAGGGTCTCACTGAGTTGCTAAGTGCCTTGCCATTGCTGAGGCTGGCTTTGAACTCGCGATCCTCCTGCCTCAGCCTCCCAAGTGCTGGGATTACAGGCATGCGCCACCACGCCCCGGGTTTTAATTTGTCTTTTAATGTTTAAATTGCCTTTCTTGTGGACAGCAAATAGTTCATTCTGACAATTTCTGCCTTTAAAAAAAATTTATTTGTTTTAGTTGTACACTGTGCCTTTATTTTTATGTGATGCTGAGGATCGAACCCAGGCCACACACATGCTAGGCGTGTGCTCTATCACTGAGCCACAACCTCAACTCCAATTTCTGCCTTTTAATTGGAGTGCTCAAACCACTTACACCTAATATAATTATGTATTTAGGTTTAAATTTTTTCATGTTGCTACTTGTTTTCTATTTGGTTTAGTTTTTGGGGGGGGTGTATGTGTATTTTGTTTTTAGGTTTCCTGACTTCTTTGGGATTATTTATGTATTTTATTTATTTATTTATTTATTTATTTTTGTTGTACACAATGCCTTTATTTATTTTTATGTGGTGCTGAGGATCGAACCCAGGCCTCGCACATGCTAGGCGAGTGCTCTACTGCTGAGCCACAATCCCAGTCCTTGTATTTTTATTTTTTTTTTAATATTTATTTATTTGCTTTAGTTGTACACAATGCAATGCATTTATGTTTACGTGGTGCTGAGGATCGAACCCGGGCCGCGCACGTGTGAGGCGAGCGCTCTGCCGCTGAGCCACAACCCCAGCCCCTCCAGCCCTTGTATTTTATTTCTTGATTCATATTTATCTCTATTGATGATTAGCAGTATTTACTCTCATTACTGTGCATCTTCTTATTCAGCTAGGGCTGCAATAAAAAAAAATCATAGCCTGGGTGACTTAAACAGACACTGATTAATTTTCATTTCTGGAGCCTGGGTTCTAATATCAAGGTACCAGTTGGTTTGATTCTTGGCTAGAGCCCTCTTGGCTTTTATACTGCTTTAATCTTGCTGTATGTTCACACAGTGTCTGTGCTTTTGCAGGGAGAGAACTCTGATCTCTTATCCCATTGGGGGAGGGGTTGTTCCATGTTTATGACCTCATCTAAAACTAGTTGCTTCCCAGTGGCTTTATCTAATGCAACCATATTGGAGAATAGAGTTTCAACATATGAATCTGGGGACTTACAAACATTCAATTCATAATTTTGTTAGAATCATCTTTACACTCTTTTTTAAAAAAATATTTATTTATTTGTTTTAGTTGTACACAATGCCTTTATTCTTATGTGGTGCTGAGAATCGAACCCTGGGCCGCACATGTGCTAGGCAAGTGCTCTACCGCTGAGCCACAATCCCAGCCCCCATCTTTACACTATTAAAAATCACTGAGGCCCACCAGGAACTTGTGGATTTTTTTTGTTTTTATGTGTAATGTTATAATGTGAAATTATAACCAAGATGTTTAAAAATGTTTACTCATTTAAATTAATAGTACAGTCACCCATTAACACAAATACCATTTAATGAAAAACATTTCAAAACAAAAATAGTGAAAAAAGTGGTATATTTTACATTTTTTGTATACCTCATTAATCTGGTGCTTGGTAGAAACATGATACCTGGGTTTTCATATCTGCTTCTGTGTTCAGTCTTGTTTGGTTTGAACTATATGAAGGAAATCTGGCCTCACACAAGATAATGTAATTGAAAAAGGGAGGAGCATTTTAATAGCCTTTTCTGGCCCCATTCTTTCTTTCTTTCTTTTTTTTTTTTTTTTTTTTTGGTGGTGGTGCTGGGGATTGAACACAGGGCAGGCTAGGTGGGTGCTCTACTACTGAGCTACATTCCCAGAACTTTTTTTTTTTTTTTTAATTTATTTATTTGCTTTAGTTGTACACAATGCAATGCATTTATGTTTACGTGGTGCTGAGGATCGAACCCGGGCTGCGCACGTGCTAGGCGAGCGCTCTACCGCTGAGCCACAACCCCAGCCCCTTTTCTTTTTAAAAAATATTTATTTGCTTTAGTTGTACACAATGCATTTTATTTTATGTGGTACTGGGGATCGAACCCGGGCTGCGCATGTGCTAGACGAGTGCTCTACCGCTGAGCCACAACCCCAGCCCATTCCCAGAACTTTTAAAATTTCATTTTGAAACAGGGTTTCCCTGAGTTGTCCAGGCTGGCCTTAATCTTTGAATCCTCCACAACTTCTGGAGTAGCTGGCATTATAGGCATGTGCTATCACACTGAGCTCCCTGTGTGTGTGTGTGTGTGTGTGTGTGTGTGTGTGTGTGTGTGTATTTGTTGTTGTTGTTGTAGGTGGACACAATACCTTGATTTTATTTTTATGTGGTACTGAGGATCGAACCCAGTGCCTCATGCATGCTAGGCAAGTGCTCTACCTCTGAGCCACAACCCCAAACCCCCTGTGTGTGTGTGTGTGTGTTTTTTTTTTTTTTTTAATTTATTATTAGAGCCGGGGGTGGTGGCGCACGCCTGTAATCCCAGCACTTGGGAGGCTGAGGCAGGAGGATCGCGAGTTCAAAGCCAACCTTAGCAATGGCGAGGCACTTAGCAACTCAGTGAGACCCTGTCTCTAATAAAATACAAAAAAGGGCTGGGGATGTGGCCCATTGGTCGAGTGCCCCTGAGTTCAATCCCCGGTACCAAAAAAAAAAAAAAAAAAATTATTATTAGTTGTACACATGCCTTTATTTATTTTTACATGGTGCTGAGGATCAAACCTGGGCTGCGCACGTGCTAGGCGAGCGCTCTACTGCTGAGCCACAACCCCAGCCCCTGTTTGTTATTTTTAACATGTATTAGTTATTTGGAAAACATTAGCTCATTGCATTATGCAGATCTTCCAAATGTTGATGTATTTCACTATATCAAAAACTCATTCATTGGGGCTGGGATTGTGGCTCAGCGGTAGAGCACTCGCCTAGCGCGTGGGCGACCTGGGTTCGATTCTCAGCACCACGTACAGATAAAATGCATTGAATAAAACACATTGTGTACAACTAAAGCAAATAAATAAAAATATTAAAAAAAAACTCATTCATTAACATCACCAGTGATTTAATAAGAAAAGTTTATAAGTATTGGGAAACTTTAAAGTTGATAGTGAATATAAATGTTCAAAAGTTCTGATTTTTTACAAGGAAACACTTTTACTTTTGGCAACAGATACTATTTGTTGTTTTCCTTGAAAACAAGCATTTCTGTGATTTGTCCAGAATGATAAATTAGATTTTTCAAATGACTGACTCTGACTTTTGTTTTGTTTTGTTTTGTTTTTTGGTACTAGTGACAAACCCAAGAGGCGCTTTACTATTGAGTCACATCCCCAACCTTTTTTATTTTTTATTTTGAGATAGGGTCTCATTAAGTTGCTTATAGTCTCCCTAAATTGCTGAGACTGACCTTGAACTTGGAATCCTCCTGCCACAGCTTTGCTGAGATTACCGGCATGCACCACCATGCCCCGCTGAATAGGCTCTTTCAACAATATTTTGTGTCGTTTATTTCAAATATGAAACTGTAAAAAATATGTTAATTTTTTTAGGGCTGGGATTGTGGCACAGCAGTAGAGCGCTTGCCTGGCATGTGGGCGGCCCGGGTTCGATCCTCAGCACCATGTACAAATAAAAATGCATTGAATAAAACACATTGTGTACAATTAAAGCAAATAAATAAAAATATTTTTTTTTTAAATGTTGATTTTTTTTTTTTTTTTTTTTTGGTACTGGGGATTGAACTCAGGGGCACTCGACCACTGGGTCACATCCCCAGCCCTTTTTTTTTTTTTTTTTTTTGTATTTTATTAGAGACAGGGTCTCACTGAGTTGCTAAGTGCCTCACCATTGCTGAGGCTGTCTTTGAACTCGCGATTCTCCTGCCTCAGCCTCCCAAAGTGCTGGGATTACAGGCGTGCGCCACCGCGCCCGGCTAAATGTTGATTTTTAATGGTGATTTGAGTGCATATCTCATAATCTGTTTTTACTCTTTCAGGCCATAATGCAACAGGGAGATACATCCATAAAGCCCATTCTCCAGGTCATTGTAAGTACCTCTGTATGTAATTTTCTTTCCCTTTAGCTATTATGTAGTCTTTATTAAACTTTTACCATTTGTTCCAGTAAGGTCCTTGGAGAAGTTTTTTCTAATTTAGGATGTTGGAATTTTTTAAAAATATATTTTTAGTTGTAGATGGACACAATATTTTTATGTGGTGCTTAGGATTGAACCCACTGCCTCACACATGCTAGGCAAGTGCTCTACCACTGAGCCACAACTCCCAGCCCGGGATGTTGAGCAATTTTTAGACTCATATAAAATATGTCTAATGAACGACATACAAATTCATCCACTTCAGGAAATTCTCTCCATCATTGCAAAAAAAGTAGGCCAGTCCACATCATACCTGGGAAAGGAACCAGGCCTTTTTTTTTTCAGACTAGGTGAGCTAAAGTTAAACCTTTGGGGGTTCAGATTTAATGCTTTATGTCTATGTTCTTTTCCATTTTTTGGTAGATGACTATAATGCATTATTACAGTCTTTACTTGCCACCTTGCTTTTAGGTTTATCTTGTTCAAATCTGCCTTACATGTAACCTGCAGAAAGATACCTAAAATGCACTTCAGGTTCAAGTAAATGTATCAACTGTGCCCCAATATTGTTACATGTACTTATTGCTTATGTCTTTCTGCTTCCATCTCCATCCCAATTGGAAGCCCCTGCAGTTCAAGGATGTTTTTATTTTTAGCATGTTTCCTACATATCATCTTGTATAAACTAGGTACCTTGTTTTTTAAATTATTATTATCATTATTTTGGTGATGATTTTCAGCCAAATTTTAGTTAGGGAAGAGAGAACACAGAGTATTGGCAGTTCTTTTTATTCTGATCTGTATTGTGTTTGATGATGTAAGAGGAGAGAGGTTGGTGAGAAAATCATCTAATCTAGTTTTCTTTTGTTTGGGTTTAAGTGGCAAGAGGATGGGTTAGCCCTTTGTTTTATCTTTTTTTTTTTTTTTTTTTTTTAATATTTTTGGTTGGAGATGGACACAATACCTTTATTTTATTTATTATTTTTATGTGGCAGTGCTGAGGATTGAACCCAATGCTTCACATGTGCTAGACAAGCACTCTACCACTGAGCCACAACCCCATTTTATCTTGAATTAATGGCAAACCCACTCTCCTGCCACTAACGTTTACTTATCTCTGGGGATTGGGCAGAAAATCTGGCTAATGAATCAAGTTTTCTGTCCTAGAACATCCGTCCCATCACAACAGGGAATAGTCCACCCCGTTATCGACTGCTCATGAGTGATGGATTGAACACTCTATCGTGTGAGTATGATATATAAATCTAAGAATTTGTATTTAAATAATAAAAGTACAACTAATACTTAGATTGCAATATTTTAGGACCTTCCTGAAGTCAGCATTTGCTTGACTGTGCACTTTGTTCAGAGTTGCAGCTGGTGGAGAGCATTCTAACAATAGACTGGATATAGTGGAAAGCTGCCACTTGGCTTAATTAATTCTCACTAACTGGTGCTCTACGTTTTGTTTGATTAATTTCCCTAAGGATGATATTGACATTTAGTGAATGTGATGGGTTAGCCGTCCTATACTTGCCTTTTGGGGGGATTTTATTTCTGCGTAGGAAGCTTTAAAAGGAAGACAGGAAAGAATTTACAGAATATGGGCTTGCTGTCTCTAGTCACAATGTGAAAAACCTAGAAAAGATTTTTTTAGTCTTTGTCATGAGACCTGAATGATGAAAAAAATTATTTTTGGCCCTTTTAAGAAATATATACATTTAAGAATAGCAGCAGATATTGAATACACAGTTGATTATACTGTTTTTGACTGGGCAGAATCTGATTAGTCCTTGAATAAGACCATATTGAAGTCATTATTTTTCTTTGTGATTAGTTTTCAGATTCTTAAGACTGAATTGTTTTAGAGGCTAAAGTAATCTTTTGTGCTTTTCAGCTTTTATGTTGGCAACACAGTTGAACCCTCTTGTTGAGGAAGAACGGTTGTCCAGTAATTGTATTTGCCAAGTTAATCGATTTATTGTTAACACCCTGAAAGATGGAAGGTATGTGTTATGTTTTCTGTTTTATTTTATTGTAGAATGGAGTTTGAACAGAGAATTTTATTAGATGCCAAAATTCAATTAGGAATTTTAAAAAGGCAATAATGAGTTTGAGCTCAGAAGACTGGTATTCAAGAGAAATATGGCAACAAATTGGAAATCTCAGAGCAGTTCTAAGCAGAATGCATAACTACACTTTTTTCTAATTTCTTTTTCTTTTCTTTTCTTTTTTTTTTTTTGGTACTGGGGTTTGACCCCAGAGATGCTATACCACTGAGCTATACCCCCAGCTCTCTTTATTTATTTAGATTTTGTGACAGGGTCTTGCTGAATTGCCCAGGCTGGCCTCAAACTTGTGATCCTCCTGCCTTAACCTCCCAAGTTGATGGGATTATAGGTTTGTACCACTGCACAAAGACCTTATTTCTAATTTCTTCCCTGTTTTTAGTATCTTTTAATGAAGAGGTCACTTACTACAGCAAAAAGATATATTTAATTATAAAATGCTGTCCCTTTTTTCTGGAGTCTTTTTTTTTTTTTTTTTTTTTTTTCAATTTTGTACTGGTATTGAATCCACAGATACTTTACCACTGAGCTACATCCCTAGCCTTTTTCATTTTTTTTTTTTTAATTTTGATACAGGATCTTGCTAAGTTGCTGAGGCTGGGTTTGAAATTTGTGCTTCTCCTGCCTCAGCCTCCCAAGTAGATGTTATATGATAGAAATACAGTGGGAGCCGGGCGCGGCACGCCTGTAATCCCAGCACTTTGGGAGGCTGAGTCAGGAGGATCGCGAGTTCAAAGCCAGCCTCAGCAATGGCGAGGCACTTAGCAACTCGGTGAGACCCTGTCTCTAATAAAATACAAAAAAGGGCTGGGGATGTGGCCCAGTGGTCTAGTGCCGCTGAGTTCAATCCCCGGTACCAAAAAAAAGAAAGAAATACAGTGGGGAACAAAACTGTTATTCCTTTTACTAAATGATTTATTTTACAGGGGAGGTGCTTTATATACTATTTTCCTCTCTAGTTTTTCAATTACAAGATGTAACCAAAGCACATGAGAAGCAAAGGTGACAAGCATTCCCATATGAGTAAGGATATATCAATGTATGTTAAATTACCTGTATATTTCCTATTTCCAAGCAACTTTTTAATTTATTTCTGTTGGATGTATCTTTATCCTTCTTGTATTTGTTTCTTTTTGAGGGTACTAGGGATTGAATCCAGGGGTGCTTAACTGCTGAACCACATCCCAATCCCCCTATTTTTATTTTTTATTTTGACAGGGTCTTGCTAAGTTGCTTAGGTCCTTGCTGAGTTGCTGAGGCTGGCCTTGAACTTGTGATCCTTCTGCCTCAGCCTACTAAATTGCTAGGATTACAGGCTGTGCCACCACACCCATCTTATCCTTCTTTTAACTTTTAGCCTTTCTGTTGTAAATTTTGGATGACTTATAAATAGCATATAGGTATAAAATTCAACTTGAGATTTAATTGGTGTTGATTCTTTTTTTTTTTTTCTTTCAATTTTATGTTTCTGTACTTTTTTTTGCTTTATTTTTTTCTTGCTTCCTGTCTGGGATTAATTGACTTTCCTCTTTTTTCCCCTACTGGTTTGTAAGCCTTATATTCTATTTCTGTTTTCCTGGGTAATTCTTAAAAAAAAAAAAAAAAAAAAAAAAAAAAAAAAAAAAAAAAAAATCTATATTTGAGTGAACAAAGATTCTAAAACATGTCATATTTTTATATGTTTTTACCACGGTTTAAAAAAAAGTCTTGGGGCTGGGGTTGTGGCTCAGTGGTAGAGTGCTCGTCTAGCATGTGCGCGGCCCGGTTCGATCCTCAGCACCACGTAAAAATAAAACGCATTGTATACAACTAAAAGCAAATAAATAAATTTTAAAAAAAAAAGTCTTTTAAGACTTTGTTTGAATTGAAGGTTCAACTTTGTTTTTAATTTCCTCCAGTTACTTTATTTTCTCCTATAGTCAGCACCTATTGAGGGTTGCCTGTAATTTGTTAGTTCACCTTTGCCTCTTTAACCACACTCCTTCCTTTTTGGTTCTGATTTTCCTTTTTTTCTTTCTTTTTGTTTTGTTTTAATTGCTGAGGATTGAACTCTAAGGTGCTCTACTACAGAGCTACATCCCCAACCTTTTGTTTTGTTTTGTTTTTGAGACAGGATCTCACTAAGTTGCCAAGGCTGGCCTCCAACTTGCAATCTTTTTTTTTTTTTTTTTTAAATATTTATTTATTTGCTTTAGTTGTACACAATGCATTTATTTGTACGTGGTGCTGAGGATCGAACCCGGGCCGCGCACGTGCTAGGCGAGCGCTCTGCCGCTGAGCCACAATCCCAGCCCATAACTTGCAATCTTCCTGCTTCCACCTCCCTAGTCACTAAGATTACAGATGTGTGCCACTGTGCCCAACTTGGTCAATTTCTAAAGTACATCTTTTAGAAACTTACAGGGAGAGTTTGTGAATGGTAAAACTATTATGTAAAAATGTCTGTATTTTGACTGTTGGTTAAGCTGGTTTTACCAGGTGTAGAATTTTAAGTTGAAAGTTTTAATCATGTCACTTAAAGATTGTGATACTTCAGGGCTGGGGATGTAGGTCAGTAGTAGATTGCATGCTGGAGGCCCTGGATTTAATCCCCAGCATCACAAATAAGAAAAAAGAAAGTCTGTGATTCTTCTGAGAAATGCATATTTAGGTGATTTTTGTCATTGTGTAAACATCATAGAGTGTATTTACACAAGCCTAGATGGGAGAGGCAATCGTTTAATGTGGATTCTTGGTGCAGTCAAGAGGCACAAACATGACAAGTCTGAAGCAGCTACTAGCATAACACAGCAAACCATTTTAGATTTAAACTTTTTCTTTAGTAAGTAGGAGTGCATTCTAACAATAAAACTTATGAGCTGGGCGTGGTGGCGCATGCCTGTAATCCCAGCACTTGGGAGGCTGAGGCAAGAGGATCGCGAGTTCAAAGCTAGCCTTAGCAATAGCGAGGCACTCAGCAACTCAGTGAGACCCTGTCTCTAGTAAAATACAAAAAAGGGCTGGGGATGTGACCCAGTGGTCAAGTGCCCCTGAGTTCAATCCCTGGAACCAAAACAAACAAACAAACAAAAAAAAAAACAACTTATAGTAAATAGGGGCTGGGGTTGTGGCTCAGTGGTAGAGTGCTTGCTTCACATGTGTGAGGCACTGGGTTCAATTCTCAGCACTGCGTATAAATAAAATGAATAAAATAAAGGTCCATCAACAACGTAAAAAATATTTTTAAAAAAGTATAGTAAATACATAAATTAGTAATATTGTTATTATCAAGAATTGTGTACTATACATAATTGTATGTGCTTTGCTTTTATGTGATTGGCAGGCTTGAAAATTCTAAGATGAGCCTAGAATATCTTGTTGTTCTAGAAGAGTGAGGAAGTCATGTCAGAATGACAGAAACTGGCATTGGGGTCTTAAAATTTCCAAATTAGGACAACTTAAAAATCAAGATAGTAACAGATTTAAGCCTATTGGATGAAATCCTGGATAAAATGAATATATGTGATCGGAATAGAAAGATTAAAAATAAATTTTTATTATTTTTTATTTGTTTGTTTGTTTATTTTTGAGTGGTGCTGAGGATTGAATCCATTTTTGCACATGCTAGGTGAGCACTCTACTGCTGAGCCACAACCCCAGCCCAAAAGATTTTTCTCATAATTATTTTTATAATAATTTTTCTTACAAAGGAAGAAGGAATTATATAATTAGAAAATCACTATTTGGCTACCATCATGGTAATGACTTATTCATGCAAGAAACATCAGTAAGTGCTGGATAAGTCTCCAGTGGCTGCTACCACAAATTTGGTGCTTTAAAACAATAGAAACTTACCAAATAACAACAAAATAAAACAACAAACTATTTTGTCTGGAGACTAGAACTTGAGATCTGTTTCACTAGTGTCATCACACTGTGCTCCATCTGGAAGCTTTGTGGGAGAATGCAGTCCTTGCCTCTTCCAGCTTCTTGTATCTGCTGGCATTTCTTGATTTATGGCTACATCATTCCAATCTATGTCACCATGGTCATATTGCCTTCTCTTTGTTTGGTCTGTCAAGTCTTCTCAGCTTCCCTTTTATGAGGATACTTGTGGTTGCATTTATGACCCTTCTATGATGATCTTCTCATTTTAGCCCTCAAATTAGTCGCATCTGCTAAGTTACCTTTTGCCATATAAGGTAACATTCACAGATTCCAGGAATTAGGATGTAGGTATGTTTTGTGGGAGTATTATTCAACCTACAACAAATATTGAAACAAGTGGGTGAGGATTTGATAGATGTTTATAGGATTAAATTGCCTCTCAACAACATAATTAATTATAAATGGAAAAGAGGTGGTTTTTTGTTTGTTTTTTTTGAGTTCTGGAGATTGAACCCAGAGGTGCTCTACTAGTGAGCTGCATCCCGAGTCCTTGTTTAAAAATTTTTCATTTTGAGACAGAATCTCACTGAGTTGCTTAGGACTTTGCTGAGTTGCTGAGGCTGACCTCAAACTTGTGATCCTCCTGCCTCAGGCCCCTGTTGTTGGGATTACAGGTGTGTGCCACTGTACTCAGCTAAAAGGTAATTTAAAAAAATATATATATTTATTTTTTAGTTATAGGTGGACACTATATCTTCATTTTATTTTTGCATGGTGCTGATGATTGAACCCAGTGCCTCATACATGCTAGGCTAGCACTCTATCTCTGAGCCACAGCCACAGCCCTAAAAGGTAATTTTAACAGGGAAGAAACCTGACATATTCTAACGTAATGGGACAAATGAACAACATGTATCACTTAATAGAATACAGTAGTAACTCAGAATATCTTCTGTCATTTTCTTGCCAAAGATACATAATTTGTATCCAATCATGAGGAAGCCTCAGGCAATTGAGAGATGTTTACAAAATAACTGATCTCTGATCTTCAAAATTTCAAACTTGAAAGTAAAAGAAAAATTAGGAAACTTGCAGATTAAAGGAGTTTAATGAGATGTGATAATTATATGTGACTAGATCTTTTTGCTATTAAGGGCATTATTGAGCTGGGCAGGATGGTGCTCACCTGTAATCCCAGCCTCTTGAGAGGCTGAGGCAGGAGGATCCCATTTGATAAACCTGTCTCAAAATGAAAAAAGGCTGGGGGTGTAGCTCAGTGGTAGGAGTACCCATGGGTTTAATCCCTAGTCTCTCCCCATCCCCCAAAAAAGGCATCATTGAAACAATTTATGAAATTGGAGTGGGTTATGGGGATTAGATGGAAATATGAGTATTAATTTCTAATCTTTTTTTTTTTTTTTTAATTTATTTATTTACTTTAGTTGTACACAATGCAATGCATTTATGTTTACGTGGTGCTGAGGATCGAACCCGGGCCGCGCACACGTGCGAGGCGAGCGCTCTGCCGCTGAGCCACAACCCCAGCCCCGTATTAATTTCTAATCTTGATGATTGTATTGTGATTAGGAAGTTGAACAAAAATATTCAAAATTTCATACTGTGTTATTTTTAAAATGTTAAATGATTTAACACAAATGAACTGAAGGTACCGATTTAATCAGACAAATTTTTATTTACCAGAAGAAAGCAACTTCAGTGAATTTCTGAGATTAAAAGAAGTTAGGCTTGGTGGCACATGCCTGTCATCTCAGTGAATCCTGATGCTGAGACAGGAGGATCTTAAGTTCAAGGCCAGCCTTGACAAGTTAGCAAGACCCTGCCTCAAAAAGGGCTGGGGATGGCCGGGCGCGGTGGCGCACGCCTGTAATCCCAGCACTTTGGGAGGCTGAGGCAGGAGGATCTCGAGTTCAAAACCAGTCTCAGCAATGGCAAGGCACTTAGCAACTTAGTGAGACCCTGTCTCTAAATAAAATACAAAAAAAGGGCTGGGGATGTGACCCAGTGGTCCAGTGCCCTTGAGTTCAATCCCCGGTACCACAAAAAAAAAGGGTTGGGGATGTAGCTCAGTGATAAGAGCGCTCCTGGGTTCAATCCTCAGTACCTGCCCTCACCCCCCACCTGCCAAAAAAAAAAAAAAAAAGATTTAAATAATTAAAGTGGTTTTAAAATTTGTGTTAAATTAACTTAAGGACATTTGTATTTTCTCCAGCCTTCCTTCTCCTTAGCTCCTTAATTTTGATTCTCTTGACTAGTTTGATTTAATTCAGAAACATTTTTGGGGGGATGCTCCTGTTCCCTGATACCAGCCTATTTGCCTTTAATTTAGAATGACAACCTGGTTGGGTGTCTATTTTGGGGTTCCACTGTGTTTTATCCTCAGAATTTTGTCTTATGTTTAATGTTGGTCCATAGAAGTCAAGACCAGCCTGCTCTGATTTCTGCATATATGCTGTTTTTTGGGAGGAGAACGGGTACCAGGGATTGAACTCCGGGGCACTCAACCATTGAGACACATCCCCAGCCCTATTTTGTATTTTATATTAGAGACAGGGTCTCTCTGAGTTGCTTAGCATCTCAATGTTGCTGAAGCTGGCTTTGAACTTGCGATCCTCCTGCTTCAGCTTCCCAAACTGCTGGGATTATAGACATGTGCAACCATGCCCGGCAATTTCTGTCTATTATTTTTTTTAGCTGTAGAAGGACACAATATCTTTATTTATTTATTTTGATAGTTTTTTAGTTGTGGTTGGACACATTACCTTTATTTTATTTATTTATTTTTACGTGGTGCTGAGGATCGAACCTAGGGCTGTGTATGTGCTAGGCGAGCCACAACCCCAGCCCTGTGTTATTCCTTTAAGCTGTTTTCTATGTTAATTTACTGAGTTCCTGGTTAACTATATTCTCCATATAAGTCTTTAGTGTGCTTCAATCCTTTTTTTAATATGTGTTGGATTACATCAGTGTTTCCCAATGTAGTAGTTTTTAAGCTCTCTTCTCTTCTTTGATGTTTATGTTTTTAAGTATTAGA
This sequence comes from Tamias sibiricus, assembly GCA_025594165.1. Classification (NCBI taxonomy): domain Eukaryota; kingdom Metazoa; phylum Chordata; class Mammalia; order Rodentia; family Sciuridae; genus Tamias; species Tamias sibiricus. Next base: position 49,505,457 of record CM046660.1, read on the forward strand.
TGTGTAATAATGTTACTTTTGTTCTGTTTATTCCTTAGCTTTTAAAAAAAGGTCCCTGTTCTGTCTCCTGTTTTACCATCTTTTGGCTCATATATATTTTATATATATACATACGTATATATATATATTTTTAAATTCAGTCTTATTTATTTTGTGAATCACTTTTGGGAAGTATCCATTTCCTTTCTTGGCTTCTGCTGTCTTCCAGGCTGGGTTCTTTAATTGTCTTTTCGCTTCCCTTGTTCCTTTCATTTTTATGCACTTTTGTCTTGCAGTGTTGCTGTGTTGTCTCCTTTTGTCTTGTTTGTGCTTCATGTGGACAGTTCTGTTTGGACTTGGTATTTGCTTTAACTATGCTAGGTGTAGCTTCTTGCCAACCTTGTCACTTGAGACCTGTTATCTTTTACTCCAGGCTACCTTTGTGTGTCTTAAACTGTGCTTTCCATCCATTTTCTGTCCTCTAGGACATGGTTATGGGAAAGGGTAGAAGGCTTTGCTGGAATTGAGTATAGTGCTTCCTGGGAAACTCTTCAATGCCTGTTCTCTCCAGTCAGGCATACAGTTCCACTCCCATGGGACTGCTTTATTTCACTATCTTTTTTTTTTTTTTGGTGGTGGTACTAGGTTTTGAACCCTAGGGTGTGCTACCACTAAGCCACATTCCCAGCCCTTCTTATTTTTTATTTTGAGACAGTCTCCCTAAGTTGCTAAGGGTCTCACTAACTTCTGAGGCTGGCCTGGAACTTGCAATCTTCCTGCCTCAGCCTCCCAACTAGCTGGGATTCCAGGTGTGTGTCATATGCCTGGTTCTTAAATATTTCTATTTTTTAAAAAATATATATTTTTTAAATATTTATTTATTTGCTTTAGTTGTACACAATGGGTTTTTTATTTGTACGTGGTGCTGAGGATCGAACCCGGGCCGCGCACATGCTAGGCGAGCGCTCTACCACTGAGCCACGACCCCAGCCCAAAATATTTCTATTTTTAAGGGAAAAAGTATTTTAATCTTTCAGCATTATGGATTATTTTAACAGATTATCTAATAGTGAACTGTTCTTTCATTTCTAGAAAGTAAATTCTGCCTTAAAAAGTAATCCTCTTAGTTCCTTTCTCTTTTTAATATTTTTTTTTTTTTTTTTTTTTTTTTTTTTTTTTTTTTATTTATTTATTTTTTAGTTGTATACAATGTTTTTTGTTTTACGTGGTTGAGAATCGAACCCGGGCCGCGCACATTGACCGCTGGCCACAATCCCAGCCCCTCTTTTTAATATTTTTAATATTTTTTTGAGTTGTTGATGGACCTTTATTTTATTCACTTATTCACATGCAGTGCTGAGAATCAAACCCAGTGCCTTACACATGCTACGCAAGTGCTCTACCACTAGGCCACAACCCCAGCCCCCTTTCTCTTTTTTTTTAATCTGTTTTTATTCTAAATAATAATTTTAAATTTAAATTTCTTCCAGAAATATGAGGAATTTAAGAGCACAGACTTCAAAGACCAAACAAACCTGCATTTTACAAACTGACCTGCCTCTTACTAGAAGCATAACTTCATGAAAGAAATTTAATTCTCTGTGTTAGTTTTCTCATCCAAAAAATAGGGATGATAAAGAAATCTCCAGATTGTGTTAAGTGGTATCCTGGATAGTCCCCATAGATACTGAAGTCCAACTGTATCCAGAATGAAAACTGGATCAGATGTTAACCTTATGGTTAACTTTCAAACTACTGAACTGCCGGGCGCGGTGGCGCACGCCTGTAATCCCAGCACTTTGGGAGGCAATGGCGAGGCACTTAGCAACTCAGTGAGACCCTGTCTCTAATAAAAACACAAAAAAGGGCTGGGGATGTGGCCCAGTGGTTGAGTGCCCCTGAGTTCAATCCCCAGTACCACAAAAAAAAAAAAAAAAAAAACTACTGAACTATTTTTCAAAGCAGCTTTACTGATTTACCCTCTTACCAACAGCATATGAGAGTGGAAGTTTTCACATATCCCAGCCAACCTTGTTATTATGTGATGTGCAGTTTCAGCTAAAATACCAGATTCTGTAGAGTATTGTAGTATCTTTTGACAATATATTCCCTTTTTTCCTCCCAGAAGTTTTCTTAGCAGTTCTCATCTTTATTCCTCCATATGAATTTTAGAGTTCTATTATCAAGTTTGAAAAAACAAGCAAATATTGTGTGGGAATACAAATAATTGTATTACATTTATATAATATTTGATGTTAGGAGGCCTTTTATGTAAGAATATGGTGTATATCCATTTATCTTTAAAAATTTTTTTTTTGGTACCAGGGATTCAACTCAGGGGCACGGGACCACTGGACCATATCCCCAGCCCTTTTTTTTTTTGTACCAGGGATTGAACTCAGGGGCACTCAACCACTGGGCCACATCCCCAGCCCTTTTTTGTATTTTATTAGAGACAGGGTCTCACTGAGTTGCTGAGTGCCTCACCATTGCTGAGGCTGGCTTTGAACTCGCGATCCTCCTGCCTCAGCCTCTCAAGTGCTGGGATTACAGGCGTGCGCCACTGCGCCTGGCTGGTGTATATCCATTTAAAGTCTCTTGGATTTTCTAGGTATAAAGTTGTATTATCTCCTTATTTGATATTTATGTCATTTATTTTGTTTATTTTTAATCTTACTGAATTAGCTAGCACTATCAAAGTTAGACAATGATGGTGGTAGTAGGTACCTTTTTTATCTACTGATTTTGATGAAAATGCTTAGTGCTTACCATAGTGTTTATCATATAAATACATGCACTTTATCACGTTCAGGGTGTTTTTTAGGTCCTTCTGTTACTCAGGGTTTTGTTAGCAATGGCTCTTGAATTTTTAAAAAAGCTTTTACTATATTTTGATATAATCATATTTTTAATCTTTTAGCATTATAAATTATTTTAATAGATTATCTAATAGTGAACTGTTCTTTCAATCCTAGAAAGTAAATTCTGCCTTAAAAAATAATCCTCTTAGCTTCCTTTTTCTCTCCCCCCCTTTTTTTTTTTTTTTTTAAATCTGTTTTTATTCTAAATAATTTTAAACATCTAAAACAGTAGAGGGGCTGGGGTTGTGGCTTAGTGGTAGAACGCTTGCCTAGCACGTGCGTGGCCCAGGTTCGATCCTCAGCACCACGTACAAATAAACGCATTGTGTACAACTAAAGCAAATAAATAAATATTTTTAAAAATTTAAAAAATAAATAAAACAGTAGAGCCGGGTATGGTGGTTTACACTTGTAATCCCAGTGACTCAGAACATTGAGGCAGGAGAATTGTAAGTTCAAGGCCAGCCTCATCAACTCAGCAAGACCCTGTCTCAAAAAGTAAAAAGGACTTGGGGGTGCTGGGGTTGTGGCTCAGTGGTAGAGCGCTTGCCTAGCATGTGTGAGACATTGGGTTTGACCCTCAGCACCACATAAAAATAAATAAATAAAATGAACTTTTGTGTCCATCTACAACTAAAAAAAGAAATTTTTTTAAAAAAAAAAGGACTTGGGATGTAGCTCAGTGGTACTGTGCCCTTGGGTTCAATCCCAGTACCAAAAAAAAAAAAAAGACCATACGGTGGTATTATGAGTTCCCATTAGAGCCTATTATTCAGCTTCACATTATACCTGATATCCAGTCTTGCTTTATTTATTCCTTTCCACATCCTCTTTCCTCTGAAATTTTCAAGTAAATATCAGACATTATATTATTTAGAAATATTTTTGTATATATTTTCTAAAGAATTCTTAGCCATGTGCAGTGGTACACATCTGTCATCCCAGCTCCTCAGGAGGATCTCAAGTTTAAGGTCTTGGGGAACTTATTGAGATCCTGTCCAGGAGAGCTATATAATAAAATAATCACTAATAAATATGTAATTAAACTAAGAGAAGTGTTCTGAAAAAAATAAATCATGGCTATTGCTTTGCTAAGAGTAGAACAATGAAACCTGATTTAAACAAGAGACTGGGGAATTATTTCTTGATGTAATGATGTTTGAGATGAGAGGTTAAAAGTATTAGATGAAGCAGAATGAGGAGGTAAAAAGTCACAGAGGGCAGCCTGTACAGAGTAGGCCTTGCGGCATATGGCAGGAATAGAAAGCTGTTGGGTTAGAGGGCAGAGAACTCAGGAGTGGTAAGTTGAACCAGAGAGGTTAGAAAGGTCAGACCACATCATAAAGCCTTGTAAACCATGTCAAAGGTTTTTATTTTAGTTACTTATTTACTTTTTCATCAAAGTGGTTTTTTTGGGTCTCAGGTTTTGGGGAAGTTATTGAAAAATTTTAATCCAAGGTAAAGAAGTGTCAAAGGCCTGTAAGTTCTTGAAGATAGGTAATAATTACATTTTCAAAAATACCTGCTATAATAATTGGTTTTGTAATTATTTAGATAAGTATGTTTCTGAGAATTCATAATCTTTTGGTGCCACATACTCTTGTGCTTAATAATCTAAATTCTTATCATGTCAATGGCTCCTTGAAGATATGGTGTGTAGCAAGAACGCAGCATTTTAATTAAAGGACTAGATGGGAAGTGAATACCCTGCAATCATTAAAAGGCTTGATAATGATGCAGTGAAAGATTAAGGGAAATATTTGTGTAGGAATTGATATCATATATTTCTCAAGTTATTCAGCAATGAAAAACAGTTGACAAAGGGAAAATAGTTTTTATCAAAATGATTATTGAGGATAAGCTTTTTAAATAGTTTGTCATTTGGAATGCTTCTGAATTTATTCTAACATGTTTCTGTTTTGCCTTTGTAGGAGGGTAGTTATTTTGATGGACTTAGAAGTTTTGAAATCAGCTGAAACAGTTGGAATGAAAATTGGTAATCCAGTGCCCTATAATGAAGGTAAAATGCTCTTTATAGTTTGTACCCTCAACAGAATAACTCTTTATCGATCCAGGATTCTATTTTATGATTCAGTTTGAGTTGTTAGTCTTAATAAAATCACAATGAGGTGCTGGGATTGTGGCTCAGGGGTAGAGCACTTGCCTAGCACGGGTTCGATCCTTAGCACCATGTAAGAATTAAAAGGCCGGGCTGGGGTTGTGGCTCAGCGGCAGAGCGCTCACTTCGCACGTGCACGGCCCGGGTTCCATTCTCAGTACCATGTAAAAATAAACACTTTGTGTACAACTAAAGCAATAAATAAATGATTTTAAAAAAAAAGAATTAAAAGGCATTGTGTACAACTAAAACAAATAAATAAATATTTTTAAATTTTATTTTTATTTTTAGATGTTGATGGACCTTTATTTTATTCATATATTTATATGTAGTGCTGAGAATTGAACCCAGTGCCTCACACATGCTAGGCAAGCGCTCTACCACTGAGCTACAACCCCAGCCCCTCTCGTTAGTTTTTTTTTTTTTAATATTTTATTTATTTTTTATTTATAATATTAGTATGTATTACAATTCATAATGCACATATATAGGATCTTTTTACATACAACTGTATACAAAGTATATTCGTACCATTCAGGTCTTCAATCATGCATTTAGGATAATGATATCCATCCATTCAACCACCTTTAATAAATATTTTTAAAAAATAAATAAAATCTCAGTGATTTGGGGGAATCTGGGAAAAAGGTTATTCTGCATTATTTTCAATACTGAAGAAATGATCTATGAAGAAAGAGAAAATGTAATGGACATTCTCTGTAAGATCCACTTAGAGTAGGCTAAAAACTAACAACTGTTTAGGGTGTTGTAACAATAAGAGGATATTATAGGATATCTGTAATATTAATGAGAAATGTTTATTTATTTGCTTTAGTTGTATACAATGCAATGTATTTATGTTTACGTGGTGCTGAGGATTGAACCCGGGCCGCTCCCATGCTAGGTGAGCGCTCTACTGCTGAGCCACAACCCCAGCCCCGAGAAATGTGTTTTCTTAAATTACCTTGGGCACATTTATGTTTTTTAAAAATGTGAGCCAGGCATGGTGGTGGACACCTGTAACCCAAGTGGCTCAGGAGGCTGAGGCAGGAGGATTGGAAGTTCAAAGCCAGCCTCAGCAATTTAGCAACCCTAAGCAATTCAGTGAGACCCTGTCTTTTTTTTTTTTTTTTTTTGTGGTACAGGGGATTGAACTCAGGGGCACTCGACCACTGGGTCACATCCCCAGTCCTGTTTTGTATTTATTTAGAGACAGGGTCTCACTGAGTTGCTAAGTGCCTCACCATGGCTGAGGCTGGCTTTGAACTCACGATCCTCCTGCCTCAGCCTCCCAAGTGCTGGGATTACAGGCGTGCGCCACCGCGCCCGGCTAGTTTTTGTTTTTTAAATCATGGCTGACTGACTTTGATATCAGAATAATTCTGATCTCATAGAATTGATTGGAAAGTGTTCCTTCTTAAATTTTCTAAAAGAGTTTGTGTAGAATTAGTATTACTTCTTCCTTAAGTGTTTAGTAGAGTTTACCCAAGATGCCATCAGGGCCCAATGTATTTTGTTTGCTTGCTTTTTTTTTTTTTTTTTTTAATATATATATATATATATATATATATATATATATATATATATACACACACACACATATATATATATATATATTTTAAAAAATAGGTGGACACAATATATATATATATACACACACACATATATATATATATATATATTTTAAAAAATAGGTGGACACAATACCTTTATTTTTAATTTATTTTTATGTGGTTCTGAGGTTTGAACCCAGTGCTTCACATGTGCTAGGCAAGCGCTATACTGCTGAGCTACAACCCCAGCCCTGTTTACTTGCTTTTTATGAAAAAAATTTTTTTTTTTTTTTTTTGTAGTTGTAGTTGTACAGCATGCCTTTGTTTATTTTTATTCAGTGCTAAGGATTGAACCCAGGGCCTCACACGTGCTAGACAAGTGCTTTGCCACTAAGCTACAACCCCAGCCCCAAAAAGTTTTTTTTTTTTTTAATTATTTATTTATTTATTTATTTATTTAGTTGTTGGTGGGCTTTTTTTATTTATTTTTGTGTGGTGCTGAGGATAGAACCCGGGGGCCTCACACATGCAAGACGAGCACCCTACTGCTCAGCCATAGTCCCAGCCCCTCAAAAAGGTTTTAACTTCAATTTTTTTTTTAACAGATAGATACAGGGTTGTTCAGGTATCTATTTCTTCTTCTGTGGGCTTTAATAGATTGTATCTTAAGAAATATAACCATTACATTTAAGTTCTTGAATTTATTGGCCTGTATAATTATAAATGTTGAGAATACCCCAATTAAAAGGTAGAAAATATCAGATGGATTTATATGTGCTTATATACATATATATATGTAGTTTCACATAATATTCCCTCATTATCATTTTAGGGTCTGTGGAATCTGTGGTGATATCACCTCTCTGATTCCTGATATTGGTAATTTTTTTCTTGTTTTAGTTTTTTCTTTTCCTTTTTTGTTTGTTTGTTTGTTTGTTTGTTTTGTGGTACCACAGATAGAACCTGGGCCTGGTGCATGCTAGGTAAGAGCTCTACCACTGAGCTACATCCCTAGCCTTGAGTTATCTGTGTTGTGATCAGTTTAACTAGAGGTTTATTTTATTGATTTCAAAGAACTAGCTTTTAGTTTCATTGATTTTCTGTTATGTTTTCTCTTGTAGTGATTTATGATTTTGATCTTTAGTACTTCTGCTTACATTATATTTTAGATGTCTTTATTTCTTAAGGTGGAAGCTATGAGACCTTTCTTCTTTTCTAATATAGGTTATAGTGTTATAAATTTACCCCTAAGTACTGCTCTAACAGCATTTAGCAAATTTTGGAATGTTACATTCTCATTTTTATTCTGCTCAAAATACTGTATTAGTTCCCTTTTTAATTTCTTTGACTTTGTGGTTTTTGCCAAATGTAAAGGTTTTCTAGGGATCTTTTTGTGATTGATACTTAATTTAATTCCATTGTGGTCAAGCAACATACTTTTATGACTCAAATCCTGTTAAATTTATTTAGTCTTATTTTTATGTCTCAGATTATAGTCTCAGTAAATTATGTGTGTACTTGAAAAGGGTGTATTTTTGGTTGTTGGGTGGAGTGTTCTGTCAGGTCAAGTATTCTGTATTCCTTTTTTTTTTTTTTTTTGTAGTTGTAAATGGACAGAATGCCTGCATTTATTTATTTATTTATGGGGGGGCGGGTTTATAGCTCAGTTGGTAGAGTGCTTGCCTCGCATGCACAAGGCCCTGAGTTGGATCCCCAGCACTGCCAAAAACAACAACAACAACAAAAAGAATGCCTTTATTTTGTTTGTTTGTTTATTTTTTCAGTACCAGGGATTGAACTCAGGGGCACTCGACCACTAGGCCACATCCCCAGCCCTTTTTTGTATTTTATTAGAGACAGTGTCTCACTGAGTTGCTAAGTGCCTCGCCATTGCTGAGGCTGGCTTTGAACTTGTGATCTTCCTGCCTCAGCCTCCCAAGTGCTGGGATTACAGGCGTGCGCCACCCAGCCCTGCTTGTTTATTTTTATGTGGTGCTAAGGATCAAACCCAGTGCCTCGCCCATGCTAGGCAAGCGCTCTGCTGCTGAGCTACAGCCCCCTGTATTCTTAACTGATTTTCTCTTTACTTGTTCTATTTTTGAGAGATTCGTTTTAGAATCTGACTACAATTATAGGTTTCTCTCTTTGCAGTTTCATTAGCTTTTTTTTTTTTTTTTTTTTTTTTTTTTTTTTTTTGTGGTACCGGGGATTGAACTCAGGGGCACTCGACCACTGGGCCACAACCCCAGCCCTTTTTTTTTGTATTTTATTTAGAGACAGGGTCTCACTGAGTTGCTAAGTGCCTCGCCATTGCTGAGGCTGGCTTTGAATTCGCGATCCTCCTGCCTCAGCCTCCCAAAGTGCTGGGATTACAGGCGTGCGCCACCGCGCCCGGCTCATTAGCTTTTGCTTCCTACATTTTGAAACTCCATTATTAAGTGTATAAGCATCTAGACTTATTATGTTCTTTTGATGAATTGATTCCTTTATCATTATGAAATGACTTTCTTTATTCCCAGTGAAAATCTATGCTTTGAAATCTGTTTTAATACTAATAAAGCCACATTAGCTTTTTTAAATTTAATATTAGCTTGCTGTATCTTTTCCTACCCTTTTATTTTAATCTATTTTTCTTTAATACATCTATATATTAAATTTGTATTTTTATAAACAGTACATAGGTGGGTCTTGCTTTTTTGTGCAGTTTGATAATTTCTGCCTTTTAATGGTTTGGGGGTTAGACTTTATATTTCGTATAATTATAACATATAATATAGTGATATGTTTAGTTTCTCTTTGTTATTTGTCTTTTATTTGTCCTATCTGGTTTTCTTTTTTCTTTATACTTTCTTTTCGGTTGAACATTTTTTATGATTATTATCTTCTTTATTGGCTTCACTACTATAACTTTTGTTACTCTATTGGTGCTTTAGGTTTATAGTATGCATTTTAGTTTATCATGGTCTATTGTGGATGATACTATACTACTTCATGTATAGTATAGGAATCTCCCTTTTCTCCCCTCCAAACCTTGTATCATGGTTGTTAGCAATTTTCCTTTTATCTATGTCATAAATCCTGTAATACATTATTACTATTTTTTTTTTTTTATTTGCTTTAGTTGTTAGTTGTAGATGGACACAATATCAATTTATATATTTATTTTTTATGTGGTGCTGAGGATCAAACTCAGTGCCTCATGTGTGCAAGGCAAGTGCTCTACCACTGAACCACAACCCTAGCCCCTGTTACTATCTTTGTTTAAGCAGTCAATTATTTTTTTAAAAATATTTATTTATTTACTTTAGTTGTACACAATGTAATGCATTTATGTTTACGTGGTGCTGAGGATCGAACCCGGGCCGCGCACGTGTGAGGCGAGCGCTCTGCCACTGAGCCACAACCCCAGCCCCAGTCAATTTTTTTTTTTTTTTTTTGTGGTACCAGGGATTGAACTCAGGGGCACTCGTCCACTGGGTCACATCCCCAGCCCTTTTTTGTATTTTATTTAGAGACAGGGTCTCACTGAGTTGCTAAGTGCCTCGCCATTGCTGAGGCTGGCTTTGAACTCGCGATCCTCCTGCCTCAGCCTCCCAAAGTGCTGGGATTACAGGCATGCGCCACCGCGCCCGGCCCCAGTCAATTATTTTTTAAAGAGCTTTAAATAATAAGAAAAGGTGTTACATGTTTACTCATATAGTGGTCATTTCTAGTGCTCTTGATTCCTTTGTCTAGGGCCACTTTTCCAATTGTTGTCCTTTAGCACCAATTTCCACTGTTGGTGAATTCTTTCAGTTTTTGTGTCTGAAAATATTTTCCCTTTGGCTTTCAGAGATATTTTTGCTGAGAATAGAATTCTAGGTAGACAGTTTATTTTCTTTTCAGTACTTTAAAGATGTCATCTTATATGTATAGTTACTCTCAATGAATGAACTCTGGTATCATCTTCATTTTTATTCTTGTGTACTTAACACCCGCTCTCCCACTTTTTTAAAAAATATTTTTACTTGTAGATGGACACAATACCTTTACTTTATTTATTTATTTTTATGTGGTTTTGAGAATTGGACCTAGTGCCTCACCCGTGCTAGGCACTGAGCTACAACCCCAGCCCACACTTTCTCTCTTTTTTATTTTTTACATGCTCTTACATGCCATGCTCTACACTGAGCTTCACCCCAGTCCTTTCATGGTCTCTCGGGATTAAGGATAAATAAAGTTGAACCCAATATGTTTTTGTACTGGAGGCAGACTGCATCCTATCATGGTTATCATATCTGAAACTTGGTCCTACCCTTTGCCTAAGTAGAGTAAAGGAAAGGAAAAAAAAAAAACTTGGATTTCAGTTCTGAACACAATCAGTTGTTATTGTAAGGAAGGGACTTGCCCAAAGTCACATGGTGAATTGCTTCTAGAAATGAGTCAGCATTGGTGATTTCCAGCTGAAACTTCTTTCTGTTGTGTCCAGGACTTTGAGGATTAACCTCCATACCAAAACTTTTACCTACTGTAAAAATTGTATTTAGGTACATAGATTGTGTGAGTGAATCTTTGTTTTTTTTTAATATTTATTTATTTGCTTTAGTTGTACACAATGCGTTTATTTGTTCGTGGTGCTGAGGATCGAACCCAGGCCGCGCACGTGCTAGGCGAGTGCTCTACCACTGAGCCACAACCCCAGCCCCCGTGTGTGAGTGAATCTATTATAGGAATGTTAAATAATTGGAAGTTATCATTATTTCATATTGATATATGTGTCCTTTAAAATGTACAATTTTTAAATTGAAACAATAAGGATGATCAGATATCTTTTTTCTTCAGTAAACATTAATTTTTGTTTTAATTTTCAAATGTTTTCTGAAGTCAAAACTATAAAATTGTATAGTCAGAGAAATCTTATCCTACCATTGCCTCCACTACCACTTTTGCCCTTTTTTTCCTCTCCACATTTTTTATTGGTACATTATAAATTTGTGTATTAATGGGATTTGTTATATATTCATACATGCACACAATTTAACAATGTAATTTGGCTGATGTCATTCCCCAACACTTTCCTCTTTCCCAACCCCTATTCCCTACTAATCTTCCTTTGATTTTCATGAGATCCCTGCCCGCCCCCCTTTCCTTTTCCTCTCTCTCTAGTTTCCACAAATGAGAGAAAACATAAGACTCTTGATAGAACAGAGAGTTTGTTTTTTTTTTGCTTAACATAATGATCACAAGTTTCATCCATTTTCCTGCAAATGACATAATTTTATTTTTCTCTATGGCACTGCTGCCCTTTATAGGTAACAAATTTTAGTGATTTCTTTTTGTTCTTCAGATATTTCTTTCTTTTTTTTTTTTTATTTATTTATTTGCTTTAGTTGTACACATTGCAATGCATTTATGTTTACGTGGTGCTGAGGATCGAACCCAGGCCGCGCACGTGCTAGGCGAGCACTCTACCGCTGAGCCACAATCCCAGCCCTTCAGATATTTCTTTTTTTTTTTTTTTGGTACCGGGGATTGAACTCAGGGGCACTCGACCACTGGGCCACATCCCCAGCCCTTTTTTGTATTTTATTAGAGACAGGGTCTCACTGAGTTACTAAGTGCCTCGCCATTGCTGAGGCTGGCTTTGAACTCGCGATGTTCCTGCCTCAGCCTCCCAAAGTGCTGGGATTACAGGCGTGCGCCACCGCGCCCGGCTTCAGATATTTCTTTATGTAAATATAACCAGTCACAAATATTATTTGTAAGAGCCCTAATTGAGGAGATAGCTAAGATGGCAGCTAGCTGAGAGCCATAAAGGTGTTCAAGTATTTTCACCTGACAATCTTTTTATGCCCGTGAACACTGCATGTTGCACCTGTAAGCTCGAGCTTATCAGGTGAAAATACTTGAAGATTATCAGGTGAAAATACTTGAACACCTTTATGGCTCTCAGCCGCCATCTTAGCTATCTCCTCAATTAGGGCTCTTACAATTATTTATTCTCATTCTGTACTCCACCTTGCTTACAAGGCAGCATAGTATGGCTCCATTTTGTTTCTCTCTTTTTTCCCCCTTACTTTTTTATTTTGAGGTGGGGTCTTGCTAAGTTGTGAGGCTGACCTCAAACTTGTAATCCTCCTGAATCAGCCTCCTGAGTCACTGGGATCACAGGTGTACATTGCCACACCCTCTTTTTTATCCTTTTAAAAAATGTTTTTAATCTAGAGATATTTTCTTATATATGTTGCAGCATGTTTTCTTTCTCTTCTTTTTTTCTACATTAAGTATTTGTGTGGCTGTTCCATAATTTATTTAACCATCTCTTTATTGATAGACACTTGGATTGTTTCCATGTCCTGGCTATTAAAACAGTGCTGCAAATGTCAGAGACCCTGAGCTTGATCTCTTGCACCTTAGGGAAAAAATAACATTACTACAGTGAACAATTTTATACATAGGCAGGTATATGATCTCAAGGGATTTGGTTGCCACATTCTCCTTCTTATCAGTATCATTTTTATATTTTTACCAGAAGTACACAATAATATTGGTTTCTTCATAGCCATACCAAAATAGTATATCATTAATCTTTTGAATTTTTATGAACTTGATAGATGAAAAATGGTATCTAGGTGTAGTTTTTAACATGTATTCTGAGCAAGATCATCATAAATGTTTAAGCACCCTGTTGGTTTTATTTTTATTTTTCTATGGATTGGCTGTTCTTGTGTTGCCCATTTTTCTTTTGAGTTGTTTGTCTTTTTCTTCTCAATTTCTAAGAGTTCTTTAAAAAGTAGGGGGTATGGGTAAGGTGGTGCATGCCTGAGGATCACAAGTTCAAGACCAACATGGGCAGCTTAGCAAGAGCTTATCTCAAAATAAAAACAAAAAAGGGAGGCTGGGGTGTGGCTCAGCAGTGGAGCGCTCACCTAGCATGTGTGAGGCACTGGGTTCTATCCTCAGCACCACATAAAAATGAATAAATAAAGGTGCTGAATAATTAAAAAAAGGGGGGGGGGGCTGTGGATGTAGCTTGGTGGTAAAATGCCTCTTGGTTCAAACCCCAGTGCCAAAATAAAGTAGGGGAATTATAAAAAGAAAAGAAAAAGTAGGGGTCTAGTCCTTTGTCTCTAATATGAATTGTAGAGCCTTTCTGACTGACTTGCTTGTGGTGTTTTTATTTTGCTATGTGGCAGTGTTTTTTTTTTTTTTTTTTTTTTTTTTTTAATGTAATTGGATTTGCCAATTATTTTTTATGGCTTCAGGATTCTGAGCCATAATTAGAAATGTCTTCCTTACTCCAAAGTTATTAAGGCATTAGCTCATGTCTTATTCTAGTACTTGCACATTTTAGTTTTTACATTTAAATAATCCATGCTGCTTCTGTCTTACTGTTGTGATTTCTTAACTGGTGCTGTTATTGGCTTTGCTTTCACATAATTTGAAAAAATTGTAGGTTTGCCCTGTCCTAGTTTCTCTAAATTAAAAACACATTTTTATGTAGTATGTGTGTGTGTTCACATGCATGCACATACATAGGGTGGGTATGAGTTCTTACTGCTTTGTATGGTTTTTAGGAAAAGTGGCAAGATTTTGGAACTAGGCCTTCACCATGCTCTTCCCAGTAATGGAAACTGCTGTATATTTTTACTTACACAAATAGTAGTAATTTGATACTTTAAATTGGAGAGGGAAAACTGGAACCTACCAGGTAAAATTCCAAATAATTAAATTAGAATATCACATTTGTTTTGCAATAGTAAAGTTTTATTGATATGAGCACATTGGTTATCACATTCTCAGCTTTCAGAAGGAGTGTTAAGGCAAAGAAATGCTTAGCATCCCTAGTGAAATCGTTGAGTGCAGTAGGGGCAGGAAAGTGTGCTTGTGGCCAACTTTTATCACTGTTGGCCAGGTTTTCTAATGTTTTTTTTTTTTTTTTTTTTATGTTGTATTTAATTGAATGGTTACTCTGGACATTTTGTTTCAGGGGCAAAAGTGTTTGTGATAAAGATGGAGATGAAAATGCTGAAAAATAATTATTGCTTGGGGTCAGTCAGATCTATAACTGTGGAAAAATACTTCATTTGTCTCAATATCCAGTTTAACTGGCCCTTCCCTTTCTTCAGGGTCTGTAAAAGTGCAAAAGGATAAGAAAATATTTTGCTGTTCAGGATTGATTATTATAGAATTTCATTGTTACCAGACAGATGACATTGTTGGGCCATGATGGAAATCTCTTTTGTTATTGCTACTACTGCCTTTTAGTATATTCACAGTAATGGTTTATAATTTTCTATTTTGAAAGTAAGGAAACTTTTTGTTAGTAGGCAGAGAACTAAAGTCAGATTTGTATCCTCCTAGTACATAATCCTGAACCTGTAACATATCAGGTAGCTAGTTAAATTAGTTGACTAAATCAAGCCCAGAAATAAGCAGGAATTCCAAAATGTGCATTGAAATTTAAAATATGCATGTATAGTACCATTACCAGATTGAATAAAGATGATTTCAGAATTTCCATAGTTTAAGAAATAAAGCTTCAAACATTTATACTTCACATAATACTGAATTGGATCATTTTAAATTTTCATATTTACCACTAAATTTTGTCAGTGTATTTATTCTCTGTAGATACACTATTGCTAATAATATTGTCCTTAAGTATATTATACAATTCTTAGTTATTAGTATTTTATTTCTGATATTAGTTGGAATTCTTTTCATACTGATTTTGTCTATTTTGTGTAAACAGAAAATTATTGTATTGACATTTATTCTTCATAGTTGTATTAAGAAAGTACTTGCTCTGTATACTCCATTGTCTATGAGCTAATTTTTCTCTGCTTGTGACTCACCTACTATTATAATAGATAATAAAAATGATAAGTGTGAGTGCAGGTAACTCAAGGAGTTAAAGAGCCTGCTTTGTTTTTTTTTTTTTTTAAGCCATTGAGCCACACCCCCAGCCCAGCCCATTTTATATTTATTTTGAGACAGGGTCTCTCTAAATTGTTTAGGTTCTCACCACTGGGTTCAATCCTCAGACTGTGTCTCAAAATAAAAAATTTTTTAAATGTTGGGCTATAGGTCAGTGCTTGCCTAGCATGTGGGAGGCCCTGGGTGGAATTGGTAGTACTGCTTAAATAAATAAATAAATAAATTTTAAGACTATATATTGGGCTGGGATTGTGGCTCAGCGGTAGAGCGCTCATCTCGCACGTGCGCGGCCCGGGTTCGATCCTCAGCACCACGTAAACATAAATGCATTGCATTGTGTACAACTAAAGCAAATAAATAAATTAAAAAAAAAAGACTATATATCATTGCTGTACTTATTATGGTAACACATTAATTTTAGTTCACATACTAACATGTTAAAAGTGTACATTTTAGAATAGATAATTAAGCAATTTTAGTTCATTCTTTTTTTAATTCTTTTTTTAGTTGTAGATGGACACAATACCTTTATTTTATTTATTTTTATATGGTGCTGAGGATTGAACCCAGTGCCTCACACATGAATACTAGGCAAGTGCTTTATCACTGAGCCACAGTCTCAGCCCTAGTTCGTTTGTTCTTCTTCCTTCCTTCCTTCCTTTTCTCTTTCTCTCTTTCTTTCTTTCCTTCCTTCTTTTATAATTTAGTTATTTATTTTGGGTGGAGACATGGTCTTGCTATGTTGCCCAGGTGGTCTCAAACTCCTGGGCTTAAGCAGTCCTCTTGGCTCATCCTCCTCTAAGTATGGGGTACTATGAGTACATGCCACTATACCTGGCTACTTAACCATTTTTAAGTGCATAGCTCAGTGAGGTTAATCTGTTCACATTTTTGTTCTTCCATTACCACTCTCTATTCCAGAACTTTTTCATCTTCCCCAACTAAAACTCCATACCTACTCAACTCCCAGTTCCCACTCCTGTCCATCCCTGGTAACCACTCTTCTACTTGGTTTCTGTGTATTTGACTATTTCAGGTTCCTCCTAAGAGTCAAGTTACTTTTTTTTTTTTTTTTTTGGTACCGGGGATTGAACTTAGGGGCACTCAACCACTGGACCACATCCCCAGCCCTTTTTTATATTTTATTTAGAGACAGGGTCTCACTGAGTTGCTGAGTGCCTCACCATTGCTGAGGCTGGCTTTGAACTCGCGATCCTCCTGCCTCAGCCTCCCAAGTACTGGGATTACAGGCATGCGCCACCACGCCTGGCCTTCAAGTTACCTTTTTTAATTTTACTTTTATTTTTTGGTGCTTGGGATTGAACCCAGGGGTGCTTTACCCCTAGGCTACATTCTAAGCCCGTTTTTATTATTTATTTTGAGACCGGGTCCCACTAAGTTGCTTAGGGCTTCAGTAAATTGCTGAGGCTGGTCTTAAACTTGCAGTCCGCCTGCCTCAGCCTCCAATCCCAATCCCCATCCCCAAATTGCTGGGATTAAAGGAATATGCACCATGCCTGGTTCAGTTACATTTTAATAGAAATTGAATATGTGTGATCAGCAAGAACCAGTGACTGGGGGTGTTCCACCAGTATGTGAAGCAGCAGACAAGACCCTGAGTAAGGGACGTTTTTCTCATATTTTTAACTGTTTCACTATAATTATACTTAATAATGCGATTCATTTTTACATATTGGTACATGCACACGATATAATTTGGTTAGTATTGTTCCCTTGTTTTTCCTTTTGCCCTCCTCTCCTCTCTGGTCCCTGAGAAAGGAAAAGACTTTTTAGATTGTTTAGATAGTTTAGACATTTTTGAGACTATATAGAAGAAAAGGAGGAACTGGGGTGGGAGATTGTGGTTCCATATTTGTTTAAACTTTATTTTTTTGTATGTATTTTATGAAGCAGGTAAAAATAGTACCCCCCTAACCAATTCAGTATTATTTACTGAGTAACTAATCTTTTCCCTGCTAATTTTTTCAAAAGTTTCATTTAAGAATTTAAAACTGTTTTCTTCACAAGACACATTGTTAAAGGAGACATTTCTCCCATGCCATTTCTATGACACTTTGTAAATTCAGAGACAATGGAAAAGCTAAAAAGCAAGCATGAAAAGTTGTGTCAGTAATCTAGGCCCTTTTTCTATGTAAATAAGATCTCTCAATTTTTCTCTCCATAGGAAGAACTAAAGAGTAATTCTATTTCACCTTTTTCACTTCATACTAAATTTATTGTACTCTAATGACACGGTTATGTCTCATTTAGCTGTACCGCTTAATCGTAATAGAGGCAGAAGTAAATTAAATCAGTGTGTATCGTGCCTATTTGAGTTAGGACCTTGGAAAGTCCAACAGGAACTTGAACCCAGCAGTTGGAGAAGGCAAAGACAGAGTGGCAAGTGGGGAGCTTCCCTAGCTATGCTCACTGTTAATGTTTTAGTACACTCTAGGACATTTTTCTGAGCTGCCCCTGTATGCTACAAGCACTCTTGGTGAGCAGCCCGGATGAGGTTGACTTCTATCTTGAAGCCATTTACAAAGGCAAAATCAAATTCCATGAATCTAATATTTTAAAGCATGGGGCATGTTTTACAATTTTAACATTCTTCAGCTCTATAAACATTTGTATAAAGGGCAAGGGGCAAATTCTTATTTTCTGCTTGAGGGACATGTTCATTTTCCCTCCTCTCCTTTTAATCTTCCTGTTTCCTTGACACAACTGCTCTGAACTCCATTCTCATCTCTCCCTGCTGTGACAGTTCACTAGCGCTTCACGGTACCTAAGACTCTTTCAACTCTTATTTTCCGCCAACTGTCAGTTGCGAAATAAGGTTGCTTTGGGAGGGAAAGGGTAGAGTCCTTTCTGAATGTCTCCTTTTCCTTTGAAGCAGGAACACTTCAGAGACAATTGAACTGCTTTTAGATTTTCCTACCACCCAGCCTTTTCTTCTGATAGATCCTGCCATGAACACACAGTTCTGTTGATGACATCTATTTGTTGCTATGGAAATCATGGTAGTGTCACAGATTCAGCCCAGTAACTTTGCTGCAGGTTCTTACAGGAGAAATGTGCAAGGCTTTAGGGGAGAACCTCATTAAAACTGAAAGCCATCAATTATGAGCAGGTGAAAGGTAAATGGAGCCAACCTTTTCTATAAGGAAAACAAAAAGTGAACCCCTAGCAAATTCACCACATGCATTTGAATGCCCCAGCATGAATTCTGACCTATGAGAAATAAAAAATTTACCCTCTCTTGGAGTACTTTTTATACTTAACTTTAAATATCTTAGCTCAAATTATTTGCACTAAAATGGCCTTTCCCTTTTGAATTTCAGGACATGGGCAGCAGCAAGTAGTTCCTTCCCCCATCTCAGCAGTCAGTCCACCAACCAGCAAGCCCCAGCAACAGAATGGGAGCTCGGGAGTGGGTAAGATTGCCATGTGTTGGACGTGTATTGGTTGTGTATGTCAGGTTTTTTAATGTCTTAAAAGTTGCTCTGCAGCCGGGCGCGGTGGCGCACGCCTGTAATCCCAGCACTTTGGGAGGCTGAGGCAGGAGGATCGCAAGTTCAAAGCCAGCCTCAGCAATGGCGAGGCACTTAGCAACTCAGTAACTCAGTGAGACCCTGTCTCTAAATAAAATACAAAAAAGGGCTGGGGATGTGACCCAGTGGTCGAGTGCCCCTGAGTTCAATCCCTGGTACCACAAAAAAAAAAAAAAAAAAAAGTTGCTCTGGACTGAAGGGAATTTCTCAAATGCCATTCATGACAGAGTTGCAAAGAATAATTTCAATTCTTATTGTAGAGCATGTGGTTGAAAAAATGAAAGTCTTTGAAAGATGCTTAACAATATGTCTTGTCTTATCAGAATCATATACTCTTCTCAGTTAAGTTCATCTATAGTGGTTTCTTACATCTTTATATTTTACACCCTCTGCCTGTGAATTTGCATACCTTTTAAATTCTCGCCTTTTAATGATCTAGGATCCACTTATTAAATTTGGCTTGTCTCTCTCCAAGTTCCTCACTTTGGGCTCTCCTGAGTATTTGTTGTTTACTTGAAGACAAAATCATTTATATTGGTCATAGGTTCTGCTTCTCAGTCTCATGGATGAGAAATAATTTCTCCTTTTAACTTTCTCTTCAGCAAGTTCTGAGATGCCCTGATGGAATAATTTTGTTTACTGTCTGGTCTTTGTTTTAGGGACTGCTTGCTCGGGAAGTCAACAGTGAGACTTAACACTTTGTAGAATGTAGTTGGATTTATTTTTAGAGGTTCGTTTTTCTGTCACAATATTGCGTACACCTCTTCCTCTCTGCCCTTCCACTATTAGTTTCTATTTTTCAGTGCAGGGTTCTAAGAAAAGCAAGGTTAAGACATCATTGAACTTTTAGCACATAAGACTTTTCCCCTTGGTCTTTGTTGTTTTTATCTACCTTGTAATATCTGTGTATCATCTATCCATCTCCCTTTATGAGTGAATCTACTTATACACAGCTCTCAAATTATGTACTGTTGAAGGGGTAGTAGAACAGATTATCCAAAATGCTAAATAAGTGAAAAAGCCTCTTCCTTATACTGAAATATAAATAATACATTATTTATTCTTTCTTCTCCCTACATAAATTCACCTTTCCATCTGTCTGTTGTTGAATTACATTGAGATTTATTTTTAAAGATCATTTAATGTACTCTACATTGTAGTGAAAGAAAATTGACTTCATGTGTACTGAATAAATAAATAAATTCACTATTTATTTACTGAGTTTCCACAGCATGCACTCACTATTCTAAGTATTTGTAACACTTAGTGAAAAATACACACAGTAGTGGCTCAGATCCTAAAATTTCCTATTCTAACTGGGGAGTCAGGAAGGACAACACACACACAGCAGTCATACTGATTTTTTTTTTAATATTTATTTATTTGCTTTAGTTGTACACAATGTGTTTCTTTTTACATGGTGCTGAGGATCGAACCCGGGCCGCGCACGTGCTAGGCGAGCGCTCTACCGCTGAGCCACAATCTCAGCCCAGTCATAATGATTTTAAGATGATGCTAGGAAATACACATATACAAAAATTGGGTGGAGCCGGGCATGGTGGTGGATGGTAATCCCAGCTCAGGAGGCAGAGGCAGGAGGATCGAAAGTTCAAAGCCAGCCTCAGCAATTTAGTGAAGTGCTAAGCAACCCAGTGAGACCCTGTCTCTAAATAAAATACAAAATAGGACTGGGGATGTGGCCCAGTGGTCAAGTGCCCCTGAGTTCAATCCCTGGTACCCCCCCCCCCCAAAACAAATTGGGTGGAAAAAAATGGATGAATGGATGCTTGTGAGTGTAATAAAATTGTGTATTTTTGTTATGTATGTATTTACACATACACATATTCTATCAAATATATGTGTATTTCCTAGCATCATCTTAAGATCATTATGACTGCTGTGTGTGTCTCTCCTGACTCCCCAGTTAAAATAGGAAATTTTAGGATCTGGGCCACTCCTGTGTGTATTTCTCACTAAGTGCTACAATACTTAGAATAGTGTGTACGTGCTGTGGAAACTCAGTAAATAAATGGTAAATTTATATTATATTTTTAGCCAAATTTTATTCCAAAGAAACATTTTGGTATAAAATGTAGGAGATCATTGAACTAAATTAGGTTTTCTGAATAGGAGGTTGAAGCTTTAGAGATGCAATGTGCATATAAAGGAACTCATCTAATACTGCAGGCTTAGGCAAGGCTTTACAGTACCACTCACCTATACTGCTTATTTGTTTTATGGTACTAGAGATCAATCCAAGAGTGCTCTACCACTGAGCTACATCCCCAGCCTTGTTTATTCTGTTTAGTAAAATTTTGTGACAGGGTCTTGAACTTGCATTTACAATCCTCCTACCTCAGCCTCCTGAGTCACTAGGGTTACAGGTGTGTGCCACCCACTTACTATTTTGACCAAAAACTGTTTCTTGCCTTTTGCTAACTAAATGCCATCCTATAGACTTTGTTCTAGACTTTTCCATCCTATGGTGGTGTTTTGAGCTGATACATTTGTCCTTCACCTCCCGCATTTGTCCTCTAGATCCTTTACATCCTAGCCTTTACTTTTTTTTTGGTTGGGGGGGGGCAGTGCTGGAGATTGAACCCATGGCCTGTCACATGCTGGACAGGTACATGCCCTAGTAGTGAGCTGTATCCTTGCCCCTGCTTTCTTTTTTTATGAGACTAATGACTTGCCATTAGTTTTCTCATTTAAGAAAGTTGATTTTCTTTCTCTGGCCCATTATCTTGCCCATTGATGCAAGGGAAAATTTTTGGAGGGTGAATCTCAGAAAGTGCTGTGTGGATGTGTTACCACTGTTATCTTCACCTCAGGGCTTAAGTCAGCAGATGGATTCCTGAACTACTGTGTGCCCATTCTTCCTTCCAAATGGCTTTCCTGGCCTCTGTCTGATTGCATATCTCTCAGACACTGTAAAGGAAAAACTTTGCCTTTCATTTTATATGATTTCACAGTTGTGCATTAGCAATAAGAATTATTTTAAAACTTTATTATAAAAGTTCAAATAATTTTTTTGTGTTTGTAAAGGTTCCACTTCATCTAAGGCTTTTGGTGTCCCAAAGACATTTGGAAAACCTGGAGGAACCAGCTTATCACATCCTTCTGGGGGGACGCAGTCCAAAGTGGTACCCATCGCCAGCCTCACCCCTTACCAGTCCAAGTGAGTTGGTGCATATGTCAAGTGCTGAATGTACTTACAAATTGGTATAGGAAGTTATTGAGAACTCTAGTGTGACTTACGTGTGAACAGTGTCACCACATGTAGAGCGGGTTTCTTTATTCTGAAAGGAGAAGAGGATGAATTACAACAAACTTTAACTTTCTTATCAAAAAGAATGACAAGCCGGGCGCGGTGGCGCACGCCTGTAATCCCAGCACTTTGGGAGGCTGAGTCAGGAGGATCGCGAGTTCAAAGCCAGCCTCAGCAATGGCGAGGCACTTAGCAACTCAGTGAGACCCTGTCTCTAATAAAATACAAAAAAGGGCTGGGGATGTGGCCCAGTGGTCTAGTGCCACTGAGTTCAATCCCTGGTACCAAAAAAAAAAAAAAAAAAAAAAAAAACAAAAAAGAATGACAAAAACAGCAGTCTGCATAGCCTGAGGAGTTCTATTCATTTTTTAAGAATTTGAAATTAAAAATATTTACTGCTTAGAGAATAGATCGTTAGGCTTGCGAATAAAAATAAATATTTGTGCTAATTCAGAAGGCATTTCATCTCATATAAGTAGGTGACTTTTGGTCTAAAAATTGTTGCTATAATTTAATCTGGCTAAGATAACCTGTACTATTTGTATTAATCATGCAAATATACCCTGAACATGTGTTTTTTCCATTAAAAATTAACTAGAGCATTGAAAATTAGTTCTTTTTCTAGAATTCTTTCAGATATGCATTTATTTATTCTTCAATATTTGGTAATATAGGTAAGATAAATTCCCTGGTGAAATTATAAGGGAGAGGAACCCAGTATGCCCAGCACCTGCTTTGAGAATGGGTACTAGGCTTGGGTCTTGTCTCTTGGGCCCCTCCCTCCCTCCCTCCCTCCCTCCCTCCCTCCCTCCCTTCCTTCTTCTTTCTTTCCTTCCTTCCTTCCTTCCTTCCTTCCTTCCTTCCTTCCTTCCTTCCTTCTGTCCTTCCTTCCTTCCTTCCTTTTTGTTCATCCCAGAAGTGGTGATGGAACCCAGGGGCACTCTACCAATGAACTATACTCCCATCCTTTTTGGTTTTATATTTTGAGACAGTGTCTCACTAAGTTGGGGGACTGACCTAAAATTTATTATCTTCCTTCCTCAGCTTCCTGAGTTGCTATAATTATGGGAATGTGCTACCATGCCCAACTTAATGGCCTTTTTCAAGGTCATACAGCTTCAGTGTGTTTTCTTTTGGTGGTCCACAGACACAATGTTCTGTAGCTTATGTTTATACTTGGCATGCCTTAGAAATGAGACAAGAGTTTGATACCTGTTATATCAGTTCCCAAAACTGAAAATAGTGGCAAAATGTAATTGCTGGTATTACTGCATTTTTTAGCATAGATCCTTCCATTAAGGGGAGATTGTTGCCTTGGTGATGGCTTTTGGAGAAGGGAGAGAGTTTATACATTTACTTACTTGACAGAAGAATGAGATAGTGTGTTAAATCACCTTGTATACTTTACTCTTTGCCTATCCTGTAAACTGTCAAATCTATATGTCATCTTGGGGTTTTAATTAGCTGGATTAAATTACAGCTGACATTGACAAATGGAATATGCATAAGATAAGAAAGGCCATAGGAAGATGATTTCTTACTTGATCTTTATTCCAAATAAAACACCAAACACTAATGTGACCTGTTTGGTTTTTAGGTGGACTATTTGTGCTCGTGTTACCAACAAAAGTCAGATCCGTACCTGGAGCAATTCTCGAGGAGAAGGGAAACTTTTCTCTTTAGAATTAGTTGATGAAAGTGTGAGTATGTGCCAAGTGGATCTAAGGCTGAGCTCTGCTGGCTTATGTGGTGGAGATGTGGTTTTCCTTCTGTTTTGCTTCTTAGATGCTATCTGGTGTAGAGGGTTAAAGGTCATAAATAAAATCCTTGGACTTAAAGGAAAGCATTTGTTGTGGTAGAAATTAGCTTTCTAAATGTATAAGTTGCCTCATGGGTAGAAAAAAACCTGAGATGCTCTGTCTGATTTGCTGGAGGCTTAGTTGAAGCCCTAGGGTGTGATATCTGCTAATAAGCAAAGTGGAGCTTTGACCCTCAACAAAGAGTAGGCAATAGCCACCTTGTATAGTGAACGGTTTGTGGGAAATGGGTTCTGACTGGGTAGATTGTCTATATGCTTTATTTAAATGAAAAAGAACCCTGATGGTAAGACAAAAATTCCTAAACCATGAAGTCTTGATTTTGATAACTGATTTGATTTGTCCATAGTTTTGTTTATAATTGCTAAATTGTACTTTAAGCATTCTTTTCAAACTGCTGCATATTTCATATTTGCTTGAAACCTCAAAAGTGAGGGGAAAGAATAATTTATTATTTTCTCTTTTATGGAAGATAGTATAATTATTATCAAAACCTAATTTTCTTCAGGTCATTCCACTAATCTGCAGTTGGCTAACATTCCAGCATTTATTTTTTCTCATTCTGTAACTTTTTTTTTTTTTTTTTTCCCTTGGTGGTACTGGGGGCTGAACCAATGGGCACTCTACCACTGAGCTTTTTTTTTTTTTTTTTTAATATTTATTTATTTGTTTCAGTTGTACACAATGCCTTTATTTTTACATGGTGCTAAGGATCGAACCCGGGCCGCACACGTGCTAGGCGAGCCCTCTACTGCTGAGCCACAACCCCATCCCCTCTACCATTGAGCTTTATTCCCAGCTTTTCTATTTTGAGACAAATTCTCACTAAATAGCCCAACTTGGCCTTAAATTTGTAATCCTCCTGCCTTAGCCTCCCAAGCAGCTGGGATTACAGGTGTGCCTGGCCATCTGTATGTAACATTTTGATTGATGAAAAAATAAATGTGAAAATCAAATTATAAGCAACTTGAAAACATTTCTTGAGTGACATTTTTGGCAGTGACTCCTGAATGTGAAGTAATTCATCATCTAGATTGCAAATGTGAGAAGCTGCTGAATCATCCTGGTTCAGCATCCTTCCTGTGGGCTTTAGTCGTGTCACTTAGTATCTAAAATTTGTTTATTGTCAGAATATTAAACTTGTCATTGTTTTAAGTTTCTAACTTGAGGTTAGTAAAGCATGATTATAGGATCAGCTAGTTGAACTCTTGTTTAATCAGCTGGTGGCTTGAATGTGATTGTAAGGTGTGGGTTTCTGATATATCTACAGCCTTATCAATCAATGGTCCATTTTGTGCTTGTGCCACTGCTCACAGGTGTCTTTTTTTTTTTTTTTTTTTTGATACTGGGGATTGAACTCAGGGGCACTTAACCACTGAGCCATATACCCAGCCCATTTTTTGTATTTTATTTAAAGACAGGGTCTTGCTGAGTTTTTTTTTTTTTTTTTTTTTTTGTTGTTGTTGTTGTTTTGTTTTTTTACTTTAGTTGTACACAATGCAATGCATTTAT
This sequence comes from Tamias sibiricus, assembly GCA_025594165.1. Lineage (NCBI taxonomy): Eukaryota > Metazoa > Chordata > Mammalia > Rodentia > Sciuridae > Tamias > Tamias sibiricus. Next base: position 49,531,036 of record CM046660.1, read on the forward strand.
GTTTACGTGGTGCTGAGGATCGAACCCGGGCCACACACGTGTGAGGCGAGCACTCTGCCGCTGAGCCACAACCCCAGCCCCTCACTAAATTTCTTAGCACCTCGCTAAATTGCTGAGGTTGGCTCTAAACTAGGGATCCTCCTGCCTCAGTCTCCCGAGCCACTGAGATTATAAGCATGTGCCACTGCTCCCAGCTCAAAGGTATTGTCTTGATGCTAAAGTGGCCTGCCTTTTCATTGGTTGAACTCAGTGTCCAACACCAATCCTAATCTGCCCTCACTTGCTTCTACAGGGTGAAATCAGAGCTACTGCTTTCAATGAGCAAGTGGACAAGTTCTTTCCACTTATTGAAGTTAACAAGGTACGAAAGTGTTGATTTAGAATTGATGCAGTTGGGTGGTACAGTAAGAATAACGAGACTCCCCTTTATTGGTGGGTTGTGTGGTAGTAAAGGGTTTTTATGTCCAATTTGATGAATTATCTTGTATTCAGTGGCTTGGCTTCTTTTACAGGTGTATTATTTCTCAAAAGGCACCCTGAAGATTGCTAACAAACAATTCTCTGCTGTTAAAAATGACTATGAGATGACTTTCAATAATGAGACTTCTGTCATGCCCTGTGAAGATGATCATCATTTACCTACGGTTCAGTTTGATTTCACAGGGATTGGTGACTTAGAGAACAAGCCTAAAGACTCACTTGTAGGTAAGTCCAAGTTTGAAAGAAAAAGAGTGGTGATGATTAGTTTTATTTGCAGTGAATGGGGACGTGAAAGACTTAAGAGCTTGTCATTGAGCCTTTATGTGTCATATTAAAATGGGAACCTTGACCTCTTCTAAAACTTTGTTTCTGTGCTTTAGACATAATTGGGATCTGCAAGAGCTATGAAGATGCTACCAAAATCACAATAAAGTCGAACAACAGAGAAGTTTCTAAAAGAAGTATCTATTTAATGGACATGTCAGGGAAAGTGGTGAATGCTACTCTGTGGGGAGAAGATGTGAGTACTTGGGGCTGAGTGGAAAGCTCCACAGGTTGGCTGTCTTGTCCTATAAGTTGTGGGGCTTTGGCCATGTGGATGTCAAAGGGTCGTACTGTCGAACAATTATTTGAAATATTTTCTTTTACTGTTGTGGAATGTGCTGTGATGTGGTTAAAATACTCTTTCCTGTAATTCTAGGAAAGTATGATAGATTAGTTTTCATGTATCACTGAGCAGATTTGTTTGTGTGAGGTCTATCTTGTATAGATTTTGTATGCATTGATTATGTTCACTCTACTGTTGACTGTTTTCCATAAAAAATACTCTGTGTTCTTTCTGCTGGTGACATTTGTGTGCATTTGGTGTTCATTTTGCAGGCTGACAAGTTTGATGGTTCTAGACAGCCCGTGATGGCCATTAAAGGAGCCAAAGTTTCTGATTTTGGTGGACGGAGCCTTTCTGTTTTGTCTTCAAGTACTATCATTGTGAATCCTGACATCCCAGAGGCCTATAAGCTTCGTGGATGGTAGGTTTTGTGGGACTAAACCAAGATGAATTATTTAGCCCAAGCTTTGAGAAAAACTGGTTACCATCAGTATGTGAGTTCTTTGCCAAACAGAAGGCTTCGCTACTAAATGTAGCAGTTTCCATATTTCTTGGCGGTGTTATGCCTTTTGATGGCTTTAAAGCCCTTAAACTGACAAGCCCATAATCCATGACAAACCTGAACAGTCAAGGGAGGCAGTTAGAATGTGAGCGCTACATGCTGCCCTTCATCCTGCCAAAAAAGGGTACAGCCACACCATAGTGGCAGTGTAGGGAAGGACTGCATGGAGGGCATATTTTACTCTGAGGTGTGAACTACGGGTGTCTGGTGTGGAGAGAGAATGTGCTTTCTTACTCTCTGGAGTCTCTGCCAGTCACATCTTGTAGTGTGTATTACTTGGGCTCTGGCAAAGCATGGTGGAAACAATGGGATTTTTGTTGGCATTATATTGTTATTCCCAAAGCACTCAAGGGATGAGGAGAGCCTATTAAAATCTCCTCACAATATCTAGCTTTTTAAGGCATTAAGACTCTGCTATAAAAGAGCACTTCGCCCTGAAACATGGTATGCCAGAATTGATGCAGTCAGGGGAAACACTAGCCCAGGCTTAAATAATTTGTATAGCTGGTCACAGGGGCATGTGTGTCAGTTTCCAGCTGTGTCTTAGGGTTTAAGTGACTCCGGAATTAGCTCATATTTCATACTCCTCACTTTGTTTTGAGTCTAATGTGAACCAGTAGTTAGTATTTAAAATGTTTCATGTAATGTATTTGGAGTGTTCATGTCACGTTAGCCATCCCCATGAGTACAGTCCACATATATCTATTTAACTATTCTGGTAGCTGGCATTGTATTATAAGGCAGAGCCCATTATAGTATGACTAGAAATAACCACAGCTTCGGTTTGTTCTTATTGCTTGATTTGCTTTCCAGCTCTGGAATTCGACCCCAGGTTAATTGTGTGCCCACATTTAAGGTGTTCATATTTCACTTGTCAATAACTGTGATCCCTGGCAACATAAAAAGACATGGCTGTCCCCAGAACAAAATAACCTGGCATTGATCAAAGAGAAGTTCAGTGTACATACCCCACATAGGCAAGGATTAGTGATGTTTAGATCTTGACTCTAACAAAGTGAAATTTTTATTGTAAGAAGGGCTGCCTCTCTCCTTGCTCTGTTGACTCCTGATGAGCTGTCTTTGGTGGCAAATGTCTCCTTGGAGTTTTTGAACCGTAAACTTGTGTAGCTAGTAGTGGTGAAACAGATTTATGGACCTTGCTGTGCCTCTGTGACGGATTTAGCTGCTTACCTGACAGAATGAGAAGGCAATTGTCTGCAGCTTAGGGCAACATCCATTCTGTAAGATGGTCTCTTTTAGGGAGCCTGTTCCATACATGGTTAGCTTTTAGTTATCTGCCTTTTGGATGATGTTGGGCATGTTTTTAATCTCAGACTGACTGCTGCCTGTCACAGGTGTGTTCCTGAACCACCTTCTACCTGGTCTCTCCTTTCCTTCACATCAGCTAATAGGTGATCGGGAAGTATGATCAATTTTAATAATGATTCGATACAAATTAAGTTTGTTATTGGTATAAGTAAAATATCACTAAGAAAGTGACTTCAAAAAGGGAGATAATGCCTTCCATAAAATTACTTTGGGTTGTATAATTGTTGAGATTCTATCATGCTTTAGAAGTTCTTTACCATAGAAGTGTTTTTTTTTTTTGGGGGGGGGCGGTACTGGGGATTGAACTTAGGGGCACTCGACCACTGAGCCACATCCCCAGCCCTTTTTTTTTTCTTTTTTAATTTTTTTTATTTATAGTAGTATGTATTAAAATTCATACTGCACATATAGAGCATCTTTTTTACACAAAACAGTTTGTATACAAAGTGTATTCGTAGCATTCAATTCTTCATTCATGCATTTAGAATAATGATATCCATCTTATTCAACCACTTTTTCTTTTTTTTCCCCTCCATCCCCCCTTGCTCCCTCCCTTCCCCTTCCTTCCCTTTGACCATTATAGTGTTCCTCTAATCCTCCTATGTACCCCAACCCAACAATACTGTGAACCAGCCTCCTTATATCAGAGGAAACATTCAGTATTTGGATTTTTGAGATGGACTGATTTCACTTAGCATTATATTCTCCAACTTCATCCATTTACCAGCAAATGCCATTATTTTATTGTCTTTTATTGCTGAGTAAAATTCCATAGTGCATATATACCACATTTTCTTTATCCACTCATCTACTGAGGGACATCTAGGTTGGTTCCACAACCTAGCTATTGTGAATTGTGCTGCTCTAAACATTGAAGTGGCTGTGTCACTGTAATATGCTGTTTTTAAGTCCTTTGGGAATAGACCCAGGAGTGGGATGGCCCCCAGCCCTTTTTTGTATTTTATTAGAGACAGGGTCTCACATGACTTAGGCTGGCTTTGAACTCACAATCCTCCTGCCTCAGCCTCCCAAGCATAGAAATGTTTTATGACTAACCTATTCCAACATGTTAACTGCCCCTTTTCATACTGATACATTTCAGTGATCATAAAAATACTTCTGCCAGCCCTTGGTGCACATCTATAATCCCTGCAATTCAGGAGGCTAAGGCAGGAAGATCTCAAGTTCAAAACCAGCCTCAGCAATTTAGGGAGACCGTGTCTCAGAATAAAAAATGGACTGGGGATGTGGCTCAGTGGTAAAGCACCTCTGGGTTCCATTTCCAGTACCAAAAAAAAGGCATCTGCCAACTGAAATGAGCATTAGTAGCTCAAACGATTATACCAGAGCTCCACATTATTACTTTTTCTTTTTGACTTTCTGAGTTACTGTTTTGAGGCTGTAGACCAACCACTCTTGATATGCACGGCTAGTTTATAAAGAGGGTTGTGATACTTTGGCACTGTTTGTCTTGACCACTGGGGGGCATCAAAGCAAATGAGATAACAAAGGACATTTGGTTCTTCAGTAGACTTAGGGTACAGTAGAAGATACTAACTTCGGTCCATATGACCATGACTGACGTGAAAGTTGTTTGGCGGGGCAGAGAGCTTATGTCTGGTATATAGAAGCAGGTGGCACATTTGAGAAATACATAAAATGCCTATCCTTCGGGCTGGGGCTGTAGCTCAGTGGCAGAAGACTTGCCTAGCACATGTGAGGCACTGGGTTTGATCCTTAGCACCACATAAAAAGGAAACAAATAAGCCGGGCGCGGTGGCACACGCCTGTAATCCCAGCACTTGGGAGGCTGAGGCAGGAGGATCGCGAGTTCAAAGCCAGCCATCAGCAATGGCGAGGCACTTAGCAACTCAGTGAGACCCTGTCTCTAAATAAAATACAAAAAAGGGCTGGGGATGTGGCCCAGTGGTCAAGTGTCCCTGAGTTCAATCCCCAGTACCAAAAAAAAAAAAAAAAAAAAAAAAAAAAAAGGAAACAAATAAAATAAAGGCATGCTGTCCATCTACAACTCCAAAAAAAAAAAAAAAGATAATAATAAAAAAGAAGTGCCTGTCCTTTTTTTTTTCTCATTTCAGGTTTGACTCAGAAGGACAAGCCTTAGATGGTGTTTCCATCTCTGATCTGAAGAGTGGAGGAGTAGGAGGAAGCAATACCAATTGGAAAACCTTATATGAGGTTAAATCAGAGAACCTAGGCCAAGGTGACAAGGTATCTTGTGTTCCTCACTTTGACAAAAACAGAAAATGTGTACAAAGGGATGAATTTTAGAATCTGGTTTGTCTTGAAATCTGGTTTCTGATCAGAGCCATAATTCTTACCCAGGGCTCTCTGCCCAGGAGGTGACACAGTGGTTGAGAGTCACCACCAGAGTGAAGGGGCTGTGCTTGCAAATGGGAATATGTTGTAACCCCCTAGTATGTTGAAGCAGAAAAATGTGAAAACCTCTTAGAGGAATCTTGAATAAGTGGTAATAACCAAGCTTTGTATAATATGAACTGACTTCACATCCATATTCTTTTCTGCAAATCAAAGTGACACATTATCATGGAGACATTTTTTTTTTATTTTTTAATTTATTTGCTTTAGTTGTACATAATGTGTTTTAGTTTTACGTGGTGCTGAGAATTGAACCTGGGCCGCGCACGTGCTAGGCAAGCGCTCTACCGCTGAGCCACAATCCCAGCCCCATGGAGACTTTTTTTTTTTTGGTACCAGGGATTGAACTCAGGGGCATTCGACCACTGGGCCACATCCCCAGTTCTGTTTTGTATTTTATTAGAGACAGGGTCTCACTGAATTGTTAAGTGCCTCACCATTGGTGAGGCTGGCTTTGAACTCATGATCCTCCTGCCTCAGCCTCCCAAGTGCTGGGATTATAGGTGTGTGCCACCATGCCCGGCTGGAGATATATTTTTTTGAACAGAGCATTAGTCAGACTCAATGCAAGTGTCCAGCAGTTCCCATATGCTTTAGCCTCTCGTAGTCAGAGAGTTGCCAGTATACCCCGAGAGGACTGACTTTGGTATTTGATTTAGTTACAGCATTCCTTACAAGGTTTGTATTTAATGACCCTTGTCCCATCTTGATCTAACCTGTTGTGTCAGTAGTTCTATATTTAAATCATTTACTTCTCTTTTAGGCTTCCCCAAATAGAAATCGCTGCTCCTTTCTTGTCATCACATACAATATAGGTTTCAGTCTCTTATTGTTTCATTTCACTGTACACCCCATCTATCATTGTCATCAATAGCAACTTATGATGCTGTTATATAACATCTTGATAATGAAAAATTGGGCAAAGCTGTGTTGTCCTATTACCCAAATTCTTGCTTAACTTAAAGGTAGACGGTATATAATAAGAAATCAGGTACATAAAATACCTGTCTGTACCTAGGCTTTAAAGTTGTGCTTTGAGTCTGGACCTAACCTGCAAATACAGAAAACTTCTCGCATGCTGGCCATGTGCTCTACTGCTAGGCTAATTCCCAGCCCTAGAACCATCTAAACTGCATGCTAACCCCGGCTCGCCCACGTTGTTTTGCCACTTTTGGTCTGAGATATCATAAAGACCCGGTGATGCTGACCTGGCTGTGAATTCAGGGTACACCCAGAGGGGACTGCTACGTGCTAGTACTAAACACAAATAAAAAAATTATCCACCTGGGGTTGTGGCTCAGTGGTAGAGTGCTTGCCTAGCACATGTGAGGCACTGGGTTCAATTCTCAGCACCATATATAAACAAATAAATAAATAAAGGTCTATCAATAACTAATAAAAAAAATTATTCACCTGAGATCCTCTGTGGGGTGCTAAAAGAAAAAACAAATATCAACAAAAATCCCAAAAACATGACTTATCCCTTGCTGGATTTACTCATTTGTGATTTCTCCACTTAGAAGGCACAGCTCTTAGGCACCAGTAGTTTTATATTCTGCTAGTGAATTTGATGATTCAGACCAGGGGTTTGCAAACAAGGCCGTGGTCCTTGTCTAGCCTGTCACCTGTTATAAATAAAGTTTTATTGGAACATAGCCACATGCTTCCATCTGTATGCTGTCTGTGGGTGTTCTTGCCCCACAATGGTAGGGTTGAGTAGTTGCAATAGACTGTGTTATTAAATGTCTCATTAGGCCTAAAATAGTCACTGTCCAGCTTGTAGCAGAAAAAGGCTTGCTCTATCTCTAGCCTAGAGAAAGATAAAGGTGAATATAGGCCCTAGAAATCACAATCCATTTTCATGTAGGAGGATTTGTTAATCATAGCTGCATTAGATTTTTGTGATGTCTATTAGTCTGTTTCCTAGATTTGTGGCCTCTGGAGGGTCCGAGGCTCAGGAGGAACAAGTTTTGTCTTGCCTGTAAATCTTCAAAGATGAAAACAATGTCTGTTTTAATTAATTAATTGAGTCTAATTTAGAATTTATTCTTACCTTGATAAGGAATTATATGCTTTAGAACTTGGTTTACTACCTTTGTGGGTTTTTTAATCAGTACAAATTATTTCTGAAACTATAGACTACATGATTCCTTGTATTCACTTTGTGAGCTTGAGAATTTGAGTACATGTAAGTACTTACCACTTGTATGTAGGCTTTGAGCTGCCATTTATTCCAGTCCTGAATGTAGGCTTGGTGCTCAGTGTCCCATTGTCATTCTTTTCTTCTGAAGGCTGACTATTTTAGCTCTGTGGCAACAGTGGTGTATCTTCGCAAAGAGAACTGTATGTACCAGGCTTGCCCAACTCAGGACTGCAATAAGAAAGTGATTGACCAACAGAATGGATTGTACCGCTGTGAAAAGTGCGACAGTGAATTTGCCAATTTTAAATACCGCATGATCTTGTCGGTAAGTAGAATGGGTAGATGAGAAGCACTGTGGTATTTATTGAGTCATTTCCACGTGCCAGGCTCTGTGGATACAACAGCAGAAACAAGATCGTTCATGGTAGGAAGCTTACAGATGAGTAAGTGCTGAAGAGCTTATTACTGTTCTATAAATAAGGAAGGAAGGGCCTTTCACTCAACTGAATAGCGTTCTTTTCTGCTACTAAAAGCTTTTTTTTTTTTTTTTTTTTTTTAATGCCAGAAAGTTATGTTGAGATGCCCTGGCTGATTTCAGTCTTCTGTGCATGTCATACAACTATAGTATTGGTGGCACTCACCTGCTAACAGTTATGAAGATAAATTAATTTGAAATGGCATTTCTGGAGAGCAGTAATTGTACTTATACAGCCAGTGCCTATATTTAGTCTTTATTTTTTTTTTTTTTTTTTGTGGATAATTTGTTCTTTTAGCCATGGTAGAGCTAACTTCAGAGGAATATGACTGTGTGCTCCTGTGGGATTGTTGCTTTTTTGTATTGTAAAGATTGTTCATTTTTCTTTCATGATAGTAACTGAATGGTTAAGAAACAACAAAACAGGCACTCTTAGCCAGGCATGGTGGCGCACGCCTGTAATCTCAGCACTTGGGAGGCTGAGGCAGGAGTATCATAAGTTCAAAGCCAGCCTCAGCAATGGCAAGGCACTTACCAACTCAGTGAGACCCTGTCTCTAAAAAATTACAAAAAAGGGCTGGGGATGTGGCCCAGTAGTCGAGTGCCCCTGAGTTCAATCCCTGGTACCAAAAAAAAAAAAAAAAAAAAAAAAAAAAAAAACCAGGCACTCTTGCATTTTTCTACACAATGCTTTGGCGATAATATATCAGAAGCCTTAAAAATGCTTATATTTCCTGTCAGGAAGTTAGGAGCCTGAGGCAGGAGGATTCAAGTTTGAGGCCAGCCTTGGCAACATAGCAAGAACCTTTCTCAGATTTTTTTTTTTTTTTCTTTATGGTGCTGGGGATTGAACCCAGGGCTTTGTGCATGCGAGGCAAGCACTCTACCAGCTGAGCTATATCCCCAGCCCCCTTTCTCAGAATTAAAAATAAAATTAGGGCTGGGGCTGGGGCTCAGCGGCAGAGCGCTCGCCTCGCATGTGCGCCGCCCGGGTTCGATCCTCAGCACCACGTAAACATAAATGCATTGCATTTTGTACAACTAAAGTAAATAAATAAATATTTTAAATAAGTAAATTAATTAATTAAATTAATAAGTGCTGGGGACATAGTTCAGAGGCATATGATTCAGTCCCCAGCACAAGGGAAAAAAAACTTTAGTTCATAGCACGTTGCATCTGGAGTTGACCTAGATTCGATGTGCCTGGAGTTTGCATCTGGAGGAGAGTTTAGTTGGGTTCAGTCCCCACTGAGCTCTGAAATCACTCATCCATAGCCTACATATTAAACTTCTTTCTATATCTTTCACAGTTTTTAGAATATAGTACAGGTGCCCCTCAGCTTAAATGGATTACATCCTGATAAATCCATGGTAAGTGGAAAATATTCTAAGTTGAAAATTCATTTACTATACCTACCAAACATCATGGCTTAGCCTTACCTACCTTAAATATGCTCAGAACATTTTTAATAGCTATAGCTGGGCAAAATCATGCAACACAAAGTCTGTTGGGTTTTTTTTTTTCCATTGATTGATGAGGATTCAACCCAGGGACACTTGAGATACATCCCAACCCTTTTTATTTTGAGGGAGGGTTTTGCTAGGTTGCTGAGTCTGGCCTCGATCTGTGACCCTCCTGCCTCAACCTCCCAAGCTGCTGGGATTATAGGTGTACATCACCAACCCAGCATACAAAACCTGTTTTATGATAAAGACTTGAATCTCATGTAGTTTATTAAATACTGTGCTGAATGTGAGAAACAATTATTGAATGGTTATGATTTTGCATATTAGGTGAAAAATTGTTAGGTCACCCTAAGTTGACAACTACATGTATATATAACGGTAATATTTTTTCTCTTGGAAATTATTTTAATGAGTGGAAAAAGTTAATCTCTCATTCTCAGTGTGTCTTTTATTATTTGTTTGTTGAAATAATAGAGTTATGTTTTTTAGGCAAATATTGCAGATTTTCAAGAAAATCAGTGGGTGACTTGTTTCCAGGAGTCTGCTGAAGCTATCCTTGGACAAAACACTGCTTATCTTGGGGAATTAAAAGAGAAGGTTAGCCACATTTTTTTATTACAGCTATAATAGTTCTCATAACAATGAGCACTTTTTTGCTGTTTAATATTTTTTGGTTTCCTTCTTTTGGGCGTTGCATATCATATCTTAGTCTGACAATTATTTGTGATCTCATCTGATTTTTGTCTAATTTTGTCCATTTTGAAGGTACATAATAATGAGGTAATGAAACAGGTATATAAAAAAAGCTTTAAAACTAAAGCACCAGGGCTGGGGTTGTGGCTCAGCGGTAGAGCGCTCGCCTAGCACGTGCACGGCCCAGGTTCGATCCTCAGCATCACGTAAACATAAAAATGTGTTGCATTGTGTACAACTAAAACAAATAAATAAATATTTTTTTAAAAAAAATAAAGCACCATTTTGGGGGAGGGAGGTACTGGGGATTAAACACAGAAACACTAAACCACTGAGCTACATCCCCAGTCCTTTTTATTTTTAACTTTGAAACACAGTCTGAGTTGCTTAGTGTCCCACTAAGTTGCTGAGGCTGGCTTTGAACTTGCAATCCTCCAGCTTCAGCCTTCCAAATCACTGCAATTATAGGCATGCACCACCAGGTCTGGCAAAATAAAGCACCTGTTTATTCCATATAAATACTGTGTATGCTTTTTTTTTTTAATATTTATTTATTTGCTTTAGTTGTACACAATGCGTTTATTTGTACGTGGTGCTGAGGATCAAACCCAGGCCGCGCACGTGCTAGGCGAGCACTCTACCGCTTGAGCCACAATCCCAGCCCCTGTGTATGCTTTTGATCACTCAAATTTGCATGGTATTATCTTCTAAAATAACCCAAAGTTTAGGTGTGGCTTTTTAAAAAATATTTATTTATTTGTTTTAGTTGTACACAATGCATTTATGTTTACATGGTGCTGAGGATCGAACCCAGGCCGCTCATGTGCTAGGCTAGCGCTCTACCGCTGAGCCACAACCCCAGCCCCTAGGTGTGCCTTTTTAATATAATAAATACCTTCCAGAACATTTGAGTCAAATTCTGTTTTAAATGTACATGTGAGGTGCTTGCTTGCTATTTCAAATCATTAGATGCAATTTTTTTTTTTTTTTTTTTGTACTGGGGATTGAACTCCGGGACACTTGACCACTGAGCCACATCCCTAATCCTATTTTGTATTTTATTTAGAGACAGGGTCTCACTGAGTTGCTTAGCGCCTCACTTTTGCTAAGGCTAGCTTTGAACTCGTGATCCTCCTGCCTCAGCCTCCTGAGCTGCTGGGGTTACAGGCGTGTGTGCACCATGCCCAGCTAGATGCAATTCTAATGAAGCAATTTTCTTTCATAAGATTTTACCCATTTTATTTTTATAAATTTGAATTTTTACATATTAGGATTATTTAATGCAGAGAATAGACTACTTATTAGGCTAAACTTAGGAAAGTAAGTTGCTCAGATATAACATAGAAGACCATTAAAACCTGTGTTTTCTAGGCCATGAAAATTGGCATCCATCTATATATATGTGTTGTTGTCCCCAACCCCCAACCCCTGTCACCCTCCCCACATTTCCTCCAAATTGGAATGCTTACAAAGGTCACAAAGAAAAGAAAATTTGCCATTTTTTTTTTCTTGGTTCTATTTGATTCTGTCCCCACTTCTATTTTAAATTGTCCATGAGGTCTCTGAAAATAGCCACATATCCTTTTAATGTACATGTTGAAAGCCTAGGGAACAACTTTTTTTTGTGTGTGTGTAATGTAATATTTATTTAAAAGCCTATATAATAAAGCTATTATTAGTTTTATATAAAGTTATTATGAGTTTATTTTGTGCATTTTTATATAAAATATATTTTCTAATCTCTTGCTTTACTAGAAGCAACAAGTTCTTTTACAAAAATAACTTGAATTGACTTTGAAGTGTGATAGTATCTTTTATCTATTTCATCTGGTCCTTTATTTTCATATCAGATTTTAAGGCTCCAGTCAGCCTTTCAGGATTTTTTATGAGCTTATATTTGACTGTTTTTTACTGCTGGTGAATAAGGATATATAGAAACTCTTCCCTCAGGAAGCATAGTGGCTTTTTTTTTTTTTTTTTTTTTTTTTTTTGTCTTGTAGTACTGGGGATGCAATCATGGTCTCATGCATGCTAGGCAAGTGTTCTACCACTGAGCTGCACCCCCAGCCTTTTTTTATTTCTTAGCTGCACTAAGTTACCCAGGCTGGCCTGGACATGTGGTCCTTTTGCCTCATTCCAGTTATTGGGATGATAGGTGTGTCATAGGGTCCATGTACAGAACCACGGTGCTCTTGGAATATGCATTCATGCTTTCCCTATTCTGGAAGAATAATGGTGCTATATAATTCTCTTAAGGTTTTAACACAATTCCTTTTAATGTACATGTTGAAAACTCAGAGAATGACTTTTTTTTTTGGTTCAAGTAACATTTACGAAAAGAGGTCCATGTGATAAAGCTATTTTCATGTTCCATAAGCTTGCAAATTACTTTACTTATTAAATTACTTTACTTACTAACAACTATTAGTTTTATATGTAAAGTTATTATAAGTTTATTTTATGTATTTTTACATAAAATGCATACTCTAATTCCACTTGCCTTACCAGAACTTATTTTCAAATACAAAAACTTAAGAAGTATTGAGGAATGCAAATAAAAGAGAAAGAACTGTGTTTTTAGATATTCCCAGACCTTTGCCCATTCTACCTGTTTATATGTACTCACCAAATCAGTATTTATACAGAGGCTGAAATAATGAAATAAATGACAACTTGAACTAACATTTTCTGAGTGTTTTCCCACTGATTTTTTTTTTTTTTTTTTTTTTTTTTGGTGGTACTAGGAATTGAATCCAGGGGCTCTGTACCACTGAGCTATCCCCAGTGCTTTATATTTCTTTCTTTCTTTTTTAATACTGGGGATTGAACTCAGGGGTACTTGACCACTGAGCCACATCCCCAGCCCTGATTTGTATTTTATTTAGAACAGACTCTCACTGAGTTGCTTAGCACCTCACTTTTTGCTGAGGCTACCTTTGAACTCATGATCCACCTGCCTCAGCCTCCCCAGCTGCTGGGATTACAGGCATGCGCCACTATGCCTGGCTGTTATTTCTTATTTTGAGCAGGGTGTCTCTAAGTTATGCAGGCTGGCCATGAACTTGAGATCCTCCTGCCTCAGTCTCTTGAGTGTCTGTGATCGCAGGTATGCACCACCATACCCAGCTTTCTCACCCAATTCTTAATTCAAAATAAAGATTCTGGGCCTCATCCATTCCATCACAAACATTTGAAGCCTTAGAAATGTGTTTTCTAAGAAAAATTTTTTAATTTTTCATATGTGGTAAGATAGACATAACATAAAATTTATCATTGTAACCATTTTGAAGCATGTAATTAACTGGCTCTAAGTGTATTCACATTGTTGTGCAACTGTCATCACCATCCATCTCCAGAACATTTCTGCCTTACGAAACTAAACTCTACACCCATTAAACAATAGCTCCCCATTCCCCACTTCTCCCAGCACCTGGCAACCACCATTCTGTTTTTATGAATTTGATGACAGTCAGCCCTCTGCATCTGAAATTCAACCAACCACAAATCAAAAAAAAAAAAAAATTTTGAAAACAAAAATTGCATCTAACCTGAACACATATTTTTTCTTGGCATTATTTGCTGAACTATTTACATAGTATTTATGTTGTATTAGATATTAGAAGTAATCTAGAGATGATGTAAAGTGTATGGGAGGATGTGTGTAGGGTCTATGCAAATACCATGCCATTTTATGTAAGAAACTTGAGTATCCTTTGGTATTTGTTTGAGGGGGAAGTCATGGAACCAGGGAGGGAGACTGGTACTCTAGAGTGTTGAAATTTTTAATAAAATTCTGCTTAAATGGTTTTATGTGATGAAACATCACTTGTAAGTCATTTCTCAGTAATTTCAAGCAGGGGATAGGGATGGGATACTTTTGTCAATGTCTTCAAAAGGTGCAGTGGCACATACCTATAATGCCAGCTACTTAGGAGGTTGAGGCAGGAGGACGGAAAATTCAAAACCAGCCTAGGAAACTTAGTAAGACCCTGTCCCAAAAAATAAAAAGCTGGAGGATGTAGCTCAGTGATAGAGAGCACCTGCCTAGCATGTGCAAGGGCCTGGGTTCAGTCCCTAGCAACACACACACACAAACACACGGTCTTATACAAGTAATCCAGTAGTTTCCATGTGTAGTTATTTTTTTTAAAAAAAAATATTTATTTATTTACTTTAGTTGTACACAATGCAATGCATTTATGTTTACGTGGTGCTGAGGATCGAACCCGGGCCGCGCACATGCGAGGTGAGCGCTCTGCCGCTGAGCCACAACCCCAGCCCCCATGTGTAGTTATTTTATGTTTGTTTTTTACAGAATGAGCAGGCATTTGAAGAAGTTTTCCAGAACGCCAACTTTCGATCTTTCACATTCAGAATCAGGGTCAAACTGGAGACCTACAATGTAAGTAAGGTCACCAGAAAAAGAAGGGTTAACGGTGGGAAATGACTGTTCCCCACAGCAGCGTTCCAGTACTGATGTCAGTGAGTTGCCTGCTGAATGCCGTTCCTAGTGCTGAGCACCCTCTGATCATTACTTGTGGAACCTTCCTTGCACTGAGGCACTCTTACCCCATTTTCAGCTGAGGAAACAGACTTAGATTCAGTGTCTTGTCTAAACATCTAGGCAGGGAAATGCTATATGGCCCTTTCCATTAAAGCCTGGGTTTTTGTTTGGTTTGGGTTTTTTTTTTGTTTTGTTTTGTTTTTGTTTTTTTGTCTCTGTACTGATAAAAAATGGTAATATGTATACTAGACTCACAGCTCCTATAAATTTAATCAATATATGAAACAAAGACCACATGTAGTTAAAATTACCTTGAAAATTCCTTACTTTTAATTGCCCCTGTCCTATGGTTGTGTAGTATAACAAGCAGCTTTTACTGAGCACTGGCAGACACTGTCCTACATCCTTTACATTTATTGTCTCACTTGATCTTTACAGTACCCCCTGTGTCAGAACTATTGTTGCCCCCATTTTGCCAATGATAAATGCAGGCATGCTGAGATTGAGTCTGTGGCCTAAAAGTCATATGCTAGCAAGCAACAGACCTGAGATTCCAACCCAAGCTGTTTGACTTCCAAGCTTTGCTCCTGTTTTTGTAAATATCAGTATATTTAGTAATATACTGAGCACTCGGAAGTGTGAGAGCCACTGGCCAGACCATGCAACCTCTGGGCATCACCCTGTTCTGCTTCTAAAGGCACCATTCAGTCCCTGAAGATAATGTATGAGTGAGAAGGAAGAAGTCTGCCAACCTTTGCCAGCTGCACCATTTAACTCATTCTGTATTATCAGACTTTGTGTGAGATGTTTTTAAGCATTAAATGAGATGGATGTCAGATAGCAGTGTGATATGATGTGAGGGAATGGATTGGGATAAGGAGGGATTTTTTTTTTTTTTTTTTTTTTTTGTACCAGGGATTGAACTCAGGGGCACTCGACCACTGGGCCACATCCCCAGCCCTTTTTTGTATTTTATTAGAGACAGGGTCTCACTGAGTTGCTAAGTGCCTCGCCATTGCTGAGGCTGGCTTTGAACTCGCGATCCTCCTGCCTCAGCCTCCCAAAGTGCTGGGATTACAGGCGTGCACCACCGCGCCCGGCTAAGGAGGGATTTTTAGGGTCACTTAAGTCCTCTCCTGTTATGGACAAGGAAAGTGATCAGAGCTGAGACGGCCACCTCCTCTGCTGCTGGTGCTTTTTCTTTGACAACAGCTCAGCTTTTCTTGAGATGAAAATCAGCTTTCAAAACAAGTTGTGTGGCTTTGGGCAAGTCACTTATCTTCTCGGGGCTCCTATTTGCCCCTCTGTAAAAAGAATAGAGACTAGAGATGTCCCTCAAAGTCCATTCAATTAGACTTTGAGGTCTCTGAGTGTTGAGAGCCTGAGGACAGGAAGGAAAGGGCCTGCACAAAGCGGGGATCTGGCCACTGTCCCAGCCCTGAGAATTTTGGGCTAGCCTCTCACTCACAGTGTTTTCTTTGTGGGAATTACTGAACTCTGAATCAGTGTGTCTGTTTCCCCCTGCTGGGCTTGTTGAAATCACTGAAGCAAAGCGGGTTATCACCACTGCTCCATGCCAGGGCTCCTATCACTCACAAACCGCTTTTCTCATTTCAAAGGATGAGTCTCGAATTAAGGCCACTGTGATGGACGTGAAGCCCGTGGACTACAGAGACTACGGCAAAAGGCTGATCATGAACATCAGGAGAAACGCGGCGATGTAAGAGAGCAGTGCTGATTGGGCAGAAGTTTGGAAAGAGCTAATATGGAGTCAGTCTCTTCCCACCCCCACATGACAGTCAAGAGTGCAGAGCACCTCTGCGGTGGACTGGCAGTTTCCCCTCTGAGTACCTCTTGGGACCCAGGCAAAGGACAAAGTGCTCAGAGGGCTGTAGTGCAAACTGTCAGACCCAGGGGTCAGCAGCAGGTGTCATAGCCCCAGTCCCTCCCTCTGACTTCAGGCTTTTGTTGATTTCATTAAAATTTCATTATCTTCAAGCAGCAATTATGTCACAAGTAATTGACCGTAACTCTGCAAAGAGTGAAGTAAATTATGTCACTCAAGTTTTGCTTCTCTAGTGGTGACGCCTTCAACTTGGGTTCCTCCTGGGGGGAGCTAGGAGTGGTGGTGGGGAACCGAGGCATTGGCTCAGTGTGTCTTCCTGGAATGCAAAGCCTCTCTCTAGAGGTGCCACATAGTCGTTAAAGCTTGGAATGGCGGTAGGGTAGGGTAGAATTATTAATCAAAGGCATATCTTTATATCTGAAGACTATCCTTCCTTCAGGGTTTAATAGATTTAATAGACTGCGTCAGATGGGTCTGATATTAATCAAAATTGTTTCTTGTGAGGATGGCTGATAAGCATTGACTTGCTGTCCCCTAGGGATATCCAGGCAACTACAAAGCATTGCTGGAGTTTTCACTTCAATTAATGTTGCATTTGGTTGGTGAACGTACACTATGACTACCTGTACATTATTTCTTGCGTTTGTGTGTTTCATTTCTTGATTAAAGCTATGTTAAATAGAAAGGATTTTGAAGAGAAAAAGCCTTTTGTTTCCCTTACTTTGTTTTAATAAACAGTATATTCTATGCATGTGAATCCTACTTTCTTTGAATGTAAAGGGTTCTTGTAACTGGAAAACAATTAATTAGCCTTCATAATAAATGTTCACTTGGGAGAGATGTTAACTCGTTACAAACTTAGAGATTTGTCCAAGGCCTGGAGATCATTCTTGCTAATGTTTGCAACCCTAAAATGCATCTTTAAAAGAATGAAAACACAAAAATGAAAAGCCATTGTGCCCAAGAATGCTGATGATCTGGCACTTTGGGATTTTATTGATGTTTACACAGCAGTCTAACACCAACCAGGCTTTGAAATGTGTACAGACAGTGAGCCAGTAAGAAAACAGTAATTATGCTACTGGGCTTTTCAGTCAGCAAGAGCATGCTTGCACTGTGTGTTCCTAATCATATTAATTATCTATCCAGTTGCTGCAACCCACCACTTGGCATTTGCTGCACATCTTTCCAAGTATGCAGGCAGTGTTGTTGCAGTCGGCCTGCAGCTGCGGTCCTGGTTTTTAATTTGTGTAGATGCAGCATATGGCGGTTTTGTGGACCCCAAGAATGATGACACCCTGTCTGTTTCAACCTCAGCTCTCCTCTTTCAAGAGGAAGCAGCCAACCCTAGACTGGATGACTCCCATTGCTGAGAACAGACAGAATGACTTCCTTTGAGGCCCACTGATTGTCGAGATTCATTTCTCCTTTCCCTTCCCTAGTCTCAGAAGATGGGAATTGGTTTGCACTTGATTCTCTGGCTGAGGTGTCACCAATATTTAAGGAAGCTCTTTTCTGTCTGACCTTGCTGATCAAGCATTGACTAGAAAATTATAGTCTTCTGCACTGTTTGGGATTGACAAATTGTGGGTTGGAGATGGTAATCTAGCTTTCAGTCCAGTAACCAGTCTTTTATATCTACTATTCCCGGCATTCCTCCTTCTCCCCAGCATGTATCCGTCTGCCCAGTGAGGGGGACTGACTAGCAGCTCTACCAGCATGTGTCCAAGAACGCTGGACCAGTCTCCATACTTTGTCCTGGGCGAGTGCAAGGAAACCAGCATATCTACATGGATGTGATTAGAAATCCAGGGGAAGTGAGAGGGAGGGGGGCTCCCTGGAGGGAGGATGTTTAACAGATTTCCCTACTAAAAAATCAGATCACCAGCAGTGCAGCTTCAGAAATTGGCTCCACTGTTTTGCTTTTAAGAGATTTAGGTCCCAGAGGGTTGCCTAAGTAGATTCTGGCCCACAGTTCTTAGAATTCTCTTGGATATAGTTTTACCTCGAAAGGCCGTTCATGTTGTTCTATTTCTCATCTTTCACTTAGAGATCAATGTTTATTTTGCGTACACCATGACATCAGCATTAAGCAATTAGGGGAAAACTCTAATCATTTTGCCTTTATTTTAAATAGTTTTTGAATTCCCTTCAGTCTCATTGTGAAAGAAGAAAAAATAAATAAATAAAAAGGTAATAATCTGATTTCTGTCCATATTTTCAGTGTTTTATGCTTTCCATTAAAGCCTTACTAATCTCTAGTGTGCTGTTCTGACTTTTTTTTAACTGCAGGGTCAAAATTGCCCCCTCCCCCACCTTTTTTTTTTTTTTTTCCTGAGTGGCCTGTCTTCGAAAAGTATAAATAATATTGATCATGGTATTTAATACGCTAATGAAACCCATAGTTATTGACTACATAATTAATATACTGTCTAAAAGTGAAGTTTGGCAGCCCAGTATATAAAGGTTTATATTGACTTGTGTTTCTTTGGCAATAAGCCTGCCAAGGCTTTATTTATAGAAAACAAAACAGGTTGCTCAGCCTTCTTTCCTCCTTTGCACTTGTTAGAAGGCCACTCCTGGTCCTCTAGTAAACTGATTGTTTTCTTCTCTCAAAGAGTGAGTTTGGTAGTTGTTTTTGAATCTTCCTCCTTATAATCCACTCTGTAGGGAGAATTCTGGCTTTTATAAACATCTTTGGAAATAATTATTCTCTCAAAAAGAATACAGCAGTTTAGATGTTTTATTTTCATTTGTTGGGAAGGGTCTAACACAATAAGTTTATTTTATTATTAAGCTGATGTTAAGAATTTGTTAGTACTTGCTGGGCATGGTGGCACATGCCTGTGATCCCAGCGGTTTGGGAGGTTGAGACAGGAGAATCGCAAGTTTAAAGCCAGACTCAGCAAAGGTAAGGCGCTAAGCAACTCAGTGAGACCCTGTCTCTAAATAAAATACAAAATAGGGCTGGGGATGTGGTGCAGTGGTCGAATGCCCCAACCCCAGTATCAACAACAACAAAAGAATTGTTAGTACTTACTAAAGAAAAAATAAAGGGGCAATTTGGACCCTTGATTATTTCTCTGTATCCAGGGATAATCTACCACTGAGCCACATCCCCAGCCTTTTTTCAGGAGCTGGTGGAGAGGTACTGGAGATTGAACCTCAGGCACTTGACCACTGAGCCACATCCCCAGCCCTTTTTATTTTTTATTTTGAGACAGAGTCTCACTGAGTTGTTGACCTTAAACTGGCAGTCCTCTGGGATGACTGGTGTGCATCACCATGCACCCAGCTAGATCATTATTTCTTATGGAAGTAATCCACATTTATTTTAGAAAAATAACTTGAAAATAAGAAAAAATAAAAATCACCCATAATCCCATCAACCAGCAATAACCACTTGTTTAACTTCTTTCTATGCATATATAAATGTGGATAACTACTACAGTTTACACAATGCAATGCATTTATGTTTACGTGGTGCAAAAGGGGTGGAGGCGGTTATAGTTGCAGCTGTTATAGTTGCAGCTGTGATAGAGCACCTGCCTAGTATGCATGAGGCCCTGGGTTCCATCCCCAGTGTCACAAAAGAATGAAATGGGATTATACCATTCTGTAACATCTAGCACTATAGGATGGAGATCTTCTTTGAAAATAGATCTGCATCGGGCTGGGGTTGTGGCTCAGCGGTAGAGCGTTTGCCTTGCACATCCGCAGCCGGGGTTTGATCCTCAGCACCACGTACAAATAAACACATTGTGTACAACTAAAGCAAATAAATAAATATTTTTTAAAAATAGGTCTGCATCATTTTAAGTAGTATTTGGCTATTCAGATGGGTACATTTATGAAGCTGAATCACTCTTGCCAGATTCTTCTATTTTTTAAATTGTTATAAACTCAGGTTCAGGTGGGCATGAACAGTTTTTCTTTAGGGCATTGTGAAAACACATGCTTGTACTTCTTGTCCCGTTAGGTTCTCTGATTGTTTTTCTGTTGCCTAAGTCCAGTGATAACTTGTCTAACCCTGTGTGCCATTGAGAGCTGGCAGGTAATTTGAGCAGACCCTTTAGAAGCAGGTTGATTAATGGAGGGAGAGTGGGAAGGGAAGCTTTGGAGCCATCCCTGGTTTCACCACCTACCCAAGGGATGCGGGTGGTGACCACCAAGGGGCCTGAACCCTCACTTTCTGCCAGCGTGGCAAAAATGGCTTCCCAGGAGCACATTTGACTTGCTTTATAAATCAACTCGATTCTTTCTCTGAAGCTATGAGTTACTGATCCTTAAATCTTTTAATTATGTTTGTGATAGAAATTTTGATAAGTCATTGAGAAAAGCACGTGGCCAATTGTCTCCTTGGCCAACTGTTCTAACCTCCTTGATTTTACGTATGTACATATATATGCATGGGAACTGAACCAGGGGCACTTTACCACTGAGCCACATCCTCAGTCCTTTTTATTTTGTTTAGAAACAGGGTCTCGCTGAGTTGCTTAGGACCTCCGTAAGTTGTTGCTGAGGCTAGCCTGAAACTTGCAATCCTCCTGCCTCAGCCTCCCAAATAGCTGGGATTATAGGCGTTTACCATTGCACCCAGCTATCTATTTACTTCTGTGCTGGGGATTGAACCCAGAGCCTCACGCATGCTAAGCACGTGCTCTGCCATGGAGCCATATCCCCTCTAGGTGGTTTAAAATCAAGATACTCAGAATTGTGGTCTATTTTGGAGCAAGGCTTGGGGCTATGTAGTCATGTCACAGTGAAATTAAAATTCAGTAGATGGCGAGATCACTAGAGACTGGAGTCATCAGCAAAGACTGCACAAAGAATCAGGTGAGGTGAGACATATGGACTGTAACCTTCATTTAGGTCAGGGGCTGACTGTCTACATAGAGGAATGCATGCCACAGCTGATCACAGTCATTCATTCTACATTCATCAATCACAGAGGAAGCTATATAGAGGCCATAGAAGTTGGGAGAAGGCCCCAGAAATTGGTACCCTGTGTGAATAATGTTTGACCAGGGGTGGCATAAGAGATTCCTACTTGCTTTAACTGTCATCAGACCCCAACTCCTATTGAGCTTGTCATGAGAGCTGGTAACTTGCCAGCAAACTTGTGGGTGTATTTAAGACTTTGAACCAAACACCTGGCTTTCAGTTTCACCCAGGCTCTTACGGCTGTTACCTTGCACCCCTACTTCTTAACTGATGGTAAATCTCAAAATGTATAATTTTCAAGAAAACAACTTTTGTTTTCAGCCTTGAAATAGACCAGTGAAAAACTTAATCCCAACTGCCTCACATTTAATATTTATATCCAATACAAAAGTGATCAGGTAAACTTTTAATAATGGTGAGCCATTCTTATAAAATTGTACATGTTCCCTAGTGTATTACCCAGTTTGGTAATTGGAAGTTTGTGCTGTCATTAAAAATGACAGCTTCTTCGGATAACGTGCTTGGTGCTTGTAAAATGCAGATAACCCATCCTATATTTAACTTGTGTGTGGTACAGCTTCCTTTCAGTGGTTAGGTAACCAAGGGGCCCATGCCTGCTCCAGCGGGAGAGCTCACAGCAGGGAGCAGCAGCTCTGTGCTCATGAATACCCTGCCCTGAAGTGGAGCCAGAACCACCGGGACTTCTTAAAAATAAGCCCCAATTGGACTCTCATCTCCTCTCACCGTTGACACTGCTGTTCATGTTGAAGTTTATTTATATCTTCAGTCAGCCATGGTACAGAGGTCATTTCTATTGGCCTAAAATTTTAAAGGCTTATAGTTTTGCCTAGGAAAGCTGATCTCCTCGGCACCCAGGCTTGTAATGCCAAGCTTGACTTCTGCAGAAGCTTTTCTGCTTCCATAACACCCTCTCTCCCACCACCGCCACCACCAATCTCCTTCTCCACTGTTTATTTAAAATCTGAATAGCTTTATAAGGTGCATCCCTGCAAATGAGCTCTCTTCTAATGGGCTCTCTCTAGGCAGCAAACCTTCCATAAAGGAACCACTAATTAAGCAAAAAAAGAAAAAAAAATTTGTCTTGCTTAGCCACGTTTCAGGAATCTAGCAGTCAATTTAGAAGATGGCAGCATCCTTCTTTATAGCTGTGATGTTAATAATATTCTTTTGTCTCATACCAGAGTATCTGGCCAGCGGGTTAGGGGTATGTGTGTGTGTGTGCATGTGTCTGTATCCCTGTTCCTGTCTTGCTCTCCATCTTTAAGAGGAAGATTTGTTCCCATAGACTTTTATTTTTGTGAAAATCCTTATTAAAGTTACTCTTCAAGGATCAAACCCATGCCGAGCCTTCGTGGTTGAAAGAGGTGCTGTGGGAAAGTGTGTCGATTTGCAGTGGAGGCACGCACAAGCTTTCCTGGAAGATGCCTGTCAGTCAAATGGGGTTCGTGTGGTGAGGGCCTGAACAGAGCTCTCTCCGTCTCCATCTGAGGGCGAATTGAAGGTGTTAGCAGGCTTAACCGGCCAGCATCACTCACGGCCGATGTGCACACCACAGCTGTATGCTACACAAGTCTCCTAATGGAACCTTTAGCTCCTGGAGCCAAGTCTCATTTTGTGTGTGTTATTAAAGTGCGGGTGACTAGGAAAAGCAGAGCCCTCTTAATTAGAGAGCGACATTCTTGCATAGTAGTAGTGTTCCATTCGTGGCATAATTGTCACAGCAAATTACCAGTTAGGTTAAATATTGAGCTGGTAGCTCTCGGAGCTTCAATTATTTGCTCCACCCTGCCCTCCCTATCCCCTCCTACCCTCACCATCACCTGCTATCCTGCACTTCTAACTTGATCTTCTGCCAAGTGGTAGCTTTTAAGTGAGGCTTAGAGAAGATACACTTTACAGCAGGAGCAATAAATCTGGCTTTGGGCAAGTTATAGAATGCCAGGAACATCTGAACAAGGGGTGGGTGCAATTTTTGCTTCATGGATGGGGGTGTACTGGGTCATCTAAGTCCAGCTACAACCCACTCAGTCCATCAGTATATCTAACATGGGTGTCTCTAATGTGAGAACACCGCTTAAAACACCCCAGGAAATGCAAAGGAAATATAAGACTAAGTCCCTTCTCTCAAAGTTAAATCTGGAAGGGGAAGGCTCACAAAATGGAAGAACGTGCTTTATCAACAAGCAGAGTGATTCAGAGCAGATCCAGTATGTGGTGCAGGAGAAGAGTCTAGTGGAGGGAAAGGGACAAGCTGGTAGAGACAGCCACACAACTTGCAAGCTGTCATCATGAAGGTGCAAGAAATGGATTGGCAGGAGGAAAAGAAAAACCCATTTCATGCTGAAGGGACAGCACACTGTGTAGGAGAATATAAAATAGGCACAGGTGATACCAAGGAAATTAGCTTGGTTTGAGTGGTAGATCTTTGTGGAAAAATAATAAATGAGATTGCTGAACATCAGGAGAATGACCTGGATCTTGATTTCCTTGGAGCTTAATACTTAAGCCCTGCGGTATGTAGGTCTTCGTGAGTGTTCTTTGTCGTTAATTGACCTTTCTGTTGCTCATGGAGCTGGTGAGCTTGCAAGCCAGGTCCACAGGAAGATTGCTCCAGTGCAGCCCGCCTCTGCTTAGCCAACTAAATCGCCGAGGAAATCCTGCAGGGGATGTTATTGGAGTGTTGTACACTCGATTCCTCACAAGCTTCATGCTGGGCTGCTCATTTCCTTTGGACAAAGATAGACTGGCTCCCTCTCTTGTTGATGGAATGAAAATTCTCTCTTGCATTATGGCTCATGTGATAACTTTGGTGGCGGTGGTGTGGGGATAATGAAGAGTCTCTTAATGGCTCTAGTTAAACCCAGTAATATCGCTCTGTCAAACTTCAGCTGACTATGGGAATCTAACCCAGTTTTTTATTTCTAAACATCTAAAACCTGCCACCGGCATCTTCAAAGCACTAATAAGGAGCCAGCCCTCATTCGTCTGTTTCCTGGAACATACTTATAAGCCAGTGCTAATTTCTTGACTCTAGAATAATGCCCCTCTCACTTTCAGCTCCCCAACCCAAGGTCAGATTCCTCGGATAGGCTTAGGAAGTTGAAGTGATTTCCACCACAACATCACCCATCTTGGGCTTTTAGCCACCGGCTTGCTGGTTTAGTACCCCCAAAGGAGGAGAACTCATTTTGTTCTGGAAAAGGGGGAAATGAATTTGCTTCAGGACCTGCCTAGGTCTAATTAGTCTGAAAGCAAGGTTTGCCCTGTGTATGAGGCATGCCTGCACGTGTCTGGCGGTGTGTGCACGTGTGTTGTGTGCACGTGTGTGCCTCAGCTAGGGAACACGTGCTGGCTCAGCCATGGCTGCCCGTGTGTTCAGATTGGCCCACTTCTGTCTTGCTTCTCAAGATGGCTGGTGGATGTCACCTTAGGACTCCAGAAAATGTCCCACATTCACCCCCAAATGGGGAAGCAACCAGGTGGGATAGGAATGTGAAGGGAATTATCCGACGGGCCTGAATGAATTTGGAAATGGGGGCCACTGTGCTGAGACGGAGGAAGAGGAAATGGGGAGGAACAAGAAAAAGAGGAATCGGTGAGGAGAGAGGTCATTTTAACATAAATTAAATAATGGAAATGACAATTATGAACAGCAATAAGAGCAATGATTCGGCAGCCAGAACTACAAGACCATGACAAATGGCTCTCCAGGGAAACAGGCACTGCCTCCTCTCCTGGAAGTCAGAGAAGGGGTCTCTCCACCAACCAGGGGCGGGAGGCAGAGTCTGCGGCTGCCTGATTTAGCCTGGAAGTTAAAATCGCTGAAGCAGTTTATAGAAACACCAGAGTGAGCTGCGGCGCACAATCAGTAGGCAGGATCCAGAAATGATGGCATAAATGTTTCAAATGTGCTCAGGGTAATTAGTTTTGAATTACCATGTGCATATTTTAAACATTTAAATGATCGTCCCAGGTTTTGGAAAACAGTTTCACGCGGCTTGATGTCGCTCCCCCTCCCGGCGCGTCCTCCCCACAGGAGAGTGGTCGCGCTGGGACCGAGCCAGGTGAAGCAGAGCTGTTCTGCGGCTCCCGCCGCGAGAGGTGAGCGGCGGGAGCCGCGCTAAACCCTCAGATAAAGGCGGATTAGGCTGCAGCCCCGGGTCTTGGCGCAGCCGGCTCGCCCTGGACGTTCTTTCCTCCAAGCCAATGTCATCTGCGCCAGTTTTTCAAAACGATTTGTTCAGCTTTTAAGTTTTCCATTGTGCATGAAAATGCAATTCCATTTGGGTAGCTTTCCCCTTCCCACCCCATCCCCCTTTTTATTTCATGAAACCTTAGACATTTGGGGAACTTGAAAGGCGACTGGCCAGGTAGGAACTACATTTTGGGTTTTAAATCAGTGACCTTGTCCACTAGTCACTGGAGGCAAACAGCCTTCCAGCAACTTTTTTTTTTTTTTTTTTTTTTTTTTTTTTTTTTTTTGGTACTGGGGATTGAACTCAGGGGCACTCGACCACTGGATCACATCCCCAGCCCTTTTTTTTTGTATTTTATTAGAGACAGGGTCTCACTGAGTTACTAAGTGCCTCGCCATTGCTGAGGCTGGCTTTGAACTCGCGATCCTCCTGCCTCAGCCTCCCAAAGTGCTGGGATTACAGGCGTGCGCCACCGCGCCCGGCTGCCTTCCAGCAACTTGAGTGGGCCTGGTGTTTGGCTCAGAATGCAACCAGCAATGTCTAAGAGTCTTAATTCAGGCAGCAGTGGAAAAGGCAAAAATGTTCATGCCACGGTCGCCTCGAACCTTACCTGCCTGCTACAGGAGTCGTTAAGGCGGTGTCCTCTGGCATCTCACAGCGGCCGTTTTGGCTTTGGAATGGGGATGTTGAAAGTAGGGCCTCTAACTTTACCTGAATTTGGAATAGTGGTTTGGAAATGCAGCTCTGCATTCTTTTCTCCCTGTAATACGCCGTTTCTCCAGCAGGTGGAGCTGGGAGATAAAAACTATGAGCCTGTTCCCGGGACCTTTGAGTGGGAGCTATCTATGTTGAGATCCTGATTGAATGAAAATTGTTCATTATGCAAACTGTCTGGTTCAGTACACAGAGGCAGCCCCCAGGCACAAACCCCAAGTAGTTGCTTTTGCTCTCCCCAGATTAAAACATATGAACTGCTTTGATGTAATCTTATAACAAAGCCTAATAGAAATTTTATTTCTTCTGAAGTTGCCTGTCATTTCTTATTGCCCCCCTTCTTCTGTCCTATTAATACCCTTACAGTCAAGGATATGCAGCTCTGTATTTGATGATGAGAACAGTGTGCTTTCCTCGGCAATGGTTTGAGTTATTTAAATACAGTTACACTGCTTGCAATATGTTTAATCTCTTGGTGTTTTTTTCCCCACTGCTATTTATCATTTTAATGGAATGCTACAGAATATCACATTATGCAATGTGTTTAAATTGATAAATTATATTAGAAAAATATCGGATAGGAGTTCTTAATGGTAAGTGGGTTTTTGTTAGAAATATTTTCTCATTAGTAGATCAGCAGCTCAAAGGGTAGAAACTGTGAGGATTTGGGAATAAGCTATATTTATGACCTATTTGGCTAATTAAAATTAAAGCATAATTTTAGCATGAAGTTCCTGCAAGACTTTGCAGAGAGGGTGGAGAAAGAAACTTGCCCAAATCCAGTTACTTTTAAATGTCAGTTGCCATAACAACTTCACATGAGCCATATTTTTACTTGAAAATTCCTTTTAGGATTCGGTTGCTATAATAATTTGCCTCGGCTCTTTTTAGGAGGCATATTTTTCTATTTTCCTTTTGTGATCATTTTAAGGCTTTCATTACTGTAACAAAAATGACCATATAAACCTCAACTTGCCATTTTTCCATGTACAAGAGCAGAATGGCCCCAAAAAATGGAAATGTGGACTACAGGGCATTTTTTTCCAGGGAGGCTTCTCCCAGGCCATAGTGGAAAAGGGCCAAGCTCTAGGGATCCATTGCTGCAAGAGCTAGAGCCCTTCTGGGTGGGAATTATTAAACCAACAGAATTTTTTGAAGCTTTTTCTGTGTCCTGGTAAGTTTCTGTCTTTTGTCTTTGTTTTTTGTGGCATTGGGAATTGAACCCATGACTTTACACATGCTAGGCAAGAGCTCTACCACTGAGCTACTTCCCCAGCATTGTGCCCTGGGTGTTCTACACTAGCCAAGGACCAATTTGACTCTCTCAAGGAAGGATGGAGCCGGGCGCGGTGGCGCACGCCTGTAATCCCAGCACTTTGGGAGGCTGAGGCAGGAGGATCGCAAGTTCAAAGCCAGCCTCAGCAATGGCGAGGCACTTAGCAACTCAGTGAGACCCTGTCTCTAATAAAAACACAAAAAAGGGCTGGGGATGTGGCCCAGTGGTCAAGTGCCCCTGAGTTCAATCCCTGGTACCACAAAAAAAAAAAAAAAAAAAAAAAAAAAAAAAAAGGAAGGATGGGTCTGTTCATGCCTCCTGAAGGCCCACGGGCAGCCATCAGTGTGAAGTTCAGTGGAGCTACTGATATTTGACAACTGAGTGAAGCAATTCCCAAAGTATTTACTTAGAAGCAATGCAACAGCAGAGTAAAGTTCAGTGCCCTTTCTTTTGCTGTATGGCTGTTAACCTTAATTCATTAGACAATATGACCTCAGAGAAGCACCTGCATGTGAGATCTGTTCTGACCACAGGTACACCAGATCTGCCAGCCTTCTGGATCTCTCCAGGGCCAACTCTGTCATTGCTCAGGCCAATGACAAGGGCTTGCAAGTGGGAAGGACATATAATTTCAAAAGACTTCTGGATTCACCCCTTTGATGGAGCCTGGCTGTTCTTGCTGGTCTTCTGTGTCCCGGTGGAAGGTCTAATTGAGTCTTTGACTTCAGTGACATCATAGCTCTTCTTCCTGTTCCTAATATAGTCCTTTCTCGCTGTGTCTCCCCTATCTTTCCTCCTCCTTTCCCAAGCCTTCCAAATCTTTTCAAGACTCTGGAACTTGAAAAAAGTTGGTGGAAATCCTGCAAGAAGGATAGCAGAGAAGATAAGACACCTCATTATTCTCTTTCTTCCCTCTGTGGGCCCCATGTTGGGTGACTTCCTCTCCTGACATTCTCACCTGTACAGGGAAGGTAACATCCGTCCCTCCAGTCTCATAGGGTGGAAGTGGAGGTAAAACACAATGATTTGTGGGAAGGAGAAATCATAAAATGCTCCGTCACTGTGAAAGGGATAGTAATTACTAATTAGTAATGCCCCCTTACCTGCCATTTCACTTTTCTGTGCTTTCTGTTACCAGTGGTCAACTGGAGTCTGAAACTACCAAATGAAAAATTCTAAAAACTCTTCACAGAAGTTTTAATGCACACGGATCTGAGGGTTCCTTGAGCACAAGCACTGTGATGCCACCACATGGCAACTGAGATGGCCACCAAGTGACTAACGAGTGGGTGGGTAGTGTACGCAGCGTGCATAAGCTGGACAGGGGGATGATTCACATCCTCGGGCAGGATGGAGTGGGACGTTGGAGATTTCTTCACACTACTCAAAATGGCTTCCCAGGGATCAACAGAGAAGGTCAGAAGTGGCCTCGACACCGCGTCACCTCACTTCATCTCTTCACATAGGGTAGGCGCTGCATCATCTCACACCGTCATAACAAGGAGGAGGAGGAGTTCAATACAGTATTTTGGGGAAGAGGAAGGGACCATATTCACAACACTCTAATTGCAGAATATTGTTATAATTGTTTATATTTTATTATTAGTTATAGTTGTTAATCTCTCTTAGCATGCCTGATTTATAAATTGAATTTTATCATATACAGGAAAAAACATAGTTCACATAGAACCTGGTACTGTCTGAGGCTTCAAGCATCCACTAGGGGTCTTGGAACGCATGCCACCTGGATAAGTAGGATGACTATACTATATTTTCTCCTGCAAGGTGAGCAGACTTTGGAGGTCGGCACTTGCGTGCAAGAGAAATCAACTGGGCTGGAAACACGAGCTGCTCTTTTCAAACCTCAGTGATGTGCTTTTGGAAGAGACTTTGATGAAGGTTTGCATCTGTTTGGGGATGTTCAACATTTTGATTGTTCCATACACGTCCACTGAAATGTAATACTTGACATTTCTTGAGAACCAGTGTGTGTGTGTGTGTGTGTGTGTGTGTGTGTGTGTGTGTGTGTGTGTTTAAACCAAGAGTAACCAAACTGTATGCTCAGGGAAATGGAAATAAAACATTATTGCTTGGTTTAGATATGCAGTTGGAGTTTCTGCTTCATCCTCACCCTGCTTTGAGGACATCCGTCCTTTCTCTACTTTTCAGCCCCCGGGCGTAGGAGGCAGACTGTTCTTCACACATGAGGGAGGCAGCACAGAGAGAAGACAATGTGAGAACTCTGTGGTCAGACAGATCTGAGTTCAAATCCCACATCTTCCACTTACTGGATGTCACCCCCTGCATATAGATCAGGTATGATATTAATGCCCGTCTTCCAGCCTATTATATAGATTGAAAATAATATAGACAGCACTCAGCATATAGCAGGATGATTTTAATGCACTGATGATTATCTATGCTCATAGAAGAACTGAGATCTCTCTAGCAGGTGTGGTCCTGCTGCCAGTGCCTTATGACCTAGGAGATATTCCTTATTTCCTCTTCCTTCCTTCCTTTCGTTTTTCTTTTGGTACTGAGGATTGAACCCTGGGATGTTCTACCACTGACCCATGCCCCCAGCCCTTTTTATTTTTTTTATTTTTATTTATTTTTTTTAAAATTTATTTATTTGTTGTTTTAGTTGTACACAATGTGTTTATTTTTACATGGTGCTGAGGATCGAACCCAGGTCGCGCACGTGCTAGGCAAGTGCTCTACCGCTGAGCCACAATCCCAGCCCCCAGCCCTTTTTATTTTTTATTTTGACACAGGATGTCGCTAATTTGCGCAGGCTGGCCTCGAATTTGCAATCCTCCTTGCCTCAGCCAACCAAGTGACTGGGATCACATGTGTGTGCCACCACACCTGACTTTGGGGAATATTTTCATAGTTGCAGCTGACTGGAATGAAGCAACCTGGAGCCTGGTGGTGGCCTTCATTCCTAGGGTTCTTGTAGGCAAATCTGGGACAACAGATGAAGAGCACTGCAGATAGATTGGTTTAAATTTTTTTCTTTTTGCAGTACTGGGGTTGAACCCAGGGCCTGGCACATGCTAGGCAAGCACTCTGCTGCTGAGTTATACCCTCAGCCCTGGTGGGTCAGTTTTTTTTTTTTTTTTTTTTTTTTTTGGTACTGAGGACTGAACTCAGGGGCACTCGACCACTGGGCCACATACCCAGCCCTTTTTTGTATTTTATTAGAGACAGGGTCTCACTGAGTTGCTAAGTGCCTCGCCATTGCTGAGGCTGGCTTTGAACTCAAGATCCTCCTGCCTCAGCCTCCCAAGTGCTGGGATTACAGGCGTGCGCCACTGCGCCTGGCTGGTCAGTTTTGATTCAACCAAAGAAAGTGATTTCTTTTCTTTTCTTTAAATATTTATTTATTTACTTTAGTTGTACACAATGCAATGCATTTATGTTTACGTGGTGCTGAGACTCGAACCCGGGCAGCGCACATGCAAGGCGAGCGCTCTGCCGCTGAGCCACAACCCCAGCCCAAGAAAGTGATTTTTTTTAAAAATATTTATTTATTTACTTTAGTTGTACACAATGCAGTGCATTTTATGTTTACGTGGTGCTGAGTTTCGAACCCGGGCATCGAATGTGCGAGGCGAGCGCCCTGCCGCTGAGCCACAACCCCAGCCCCAAGAGAGTGATTTCTAATGATCAGAATTAAGCAATGACATAATAGGTCACATTAGAATACAATGCACAGCCATCCCTTTTCTATTAAGAAAAGACTGGAAAACTCTTGCAAATCTCCCAAAGAGGCAGAACCCTGTGTTTGGCCCTGGAAAAGCTGAGCTTCAAGGTGAAGCCTAATACTTTCCTTTTGGTTCCCTTCCTTCCCTAGGGTGCCTTGAGAGCATGATGCTGTGCTGTGGCCTGCCACCTTAGAAACCACCTCAGAGAGAAGGCACTTGGGGCTGAGTGACTCTCTGAGACAAAACAATGGTTTTGGAAGGTGTGGTCTGGCTTTGAAGAAAGGCTAGATGTCCCTGTGGCTTTGTTGTAGATCCAAAATCACAGGTGCCCCAGGGGCTTCTGGGAAGTTCCCTCTGGCAAGCAGAGGACCCAACAGGGAGAAGTCACAGGGAGAAGGCATTGTCCTGGGAGCAGATCTCCAGGTGGCTTTGGTGAGCATAGTGGATTGAATTGTGGCTTCTCAAAGGATATGTCTACCCATAAGTGTGCTTGTGACCTGATGTGGAAAAAGGGTCTTTACAGATGTAATTATGTAAAGGATCTCAGGACAGGATCATTTGAATTAGCCTGGTGCCACCGTGACACATGGCTTTAATATCCCAGCAGCTTGGGAGGCTGAGGCAGGAGGTTTGCAAGTTCAAAGCCAGCCTCAGCAATTTAGTAAGGTGCTAAGCAACTCAGTGAGACCCTGTCTCTAAATAAATACAAAATAGGCCTGGGGATGTGGCTCAGTGACCAACTGCCCCCGAGTTCAATTCCCGGTACCCCCCCCCCCCCCAAAAAAAAAAAAAGATCATTTGAATTAGGGTGGGCCATACATTTGATGACCAGTGTCTTATCAAAGAACAGAAAGAGGTAGGACACCCAGAGAAGGTGATATATGAAGACAGGCAGAGTGGTGCAGCTATAAACCAAGAAGCACTGACAGCCATTGAAGCTAAGAGAAGGCACCGGACAAATTCTCCCTTAAAGTTTCCAGAAAGACCAATCCTACCACAGTCTCGATTTCAGATTTCTGGTCTCCAAAACTGCATAGATTAATTTCTGCTGTTTTCAGCCACCAGTTTGTCTTAGCAGCCCTAAGAAACTCATACGCCCTATCTTTCTGCCATCCTGAATTCTCTGATGTTCCTTGGGCTGGGTCAGTGAGGGGAGTCATGGGCTCACTCAGGTTTCTATTGTATTTGTTAACATCTGGGATTTGTTGCTCCTGGGAGGCTGTTGTTTTAGAATCCTCACTGCAAAGTACAGTGTTCACTCTTCTTTGCCCCCAAGTGCTTCCTGGGGTCTGCTTCCTTCCACATCAGGTTCAACTTCACTGTACACTTCGTGGCTGGGTTTTTTGTTGTTGTTGTTGTTGTTGTTGTTTTTGTGGTTTCTTTCTTTCTTTCTTTCTTTCTTTTTTCTTTCTTTCTTTCTTTCTTTCTTTCTTTCTTTCTTTTTTTATCACTTAATGACATCTTAAGCCACAGTACCAAAAAACACAGGACCATCTGATGCACAGGGCCCAGGTCCTATGTTGTACCAGGGTTGGTGGTGGTGGGGAGTGCAGTAGGGAAAGGCATATCTTCAACAGGAAGAACGGTTTCCACCTTAAAAAAGGAAAAAGTGGCACCAAGCATGCGATCAGCAGCTTTCAACCACATTCTGCCAGCCGTAAATTTAATCTGTTTTGACCTGGACACAGCTGTTTTCCTCTGTCTTCAGCATCTTACTCTGAACTGCAGTGGCCAAGTGCCCGATGTCATCTGCAGTGAGTTTTCATGCTGAAAGACACTCTAATGAGACAGTTGGCACCACGTTCTGCACCTCGGTGGGTATTGTTCCCTCAACAAAGTTTTTAGTTAACGAGTTTGGGGGTTTTGATCTCAAAAGCACTGGGGAGATAAGCCAGCAGGCCCAGCAGTGACATGCCTTTGGAGACAAGCCTGAGCCAGTGCTGTTTCCAGGAGCTGATGATCAGCCCCCAAGGAGCCTGGAAGTGGCCATGCAGGAAGGCAGGGATGCTGGGTTTACTCTCCCCTACCCTCTGCTGCCTCCATCCAAGCCCCCTGCTTTCTCCTGGGAAAAGAGCAGAATCCCCGGGTGTGAGTCTTTGAGTTCTGGAGGCCCCATCCTGCTTTTCAGACAGAAGTGTTTCTTCTTGTGCAGCCCCAGGATTAGCATGGAAATAGAGACATAATTCTTTAGGGGACCTCTCTTGGCATCACCCTCATGCACCGGCATTGGGGAGCCAGTCTCTGGGCTGTGCTCTGAGGACAGACTATTCATTTATCCTGTCCCTGGCAGGTGGCATCCAAGGAGCGTTTGTGCTGGACCCTGTTGCTACAGAATGTCAAATACACTGGCTCTTGTAGACACTCCCTGGCCCAGGCTTGGGTGTCTGAGGAGCTGGGGACTTTCAAATTCTCAGAACTAATAAGAACCTCTCAAACCTTTTCCTTTCATTCTTTTCTTCTTCTTTTTCTTCTAATGTGATTTTCTATGTAAGAGCACCAAGTACTGAATTCTGCAGAAAATGAAGGGGGCTGTCAAAAGCCAGAAAGGAAGGGGAAAATCTAATGCTGTCCCCAGCAGCAATAACCAGAAGAAGGTGCACCAGACTCTGCCCCAACTCAGCAGGTGAGCCCTACCTGTGCCAGCCTAACTGCTACCAGTCTGCAGCCCTGCGTGGTAACAAGGAACTCGAGTGCCGGGGCACTCTGTAAATGATGCAACATTTAAACAACATCCATTTACCTTCCACGCACCTCTGCTTCCCTTCTTAATTACTGGCAGCATTTGACTTCTAAGGAAGTCTCTTTTGCCTGTGGAATTCATTTCCTCATCCTCCCTTGGAGAGGCTGCGGCCTCCTGTGAACAGTGGTTTGTGGCAACAGATTGCAAATTGGGGAAGAAGGCTGCGATCCGGAGGGGAGAGAGGTGCTGGGAGAGGGAGGGTCTCTTCCGTGGAAAAGCAGCCTGTTTAATGGAGTCCTTAGCCATGCGGAGGGCGGGGTGCTGTAGGGAAATGCAGGAAGCTGCTGCGGTATGAAGTGTAAATATGATGATTGTTGTCTCTTTCACGGGAGGTAAATAAATCAGCTTGCTGTGGATTCAAGAGGTGGCTGGTGATGCTGTGTACTTACACGGCGTCCGGAGCCTGGCCTCTTCAGAGTGCTTCAGACGTTGATTCATTACACCTTCCACCAGCCCACGGAGGGAGGGAGGGGGAGAATTATTATCCCTGCTCTAAACCAAGGGACCCAGAGAGGTTAAGAGGCAGTAAGTTGGGAGGAGAAAGCGCAGCCCCGGCAGCATATCCAGAGCTCCCGCCACTAGATCACGCTTCACTTAGAAACGAGTAATTGTCAGGTAACCTATTTTTCGGGGTCTAATTTCAGCATAGGAGGGCTTTGTCTCCTTCATATCTGAAAAATGTATGAGCTTATGGAGCAGGGAAGAACGACTTTAATCATGTGCCACACTTGTTTGGGGGCTGAAGCTTCTGAGAGAGCAGGAGAGTTTTTCGGCTGTGGGTTCCGCCCAGCAGGTGATGCTGAGACAGTGGGGTCACCGCTGGGGTTGGCAAATGGTCAGAAGCATAGAGTCCCTGTCATCCCAGGGCTGGAGTTCAATCCTGACTGTGAAATCCAGAAGCCAGGCAGTTTTAGACCCCAGAGGGGCGGACAATGCCCTGGGATAATTCCCTGCGGGCTTGCTACCCTAGAGTCTGGGGCTCTCCTCACCCCAAACCCTACAGCTCTCCCAGGGCACTTGAGAATGGGAGGCAAGTTGCTGGCAGAGCTCTGTCATGTGGGTTACTAAGGAACAGGCGAACAGAGGAAACTGCCTTCAGTGTCCCCAAAGACCAATTTCCTCCAGCCCCAGCAAGTACAGAGAACCTCCACCAAGTCCCAATTGCCAGGGTGGCTGCAGCTCAGCGTCTGTCCGATGGCATCACAGGTGGATGCAAAGGCAGCACCTCCGGGCCCTGGGGGAGAGAATGGAGGGGCCTGACCCGCCTGGCTCCTTATCTGAGGGAAGGTACATCTGG
This sequence comes from Tamias sibiricus, assembly GCA_025594165.1. NCBI lineage: Eukaryota > Metazoa > Chordata > Mammalia > Rodentia > Sciuridae > Tamias > Tamias sibiricus. Next base: position 49,566,434 of record CM046660.1, read on the forward strand.
CACACCTGCCTGGGTATCCCCTCCTGCTCCTGGTGTGTGGAGGGGAGAGAAAGCTGTAGGAAGCCTCTCCTCTGTTTACTTAGCCCAAAGCCACAGGGCCCAGACTGAGCCCAGCTATATTGGGCAGGCCCTGTGGGGATGTCACAGGTAACTTGCCACCATTATCTCAACCCGTCGCTCACCGGCTCTCAGCACTCTTTTCCATCCCTCCCCTCATCCTCTCCCTTCTGCCCCCCTGCTCGCTTGCTCTGCTCTCTCTTTTTTTCTCACTCAGCCTCTCTGCTGAATTCTGCATTGACATCAGCACTTCCAAAAACAACAACAAAGGAAAGTAGGTCACTGGCAGTGCCAGATCGGAGCCGGCCCTGGTGCCGGCTGAGTCCAGGATGCAGCCCATCTTGGGGACAGCAGAGGGACACCACCGACCTCTGTGCCCACTGTCGTACAGGAGCTTGGTTTCCCTCCTCTATATATCCTTAGTAGGCAGGGTAGGTGTGTATGTGACCTGTGTGCTGGCACGTTGGCTCACAGATGGGGACAGGGTGGGGCTTCTGCACCAAAGACAACATCCCATACCTTCCCTCTGGTCCCGGTGCGCACACCTCATCTTGGGAGTAGGAAGGCAGCCACCAGCACACATGTTCATTGACACACGCGTGTGTACGGGCCGGTCCGTGCTGCCTTCTCCTCCCTGTTTCTTAAGGGCTTCACACATAATATTGCTTCTGCTCTCTATGGCCATAGAACTCCCAGTTCTACTTGAAAGATTACCCAACACGCTAATTGGGACTCCTGCTATGATTAAAAAGAAATTTCAGATTAGAGCCACCATGCCATAGAGCTCAGGAAGAAAACAGCTCTTTATAAACCCAGCAGGAGCAGACTTCAGTTTATTTTTTTCTAACTTTGAAAGAAGATGCATTTTGCTGTTGTTTTGCCCAAGAGAAGTCAAGTACAAATAGTCACCAGGTAAGGCCCCCAGCAGAAAGAGAGGGGCAGTTGCCCAGAGGTAAAATTATAGCCTTTCCCCCAGCTTTTTGCATACAAAGACCACAATGGAGTTATTTCCGTAGGCCTAGATCTTGCTTCCACCTGCACCTTTGGCCCCGATTGGCAGATGCCACTTTCAGTCTGGGTCGGCCTTCACCTAGCATAAAGCTTTTCTGAGAAGTCAAGGGTGAGGTGCACATTTCAATCTAGCTCCCTGAAGCCATTAACTCTGGAGGTCCCCAGAGGTGGCTGGGGGTGGGGAGTGTTGGAGCTGTGGTCAGTCAGAGCCCTGCACTTCTGAAAGATTTCACTCTCAGCACTGAGCCCACGGCATCTGCACTTTCAGATCTCATTAGCTGGGGAGTGGGGGGGGGGATATACTACCACTCCCCTGGGCATCCTACCTATTAAAGCAGCTTGGGGGAGGGAGAGTCCTTCCAACTCTTTCTATGCCATCCAGGAGCCCCAAACACTCATTCTGTAGTTAAGATTTTAAAACTTTGACATTGAACCCAAACCCTCCTAAAAGGGAGCCATTTGACTTTATGTAAATAAAGCATCTCCTTAATATTGGCTTCATTAAAAGACCCAAGAAAAGAACATCAGTGTTTGCTGATGGAAGAACGTAATTGTCTTTAAGGGTAATTGGCTGGTTATTGCAGATAATTGCCTGCAAATAATGGAGAGACAGGTAATAAAGGGGAAGAGGACTTCAGAAAGGGGCTGGCGCACCTAAGTAGCCCCTGGGCCTGAGTAGGGTTGGGTCAGGTCTAGGATTGTATTGCCAGACTCTCCCCCCAAAACTATCATTCCTAAACTTTTGAAACCCCACAGAGTAGTAAAATTCCCAAAATAATTTGGAGGTCCTTCCTTGGGTTGCCAGTATTTTCTTTGGCCAACTAGAGACCCTGAGAAATAGCAGCTGCTAGGCACCAATATCATTAGTTTATACAATAAATATCTTTTTGGAACACCCTCTCCTTCCTACAACCAAATAAGAGGATGTGATTTCAGAATAAAGGATTATCTTTAGATTGAATAAATTTGGCTTAATGAAAAGCTCACTACATTAATGTTTCTTTGCAAATCGTTGAAATCGGAATCACAGGCTCCCCTTGTCTTCAAACTAGCATTTGGCAAACACTGTTCCTGGGGAGCTTTGCTTCTGCCAGTTGCACGGCTTCTAGAATGAGAAGAAAACAGAAGTGCCTGGATCAAATTCTGTTGCTATCTTCTGGGCAGCTTTCCTTCCTTCCCCACACCATTCCTCTTGTGTGAGAGAGTGGGGAAAGAGATAATTTTGTCAAAACCAAATTGGTTGAAAGACAAATCCGTCAAGAATAAAGATTTCTGCCACCACCTTTGCAGCTCCTGGTACTCATTTTGCTGTAACAGCTAAGGATAAATTACCCCAAAGGCAGAGCGTCACCTATGCTTCAGGGTGGGAGGTGCAGCCATGCCTAGGATTAGGGAAAAGTTAGATTAATGAGTCTGCACCAGGCTCTCTCCAGACATCTACACATTCCAGAAGGCCTTATATTGAATTCCAAAAGGCTTATGGGCCCCCTACTCTTCCTTCATCCTCCCAGCCTTTGTGGAGAAGACCCTGGTTAAGAACACTGACTCTGGAGCCGGGTATGATGACACTTGCCTGTAATCCCAATTTATTTAAGAAGGCAGATGTAGGAGGATCACAAGTTTGAGGCCAGCCTCAGTGATTTAGTGAAATCCTCTCTCAAAATGGAAAAAAAAAAAAAAAAAAAAAATAGAAAGAAAGAAAAAGATAAAAGGAACAGTGACTCTGGGCCAATGTTTCTCCTTTTTTATTTCTCAGTCCAATAATAAAATTATGGGGCTGGGATTGTGGCTTCACAGTAGAGCACTTGCCCAGCACGTGTGAGGCCCTGGGTTAGATCCTCAGCACCACATAAAAATAAATAAATAAAAATAAAGGTATTGTGTCCTACTACAACTAAAAAATAAATATCTTTTTAAAATTATATTTAAAACCCTAATGTTTTATTTATAAAAGCAAAGCAACAAAATTGACCACTTTTAGGAGCTGGAGATGTAGCTCAAGGTAGATCACTTGCCTAGCATGCACCAGGCCTTGTGTTCCATCCCCAGACACACACACACACACACACACACACACACACACACACACAGAATTGACCACTCCTTTGTCCCTGTTGGAAGCTCTATTTCTTATCAAAGTTTCTCTCTTGCAGACTGTGGCGGTGCACAGCTATAATCCCAGCAACTTGGAAGGCTGAGGTAGGAGGATCGCAAGGTCGAAGCCGGTTCAGCAATTTAGCGAGGCCCTAAGCAACTTAGCAAGATCTGTCTCTAAATAAATAAATAAATAAATAGTAAGAGGGATGGAGATTTAGCTCAGTGGTTAAGCACCCCTGGGTTTAATCTTTGGTACCAAAAAAAGAAAAATTTCTCTGTCTCTCTCTTTGTCTCACAAGTGCTGTACCACTAAGACACATTCTCAGCCCCTCAAACTTGTT